>CM053591.1:40400951-40433380 GCA_028646515.1 Pseudochirops corinnae | reverse complement strand
CACAGAATCAATTGAATAGGAAGAGATGATATGTGAAAGGTGAAATTGAGAAGTGTGAGAGGAATATAATGAGAGGAGACAGGGAGAGACAGAATGGGGTAAATTATCTCGTACAGAAGGGGCAAAGGATAACTGTTACAATGGAGGGAAAGAACAGGAAGGCAAAAGGGAATGGGTCAACCTTATTCGCATTGAATTTGGCTTAGGGAGGGAATGACATGCACTCTGAATTGGGTATATTGCACTACAGGAGAGTAGGGGGTAGGGGATGAGAGGGAGGGTGATGGAGGGGAGAGCAGGTTGCGAGGGGAGGGTAGTTAGGAGCACACACTTTTGTAAAGGGACAGGGACAAATTAGAGAATAGAACAAGTGGGGGGGAGCTTAGGATGGAAGGAAATATAGTCAGTTTTTCACAATATATCCAGTGTGGAAATGTTTTGTGTAACCACACAGGTACAACCCATATTGAATTGCTTATCTTCCCAGTAAGGGTGGGAGACAAGGGAGGAAGGGAAAGAATCTGAAATTTAAAGTTTTAAAATCAAATGTTTTTTTTTAAAAATATTTTTATTATTATTATTGTTGTTGTTGTTGTTGTTGTTGTTGTTTACATGCAACTAGGAAATAAGATATACAGGCACTGGGGTATGGGAGAGCCATCTTGCCCTACCAGAAAGTCAGAAGGGGAATGGGGGATGATATAGGAGAGAGCAGATTGGGGGAGGGGGTATGTGTACAGTGGGATTGCTATTTTGAGGTGGTAGGTAGGAGAAAGACAGAGAGAAAATTTGTAACTCAAAATCTTGTGGAAATTAATGACATAAACTAAAAATAAACACAAAAGTTAATTTAAAAAATAAAAAGAATGAAAAAAAATAAGTAGTACAGAGAAATGATAGCCCCACCCAGATGTAACTTCAGTGCCATTGCTTAAAGTTAGCTTTTTAATAAATTAGTTTTCAAAATAGCATGGAAAGGGAAACAGCTGTGATGCAGTATAAAGAACACTGCATTTAGAGCCAGCAGACTTGAATTCAAATTCCATCTTTGTTTTTTACTACCTATGTGATGTTATATAAATCACTGAAACCTTTTCTGATCTCTGTATATATTATCTATAAAGTAGGAAGAATAAAACCCTAGCAGTTAGGTGGTGCAGTGGTTAGAACACCTGGCCTAGCCAGGAGGATATGAGTTCAAATCCAGTCCACAGATGCTTACTAGCTGTGTGACCCTGAGCAAATCACTTAACCGTCTGTCTCAGTTTCCTCTTCTGCAAATAGGGATCATAATTACATCAATTTTCCAATGTTATGAGGATCAAATGAGATAATATTTGTAAGTACTTAGCTCAGTACCTGGCATATGGTAGGTACTATATAAATGTTATCTATTATTATTACGTGACTTACCTGTTTTACAAATAATTGGTGAAGATTAAATGAGATAACATACATAAACTCCTTGAGGGCAGGGACTTTGATTTTTATCTTTGTACCTTCAGAACCTAGAATGATAATAAGTGTTTAATGAATGCTTATTGAATTGGATTATTGTAGAGATGTCGCTCTGTTGTTAAGTTTTTAGTGATCGTTAAAGATGAGACTTTCATTGCAATGTCTGATATTAATATAGTATGTTAAGTACCTCTCCTGATACTCTAAAACTTCTCGTTATAGAAAAGTAGAAAGTGAACGTGAGATACCTTCAGTTACATATTCAACTTACCGGGGTCCCAGGCAGATTTTGAAAATTTTGAAGAAACAGACCAAATTAGAGACTTCTGCTTCTGTACAAAGAACAGATGAAACATCTTATTCAAGTGCAAGTACCCAAACTGAAACTGGAAGTGAATCTGAGGCTTCCATCTCTCCAGATTCACCAATCAAGAACAACACAGATCTGTTCAAAAGCCCTTTAGAAGATGCCATTTTAAATAACAGTAATTATAAGGAATCTGTATTAAATAGGCCATCATCATCTACTGAAACCATCTCTAGTTCTGTAGTGCAGTCTTGCTATAATCATCCTTTAAATTGTGTACCAGTTTACAAAATAGACAGTGATGTGTTAGGATCAGTGTTATTCAGGAATGATACCGAAGACCTTGGAAATCCTGCTTTTCAGAGGATAGTGAATCCAAAAACCACTTTAGAAGACAACTTTTTAAAGAATGAGCGAAGAGTAGAACATTTTCAGCCCCCAAGCATAGTTCTTTCTGACCTGAATGTGGGTTTAACTAATAAAGAATCTGAGACAGTCAAACATGAATGTGATGATTTGCCAAGTCTAAGTAAAACAATTTTACATGATGAATTGGGACTGCCAGAGAATAAATGTTCAGTATCCTATCATTTTGGCAGCATTGTTCTTCACCATCAAGCTGAAACAGATACAGAACATATGAATGAAGAAAACAAGTCAGTTATTCAAGACTTACAAATGAACATGCAAGTTAAAGAAAACACAGAGGAAAAAGAAATCTCCTCAACTAGAGGATTCTTATCCTCATCTAACATATTACATGCAAAAAATGAAGTAGTTGGATCCTTACTGAAAGACACTGATTATAGTCTTACAACAGAAAACAAGAGCTTTGATTCTAGGCTATCAGATAAAGTGTCTCAAGGCATTATAGTAATTCAGAATGACCGTCCCTCTATAAAATTTGTTAATGAGTCAGAAAAGGTAGATTGTACACAAAATAGCATAACACCTGAACTGAAATTTGAAGTAGTTAATAGAAACCATATTTCAGTTTCTTCCTTTGAATCTGAGAATCTTAAACTGGCCAAAGTCTTACCCAGGTCTTCAGATGTTAACGATGAAAAAACACCTCCAATTCTTGAAAGTGAAAAGGCTTATTTTTATGATTCTACATTTGACTTTGAAGGTGGCATCTTCAGAAAGTGGGAAGGTCCAGTTTTAAAGAATATGAACCCTCCTATGGACCATCATGAACAAGACAGAATGGTTCATTCCATGACACTCAAGGAGAATAATCTAGAGCTGCCTGATCTTGAGATTTACCAAGCTGAGATTTCTCCATCTGACTCAAAGCTTAAAGATAAACACCTGAATCAGGCAACATCACAAAATTATCGTGGATCCCAAAGTGAAGTCCCAGTTGTTCTTGAGAGTGGTGTGGCAGAGGATTTGCTTCATGGCCATGACAGTAAAGTCATAGGGTCAGTGACATATGATGAAAACAAAATTTCTCTTAGTTCTCATGAACCTAGAGACATTGATGGCACTAAAAATATTTCTGACAAATCTGGAATAGGGCTCAGTTCCCCTGATATGTTACCTAAGTCCCAAGATGATGGCACCTTACTGTTTCTGGGTTCTGATATCAGTGTGACAAAAATCACTTCTAAATCAAAAGCCAAAAGTTCTCTTGAGGTTTCCTCTATGCTGAGAGCAGAAGAAACAGCTTCATTTCAGAGACATTATGAAAAAAATAATTTATTAGGTGACAGTTCCACTACTAAGCCTGAAGAAGCTAACACATTAATTAATTCATCTAAACCGAAAGATAATTTTGAAATTTTGAAAGTTACTACAGAACTCTCACATGAAGATGCTTCCTTACTTATGGTGATGTCCACTAATAGCAGCCTTTGGGAATTTGAAAAAGCCAATCAGACAGTGGCAGAAATGACCTCGTGTCACAGACATGGCAAAGAAGTACCTAAGATTCATATGGGAAAGGGAGGTCCTAATTATCTAACAGCTGCTGTGCTGAAAAATGCCATGGAAGCTGATGCTCAAACAGTTACTAGTGCTACAGTGTCAGTTAACAGCTCAAGCCAACAGTGTTCTGAAGCATCGACTAAGGACACAGGAACAAGGCAAACAGCATATGACAGACCTCTGGACTCCAACAGTGATTTGGTTAAAGTGGCAGAGAAGTTGGTTGGTATAGTTTTGGACTCTGTCAGGCAAGAACTAAAGTCCACATATTTAGGAGTTAACTACCAGACTTGTAATGCCCTGAAAGAAGAGGCCACTGGTAAAAAAACATCAGAAGAAAAAGAAAAGACATTGATTCCACTAACTGACCATTTGGGTGAGTGCAGGGTTGAAGATGTGTCAGAAGACAAAAGAGAAGAAAACGCCTTTGTTTTAACTACTGCTGGTGAGAAGAATCTCCTTATTGATACCAATAAAATGGATATGTCTAATTTATTAATAATCAGAGCAAGGGAATTGGTCAGTGAGGTTATTCATGGTGCCCAACAAAAACTGATAGATGGCCATTACAGAAAAACTAAGTCCAGGAACAATACCAGAAGTACTGAAAAGGCCAGTGCCACAAAGATTCTGAGCAATGATATTGTTAAACCACATTATATTGCTGAAGGATTCTTGGCTTCAGAGCAGCCAGAATCCCAAAGCATAACTAATCTTAGTGAAAATAAAGAATCAAAAAGTGTTTTGACTAAAAGCAATTTAAATAATGACACAGATTCAACTAAAAGAAGAAAAATAGTACCTTACCAAAAAGCCTTACATGCTAGAAATGGATTTGAACAGAATGATAGTGTAGAGTTGCCAAAATCAGATGTTTTACTCTCAGAGAATATATCCCATGAAGATTTAAATGATAAAGATATGCCATTAACCTCTAACAAAGAAGAAAGTGAAGCACAAAAGGCACCATCCCAGATAGAGAATGTGGGTAACCACAAAACTCAGACAGAAGATCCAGGAACACTTGTCTTAAATTTTGAGTGGCCCCCTTTCATGAATAATGAAGTATATACCCATTTACCTAGCACATCCAAAAACAGTTTTTCTGATAGTCTTGTATGTATTAATGAAAAATGCCTACCAGGACACAGTAATAAATCACTGCCTAATGCTGTGTTAGAGATGGGAAAAGTACACAGAAAAGACGCTGAATTTAAGATAGGCAAAATTGAGATAGCACCACCGATGCTAGAAATGGGAAAAGTATACAAGAGAAGTACTGAATTAAATGTAGGAAAAAATGAACCTTCATTGTTAGAAATAGGGAAAACATACAAAGTGGATGCTAAATTAAATGCAGGAGAAAATGAGCAGATGCCCTCAGTGTTAGAAATGGGGAAATCATATGGAAGAAGTGAATTAAATACTACAAAACTAGAAGGTACACCTGACAGTTTCAAAATGGGAAAACCATTTAAAAGGAATGCTGATGAAATAGCACCTGTCATGATAGAAATGGAAAAGACATTTGAAAAGGATATCAAAGGGAATGTTGGAAAAACTACAATGATATCTGCCAGGTTAACACACAGAGATGATATTCAGTTGAATGTTACACAAACTGATTCAGCAAAACCCACTATCTTAGAAATAGCAAAAATGAACCAAAAGACAGCTGAAGGGGATATTGGAGAAAATGAAGTGACACCTGTCATGTTTGAAGTGGAAAAAGCATACCAAATGGATACTGAAGAGAATTTTGGAAAA
Source organism: Pseudochirops corinnae (assembly GCA_028646515.1). NCBI lineage: Eukaryota > Metazoa > Chordata > Mammalia > Diprotodontia > Pseudocheiridae > Pseudochirops > Pseudochirops corinnae. The sequence continues at coordinate 40,427,919 of CM053591.1, read as the reverse complement.
ACTGAAATGAGACCTGCCGAAACAAAGGAAAGCCTGATGCTGTGTGACAACAAAGCTACGTCACAGTTTGAGGGATGTGAATTATCTACATTGAACAAGGATTATGAAGGAAACGCTGATCTTATGATACCAGATTGTTTGCCTGAAGATTCCAGACTAAGGACAGAAACGAATCTTTGTAAGACTGCAGTATGTGGGAAAGAAAGAGATCTAGATTATGACATTGCAAGTAAACAATCACACTTATCTTTTATGCCACAAGATGAGCAAGGTAACTCTGCTTTCACCATTTTGTATGAAGAACCACTTCAAGATGAGGGTCAGTATTTACCTGCCAAAGAAGGGGGAGCCCGTTCCATGGTGTTTCCTGAAGAGTGCACCAATGGGCTTCCACATGTTCTGGTATGTGAAAGGTCTGAAAGTAGAACTGACCTTGTTCATCACTTTCAAAAGGAGAGTAAATCTGGTGAGATGTTTGATAGTGACAGTTCTGAAATGTTCTTATCAGTAGAGGCAAAAAGATACAAAGTCTATCCATTAGCCTTATCTCCTATTTATGAGGATGACAGCTCTCAGGAAGATATCCTATCTAGCGAAGTCTCACCAGGTCACGGTGGATCTAGCGCAAAATCAAGAGATGGTGCCAGTCAACCCTCCTCTGTGTTGTCCCTTCTCCAGTCAGTATCAGAACGTTTAAGGATGAATTTTGATGATGGAGAAAAACTTGAGACAGAGGAGGAAGTAGTGGATGAGGATGAGGAGGAACCACGACATAAAGAGATTATTCTGAAAACTGGAAAGAGAGAACATGTTACTTTTCAGTTTCCAGATTGTTCAACGATAGTTTATCAAGGAGAGGACCAAGAAGGAACTAGATCTTCCAAAATGTCGCTTTTTCTTTCAAATGAACCCACTACCTCTAATCAGCAAACTGTCCTGTGGCAAGACAGGTCCTTACTTTGCCACGGACCAGGTCCTTTTCTTCAAAAGTCTGACCTCAGTTCTAAATTACATTCATCTTTCAAGAGTGTATATAATCAGTATTTGCAGACTACTAAAATCTTATCACCTGAGAAAGGACCCAAGTTTGGAGGTAATCTTCAGGAACCAATACCCAAATTAAGTACTTGTCCTGAGGTAAGTTATTTTACTTGAATATTTAATTTAAAAGATATATGTGTGTGTAAAAATATATATATTTACACACATATATAAATGATAGTTTTTTATAGTAATACAGTCTAAGGGGTATATTCATATATTTGATAAGCATTCTGATGAGGTATGTTCAGTGGACTTTTTTGTTATTTTAAAGTAGCATTAGGAGAGGCAGTATAATATAGTGAATAGACTAACCCTGGGTGTTAAAAAGACTGTGTTCAATTTCTTCTTCTGCCACATACTTGCTGTATGACTGTACAAGTCTCCTAACTTTTTTTGAGTTGAGCCTTAGAAACTCTCTAAAATTATAATTTTCTGTTCTTCATTGGAAGAGTTTCCTTACTTGGATTTCTCAGCAGTAATATAAATTTGCATTTTTTTAAGTAGTCTTAGAAATAGTGATCTCTTAAAATAAAGTATATGTTTATTTAACTTAGTGGGATTTTGCCTGCATTATTACATTAAAGAGAATCCCCCTAGTTAATTAATATTGATGGTGACATACTATGAAGCAGTTTATTTGTACAGTTCTTTCCTGATATTTAATTATGAAACCCGTTTAAATGAGAATATTTTGAAGTTTTCAAGATACGGTATCTGGAAAGTTGCTATTTCTTGTTGCATATATCTATACTTAATCACGTTTGTGTGCTGAAAACATATATGTATTCAATAGTTTAAAATACTTGCTTATGAGGACCTCAAACTCCTAACATCTCACTATGTAACAAAAGAATTAGTATTTTGTTCTGTTCTTTTTTTCTCCTATAAAAATACATATTCAAATTAAGAATAAAGAGTAAAACGTGATTTAGTTTCCTGTTGCTTTTTTTATCAGTAGCTTTTTTCCCCTGCCACTGTCTTCTTCTGGAGTTTAAAGAAAGAGCAGAGTAAAATACATGACTGCTTATGCATAAAGATAATGCATAAAACATTTAGTTCTGTAATTCAGACAAGAAACATGTGACTGAAGAGAATTCTTATTTTTTACTCTTATAAATACCTGTCTACCTTTTTGCATCCACTTATTTGCATGGAGAGTTTGTTATACAAAGTAGAGTAGAAGGAAACTTTGGACAGGTAAGAGAAATATAGTTGAAAGTGGGATTGGAACTCCCACTTTTTAGTTAGAAAAATATTTTATGAGCGTAGTTACTTTTCTCCGTCACTTAAATATACTCATTTCTTCTTTGGATGAATTGTTCTACATAGGTTGTTTTGTTTTTGTTTTTACTAGTATTTGAGATGATGCAACTTTTATTAGGCTTGCCACAGTCTTTATCTGTGTTTCCCTGTGTTGGTCAGACAGTGTGAGGAATAATGCTTTAAAGAAGCCAAAAATATAACGTAAAAGTTTTGTAAGTTCAGAACTTGAAAATTATGTTATCCAGTTAACTCTTCCTTGGATATTGATTTCGACTTTTTTATAATTTCAGAATCCCACTGATAAGCAAAATCTGAGAAGTAACCCCAGGCCTGGAAAGGTAAAGATAATTGTTTTCTGTAGATAACACATGAAGGAAGGAAGAGAAGAAGGAGAGGTATTCTTTGGGGAAAGGAAAAAGCAGCTTTTAAATATTATTTTAAGTGACTTAGAAGAGAAAGTTTTGATTTTGCCATAGGTTTGCCTCTACACGAGTTAATTTTCAGGGTATTTAGAAACAATTTTAGCACATATTTTATTTTTTTTCTGATAAATTGGTCATATATTTTCAGATGGTCATCTACAACCTTCATGGAAGCAAATATAGACAAGAGATTTACAATAACATTCTTGATGCTACATCATGGACCTTTCCACACGGAGTGTTCATCAGAGTTGTAAGAGGGTGGTAAGCGATCCTCATCTGAATTTTTTAAAGTGTATTTTCTGAAGTTGTATACGTTTTTCCTTACATTTGTTTTATATATACATATATACATGTGTGTGTATAATATATAATTATATATATGTATACACACACAAGTAATATCCCCTTTCTCATAGTTTCTTTGATAGAAGAAAACATTTTAATTAGACTTTTATGATGTGGTGAATATTCTTTTCCTTTATTTTTGTCAGGAAAGGTAAGCTAATTCAGCCATGCTGCCATCTGTATATAAGAACTTACACATATATTCTTTAAGGTTTACATACCACTTAACACATGTTATCTCATTGGTTCCTAAGAACAACTTGTGAGATGGTGCTAGTATTACTCCCATTTTACAGATTAGGAACTTGTTTTTAGAGAAATGAGATGAACTATCCTTCCTTGCAGTGCTCATTGGTATGAGTCAAGTCTTCTTGACTCTTTAAATCACATTCATGTACTGATTCAAGATGTCAATCAGTGGAGTATCATAACCAATACTTCCAAATATGTTTTCATGGTATGATTGCATTAACCAAGTAAAATTCCTTAGAATTTTGTCACCTTGGCCATTTCAACACACACTTGAAAATGCCCACAAAAGTAGTGAGATGTTCAGAAATGTGGAGGCCAAATGGTGAAAAAATTACCTAAGGGAGTTTGTGTAGCTCAAATGTTCTTTGATGGAGTAAGCTTTGTGAAGTATAAAGGTAATTGGAAACCTCATTTTGTTTTCTTTTTTGATCAGTTATTACTATGGAATGAATACTTTCCCATGGATTTACTAAAATTAGTCTAGAATGTCAAAGAAAATTGTTAGTCTGTCTTATTAGTATTGATAATGTTGCATTTTAATAATGTACCTGCCTTGTCATTGAAATAAACATTACAGTTGATTATTGGCTTTATCTTGTGTAATACATATCAGCTGTTAAAGTTGGACTGTGATTTTGTGTGCCCTCAGAGTGAATGTGTGTGTATGTATATGTATTTGTATATAAATATACATTTGCTCAGATACATTTTTATGTGACACTTTGGCAAAAATATATTTTCCTTTCCAAATTTCATGTGTTTCTGTCCTTTTTTTAGAACAGTCTCATTGAGTAAGATTTTTAAATATATCCTGTTTAGAAGCAGGAATTTATACTTGTCATAGAAAAGGTATAATAAACCCTACAGAGATTTAAGGAAATCAGAAGTACTATGACATAATAATATCCTCATGTGCCTATCTAATAATATCTTAAAACAAACTATCTGTACTTTGATTTTTGTTGCTGTTGTTGTTACTGTTACTTTAGCTGGATTTTATATGAAAAAACACATTTCCAAGGTCATAAATGTGTTTTAGAAGAAGGAGAAAAAGTGCTTAATCGTGACTGGATTTTTCGGAGTAAAAAACATCAAACAAGAAACTTTGTGATTGGCTCTATCAAGAGAGTATTAAAGGTATAAAAAGTGCTTTTTAAAAAATACTGAATTTTTTTTGTGAAGGGGATCTAGTTATAGCATACTTGCATTTTTAAAAAAGTTAATACTTAATGCTAATGGTACTTATCTAATTGCTAGCTTAGTTTTTTTCCTTTAAGTATTTGTGTATGAAGATGTGACTTTTGAGATTGCATTTTAAATGTAGTATTGTAAATTATTCAGAGAAAAGGAAAAATAAGGATTTTTTTGTTATCTGTTTGGCAAACACTAAAAATGACCAATAGTATGCTTCAGTGGGTGAGTATCATGTCTCTGTAATAGAATTATTTGTGGGGATTTTTCATCGTTTAATATTTTTGTCTTACATAAAAGGACATTGAGGCAAATCTGAGCTTTTCTTTAAAACGAACAAATGTCTTTTCCTAGCAAGAATTTCTAAACTTAAAGTCACCACTGAATTTGTGGAATTTTTGTTTTGTTTTTGGGCTAAGGGATATAATCATGTGTCTTTGGTCTGTAATATCACTTCAGATTTCCCTTGCAACTAGAAAACTATAATTATATCTTTGCTACAGTTGAGTGAGTCCTCTGATATCATCTTCAATGCCTGTTTTATAAATTTGTAACAGTCTCTTAGCTGGATTTTTAGAAAAAAATGTCATTAATCTTAAGTGAAATAAGTTTTTATGGGCCCATAGGTCATTTCTAAATTCTGTAAATTCTTCAGCTTCTCTTTGGGATTCTGGGTATTATTAAGTTTGTTCATATATCATAATTTTTCTGCTTATGCCATATGAGGTTTGGTCATAGAAAAAAGATAGCAGTGGAGTAATTCTACTGAAAATTCTTAATTCCTCAGATTAAGCTCGTGTGTGTGTGTATGTGTGTGTGTGTATGTGTATAATTCTAACCTGCAAAGTGAAAGTTTAATTTTGAAGGCTCTAGAGTATTAAGAAGAAAATAGCATGATTAGAAGGGAAAAAAACAACATATGATAGCTGAAATGCAGATAATCAGATAGGAAAAAAGGGAAAAACAAAACACAAAAGATGAAAAAATTATACATATATTCTATATGTATGTGTAATATATATAATATATATGTCATATGTATGTGTATACACACACACACACACACACACACACACACACACACCCTTTCAAATTTATCACACATTTTTTTTGTCCCACCTCATTGTAGTATGGTCGAAATACTACTATTACTTATTTGTTAGGAAGATGACATGGGAATGTTCCAAAGCCTCCCAGACATGTCCTAGTACTTTTGAAGTAGACAGATATCGCCCTTGAAGCAGTTACAATGAGTAATAGTTCAATATTTCTTAATTGGCATTTCCCATGATACCTAATCTTACTCTAATTTTTTCATCTTCTTTTTGTTTTTCCTTTTTTCCTCTCTGATTATCTCCATTTCACTTATTATATATGTATTTTTCTACTCATATTCTTTTCTTCTTAATACTCTAGAACAGTGGTTCTCAGCCTTCCTAATGCCGCGACCCTTTCATACTCTTTATGTGGGCGAGTCTGCATGTGGGCAGACCCATCTGGAGACCAATAGAGGAGCAGTATCTTGGTTCCTAAGGCCATCGGAAATATGTGTTTTTGTCTTAGGCAACCCCTGTGAAAGGGTCGTCAGACCCCCAACGGGGTCACAACCCACAGGTTGAGAACCGCTGCTCTAGAACCTTCAAAACTGAACTTTTTTGCCTGAAAAAATCAGTCAGTAAACATTAAACACATAGTAAAGCATTTTGCTAAGCACTTGGCATACAAAGAAAGAAAAAAACAGCCCCTCTAGTTAAGGAGTTCACAGGCTAATGATGGGCTGCATACAAACAACTGTGTACAAACAAGCCATATATGGGATAAAGTGGAGATAGTCAAAGGGAAGTCAGTAGAGTTAAATGGAAGTGGGATTTTAGATGAGACTTGAAAGAAGCCAGGAAGACAAAGAGACAGTGATGAGGAAGAGAATTGTAGACATGAGAGACAGCCATTGAAAATGCCTGGAGTGAGAAGTTGCAATGTCACTGCAAGGAACTTTAAGGAAACAATGGTCAGTCAATCACAGAGTATTTGAGGGAAGTAAGAAGGCTGGAAATGGGAAGAGATTGAAGTGCCAAGGATTTCATATTTGATCTTGGAGGTCAGTGGGGTCAAACTCAAATAGACAAGGGAACCATTAATTTATACATAAGGATTTCTGCAGGCTGCATATTGACTTAATAAACCATGTTGTATTTTTCTTATTTGTTAAATATTTCCCAATTACGTCTTAATCTGATTTGGGCCTCACTGGGCAGTGCTGTTGACTGTGTTTTTTGACACCTCTGCTGATGGGGAACCACTAGAATTTATCGAGTAGGGAAAAGGTGAGGTGGTCAAGCCTGCCCTTTTAAAATATCACTAATAACAAAATACAGGATGGAGTGCAGTGAGGAGAGACTTGTGGCTGGGACAGCAGCAAGCTATTGTAATAGTCCAAGCTTGAGGTGATAAGGGCCCATACCAGGGTGATGGCATCAGTGTCAGAGGAGAAAAGGTGAGGGGAGGGAGTGTTACAAAGATGGAAAATACAGGACTTACCAACTGATTGTGGATGAGTGACACATCAAGAGCGACTTCTAGTTTGTGAGGAGGATGGGAGGATGGTGGTACCTTTAGCAGTAACAGGGAAAGCTAATGAGATCAGTTTTGGACGTGTTGGATTTATGATGTCTGCTGGATATCTGCTGTGAAATTTCTAGTAAGAAATTAGAGCAGAGAGGTTAGGAAAAGATAAGTAGATTTGAGGATCATCAGCATAGAGATGATAACTGAATCTACTGGAGCAGTATAAGAGTGACAAAATGCATTTTCTTAGCACTAATAGGAGAGTGTCTAATTCTGGCTTTGTTTTAAAAAATGACCATAGACCATTATTTCAAGATAGCTTCGGTGCATAATTTCATCAGCATCTTGGATGAAGATGGATAAAGTCATAAAAGGCATGCTGGTCAGAATTACATGTGATCTAAGAGTAGTATCTAAAATATCATTTAAGTCAGAATCCAAAGATTATTAACTTAAACAATGGATCAGATCTAAATAAGATGAACTGTATTAGAAATAAAGGTAAAAATTCTGTGTTGTTTAGCTGTTTCAGTCATGTCTCACTTTTTATGACCCTATTTGGGGTTTTCTTGGCAAAGATAATGGAGTGATTTGCCATTTACTTGTCAAGATCATTTTACAGATGAGGAAACTGAGGCAAACAGTTACTGACTTGCCCAGGGTCACACTGCTAATAAGTCTCTGAGGTCAGATTTTAAATTAGGAAGATGAGTCTTCCTGATGCTAGGACCAGAACTCTATCCACTGTGCCACCTCGCTGCCCTGTAAAATTCTACATTTGTGTAAAAACAAAAAGTACAGGACAAGAGAAGGCATGGCTAGATAACAATTTGAAAAAGATCTGGAGATTTTAATGACCTGTAAATTCAATATCAGTTTTCAGATTGGCAACAAAAAAAAGTTAATTCTATCCCAGACTTTATTTAGTGGTATAATGTCATTGGAGCATAGATTTAGAGTTGAAAGAAACTTGGCATTAACTTCTACTTCATTTTACAGATGAGGAAACTGAGACACAGGGAAATTAATTGAGTTGCCCAGGGTCACATAGCTAGTATACATTTGAGGCAGGATTTGAATCCAAGTCTTTCTGGCCCCAAATCCAGTACTCTACCACACTGCCTCCCATATGAAGGAGATGATAGCCCCCAGTAGATAGAACTTGCATTCTATGTTAATCAAATTGCATTTGGGATATTGTGTTAAATTTTGGGTACCACATTTTAGTAACTATGTTGATGATTTGGATTGTATCCAGAAGGGAACAAAAACTTTTAAGAAGAGAATTGGAGATCATGACATATGAGGATAATTTGAAAGAACTGGGCACATTAAGTAAAGAAGAGAAGACTTGGAGGACATTGGAACTGTCTCCATGTGTTTATTTGAAGGACTGTTGTGTTGGAGGCAGAATTAGACTTGTTCTACTTATCCCCAGAGGCCAGAACAGTAAATGGAAGTTGCAAAGCAAAAGATTGAGGTTTGATGTTAGGAAAACTTATTAACAATTAGGGCTATCAAAATGTGGCCTGCGTTCATCAGGGAGTGTGGGATTCCTCCCCACTGGTCTTCTAGCAGACAGTGTGACCACTTAGAGACAGTGTTGTAGAGATACCTCCAAGTTGGTGCCTGTAAGGTTTCAAAGATCCTTTCAGACCCTGAAATTTTCTGATTTAGTACCAAAGTGGTCTTGTTTCACAGGATTCAATCTTTGTTTGGGCTGCTTATATTTTTATGTTGAATTAGCACTATCTACACTGTTACAGTAAAAAACAATTCTATTGCTCACAAGGCAATTGTGGAAGGAGGGTATAAGGATATATCAATATAAGTTCACCACCACTGTGTATCAGCAAGTATGCTAGCATACCCAGGGTGGCTGCTAGCACAGGTTCTTAGATCTGCTTTTCTAAAGGAAAGTAACTCAAAATGGGTTAACAGTCTTGCTTTAATCAATCAAACAAGTATCATTTACCTAGTTCAGCGAAAAAAGTCAGCACCCTGAACTTCAGAGAATACAAACAGAATACAGACACAAGTTACAAACGGGGAAAGAAACAGACCAGCAGATGAGGCTTCCAACCATCTTACCATTACATCCATACCAATTCAGTTACCAGAGAGGAAAGCACCAACATCTGGGTTTTTCAAAGCTGAGGGGCTCAACGGCTTCCCAGAGTCTTGTCTGGTCAAATCACACAACTCTTCTCAAAGTGAGCCCCAAAGCAAAACCTCACATCAGTGTATATATAGCCTTCTCCTGTCACAGCCCTCTTGACCCACTGCCCAATCACAAAGCAACAAGGCATGGACATTCCCGAAAAACAAGTCTCCCGCCACAGGCTCCATGTGACCACATTCAGCCTACTAGGGGGAAAAGTATATTTTCAAATCGGGGAAGGTTCGAAGAGCCACTTAAGCCTATCAGAGGGCTTAGAGGCAGGGAAGATCTTCAGATTCCCATAACACACTGCTAAAAAAAATAGAAAGGTTCTGTCTGTGGTTGGTTAATGCCATTAGAAATAGCACCACCTCTCAGGGTTGTGAGGATCAAATGAGATAAGATTTGCAAAAATCGTTAACATAGCACCTGGCATATATTAGGCACTATAAAAATGCTTGTTCCCTTCCCCTTATAGTATTAGTAGAAACCTTAAAAAGAGGAGGGGAAAGCTTCCTCTCCACTACCCACTCGCGATAAATAGAACCACTGTATGCCTTTTCTCATTTAGCGTTTTCTCATTTCTCATTGAGGTAAAAGATCAATAGATTGAGCTTTTAGAAGAAGTGGCTAAGGACAAATTTGATATTAGATTAACTCTTTTTATGGGTTCTATCTATTTTAATCCTGACCACTACTTACCCTTTTTGCTTTATACTATTTTGTTTTATGCAGTTCAGATGGGCCCTGTCTCATTCCCAGGCGCCCCAAATGAACAAACACTGTTTGAATAGTATAATAGAAAGGAAACCTAGTTACTGTGCCACAGACCTCTGGGGAGGTATTAAGGTAGCTGTGTTTTCAATATTATTGCTAGCTCTCTATTGTGATATGAATAACTAACAAAAGAAGCTTATATAGCAGCATGTAGAGATAGAGGCTATTTTTGGCTTGTTGTATGAATTGAACTAGCTTAGAGCCTTTCAAGGGAAGGAAATACTCAGCTCTTTATAATTTAAAGAATACCTTTGTAATTGGGCATTGTTAATGTGTTGTCATTTGACAAACAGCTTTCAGGGGGAAAATGGAAATTTAACTTTACTTGGGTTTCTTTTCATATCCGTAGGATCATAGATTCTGGCCCGGAAGGGACATTAGAGACCATTAAGAAACTATTTTCTTGAGATTATGATTTTTAAAAAAATAAAACATTTGAGAGAAACATGAGGAAGTTCAGGGAACTGTGATCTTTGAAGTGAAACTCAAAATTTGTTGAGGTAACTCCGTAAGAATTTATTACTTACTTTCCAGTAAGTATACTTGTAAAACTTATTGCTGTCAGCTGTTTTTGAAACTTCATAGGTCAGGATTATGCTGCTGAATGATTAGTTATATAATCACTTAGACTGTATTTCTAGTTCTTATTCTAGTCATTTTATGTAATACCAAAAACAGAAGTTTGACATAGTCCCTAGCCTCAAGTATATTGTATTCTAATCAGTTAGACAAGACTAACGCAAAGGAAATAGAACAAAATAACATATAATTAAATGCTATATGGTGTGGGACAGAAGATAAAAGTGGTAAAAAAGATCAAAGAAATGAAAAAGGTGTGGCTAGGTGGTTCGGTGAATAGAGCACTGGCCCTGGAGTCAGGAGGACCTGAGTTCAAATGTGGCCTCAGCCACTTACCACTTGCTAGCCGTGTGACCTTGGGCAAGTCACTTAACCCCAATTGCCCTGTCTTCCCCCCTCCAGAAAAAAAAGCAAAAAAAGATGAAATAAAAAAGATCACTGAGGACTGAGGAAATCATGGAGGGGTGCAATATCTCTATTATAGAGGGGTGTCATACATATGTGTGTAAAATGAACAGATGTTTAGTGGTAGAAATGAGTAATTTTTTGGTCTCAAGCTCCCTTTCTCCTCTCTAAAAAATTGTTGAGGTTTCTTCTGAAGAGCTTTTGTTTGTCTGAGTTTTATCTATTAATATTTACTATGTTAGAAATGAACACATCTTAATATGATTATGAAAATAGTCTTGATCTCATGGGCTTCTTCAAAGTTTCTGAGGCCACACTTTTAGAATCTTGGAATATAGTATGTTGGGGGAAACCAAAAGGAGCTCAACACATAGGGGAGAAATTGGAAAGTAACTCTGTATGGTTAGGTTGAAACCAAATTGCATGGAGGGCCTTGGTGGCTTAGCAAAGGAATTTATATTTCACATGATAGACAATAGGAAGCTGTTAGGACTTTTTGAGCAGAGAAGTGCCAATATGGAAACTGTTCTATAAAGTTTAAATTTGTGGTGGTATGTAAGATGCATTTAAGTGGGAAAAAGCCAAGGGTAGAGACTTCTGTAGGAATCTAAGCATGAGATGCTGAGACTAGTGTTAATATGGATGGGAAGTAGTGTTTTGAAGGAAGAAACAAAAAAATTACTGAATGCAATAGCATATAAAAGAGAATAAAATAACTTTGGGGAATAAAAATATCATTTTGAGGGAACAAAACCATATGAATTTTGAATGGAGGACGGAATAGCAGTTTATTAAAAAGTCTTTTATTATTTAAGAAGGAAAAAATAATTCGGGTAAACCAAGGTACTGCCATATAACAAATAAGCTAATATACATTCAAGCAAGTTTGCTTTTCTGTCACTTAAAATTTATACTTTTTGGAGCATTCTGAATATAAATATACTAACATAGAATTGCCTTCATAAGGTTATTTTTTATTTTAATTTTAATTACTTCTTGTCTTATAATACTACCACCTAGGAAAACCAACCACCTAAAGGTAGTTGGCATTCAAATAATTCAGTGACTGAATATTCCTGAATTGGACCAAAATTCATATTGAATTCTGTTAAGCTCCATTCTGTAACATAGCTATTATGAGTACATGAATGCTTATAGAAGATGGCTAATGATACTGAAAAGATATATGTAGTTACTGTGCTTCTAGAGTTTGGTGGTAAACTGAACAACTGAACAACTCTAGATAACTTTCATAAATTGGTTATGTTTTTCCTTTTTTTCAGGACTGCAGTGTTCCAGAAATAGAACTCTGCCCACAGTCTGATGCAGCATGTTGCCCTATCTATTTACAAAGATCAGTTGCCAATTTAGAAGAGCTTAATTTACCAAGATCAGTGTCATTTGCTGTGAAGGCAGGAGTGTAAGTATTCATGTGCCTTCATAATGGTAACTTTGGGAATAGGAGAGAAATAAAAAGCCGACTTTAAATCAGCCAAGAAGTTTCACAGATTTGTCTGCAGTATAGCCATTTTTTTCTAATTTTCAATTCACTTGCCTGACTTAATTGGATGACTCTATTTCAACAGGTAATTTAGCCTTTCTGTGAAATAAAAGTTCAAAGTTCAAAGTATTGGTGTTTATCGCCCATAATTATAGAGAAACAACTTATAGGACATAATCTTTTTAATAGTTTGGATGACATATACATTAGATCTCTGGCACCTCTCACCATGGACATAAGAACAGCATATGCTCACATGGTTTGGGTATAAATATATAAGCTGTTCTTAATATTCATAGCATCTTTGAATAAAGGTAACATGAAAATTGTCATCAATATGAAAAATCCAACAAATTCAAAATGATTGTTTTTTGTAAACATAAGTAAAAGACATTATTAACTCCGTTGATTTCCTGTATGATAGTAATACACTCATCTTAAACTTTACTTTCCTGCTTAAATCCCTGCTTTTCAGAATCCAACTGCTTCTAATTTATGCCCCATTCTTCCCAAAGAAAAGTCAAGGGACTATGTATCCTAAACCCAGGCTCCACTCAGAGATCATATTATGAGAGAGACTATATAGAAATTTAATGCGATATAGAAATGTTGGCTGTGACTGTGTGCTTAGATTGGGAGCAGTGTTATTGGCATCTGTGCTTAGTTAACTTCCATTTCAGATAATGTATGTTGATTCTCTTTTTTAGAGCGATTAATCTATTAATGTTATAGCATTTCCTTTTTATGCATGTACTCTTCAGCAGTAAAGGAGTAAGGAAGCTGTGTGTCGCCGCCATTCTGGAGTTCTTTGCATGTGTCAGACACAGGCCCGTTAGAGAGTTAGCTAGGGTTCAAATAATTAAGGATAGTTGTCTTGTAGAAACTAACCAGTAAACATTGCAAGAGGTGAACCGAACTACCTGATATTTCTTACATGGACATATCTGTATCGGATGAGACTGTGAGAGGGCTTGTAGCCAGGTACATTTGATACCAGTGGGGCTAGCAGTATGTCTCAGTATAGAAAACTAAGGTTTTGGGATAGCTATACTGAATAGAGGGCTCCAGGGCTAGTATGACTGGACTGTCTTAATTTTTCATTCATCTTGTGCATGACGTGACAAGTTCTCTCATGTAGTCATTCCTAGCGCTATAATTCAGACCTGAGCGCCAATTAGGCTAGTGCAATATACACCAGGCAGTTATGTATAATAGCTGGCAAGTTTAATGGCAAACCCAATGAAGATGTTAAATGGTTATGTCAATGTTGATTTATTTAGCATAATTATACTATTTAGTTATACTCCTTTTGCCCTTAGGTTATAGGTTCTTAATAAATCCTTTTTTATTGATTAATTGATAACTCTTAAAGGACCAGGATTAAAAACTTCTGAGGTGTAAATGCTTACACTGGAAATTTAACAAATGGTTCTTAAGAGGCAGTTCAAGCTGGGTCTAGCACTCCCTTAAATTAATTTACTTAGTGCCAGAGAGCTACTTTATAGAGCCAGAATAAAACAATAACAGAATTCATCTGTAGGAACAAAAGGTCAAGAATATCAATGGAATCAGTGAAAAAAATATGAAGGAAGGGGACCTAACATACCAGCACTAACCATTCTGTCTTCTCTTTTAGTTGGCTTGCCTTCCCAGACATCAATTTTAAGGGACAAGTGACAGTTTTGGAAGAAGGCCACGGACTCTTTGGGATATCAGCATCTGAAATGAAATCACTGCATCCACTTCAAATGGTGAGCAGATGTCAATAAGACTTCGTTTTCCCCAAGAACGCCAACATCCCTTTTCCTCTTCCCCCATCAAATAGAAGTTAATAGCTTATATTTTTTCCTTGATTGTTTTATAGTTTCAAAACTAAAAATACGCAGTATACAAATTGCCAAAATATTAATACAACATATTGTAGGATACTGGGTTTTTGATCCACTCTGCTCTCCAGTTCCATTTTATGAAAGAGTCCATCCCATTCACCATTATGATTACTGCCTATGTATTCCCCTCTGTCCTAGTCTTCCTGCTCTTTCTCCTCACTTTCCTTTTACCTTTTCCCATGTCACCGATGTTTTGCTTCTGTCTGCCACCTCTCTTGATCTTCCCTCCCATTGGTCGATCCCCACTCCCCTTTTATTTAATCTCCTCCCCTCCTCCTTTCCTGTCAGATAAGATAAATTTCTATGTTCTTCTGACTGTGTATATTATTTCCCCTTTGAGCCAGTACTGATGAGAGTAAGCAATTCCCAAACAAGAGATAGGGAGGTTCACAAGAAATAAAATGGATTATTTTTGTTACATAAAATTAAAAAGTTTTTGCACAAAATAAGCCACTATAGCTAAAATTAGACCAAAAGAAGAAAAATAATCTTTGCGGCAAATTTCTCTAATAAAGGTCTTATTTCTAAAATGTAGGATTGAGCCAAATTTGTAAGAATAAAATCCATTCCCAGTTAATAAATGGCCAGAGGATATTAATAGATAGTTTTCAGGGAAAGAAATCAAAGCTCTCAATAGTTATATAAAAATTCTCTAACTCATTAATAATTAAAGAAATGCTAATTAAAACAACTCAGAGGCACCACCTTATACCTATCAGATTGACTAAGATGACAAAAATGACAAATGTAGGAGGAGATATGGGAAAATAGGCACACTAAAGCACTGTTGGTCAAGGTGTGAACTAGTTCCATCATTTTGGGAAGCAATTTGGAACTGTGCCCAAAAAGCTATAAAACTATACCTCTGCTTTGACCCAGCAATACACTACTAGATCTGTATACCAAAGAGATCAAAGAAAAAGTGCCAGTGCCTGGCATAGAGTAGGTACTTAATAATTGTTTATTGATTAATTGATTGATTGAGAAAGGAAAAGGACCCATATGTAGAACAATACTACAATAACCTTTTTTGTGGTAGTAAAGAACTGGAAAATGAAGGGATGCCCATCAGATGGGGAATGGTGAAACAAATTATGGGACATGAATGTGATAGTATACTCTAAGAAATAATGAAAGGCATAGTTTCAGGAAACCTGGGAAGAGTTATATGAATTGATGAAAAATGAAGCAGAACCAGGGGAACATTGTACATAATAACAGCAATATTGTAATGATGATCAACTGTGAAAGACGGTAACTGATCAACACAGAGACCACCACACTTCAACAGAGACCCGTTTTAGTGGCATTGCTAGGCCAAAGGGTATGCACAGTTGTATAGCCCTTTGAGCATAGTTCCAGCTTACTCTACAGAATGGTGGAATCAGTATACCACTTCACGGACAGAGTATTAGTTTCTCCATTTTTCTACATCTTCAGATTTGTCATTTTTCTCTTCTGTCATATTATCCAATCTGACAGGTATGGGCTGGTAGCTTACAGTTGTTTTAATTTGCCTTTCTCTAATCAGTGGCGATTTAGAGCATTTTTTTTCATAAGTATAGATAGCTTTGGTTACTTTGTCTGAAAACTGCCTGTTTTTTATCCTCTGACCTTTTCTCAATTGAGCAATGGCTCTTATTTCTATAAATTTGTCTCACTTCTCTGTTTGAGAATTGAGGCCTTTATTATAGAAATTTGCCTAAAAGACTATTTTACGTACAACTAACAGAAAGCAAGTGCTCCAGTAGACATCAGAGGAAGTGATATAAGAACACTCTTCAGGTCTCTCTGAAGAACTTTGGAACTGATTATGAAACATAGGAAACACTAGCACAGGACCAGCCAGCGTGGCCTGCCCACATCAAAGAAGACACCGTGTTTTATGAGCAGAGCAGAATTGCATCGGTCAGAAGAAACGTGAGCCATTTCCACTCCAAAGATTCATATGGACTATTGGTGTCCAACCTGTGGTAGAGCCTTCTGAGCTTATGTTGGTCTGATTATCTGCAGTCGGATACACTGTGCCTCGACAGCAATGTAGCGAGGTCATATTGGTCATTGAGAATGAAGGACAACAACTAACCCAAGAGTTATCATTGTATTTTTTCAGTTGTTTCAGTTGTGTCTGACTCTTTATGATCCCATTTGGGGTTTTCTTGGCAAAGATACTGGATTTTGCCATTTCCTTTTCCAGCTTATTTTACAGATGAGGAAGCTGAGGCAAACAGGGTTAAGGGACTTGCTCAGGGTCACACAGCTATCGAATGTCTAAGGCCAGATTTGAACTCAGGAAGGTGAGTCTTCCTAACTGCAGACCTGATGCTCTCTATCTCCTGTGCTACCTGGGTGTCCTTTTCATTGTATATTCTCCTTCAGCTGATAAAATCTAACTACCTTTTAGTGTTTTTCTTGACTCCTCTCTTTGAATTTCAGCATTTCTACCTAGCTCTGGTCTTTTTCATCACAATTCCTTAGAAACATTTTATTTCAGGGGCAGCTACGTGGTGCTGTGAATGGAGCACTGAGGTCCTGGAGTCAGGAGGACCTGAGTTCAAATCTGGCCTCAGACACTTAACACTTACTAGCCATGTTACCTTGGGCAAGTCACTCAACCCCAACTGCCCTGCCTTCCTCCCTCCAAAAAGCCAAAAAAAAAGTTTTATTTCATTATAACCTCCATTTTTTTCAATGTAGAATTATGTTCAGTTTTCCCCAGATAGGTTATTCTTGATTGTTAAACTTGATTGTTAAATCTTTTTTCTTTTGAAATATGGTATTCTAAGCCCTCCTGTCCTTGATAGTGAGAGCCACCAAGACTTATATGAGCCTTTGGTTTGCAGGTATAATTCAATATAAATGCTTCTGGGATGTTAACAACCTCTTGCTCAATTCATAATTAAATCTACCACAAGTAGTCTTTATTAATTTCAGATTTTCATACAATTTATGAATCATAGATAGTTCCTTCAAATACTTTTACATATATGTATGTATGTATTAAATTTTAAATTTTCTTTTTATCCTTAGGGTGGATTGAAGGTGGAAATGCCTATGAATTTAAGGGTAAGTGTTGAATTTCTAATCCACCCCATGTATTGTAGAGGATCTTTCTCTGTCCCCCTAGTTTCTAAAGTTGCCTTCCTTTTTAAGGCAACCTTTCATCTATTCTGCATAAATCTTGTTATATACAGATTTAGGCATATGTTGTCTCCCTCATTAGAACATAAGTTTCTTGGGGTCAGGGACTACTTTTTTCTTTTTCTTTTTCTTTTTATCGATAGTGCCTAGTAAATGTCCTTGTTAATGTCCTTGTTAAAATGTAATACCCAGAACTGAGTGAATATTATGTTTGACCAGAACAGAGAACAGTGGGGCTATCACCTCCTTATTATTAGATACTGTGCTATTCTTAATCTACCCCCAAATGGCATGATTGTTCTAGGCTGTTCTGCAGACAGCTAAGTTACATAGTGGATAGAGTGCTGGACCTGAAGTGGGGAAGTCCTGGCTATCAGTTTAGCCTCAGATACTTAACTGTGTGACCCTGGGCAAGTTACTTAACCCATCTGTTTAGTTTCCTTAGCTGTAAAATGGAGATAATAGCACCTACTTCCCAGGGTTGTCGTGAGAATTAAATAAGACAGTGTTTGTAAAGCACTTTTCAAATCTTAAAGCATTATATAAATGTTAGTTATATTGTTGTTGTTTTCACGTCACACTGTTGACTCATATTGACATGCTGAGATTGATAAGATAACTGGACAGCAAAGAGGAAATTCTCTGCAGCCAGTTCGAGTTGTGGTTCTGGAGTTTGAGAATAGTCAAGGCTTAGGAGTCATCCTTATAAAAATTATAATTGTATCCATGACAAGTAGATTAGATATCTGAGGAGGCCAGCATGAAAAATGAAGATAAGAGGGCTGATGACAGATCAGATTTCTAAGATGTAATGAGAAACTCGAATGAAAGGAGGAACTGAAGTATTTGGAAGAGAAATAAGAACTAAATATAGTGGTGTAAAATTTTTAGTAAACTATACCTATTATAAGAGGGAATGTGTCTATTATTTTTCTAAGATGTAAAAAGAAGCAAGTTATCTAAAATTTGGAACATGGTTTTGTTTTAGTTACACCTTTTGTATTTTTCCACAAATAAAAATCAGTGTAAGATGAATTAATTACAAATAAAAGGAATTTCAAGATAATTAAGGGAGAGGAAAGATTTTGCTTTTACTATGTTAAATATATTTAATTATAATTGATTTCTTTGTAATCCCTTGAGGAAGGATCCTTAGGCTTCACCAGACTTCCATGTTGGTGCATATCTCAAAAAAGGTTAAGACAAGTAGCTTTTAAACCTGGAGTTGTTTTTCACTGATTTCTCCTCCTTGTCCCACCTTTCCTTCCTCCTCCTCTACTCTATTTAGTTATCAAATCCTGCCCATTATGCCTTCCAAATATTTATTTTATCCATTTCCTTCCTTTCCATCCAGCAGCTGTCACCATAGCATTGGGTTTTATCATCTGATGTCTACACTCTTACAGTAGCCTCCTAACTGCTTTCTCTACATCTAGACTATTCCCGAACTCCTTTCTAACCTCAGCTTTACTAGGTTAGTTTTGCTGAAACAAACCTCTGATTGTGACAGAGGCGTGATCTCATTATCCCCTCACCTCACCCCAGTCAAAAACCTTAAATGACTGATTCCTTATTGTCCATAAAATGAAGTCCTAGTTACTTAACCTTACATTTAAAGCCTTCTATCATCTGACCCCAACCTATGTTCCTAGTCTCATCTCTCCTATTTATTTCCTGTGTGTACCTTAAACTTTAGTCATATTGTTCTACTAGTCAGTGCTTAAAATCACCTTCATTTCCATCCATTTGGTTTATCCTTCTCACTCCTAGGCTTCTGCTTACTAATATTCTGCCTATTATTGAAGACTCAGTTCTGATGCTCCTTCCTGTCTCCCTTCATCCCTCCTTGCCAGAAATTATTTCTTCTTTCCTTGAATTCCACATTCACTGCCTTATATTACAGTTATTCGTGTATGTGTTAAGTCTCCTTTTGGCTTGTCAATTCTTTTCCTAAAAGTTTTCTAACAGCTTCTTTAGTCTGGTTTCATAATTGCTGAAGAAGTAACTAATAGTCTTCAGGAAGCACTTACTTATTCTGTTTCCCAGGACTGTTTCATTGGCCCTAGCACTCTAACCATGGACAAAATTTTTCCCCAAATTATCTTGGGAATTGGGGACAAATCTAGCTCTTTCTCCTGCCTGTGTGCAGAAAATTGTCTCAGCTAAGAGCTTTTCATACCGTTCACCACTATGAATCTGGGGAAACTGGCTGCCATTGTCAAGGAGCTAAGGCCATAGAATCCTGAAGGATAGGGGATGTGTGAAACATCAGAAACTATTTTCTGAGATTGACCAGAGCCTATTTTATTTGTTTTGTTTTGATGGCCAATTATAAAATAAATGCCTGAATTGAATTCAACATATATTTATTTAGTGCCTATAATAAGCAAGGCTCTCTGCTAGTTGCTAGCAATATCAACATAAAATGAGCTAGGCCAGGGGTGGGGAACCTGCGACCTCGAAGACACATGTGGCCCTCTAGGTCTTCAGGTGTGGCCGTTTGTTCTGTGAAGTTTGATTTAGTCAAAGGGTCCCACTTGAGGACCTAGAGGTGGCCTTGAGGCCACAGGTTCCCCATCCCTGATCCAGGCTTTGCCCTTTGGGAGGGAAGCTGTATGTTACCAACGAAGATAAGACATACACAGATTACAAGTCAGGTCAACGAACATTTATTGAATGCTTGCTCTGTGCTAAGATGTTGTGCTGTGCACAAGGGTAGGTAGTCGAGGGACCAAGCTGCAAACTGGCTAAGTGTTCTAGGAATTTTTGATGAGTGAGAGACCAGTATTAACAAGGAATATTCAGGAAGGCTTCTGAGAGAAGGTTGTGCACTTGAGCTGAAGAATCTCAAAGGAAGATAAGGATGAAAGACATAGGGGATAGGGAGTAGTGCTAAAGCATGAGGCATGAGATGACTGACATGCTATTAATCTAGTTTGGATTGGGTACAGAAAATAAGAGGAGAATAATATGAAGTAAAGTGGATAAGTACATTGTTGACATACTGTTGAGGGTTTTAAGTGCCAGGAAAAGAAATGTACTTCTTATTCTAGACCAGTAGTTCTCAACCTCCCTAATGCCTCCACCCTTTAATATTTGTATGTGGGCGTATCTGCATGTGGGCGGACCTGCCTGGAGACTGATAGAGGAGCCATGTCTCAGTTCCTAAGACCATCAGAAATATGTGTCTTAGGTGATCCCTGTGACCCCTGTGAAAGGATCATTCGACTCCCAAAGGGGTCACGACCCACAGGTTGAGAACCACTGCACTAGACAATAGGCAGCCATTTGAAGATGTTTGAGCAGAGGGATGATATGATTAGGTTGCTTTCAGAAGACCTTTTTGAGGCTGCTATGTGAGGATAGATTATAGAAGAGAGAGACTAGAGAATGGGAGAGAATTAAGATGCTCTTAAAACAGTCTGTAGACAAATAGTAGCATTATAAGAGGAAGTTTTTTGGCAGATGCTCTGGTAGAATCTGGAAGATTTGGCAATTGATTGATGGCATGGGGAAGAGAGGGGTTGGTAAAAATGTGAAGTCACAGATGTCTTTGAAGTTATAAACCTGGGTGATCAGGAACATGATGGTATCCTCTACAAAAATAGAGAAGTTCATAGGAGAGGTAGAAAATAAGGGATTCAGTTTTGCATAGCTTCAGTTGCCAAGATGGTTAGTATATTCAGATAGCATGTAGTAGATGAATTGGGATTGAATAAGAGAGAAGAAAGGACTAAATACATAGATTATATGGTAGAAATTTGTTTCTTAGTAATTTGCCCTTTTTTCCTTTTATTTTTGTGGGTTTTTTTTCTTACATGATGCATATAGAGGAAGAATTCCACATAGTTATCATCCTCTAAAACAGTGTGGTACAGTAGAAAGAACATTGGCTTTGTAATTGGAAGAAACTAGAGTTTAAATTCTGCTTTGGATACTTCATTATTGTGTAACTGGCAAGTCACCTGACTTCTGTGATCCTTATTTTATTCATTACTTCAACAAGCATTTACTGAGCACTTAATATGGGCCAGGCACTGTTAGGGAGAAAGTCTATAAAAGTGAAACAAACTTTGTTTTCAGTGAGCCTCAGTTTCCTTATCTGCAAAATGGGGTTAATAATACCTGTAGTCCCTACTTCATAGGGTTGTCGTTTGGATCACATGAAATCATTTCTGTAAAGTGTTTCGCAAACCTTTAAAGGGCTGCAAAAATATAAGCTATTACTGTTTTAGTTTTGTTTTGGTAATTGTCCATTTCAGTTTGAATATCAGCATGACTTCTATTCCTCAGTATTCAGTAAAGGATGTAGAAGGATTGAATGTTACAGGAAGCATCTTTATATACAGCATTTATATTTAGATCAGCACATTGTTTATAGAGTTGTACCCAAAGCTCACAGTTAACTGTATCCTTTCCAGTAGAGTTCCACATAAGTTACACTGTTTTTCCTAAGTTCCATGTACATAGTTTTATTTTCTGAAATTCCTCACTTATAAAGTAGTTCTGGGGGAATGACCCCTCCAATACATTATTAGACCACTGCATTATATGAATATATACAAATATTAGCCAGTTGATATAGATGTGCCTTTATGATGATGAATTTTGGCTTTTAAAAAGTTCTTTATGTTGAGATGTTTGTTTTATCTTGTTTTTCTTTTATCTTATTTCCTCTGATTTAATCTTGTTTGTTTAAATTTAGTGTGTGTGTGTGTGTGTGTGTGTATATGTGTGTGTATATATATGCTATTCTATACATTAAATATTTCTCATTTATCTTTTAGGTGATTATATATGATAAAACACATTTCCTTGGGCAAGCCAAGGAGTTTAGTGAACATGTAGACTCTGTCCCAGAGCTTTTCAGAAATGAGAATTTCTTTGGAGTTGCATCAATTCGTGTCATTGGTGGAGTGTGAGTGGTGAATTTTCAATATTAGTTGTTTATTGATCTACAAATATTTTTGACCTGCCTCATAGATTGCTTTGTGTTAATTTTTATATGTTTATTTTATATATATTCTCATATATGTACATGTTGCACATGTCACCTTCCCTTATATAAAATGTCACTGAAAATAGGGACTGCTTCATGTTTTATTTTGTAGTCCTAGTGCTTAGCACAGGATGTATACTTAGCAAATAGAAGGTCCACCACCAGTGCTTGTTGCTTGGCTGATTGTAGCTTACTTTTTTTAAATGAAATTTCCTTTCAAATTGTAACACCTGTGCAAAATTTGTTTTCACTAAATTTTTTGCAGCTGATTTTTTAAAATTCCCACGAAAGTATTATTCCAATTAGAATGGGTTATTCATATATCATTTACTAAGTGAAGACAACAGAAAGGCATTTGATAATATGTTCTTAAAACCCTATATTAAGATGAAGGGATGATTTTACTTACTTTCTGTATAGCTTACTGTTTTTATTTTTATTTTTTGGTCATTATTTTTATTGGCCATTCAGTTTACTTTGGAGGCAGGTAATAACTTTGCTTCCCTTCAGTTTCTTGTCATCTCCAGTAGTGATAGCAAAGTTTTTTTTGCCAGGAAACATCTATAGATGTCTTTAAATAAATGTAGGGCTTTAACACTGCAACCAACACCCCTTACTGCAAAACAACTCAGACTTCCCTAGTTGCTTTTACCTGTTCCCTCCCAAGCAGCAACAATCTTGACACTAGTGGCATTATCTTCTGATATAAGCCTTGAATAAATGATTTGCCATAGAAACCCTTAAGCCCATGGGCATCAGTGATTAAAAACGGGAATGACCTTACATGATTCGGTTTGGTAGTACTTGTCTTTTTTCCTCTTTTTTATTTGTATTTTTTTTTCTGACAGGACTACATTTGTTTTGAAGCATATGATATAAGATCACATTGCAAACATTCAAAAAGAGATGGTTCTGTTGTATCCCTACAATTCATCCCTTGTTTGAGAAAAGTCTCATGGCTCTAAAGAGTATTGTTTCTAAGCCAAAAGAAAACTAGTGTTGGTTTGTAGAATTAGATTTGTAATCATCAATTAAAGTTGTTTGTATCGTTTCTTTATTGCACTCACTGACTACAACTTTTTTAACTGCTGAATTTGTGTTGTGTGCCTATCTAGGTGGGTTGCCTATGAAAAAGAACATTTTAAAGGCCAACAGTATCTGCTTGAAGAGGGAGAATATGAAGATATCAGTACCTGGGAGACACTGAATAGCACTTTATTGTCCTTCCGGTACTTACAAGCAGTAAGTTTTCATTGTTTTTCTGCTTTTGCTTTCCCACTCACCTTATCTTATAAATCATTGAAAATCAGTCATGTTTCTGTGCCTATTAAAAATTATAAAATGTTACTGACACCTGAGTATCATAAGATTGAAGTACCTGGAGATATATATATATATATAAACTTCTTAACAAATTGTGCCGATCTTTACAGTGATGTTTCAGGATGCTCAAAGAGACAAATCTTATCCACTCAGAAGTTATGAGTATATATCCGTTTTTCTTAAAAATACATCATAACTTTTTCTTTGAAAATTCCTAAACATTTATCTGGAAACATTCAATTAAAGCTGGCTTGAAGATGTCTGTAGAGCCCACTTCTTCTACCAGCTACCCTTCAAGGTTTTAATTCTTTCTTAATCATCTTTCTCAGGATTTGATAAATTTCTATCCAGGCTCTGTAAAAATGCAGACAAATAAGGGAATCCATATTTATGCTTAAATATATATCAGTATAAAGTAAGCTAGAAACTACTTGCATCTGAAAGAAGTATACTGATAAATACAGTTTAGAAAAGTGCACCTGTTTTTCTTGGTAGTAGTTCTTCATCTCTAATTGGGGACAGACTTTGAAGTTTTCTATAGAAGTTCTGTAGATTTTTTTCTTTATTTTTTAAAAATTTATGCCTTTT
The DNA here is from genome assembly GCA_028646515.1 of Pseudochirops corinnae. Lineage (NCBI taxonomy): Eukaryota > Metazoa > Chordata > Mammalia > Diprotodontia > Pseudocheiridae > Pseudochirops > Pseudochirops corinnae. The sequence goes on along the minus strand of CM053591.1, from coordinate 40,403,471 downwards.
GATTTTATATCACATCTCCTTTCCAACATAATATTATTCCTCCTAAAGGAGGATAGACCTCCTTTTGAACAAAGATTAAGAAAGAAAGTGAAAAAATTAGTAGTTAAGCAAAACCAACCCACATATATATTGTATCTGGAAGTATATACCATTTTCTACTCTGCTACTCCCCACCCCATGCTCCATCCCATCTCCAATAAAAAAGGAGGTATATTTTCTCACCTCTTCTTCTGGTCCAGGCTTGGTCACTATAATTAGACAGCATTCAATTTTGTGTTTTATTTTACATTTACTTTGTTACACTCATCTTGTATCAGTTCATATATATTGTCTCATGTTTCTTTGAATTCTTTTTTCATATCTTACAGAAGAGTAATATTTCATTACATTCATGTGCCACAATTTATTCAGCTATTTCCCACCTGATAGATATATACTTTATTTTCCAGTTTTTTGCTATTACAAAAGTTCCGCTGTTAATATTTTGTTACATATTTGACCTTATTCTCTTTTACTTCCTTGGGAAGTCAATGCAGTGGTATCTCTGGGTCAAAGAGTATAGAACTGTTGATCACATTTTTAGGACAATTTCTATTCATTTTCCAGAATGACTGGCACATTTCAGAACTTCATCGATACTGTTCAGTTTTTCTGTTAAAAATTAACCAAAGTTCTCCAGGACCAGAAGGATTGACAGGTGAATTCTTCCAAACATTTAAAGAACAATTCCACTACAATATAAACTGTTTGAAAAAACAGTTAATGGAGTCCTACCAAATTCCTTCTGTGACACAAATATAGTTTTGATACCCAATCTAGGGAAAGCAATAACAGAGAAAGAAAACTATAGACTAATTTTCCTAATGAATATTTATGTAAAATTTTTAAATAATATACTAGCAAGGAAATTATAGCAAAATATTCCAAAGATCATATACTATGACCAGATACCAGTTGGGATTGAGACCAGGATTGCAGGGCTACTTAATGAGAAGTAAAACAGATAATTTTGATTACGTGAATTTTTTTTTTTCACAAACAAAACCACTGCAGCTAAAATTAGAAGAAAAACAGGAACCTGGGGGAAAAATTTACACCATATTTCCTTGAGAAAGATCTTATTTCTCAAATATATATAACTGAGTCAAATTTATAAAAAGAAGAGCTTTTACCATTTAATAAATGGTCAGATGCAGGCAGTTTTTATGAGAAGAAATCAAAGCAATCAATAGACATGAAAAAGTGCTAAAAATAATTATTAATTAGAGAAATGCATATTAAAACAACTCTGAGGTACCACCTTAAACCCATGAGATTGATTAACATGACAGAAAAGTAAAATGTCAAATGGGAGGGGAAGTGGAAAAATAAGGACACTAGTGCCCTATTGGTATACTTGTGAAGTGGTCCAACCATTCTAGAGAACAATTTGGAACTTTGCCCAAAGGGCTGTGCATGCCATTTGATCCAGCAATACTACTAGGTTTGCAGCCCAGAGAGCTCAAAGAAAAGGGAAAGGGTCTGTATGTGTAAAAATACTTTTAGGAGTTCTTTTTAAGGTGGCAAAGAATTGGAAATTATGGTGATGCCCATTAATTGAAAAATTCCTGAACAAGTTGTGGTATATGATTGTGATGGAATACTATTGTGCTATAAGAAAGGATGAACAGGGGACGGAGCCAAGATGGCGGCGAGAAGCAACAAGTTTCTGCACCTCCCACATAGCCACATCAAATACCCATAAAATACGACTCTAAACAAATTTTAGGGCTCCAAAACTCACAAAAATACAGAAAAACACATCTCCTGCTGAAGATACCTCGGCAGGAAGGGCTCCTCAGAGCACGCTGGGAGCCGAAACCAGCCCAGCCTGAAACCATGGCTTGGCCCTGGGGTGGCCAGGATGAGCTGCAGCTGGAGCCTTCAGGAGAGTGTATCAGTAGCAGCTGTGGCAGTTTCCAGAATTATCAAGCCATAAGAAACAAGGACAAAGTGAAAGGTCAGTGGAACTCAGCTAAATTTGGGGGAGAAAAGCTGTCCAGCCAAACTGCCTCCAGGGCAAAGAAGCAGCAGAAGCAGCGGCCCTGCAGTCACCTCCACGTGGCTGCTTCAGAGCTCCTGGCCTGCAGACTACAGGGGGGCCAAGCAATCATTCAGAGGCTAAGTGCTCTTGCATTGAGCGGCCTGGATCTGAATTGTGGTCTTGGGTGGTGGTCCTGGGGTGCGTTTTCAGTGAGCCAAAGCTGGTGGGGACTGCAAAAAAACGGCAGCCTCCCAATAGCTCCGACAGCTGTGAAAATCCCAGTGATTTGGGACAAAGCCCTCCTCCCTGGAAGCAGAGTTCCACAGAGCTAAAAAAATCAAGTAATTGACTGGCAACATGAGCAGGCAAAGGAAACAAAGTAAGAACAGCAATCAAACTTTAGATTCTTTCTTTGGGGACAAAAAGGATCAAAGCATAGAATGGGAGGAAGACAGCACAGTTAGAACTCCCACACCAAAAGCTTCCAAGAAACATGA
>CM053591.1:40350817-40400451 GCA_028646515.1 Pseudochirops corinnae | reverse complement strand
CATGCTGCAGAGCGTCACACTAAACCCTACACTTTGCAGGCTTTTTCTATCTCTCCCCTGCCCACTGCAAAGTGTGACATACAACTTTATAACTCTCTTAGATCCCTGTCAGCTTGCAGGTCTCCTTACCCCCCCTCTCCTGCCTGGTGCAAAGTCAGTGTAACAATAAACTTTTATAACTCTGCCAAAAGACAGCTGAGTCTAGTAATTCTTTTCGGACGATGAACGCTCAAAAGATTTCAATAGAAATCCCCCCAACTTGTACCTCCTCAGCTGAAGGCCACCTGGAGATAACAGACTTTGGAGGTCTAGGCTAGGTTAAGAGTAACAGATTTGAGCCTAGCAATAATGAAAGACTTATCACCTCAGGCTAACACCACATTAATTGGGAAGATTCAAGGGGGTTCCTGAACCTATACCCCATCATAACCATCTGTCCACTATGCCATCCTGATGATGAGGGGGGAAGGGAGAAGGGAATAGGCATTTATTCCCTGATATATACATATAAGTATGTGCCAGGCACTGTGCTAAGTGCTTTGCAATTATTATTTCCAACCCTACCTAGGTTGGGGCTCAGATGATTAGCACGCAGACAGTGGTTAACCTCACGTTTAGAATCTTTCCAGTGTGCTGGTGACAAGGTGCTTCTGTATTATTTTGGTAGGGCTTTTGTACCCCAGTTTATAAAAATCTCACTTGTGGTTGGGTAACTATGTATTCACATCAGTTTGTAACAAGCCTGTGCCATTAAGCTGTAAAAGTCACACTTTCCTTCAGCCACTTCTTCCCCTGCCCCCAGCCTCAAAGTCTTTTCCCAAAGTCTGCTACATAGTTTCCCATAAATCAATCACTCAAGTATTCTTAGAGAAATACATAACACCTTTGTTCTTAGGGGCCTTTATCAAGGAGATAACTCCTTCCTGAGATGGTCTCTAATCAGTCTAGCTTCCAAACTTGGCACCTCCTGAAACAATCAAGCCTATACCCAACCGCCATATTGGACCTATGTCATTCATTCTTGACCAAAAGTTACCTAGTGACGTGTCAAGGCAAAAACCACACCCCTACTTCCCCAACCCTTTGGAATCTCCAAATGCATTATGGGTAATTCGCCTGCCCAGTTGGTATCAAAAATGTATGGCCCTTTAAGCACTTAACCACTCCCAGACTCCTCCCTAATCCCACCTTTTCCCACCAGTATGAGCCTCTGACTGACAACTATGTGCAAACAAGATTAAGAAGACACATATTGGAGAGAGTCTCAGAGGGGAAGGCACTGTTATTAAGAGGGATTGTGGAAAGGTTCTTTTAGAAAATTTTATCTGGGTTTTGAAGAAAGCCAGGGAAGGCCAGGAGATGGAGATGAAGAGAGAATTCAAGGTTTGGGGGTTGGCCCAGTGCACGGAGCTGGGGAATGGGGTGTCCAGTGAGAGGAACAGCAAGGAGGTCATTGTCACTAGATCCCTAGAGTACATGGAGGGCCTTATGGTAGCCAGAGTAGCTAGGTTGAAAGGAGGCAGGTGATGAAGGTTTTTGAATGCCAAAGAGGATTTGATCCCAGTTCATGGGGAGCTACTGTGGAAAGCGAGGTAATTATAATTAGGTGGCCCTAATGAGAAAAGGACCTGGGTTTGATCTCTTGTACAATAATCTGCAGTGCTTACCCCAACCAGCTGTCTTGCTAATGCATGCACTTAAACTGGGGACTGGGTGAGAATAGGATAGATGACTGTAAAACTGTTTTGGCACAACAAGGAAAACAGTGAAAGGGCGTGTTTGACAGTTATTTTCACCTATTCTGCCCCCTTAAAAATAAATTTAATATATAAGCCTGGATATTTACAGACAGCAATACTGTTGGGAAAAGTGTTGGTTTGTTAAAGGTTTGTTGCCATGTTTTTAAGGATGACAGGGAAAGAGTTTAATAAGTTACACTGCCATCCACGCCAAGTCCTTTGTCCTTGTCTTTTGCCTTCCTTGGGACGAAACAGTGAGGTAGAAAGCACACTCGATTTTGAGAGAGAAGGCCTTGGTTTGAATCCCGGTTCTTTCATGTAATGTGTAGTATGACCTTGGGCTAATCACTTTTCTTGACCTCAATTTCCTCATCTGTAAAATGGGGGAAATCATACTTGTATTTCCCACTTTACAGAGTTCTTGTCAGGTAAGCCCTTTGTAGACATGAGTAATTATTATGCTTTGCATCCATGTATTGCAATGTGGGAATCATAGTAACTGTGACAGGAATTGTCCTACCACTTAAAGGAAGACCTTAAGAGATTCTCCTTCTAGAGGCACACATTGACTATTGAGAGGAGTGAGCAACAGTTGTATGGTTATTTTAAGAGCTTATGTGACTGCCAGGGCAATGGGTCTCGACAGCTGGTCACTCTGGCCTACACACCTCTCCAGCTGCTTTGATACTGGCTACTCAACCTTTCCTAGGAGGGCCAGGGCCAGGTTCCTCTTCTGGTTACTCTCCAGATCCAGCTTTAAAATTTCACACCTACTTGTTCCTGGACTTTTGAGTTCATGTTATTGCATCTAAAATCCTTCCTTCCCCTCGACTCCATTTGTTGAACCTTAATTGAAGGGTTATGCTTAAGCCAAACTCCTTCTGAAGAACTCTTCTTTGAGGAAAGAAGCTATTTGTGACCCAGTGTTTGTAGTTCTTTTGTTCCATAGGGTTTACTAGAAGGGAGAATTTCTTAGTTTCCTGGAATGCCATTGACATAGCGTCTGCGGGTCAGAAACTTTGAGTTATTCTGATACGAATTAGGCTGGGGAATCTGGCCTTAGGTTTTGGACACCAAAGTACTTAATACTCATTAGATTATGAACTCCTTGAAAGTAGGGACTTTTTGCCTCCGTTTATATGCCCAGCGCATAGCAGAGTACCTGGCACATAAGTGCAATTATTAAATGCCCATGTTTAGTAGGTCTTTGTAGAAATTTACTCCCAACTTGCCAAGTACCCTTTCTCCCATGAGAAAAGTTTTTTGTGTGTGCACATGTTTTGTATTTTCTCTTTTTCTTCCCTAATTCCTGATTTCTCATTTCAGTTTTCTAGGTGGGAGGAGGGGAATGAGAATTATAAGAACTCGGTTTGACCTAAGACCAAGACAACGAGACCTCTTAGGAAGAATGGTATTCAGCTTGGTTTATGGGTCTGTTTGATATTAGATTAAAATGAATTTTTTTAGGATATGGTTTTGTTTCCCAGGGTTGGAAGTGCTGTGTTGTCCTGTTTAAAAATAAATCTGCTTGGCATAGAGTGTAAATGATTATGTATAGACTTTGGGGAGTTGGGAGGAGGGCAGGAGAGAAATAAAAATGAATGTTTTTCCTCATCTCCTTGAGCTAGGTAAGTGTTTTGATACTGTCTTTGTATCCCCAAGATCTAGACTAAATACTTAATAAATGACACTTTATTGAATTGAATACTAGTTGATTCATGGCTTAACTTTTTATTCCTAATACAGGACCATGTCTGGGGATGGGACAAATGCAGATGTAGCCATGGAAGGAGGGCCCAGTCCTTGTAAGCAAGTGAAGGTGGAGGCAGTTGATCCTGCTTCACCTTTGAACTTTGACAGCCCTAATGCTCTCTTTGAGAGCTTGATCTCGCCCATCAAGATAGAGACTTTTTTCAAGGAATACTGGGAGCAGAAGCCACTTCTGATTCAGAGAGATGATCCTTTACTGGCTGCCTACTTTCAGTCCCTTTTCCAGTTAACAGATTTGAAGAATCTGTGCAGACTGGGCATGTACTATGGAAGAGATATCAACGTGTGCCGATGTGTGAATGGGCGGAAGAAGGTGTTAAATAAGGGGAGCAAAGTACACTACCTTCAACTGAGAAAAGATTTTGATCAGAAAAGGGCAACCATCCAGTTCCACCAGCCTCAGAGATTTAAGGTAAAGTAATGTCCGAGCCTCTCCTTGCAGAATGTAGTACTTCTGTCATTTGAAGCTGAGTGTGTTGGGATAATTCTTGAAGTATAAGGTTGGATTCAAGAATTCATTCAATCTCCTGTTCTCCTGCTGTGCCTCTCCCAGTCTGAGAAAAGCTTTTGTAAAGTGGTAAAGAGATTTCCATAGATAGAGAGAGAATTAGATGAGCATTATCAAGTGCTTCCTCTGTGCTAAGCCCTGGGGATAGAAAAAACAAGCAAGGGAGACCGTGGAGACCTTGGCCCTGGCTAGACAAGGCCAGATCATATCAAGGAAGAGACTCGTATGTGGATTCCAGGCTTCTAGTCAGGAGGATGTGGAAGTAGTGGTCTGAGTAGAAAAAGCATAATGAGAAGATGACCTGGGCCCTTGCCCTTTTGGCGGCATTGTCCCAGTTTCCTAGAACTCTGGTTGCAGATATCTGTTGGGATGACTCTACTGAGCCACCAGAAGATTTTGGTGAATCTGACTGTGACTGGTGAACCTTATCTAGTCAAGGCTTCTATGACCCTCCCTTGCAGTCTCTTCACTATGCCCCTGTGAGGATACCTTCTGCCTTCCCAATGCCCTTGCATTGCTTTATGTTTTTCTTTCCTTACTGGAATGTAAGCTTCTTGAGGCCAGTGACTCTCTTGCTTGTAATTTCTGTCTTCTGTCTTCTTAGTACAGTACCTGGCATATAAGAAGCATTTAATAAATGCTTATCAGTTATTCTATCCATTTACCTGTCTATCTATCTGTCTGTCTGTCTATCTATCTGTCTGTCTATCATCTATCTATTTATCCATCCATCTATCCATCTGTCCATCTTGTTGGTCTCCCTGCTGGTAAATTTACCAGTGAATCTGGTGACTTAACCAGAATCAAAGGAATTTTCTTTTCGAAACTGAAATCACTTCCTCACTTCCACTTGAAGCTCACATACAAGTACAAGCAGTGTTTGGACCAGGCTACCAGCAATATATATTACAACATTTTGTTTTTGTTTAGCTGTGTTGGACTCTTTGTGACCCCTTTTGGGGTTTTCTTGGCAAAGATACTGGAGTGGTGTGTCATTTCCTTCACCAGCTCATTTTAGAAATGAAGAACTGAGGCAAACAGGGTTAAGAGACTGGTCCAGGGTCACATAGCTAGTAAGTGTCCAATGCCGTATTTGAACTCAGATCTTCCTATTTCCAGTGAGGATGCTCTATCCACTGCACTATCTAGCTGGCCCACATTGCAATATAAATAATGTTAATTCATGGTTTTTTAAGTCATGCAACTATAGGGATCCATTTCTATTTGAGTTTGACACAACAATTTTTAAACAACCAATGGTACAGAAACCCTCTACTCATGCAGACAGAGATTTGTCTAAAACTTAGGCTTAAAGAGTTTATTATAGCACTGAGTTTGTACATGGCTAATTTGTATATATGTTTCAGAGGTAGGACTCTGATAGGTCTTTTTGACTCAGAAGGTCAGCTCTCTATCCATTAGACCATACTGCTTCTTAGAATAAAATAAGCTATATTATTTTGGAAGTTCTTGGGGATTAATTTTCATAGAAGAGTTACAGCCTCAGCAAGAACCGTATGTGATTCCATTCCCAGTGGACATTATCTTTATTATTTGTCTCTTCTTCCCAACCTTCTTTTTAAGTGTTCCCTTTACACACTGATACAAGCAATTTTTGCACTTTCCTTTCCATAAGAGTTATCCCTTGTCCCTTTTCTCATTTGGTTATTTTTCCATCCATTCTAGACAGTCCTTTTATCCTTTTTTGTTGATGATATAGTTAAAATACTGAAATTTTGTAGGTTTAATATTTGTCACCAACCTCAGCTCATTCAGAGATTTGGAGCTAATAATATTCCTGCAGTCTGTGTCTTCATTTTTAATTACCTTCTTGATTCCATGTCCCATATGTATTTGGATGCTCTCTCCTCCAGTTTAACAAATATTAGTTTATTTAAAGGGGCAACGAGGTGGCAAAGCCGATAGAGTGCCAGGCTTGGAGTCGGGAAGATCTGAGTTCACGTTTAGTCTCAGACATCTACTATAGCAGTGTGACCCTGGGCCGGTCACTTTACCCTGTTTGCCTCAGTTTTCTCATCTGTAAAATGAGCTGGAAAAGGAAATGGCAAACCATTCCAGTATCTTTGCCAAGAAAATCCTAAATCAGGTCAGAGTCTGATACGACTAAAGAACAACTAAGTATATTTACATTTTTTTCTAGAAATAGATCTCTCCCCACAAATGCTTCCCGCTTCCTAACTTCCCTGTTACTGTTGAAGGCACTGGTTTCATCCAGGTTCTTAACTGAGGTGCCACCCTTGACTTCTCACTTTGACCCCTGCCTCGTGTCCAGTCTGTTGCCAAATCCTATCAGTTCTGTCTTCGTAACATCTCCAGCATTGGCCCCTTTCTCTTGTGATGCTGTCATAGCCCTGGTGCACATCTGTATCACCCCGTGCTTGGATGATTGCAGGAGGCTTCTAGTTTGGCTCCTAGCCTCAGGTCTCTCCCCACTCCGTTCCATCCTCCACTATACATGTAAGCATGCCCCTCCATCTGCCATCACCTCCAGGATGGAATAGAAAACCCTCCGTGTGGCTTTTAAAGCCCTTTATAATTTAGACCCCTTCCAGTCTTCTAAAAAAAGTGCTTCTATTAAGTATTTTGGTTATCTTTGAATTATATACCTAGTACTGGGATCTCTGGGTCCAGAAATCTACTTTAGGCAATCAAGCACTTATTAAGCCATTCATAGGTGCCAGGTTCTGCACTAAGGCACTGGGGATAACATTCAGAGAATAAAGTGCTCTCTGTGCACAGGAAACTTAGATTCTAATGGAGAGGACAAGTACAAACCTAGGCATACATAGCATAAATAAATAATGAAAAAATATGTAGTAGTTAAATACAGAATAGTTTAGGAGGAGAGGGTATTGGTAGTTCCAGGAATTGGCAAAGGCTTCCTGCAAAAGGTGGCACATTCCAGGCGTGTGTCATGGCCATTATATGGGATTGAGAGAAGGCCAGTTTGCCTGGATTATAGGGAAAGATATGTTTAAGTTTTATTTTTTTCCCGTTATTGGAGTTGTTTAAATAGGGAAGTTGCATAATCAGGTTTGCCCTTAAGGAAAATTATTTTGACAGGAGTGTATATGACAAGACTGGAATGGTGGGAAACATGAGGCAAGGAGACTCTTCTGCTTTTCTTACTTGATTTTCAAAATCCTTTTTGAGCTCTTCCGTAGCCTGTGACCAATTCAGATTTTTCTTGGAAGCTTTTGATGCAGGAGTTTTGACTTTGTTGTCGTCTTCCAGTTGTATGTTTTGATCTTCTTTGTCACTGAAATAAGAGTGACTTTTTTTATGCTGTTTGCTCATCTTCTCAGCCAAATACTTGACTTTCTAGCTCTTTGTCATAGTGGGACACTGCTTCCAGTGGAGGTAGGGGTGGGAGTGGGTGTACTGTCACAAGTTTCAGGGGTTTTGTATCAGCGGTTCTCAATCCCCCACCATCTGTGGGCCCAGAGCTCCGGAAACAGCTGCCTCTGTCACTACCACCTCCACTGCCCGGGGGCTCCTTTTTCACCCAGGTCCCACCCATTTCCCTGCTGATCTTCCATGCTATCTTTGGTGTTTGTGGATTGAGAAGTCTGGAAACTGCCACAGCTGCCAGGGATTCAGTCTCCTGAGGCCTGTTCTGGCCCCTCTGGGCCTGGCGTGGCTCATGCTGGACTGCGTTCCGCTCCCAGCTTGGTGCAGTGTACCTTTAGTGTCGGCTTTCCAGGCTGTCTTGGGCTGGAGATGGGTTTCACTGTGTCATTTTGTGGGTTCTGCAGCTCTAGAATTTGGTTAGAGTCATTTTTTGCAGGTATGTGGAGGGGTTTGGGAGCATCGTCTTGGCCCTGCCTCCACAGATCTACCCAGATCTACCCAGGCTGTAGTGAGTGCCTCAGCTAAGGTGGCAGCTGTGTAAATGGAGAGAAGCAGTCAGGTATGAGAGATCTTGTGAAGGTAAAACATATAAGACTCGGCAGCTCGATTGTATTGTTCTCCAGAATTCCTTAGATCAGTTCACCATTCCCCTCATAATGTGTTTGTATGCCCATCTTTCTGCAACCTAATGATTTCCAGTCTTATGCCATCCTTGCCACCTTGGTTAAGTGTTTGCCTCAGTTTACTCAGCAGCTTAAGAGAGCATGAATGTGATGGAGGATCACCGAAGCCTAAAACCAGTGAATCTGAAGAATGTAGGAAGCCCTGGGGAGACTGCGAAGCCTCAGAGTTGTTTGGTTTGTATTTTCCTTAGGAGACCTGGAGCAATTTTCATACGGTTGTTGATAATCTGTATGTCTTTTGAGAACTCTTCTTTTCTTCGTATGCTCCGACTGCTTGGCTTTTGTGGGAGCTGTCTGTTTTTCTTTTTAATCAATGAGCTGTCTTTGGCACAATGGGAGGAGAAACTGGATTCAGAGTCAGAGGACCTTCCTGAATGTGGCTTTGGCCTCGTTTCATGCATGGTATAGACAGAGCATTTAATTTTCCCGGACCTCAGTTGCCTTTGTATAAAATGAAGAGGTTTGGACCAGTATTCTTCCCCAGGAACATCACTGTTGTTTTATTTTGTGGGGGGAGGTGGGGAGCAAGGGGAGGCAATCGGGTTAAGTGACTTGTTCAGGGTCAAGTAATGCCCAACATAAAACCTCTGAGATCATCTCTCTAGAACAGTCTCAATAGATTCCCTCCTCTTTTATTCGTAATTATTTGTCTTTGTGTCACCTGAAAGGCAGCATGGTTTTAGACTTGACATCAGGGGTCCTGGGTTCAAATCTGGGCTCTGTTGCTCACTTCCTGTTATGACCTTGGTTCTGTTATTTAACCCATCTGAAGGAGCCTTAGTTTCCCTCTGTACAAAATGAAGATGTTGGATTAGTAGGCTTCCAAGGTACTTTCCGAGTTCTACATCTAAGATGCATGACAGTACTTGAGCTATAGGGCATTGTTACTAGAGAGAAGGCCTGAATTGCTGGCACTTTCTCTCTTACAGGGAGGGAGCCTGAGTTCATTGCCTGCAGGGGTTGTTAGGAAGTTTATTTTCTTTATTCAGGTCTCCTGCTTGCTGTAACTAGAGCCTGTCAGGAAAGGCATTTTGAGATCACTTTTTCAGAGAAAAAAATTAAAACAGTGAAGTTACTTAATATTTTATCATCAAGAGATCAACAGAAAGTTATGGAAAGTACATGTTTTCTGTGGGTGTCTTTTGTGCAACCCCAGATATCCTTCGGTTTTTGGAATGCCTCCTTGCTGATTCTCGTAATAGATCTAACAAATTCTGGAAAGCAGCCTGTAGTTGCCTTCAGAAAGTGACTGGGCACCTTCCAGACCCATTCTTCCACCTCACTTTACATGCCCAAATCTTGCACGTACCATCTTCCTGACTCTGAGCTGGCCATGACCTTAGCTGTGCTGCTCAGCCTCTTGGTTGGGCTTATTAGAACAGGAAGAGTTTTAGAACAGGAAGAGTTTGTTTCTCAACCTACAATATCCCTCCCTGGCCCAACTGGCGTGTATAATTTCTTCTCTTCACTTTTCTTCTTCTATATTCCCATCCTTTAACTCTACTAATATTGCTTTCTTAGCATCTCCAGCACTTAGGACAGAGTTTGGCACATAATGAGGGCTTAAGGAATGTGTTCTGGATTGACTTGATCATTTGGTATCTTAAAAACTTAACATTATGTTATCAGCAAGCACCCTAGCATACCCAGGGTGGCTGCTAGCACAGGTTCTTAGATCTGCTTTTCTAAAGGAAAGCAACTCAAAATGGGTTAACAATCTTGCTTTAATCAATCAAACACATATCATTTACTTAGTTCAGGGGGCAAAGCCAACACCCTGAACTTCAGAGAATACAAGCGGACGAAGAAACAGATCAGCAGAGGGCTTCCAGCCGTTTGACCATTACATCCATACCTAGTTAGTTACCAGAGAGGGAAGCATCAACATCTGGGTTTTCAAAGCCAGAGGGCTCAAAAGGCTTCCCAGAGTCTTGTCTGGCCAAATCACACAACTCTTTCCAAAGTGAGCCCCAAAGCAAAAACTCACATCAGGGTATATATAGCCTTCTCCTGAATCAGAGAATGTCACAGCCCTCTTGACCCACTGCCCAATCACAAAGTAATGAGGTGTGGGCCTTCCTGAAGAACAAGCCTCCAGTCACAAGCTCCGTGTGACTGTATTCAGCCTATTAGGGGGCAGAGTATATTTTCAAATCAGAGCCACTTAAGCCTATCAAAGGCCTAGGGGCAGGGAAGATCTTTAGATTCCCATAACAGATGGTGTAGTAGAAGCAGCAGCATGTCCACACAGCTCCAGCTTCCACCTCCTCTAATACATGTAAAAATAACTCTAAACAAACTTTAGAGCTACAGAACCCACAAAGTGACGGAGAGAAACAAATCTCCTGCTGAAGGAAGGCCAGCTTGGGGCAAAGCACAGTCCTGCCTGAGCCATGGTTTTAGCTCCAGGGTGGCCTGGACCATCCAGCTGGAGCAGCCTTCATGAGAGTAAATCACCAGCAGCTAGAGCAAGTTTCCAGACTTCTCAATCCATAAATGCCAAAGACAAAGTAAAAGATCAATGTGGAACGTTGTTGGTGCAGGGGGGGAGATATAAGAGCTTGGTCTGGCTGCTACCCCTGGAGTGAGGCTGCAGCCACTGCCTCAGCTCCTGGCCTACAGATTGTAGGGGGGCCAAGCGACCAGTGAGAGGGTAATAGCTCTTGCTTTGTATAATGACTTTATGAGAAATCAAGATACTATAAAACAGATCCAAACAATTGAAAAAATAGAAGGCAATGTGAAATACCTCATTGGAAAAACCACTGACCTGGAAAATAGATCCAGGAGAGATAATTTAAAAATTATTGGACTACCAGAAAGCCATGATCAAAAAAAGAGCCTAGATACCATCTTTTAAGAAATCATCAAGCAAAATTACCCTGATATTCTAGAACCAGAGGACAAAATAGAAATTGAAAGAATACACTGAACGCCTCTTGAAAAAGATCCCAAAAAGAAAACTCCTAAGAATATTATAGCAAAATTCCAGAGTTCCCAGGGCAAGGAAAAAATACTGCAAGGAAGAAACAATTTAAGTATTGTGGAAGCACAATCAAGATAACACAAGACCCAGCAGCTTCTACATTAAGGGATTGAAGGGTTTGGAATATGATATTCCGGAGGTCAAAGGAGCTAGGACTAAAACCAAGAATCACCTACCCAGCAAAACAGAGTATAATTCTACAGCGGAAAATATGGTCATTCAGTGAAATAGAGGGTTTTCAAGCATTCTTGATGAAAAAACCTGAGCTGAATCACAGAAAATTTGACTCTCAAATACAGGAAGCAAGAGAAGCATGAAAAGGTAAACAGGAAAAAGAAATCATAAGGAACTTACTAAAATTGAACTATTCACATTATTACATGGAAAAATGATCATTGTGACTCATAAGACTTCTCAGTATGAGGATAGTTGAAGGGAATATATATATATGTGTGTATATATATGTATGTATGTATATAAACATACATATATACAGGAGGGTGTATCTGTGTATACATATATATGTGACTATGGGCATATATATGTTCATGTATACATAGAGGGCACAGGATGAGTTGAATATGAAGGGATGATATCTAAAAAATAAGAGATGAGAGAGGAATTTATTGAGAGAAGAAGAAAGGGAGAGATAGATTAGGGTAAATTATCTCATATAAAAGAGGCAAGAGAAAACTTTCAATGGAGGGGAAGAACAGGAAGGTGAAAGGAAATGAGACAATTATACTTTCATTGAATTTGGCTTAAGGAGGGAATAACATACGCACTCAATTGGGTATCTTATCCTACAGGAAAATAGGGTGGTAGGGGATAGGGAAGGGGATGATGGAAGGGAGGACAGATTCAGGGAGAGGGTAGTTAGAAGGAAACATTGTTGAAAAGGGATAGGGTCAAAGGAGAAAATAGAATAAGTGGGGTGCCGGACAGGATGGAGGGAAATATAGTCAGTCTTTCACAATATAACTACTGTGGAAATGATTTGGGTAACTACACATGTACAGTCTATATTGAAGTACTTATCTTCCCAGTGGAGGTGGGTGAGGAGGGAAGAAAGGCAAAAAAATCTGGAACCCAAAGTTTTAAAAACAAATGTTTAAAAATTTGCTTTTTACATGCAACTGGGAGATAAGATATACAGGGAATAGAAACCCATCTTGCCCTACTAGAAAGTTAGGAAGGTGAAGGGGGAGGATACAAGAGAGAGCAGATTGGGAGAAGGGGTATTCAGTAGGCTTGCTATTTTGGAGTGGGGGGTAGGGGGAAGATGGGGAGAAAAAAATTGAAACTCAAAATCATGTGGAAATGAATATTGAAAACTAAAAAAAATTGTAAAGAAAAAAAAAACTTAACATTAGGTGAAATGTCCCCATGGGTTGGGTGTGGGGGAGCGACATGTTGTTTCATTCTGTAGTTATAGTGGTGCTTGGGTGCTTGGCCAAGCACTGTCACAAGGGTTTGGTTCTGATTGATTCATCTCCTCCATATGAAAAGGCACTGATTGTTGCTGGGAGGCCTCTGGCCAGCTACGGGAGCTTTGGCTGTTCGGTAGGTTACAAACCTGATCATCATTTTTATTTTTAAGCATAGGGCATTGATTCAAGTGACAGATGATCCTGTCCCAGGATTGGGATGCTCTGAGGGAGGGAGATCATTGACTCTTCCTTGTTTATTGCTCTTTCAGGACATGCTCATGTTGCCATTCCAGTTTACCTGGAAATGCTTGTGTGAAGAGGTAGCTGTTTTACTATGTATTATAAGCCCCAGTGAACCATGGGTGTGTTCTGTCCACCCATGAATCAAAGTGTTGGTACTTCCTTTTCCAAGAGATTGGTAAAGAAGCACCAGCAGTTTTATATGAAAACCATTATTATCTCTACAGCATTTGGTGTTAAGTAGTGTTTTGGGTTGAATGGAAATTGAGGTGGGACTGTAGGAGGAGCATTTTTTTTAAGGTGTGGTTTGATAGTTATGATCCTTGAGGGTAGGGACATTTTCAGTTTTATCTTGGTATTTCCAGAAAGTAACCCAGTACCTGGAATATCGCAGGTGTTGAATAAATTCTTGATGAATGAATGAATGAGTGAATGAATGATTGAGTATAGTTACTTTATATAGAGAATTTTTAGTGCAGTTTTAAGCTCTGACTCCCCAACATAAAGCCATTGAGGTAATTTCCCACTCTAAATTTGTGGGTTTTGACAATTTTAGTAGATTTCTCCTACACTTTTGGAATTTGAATTTGGGTCATTTGAGAGGTAGCATGGTGCTGGATTTGACATGTCAAGTCTTGAATTCAAATTTTAAATTAACCTTTAATAACTTAAGACTACATTAAGAATTCTGGGACACCCTTTGTGTGACTTCTGATCTTCAGCAGAATCTTTGCTTTAAGCTCTATGACTTTCACAGAACCAGTAGTACTTAAAATTAGAAAAGAAAATAGAATAAAGCTAAATTAGCTTCCCTTCCTTTCTCATTGTCTCAGTTGTTACTGTTGAATTAAATATTGAATATTGAATATTGAATATTAGGCAGAGTGATATACACATTCGATCCAACCAGAGATCCAAAAAAACATTCTAGCTTCCCCTGGATTTTCCATAGCTCATCCTTTTAAGAAAAAAAAAAAGGAAAGAGAAAGAAATAAGGACAATTCCACAGCCACATTCTTCCCTTCCCATCCCCCAAATGAATTGAATATTGAATATTGAATATTACTCTGTGAAAAGGCAGTTATTGACATTCTTGGACACAGAGAGAGGGGGAAAGATTCATCTCAGTGAGTTTTTGGAAGAAATCAAGTTCAAGAAAACAAGACTTAGCAAAAGGGGGGGAGGAGCGGGAAGCATCCAACAGCCAAGGAGTGGTTCTGCGATAATGGAATGCTCATTCCTTCAGTAAGCAAGGTGCAGGGGGATGGGAAATTTTAAGAAGGAAAGATGAAAGCACTTGTTTTGTGGACTAAGTTGTCCAAGTCAGAGATCAGTGGTTGAGAAAAAGACCAGATGGCAGATAATCATAGGCCAGCGTTGAGATACCCCGAGAGGAAGATCATCATCTCCCTTGTTTATCCCCATTTCAGGACAGAGGGAGCTATTCCAGTTGACCTGGAAATACCTGTATGAAGAGCTAAAAGTTGTACGCAGTCGTTAAAGAATCTCTGAGGTTTAAAAGGCAGAGATATACTGGGGAGAGAGCTGATCTCATGTCAGGAAAATTGCAGGATCCTGCCAATTACCCTGAGTAGGTTACTTAACCTGTTGGGACCCCACCCAAGCTACTCTCCAAGAGTAACATGCAGGGCAGATGCTGAACTTTATTGTTAGAGAGAGTTCTTTCCAGGTTGCTTCTTATTATAGTAGTGAAGTCATAGGTCTGGTCTAAGAAAAACAACATCTCTCAGGAGGTCTGCAGAAAGAGAAGTGCCAAATTACTTTTCAGGCATTGTGGTGGCTGGAGCAATGGACCTGGGGTCAGGAAGAGCTGATTTCAGATCTGACTTCAGGCATTTCTAACTGTGTGGCCCTGGACAAGTCATTTCACCCTGTTTCCTTCAGTTTCCTCATCTGTAAAATGAGCTGGAGAAGGAAATGACAACCCACTCCAGCATCTTTGCCAAGAAAACCTCATCCCTGGGTATAAATTAGGCTCTTTGGGAGCTACTCCCAAAGATTAGCTTTTCACTTTTTCACTTTCACTTTTTCACTTTGATCAACACAACAGTTTTCCTTTTATCAAGTCGAAATTTGTCTCTTTGTAACTCATTGCTCCTAATTCTTCCATCTTAGAGTGAGAAAAGCAAATCCAGTGTCCAATTCCTTCCATTACTTCTTTGGAGCCGTAGGGATGCCTAGAGGTTTATAAAAGTTAGCCTAGTAGCCTACATAAGACATTACTCAAAATGTTTTTGTACTGATCCAGTTTTCTCCTTTTTAAATAGTAGTAGTAGTAGTAGTAGTAGTAGTAGTAGTAGTAGTAGTGGTAGTAGTGGTAGTAATAGTAGTGGTAGTGATAGTAGTGGTGGTGGTAGTAGTAGTAGTAGTAGTGGTAGTGGTAGTAGTAGTGGTAGTGGTGGTAGTAGTAGTAGTAGTAGTAGTGGTAGTAGCAGCAGCAACAGCTAGAATTTTTATGGTGCTTTAAAGTTAGTGCTTTGCACATGTTATCTCACTTGGTCTGACAACAGTATTGTGATGTGGGTGTTTTATTTATTGTCTTCAGTTTAAAGATGAGGACTGAAACTGAGAGAGGTTATGTGACTTGCCCAGAGTCACACAGCTAGTAATTTGAACTCAGGTCTTCCTGATCTCAAAGTCTACCATATTATGTAGCTTTTAGATTTTTTCCCCTCTTAATCATAATGGAAAGAACCTAGGTTTTGGAGTCAGAAGATCTGGTTTCAAATCCCATCTCTGACATTAACTGGCTCTATGATATGGTAGATACTTAATACTTAACTTACTGATTTTCTCTCCCTTTTCCTTTTCTGCCTAATTTTGCTTCTTATACCTTATGGCACTTAATTCATTTGGGGGATGGGAAGGGAAGAATGTGGCTGTGGAATTGTCCTTATTTCTTTCTCTTTCCTTTTTTTTTTTCTTAAAAGGATGAGCTATGGAAAATCCAGGAGAAGCTAGAATGTTTTTTTGGATCTCTGGTTGGATCGAATGTGTATATCACTCCCTCAGAGTCCCAGGGCTTACCCCCTCATTATGATGATATTGAGGTAAGAATTATTTCAACACTACTAATTCCTTTAAAAATGAAAAATGAGCTGCTAGTAGCAAAATAGGTTTGAGATTCCTCTATATACCTATGGGTATATATCTACTATATCTATATAACTATATGTATTTAGATGTCTATAACTATATCCCTATAACTGTATATATCTATCTATAGAGCTATAACTTTAACTATATATGTGTATATATATAATCTGCCTACCTACCTACTTCTGTTTATACATGCAAATCTTTATGTGCATGTTCCACAGTAGATGTGAAAATATTACGTGGTTTGTAAAATTATTCCTGGCAATAAATCTTTGAGTGTACTGTTGTCTTAGTCCAGACCTATTACTGTAATATCTTGGCTATCTTGGAAAAGGTAGGAATATACTCTTTAATCTCGTGTACCCAAAACACTCTCTCTCTCTCTCTCTCTCTCTCTCTCTTTCTTTCTCTCTCTCTCCCCGCCCTCTCTACTCCCCCCTCCCCCCCTCTTTCTTTCTCTCTCTCTGTATCTCTGTGTATCTCTCTCTACCCCCCTTTCTCCTTCTCTCCCTCTCTCCCTCTTCCTTCTCCCCCCCTCTCTCCCCCCCGAAACAGCCTGCCCAAGACTCCATTCTAGTTGCTCATGTAGCTTCATGGACCTGAAAAGCTATATAGATTGCAAATACCTTGGGGAAAAAAAGTTATGGCTTATTCCTCTTTCTACATTCCAGAGCCTTGTATACAGTAGTCACTCAGTAAATATTTATTGAAATGATCTGGGTTGTTTTTTTAAAGATAATTTCCAAGTAAAAGTAACTGCATTAGAGGTAGCTGCTGCCATCTCTCCCTTTTGCCTTAACAATTAAGAGATTATCGGTAACTTGGAAGAGGGCAGTTCTGAATGAATGATGAATTCAGAAGCCAGACTGTGGTGAGTTAAGAAGAGAGGCAGAGAGGAGAAGTAGAGGCACTTACCATAGGCAGACTTACGGAATTTGGCCACAAAAGGTAGGAGAAATATGGGATGATAGCAAGGATGGATGGTTCAATTGAAAGTTTTTTGAGGATGGGGGAAGACATGAATGTGTTTGTAGGAAATAGTCAAGGCAGCCAGTAGACACTGAGAGAATGAAGATGGAATGATAGGCAGGAGGGAAGCCACTACCGGACAGGGAAAGATTGAAGGTAAGTGACAGAATTGGGATGGGAGAGGGAGCAATCTGCTGGAGGAACAACAGAATAGGAACATTTGTGGGTATAGAGGGGTCTGCTTTGGCAAGAAGTGCCACCTTATTTCAGGCAGGGACAAAGACAGTGGCAGAAGGCATCTAGATCTAGATGATGTGAGATCATAGAGATCTGGGCAGTTTGCTTTTAAGAATTGAAATTTATCTGTCTAGGCTCTTTTTTGGGGTGGGCGGTCTTGGCATTCAGATAGATAGATGATTCTTAAATTTTTTTCTTTGATCTTTTTTTTTTTTTTTTACCAAGTTAGTTTTTGCTATGAGATACCTTATGTTTTATTCTTTTTTTTTTTTTCCAGTCTTTGAACTGTGAATATTTCTTGTTTTCTCATGAAATCATTGGCTTCTCTTTGGTCCATTCTAATTTTTAGAGAGTTTCTTGATAAGACAAGCTGTGCAAGCTGATAATTCCCATTCCCAACTCATTCTTCTGTGCCTCTCATTTCTGTTTTAGTTCTTTAACCCTAGCACTCTTATTTCATTGACAAAAATATATTTAACCTCTTTTAAAAAAAAATTCTTTCTTCATCTCTTCTATGCAGTCTTCCTCAATTTGTGTCTGAGCTGTATTTCTCTTGCATCATTCTCATTTCTCTTCCTAATTTTTCCTCCAGTTCTCTTATATGGTTTTCAAAATCCTTCTTAAGCTCCTTCATGGCCTGTAACCAGTTCATATTTTTCTTGGAAGCTTTTGGTGCAGGAGTTGTAACTGTGTTGTCTTCCTCCCATTCCATGCTTTGATCCTTTTTGTCCCCCAAAAAGGAATCTAAAGTTGGATTGCTGTGCTTGTTTTGCTTCCTTTGCCTGCTCATGTTGCCAGTCAATTACTTGACTTTTGGACTCTTTGCCAGAGTAGAACTCTGCTTCCAGAGCGGAGAGCTTTGTCCCTAATCGCTGAGGTTTTCCCAGCTGCCAGAACTGTTAGGAGGCTGCTGTCTCTACAACCCCGACCCGCTTTGGCTCACTGGTCACACACCTCAGGACCACTACCCAAGACCGTGATCCCGATCCAGGCTGGTCAAGGCTAGAGCACTTAGCCTCTGCATGGTCGCCCAGCCCCCCTGCAATCTGCAGGCCAGGAGCTCTGAAGCAGCCACGTAGAGGCAGTTGCATGGCTGCTACTTCTGCCACTTCTTGCTCTGGGGGCAGAGGGCCGGACCCGTTCCTCCATCCCCCCCAGATCCAGGAGAGTTCCACTGACCTTTCACTTTGTCTTTGGCATTTATGGGTTGATAATTCTGGAAACCGCCACAGCTGCTGGTGATCCACTCTCTTGAATGCTCCAGCTGGGCTGGTCAGGCCACCCTGGGGTTAAAACCATGGGTTCACCAGGGGCTGGTCTCGACTCCCAGCCTGCTGAGATGAACCTTTCCTGTCTGACTGCCAGGCTGCCTTCAGTGGGAGCCTTGTTCCTCTGTCACTCTATGGGTTCTGGAGCTCTAAAATTTGTTTAGAGTCATATTTTATAGGCATTTGAGGTGGTTATGGGGGAGCCATGGAGTTCTCCTGCTTCTGTGCCACCATCTTGACTCTGCCCCTCACATTAAGCTGTATTTTTCTTCGAATCACTGTTGTCATTTTCTTTTTCTGGGTTTGGATCATGAGCATCCCCGTCATCATACCAGCATTTTATAGTAGTATTTTTTTTCTTTTATTTTCTGCTCATTCTTCTTACAGCCTGACTTCAGTTCCGTGTTGGTGCTAGGTTCTGTACACGTCTGGGTGGAAGATCTAGGCTGGTCTTATTGCTGCTTTCTTGGATATTCAGTGTTGTGTTGTTCCAGAATCTCAGAGACAGCTCAGGCTTGGAGTCGGCAAGCTTTCAAGGCTCCCAAAGTGGTGTGATTGTTGATTCCTGGTCTGAGACCTGCAGTTTCCTGCCCTGGGTTTCAGTCTGAGCAGCAGTACTAGTAGTCTGACTTTGGACTCGGCCCTTGGCAGCCCCCTGGGAAGTGCCCTGTTGCTTCAGCGTTAGAGAACTATATGCTGCCCTTTGGTCTGTGCTTCCTGCCCTGATTCTGTGACCAGACCTTGGTAACGAAGCTGCCAGTTTGTACCTGTCCCCCATCATTAGGCCCTGTTACTAGTCTGGGGGTGCCCTGGCATGAGGCTAGAATCTTTTCACATCATGGGTCGTAGCCTTTCGCTAGACCTCTAACTCTGATGAGGACTGAAGAATGACTCATTTGCTTTTTCTTAGATTTCTCCCATCAGGATTCAGTCTGGTGCATTTTCAAGATGTTTAGGGAGGGGGAAAGTAATGGGAGGAACTCTTGGCATGACTTCTTGCTACTCTGCTGTCTCCAAGACAAATATCTATTCCGAAGTAAACCTGGTGTCTGATCTCTAAGATTTTCTGTTCTATAACATTTTTCTGTCTGTTTAGTACTGAAAAATTTACCTTGGAGAGCAGCCTTATCATCAAAAATTCAGGATTTGTGATTTTATATCACTTGATCAGCTTTCTTTATCAAAGATAATAGGGTTTTTTCTTTAAATTAATTAATATAATTTCTGTTTTCAGCATGTACTTCCATCAGCTTTTGAGTTTTAAATTTTCAATGCCTCCCTCCCCAGGACAGCATGTAATCTGATAAAGGTTCTACATACACATTCTTTTTTTGTTTTTTTTTTTGGAGGAGGGGCGGGGCAAGACAATTGGGGTTAAGTGACTTGCCCAAGGTCACACATATTCTAAGTGTGTCAAATGTCTGAAGTCGGATTTGAACTCAGGTCCTCCTGACTCCAGGACCGGTGCTCTATTCGCTGCATCACCTACCTGCCCCCCATATCCATTCTTAAACATTTTCACCTTAGTCTTGTTGTAAAGAAGAATTAGAATGAATGGGAGAATCCATGAGAAAAACAAAACAAAACAAAAAAGGAGCAATTAGTACGCTTCACTCTGCATTCCGATGATAGGGTTTTTTTTAAGAGAATGAAAGATGTTAAAGCCTTTTGAGCTGCTTTGAAAGAGTAGAGAGAACATTTTTCTGTTGTTTGATATGTCTTTACGAGTTATGTAATTATTTTTACCATTGAAAGTTCTTAAGCTGGAATCCATGGCCTTGGGACCATGTGTAGATTTCAGGCAGAATGTGAACTTTGATGGGGGAAAGGAAATTCCATCTTTGTTTTCACTAACCTTTAATTTCCTTTCTGATCCCACTTACTTTATTTTATGCATTTAAAAATAATATTCTGAAAAGGGGTTCCTAGTTTTCACCAGATCCATAACATGATCCATAACATGAACTTGTTGAATGTCTTTTCCTGGGATTGGAGTGGGATGGAGATAGGAGGGGGCTGCGGTGGCATCTCTGACTTTTTTTCTGAAATTCAACTTATTTATCCAGGATCTTTCGAAGGCTAAGGGATTTAAGGATTCAGGAAATTCTCCACCACTTGTGGAATTTGTGACTCTTTACAGGTGTTCGTCTTGCAACTGGAAGGAAAGAAACGCTGGCGCCTCTACCAGCCCACTGTGCCCCTTGCTCGAGAGTACAACGTGGAGTCAGAGGACAGGATTGGGGCACCAACACATGAGTTTACACTAAAGGTACTTGCCCGAACAGTGGTATTACTCTACTTCTAGCCGGCTTGTAGCTGTTATTGTTCAGTGGTTTCAGTCATGTTCTTGACAGAGATACAGGAGTGGTTTGCCATTGCCTTTTCTAGCTCATTTTACAGATGAGGAAACTGAGGCAAACAGGAGTAAGTGGATTGCTCAGGTCACACAGCTAGTAAGTGTCTGAGGCCAGACTCAGGAAGATGAGTCTTTCTGACTCCAGGCCCAGTGTTCTGTGTACTACACCACCTAGCTGCCCTGTATACGTCATAGTTGTTGTATACTGAGTGCAAGTTCAGGATGAAAGTTTAATAGCTTGTGCAGTGACTTAAGTCAGCACCTGATGACCTGGTGCAGGTTAGCTTTACTCCATTCTGTGAAAAACTTGAACGTAGTCTTTGCCATCCAGCATAAAGGCAAGTCATTTAACCCTCAAGGCCTTTAACCCTGTTTGCCTCAGTTTCCTCATCTGTGAAATGATCTGGAGAAGGAAATGACAAACCACTTGCAAGTATCCCTGCCGAGAAAAGCCCAGATGGGGTTACAAAGAATTGGAAAGGACTGAAATAACAGCAATAGCAACAAAATAACTGCTCTGCCCTGTGTCCTGTTGAACAGCCATCCCCACAGGGCAGCATGGTTTGGGGCACTTGGCAGTGGTGCATTCTTAGTACTGCTAACTTGATTTTCTGAAAAGATTCCTTTCCACATTTAACCTGAGCTTTATAGGCTCTCCCCCTGCCTCCCGACTTCATTGTGGCTTCCACACTTAGGCAACAGATTGACAAAGACTCTTAACTTTAAAAATATATCTGCCCTTAGAGGGGGTGACATACGTATCTTGATTTCTGATGGACCTGGTACAGTGTGATTGGGTTTAATTTTTCCCTTTGGGGAACTAGTGAGTACATGTTCAGACAAAACCCTTTTAGGGAGCATCTGGGTATGTTCTCTTGAAATGTCAGCCTGGTCCTCTGTTCCCTCTGAGGTTGCAGAGAGCACATGCTCCCATGGTGTCTCCATTAGAAGAAAAATTTTTGTTTGGAAAACACTTACGAATTCCCTTGATGATGGGGGCAGTGAGGTATTGTTACCCAGTGCTCTGCCCTGAATAAACATTTCCTGGCAGAGGGCAGCCAGCGTGCCCCTAGTCTATTTTTAAACTTGGTATCTGAATTTTATTTGTAAGCCAGGACTCTAAAAGAGAGAGTAGTGTGGGTGAAGGAATGCATAAGCTTCATTTCTTGTTCTCTTATGTTATAGTGGATAGAATGCTAGGTTTGGGAGTCAGGAAGATGTGAATTCAAATCATGCTTCAGAATCTTACTAGTTATGTGGACTGGAGTAGAGCAGCCTCAGTTTCTTCAATACAGGGGTGATAATAGTACCTACCTCCGGGGCTTCATGTGCAGTAATATGTGTAAAACACTTGGTTAATCTTAATAGTGCTATGTATGGGATAGCTCATATTATTATTGTTATTACAGTTATTACTGTGATGACTCTTTAAAA
The DNA here is from genome assembly GCA_028646515.1 of Pseudochirops corinnae. Taxonomy (NCBI): domain Eukaryota; kingdom Metazoa; phylum Chordata; class Mammalia; order Diprotodontia; family Pseudocheiridae; genus Pseudochirops; species Pseudochirops corinnae. The sequence continues at coordinate 40,378,339 of CM053591.1, read as the reverse complement.
GGGATCTGTTTAGTTTCCTAACAGAAAGATGTTTAATTTGAACCTGTCCAGTGATTCTCCATTATTAACAAAAACACATCACTTACATTGTGCACTTCATTATTTTGATTGTTAATAAAAGTAATTTTAATGGTTTGTGTCTCCCTTTCCAGATGTAAAACATTCCTTACCCTCAATTAATTGGAAAAGAATTATTTTTTCAGAAGGGACTGAGCTTCATCTCTTAATGACCCTTTTAAAACACAATTGCTTGCCTTTTTATGTTCTTGGTTGAACATGTTCAGGTGGTTGTTTCTAAGCCACTATGGCTAAATTGTCAGATATCCTTAGGCTTAAAATCCTGTTACAGAAGGCCAGTTTTCAGTTGCTGGCTTTATGGGGTGCACATTATATTACCTTCCACTGCATGGACTTGTAGCCCCTGATTTCATTGATGGTATGGGGCTGGGGAAATAACGTTAAACTATCTTCTAGTGATTACCCTTGTTGTCAAAGCATATGCTTAACAGAGTTCTATGGAACCCAGAGGGATGTTATAGAACACAGTTTGAAAATCCCTGCCCTAAGACATTAATTTTCTTGAAGTAATAAGATGCCAGTTATCTCCACATCTCCAGATCCACCACTGGGCTGAATAGGACTCACGGCTCATTACTGGAAAAAAGCTGTGTAAACATTTCATATTAATGTACACCTTCATGGGAGTAATTTCCTGCTTAAGGAAACGAAATAAATTTAATAATAACTTAATGGGCAGGTGGATAGAGTGCCAAGCCTGGAGTTGGGAAGACCTGAAGTCAAATTAGACCTCACAGACTTGCTAACTGTGTGACGTTGGGCAGGTCATTTAACCCTGTTTGTGTCAGTTTCCTTCTCTGTAAAATGAACTGGAGAAAAATGCTTTGGTCACCATTGGAATTTGGGGGAAAGTATATTTTAGAACCACCAGGAACTATGGGGAGAGAGAGAAGGAGAGTAGGCAAGGCCCAGAACCACAGGAATGGAGTTGATGGCTTACATAGAGCCTGTATTTCAGGTTTAGATGCTTGGGGTATTTCTCTTTACAGTGTTCTCTTTTACAAGGTAAGCCAGGCCAAGGCAGAATATGTGAGGACTCCCCTTACTAAACAGTCAAGTGAACACATGTCGGAGTCATAGAAGGGAGTTCAGAAGTCATTTAGTCCATCATGTACCTCAAAGTGCCTCTGTGATATTGCTCCAAAGCTGTTATATAATCTCTGCTTGATGACTCCAGAGAGGGGGAACTCACTGCTCCCAAGGCAGCCCATTCCATTCTTGATGAGTTTCCATTGTTAGGAAGTTTTTCCTTATATCGGGCCAAACAAAATCTGTCAGCAGTTTCCACCCACTTTTTCCTAGTTTTGCTGTCTGTGACCAAAAAGAACAATGCTAGTCCCCAGCTACTTGAAGACAGCTATCATTAGCCATCTAAAGCTTTAAGCTAACATTCCCAGATAGGACGTGGTTTCTTGGTACCTTGGAATCTTGACTGTCTTTCTTTTGGTAGTCTTGTAGCTTATCAGTGTTCTTCCTAAAATAAAGTGTGTGTATAGAACTGACCATGTTACTTCAGACTTGGTCTGGTCAGGTTGACTAAATCCAGGACTATAGCTCCTCCCTTCTTCTAGACCTTTTTTGGTATCTTGGATGCCTCCGGCAGCCTGCTAAAGCCTATCTATGGACCCTTTCTCAGAATAATGTTTTTAAATGCATAAAATAAAATATATAGAATTAGAGGAAAACAAGGAATTATTTTTCTTCCTGTCCAAGTTCACAGACCCCTTGAAGTCTGTCAGTGTGCTCCAGGTTAAGAACCCCTGTTATAGAGACTGCCTCTTAAATTTGGCCTAAGATTACATTAGTTCTTTTGACTACTGTGTTACAGTGGTGACTCATAGAATTTTGAATCCACCAAAATCCTCAGATTTTTTTTACATAGCTGTCATCTAACCATACCTCCCCAATCCTGATCTTATGATTTTTTGAACCCAGGTATTTCTGCTTCCCCCAGGAAATAGAATATACAAGTTGACTACTGGGGGATGGGAACTTGGAAGTGACATAACCTGAGATGATTTGGGGATACTGCTGCCAATAAAGCTTTATTATCAGTATCCAACTTACTGTGCAGGTCGTTACACAATAGTTTAATGGTATCCAGGAGCTGAAACTCAAAGCCTTTGTGAAAGTGGGAGTGGGGGTGGGAAGAAAGAGTTAACATTCAATTATAATACTCTACCCCCTTCCCCCCATATTTTAGCCAGGGGATTTGTTATATTTCCCCCGAGGGACCATCCATCAAGCTGACACTCCTCCTGGACTAGCCCATTCTACTCATGTGACCATCAGTACCTACCAGAACAAGTAAATATCCTTCCACTCTTCTCGCTGCCTCCCACTCTGACGGACTCATTGACATGGCCACTGGTCACCTTCAAGCAAAGGGTAACAAAGGGTAACAAGGGGCTGTTGTCTCCCTCGGGAGCCAAGGCCGTTCAGTAGGATTCTGGTTGCTAACGTTCATGTCTGGGTAAATTCTTTATTGTCTTTAGGTGTGTTTTTTCCATCTGAAATAATGGTGGGTCAGACAGTAAGAGGAGTAACTCAGCTTCCTCACAGAAGTGTTTTGAATCTGAATGTGTGAAGAATGATTGTGAGGGCAGGCTTAAGTGGCAAAGTGCCACAGTCTGCTTTCTTTGGAAGCAAAAAGAAACAAGTCCCTGGACCAATTAGTGAGGTCATTTATGTATCTGAGCTTGCTTCTGGGCTTTCATTTATCATATTTGTAGGAAAAACCAGAAAAAACAGTCAAGAGCATTATTAGCCGTACTGAAATTGTTTTCAAAACGTGTTTTCAAAACTACATTCAGCTTAGAACAAGGACTTTTTAACATGGGGTCCATTACTTAAGAAAAACTTGATAACTGTGTTTCAGCCTATCTTTTGTGCTTTTTGTCGTTTTGGAGGGGGGAAGAGCAGGGCAGTTGGGGTTAAGTGACTTGCCCAAGGTCACACAGCTAGTAAGTGTAGTGTCTGACTCTGGATTTAAACTCAGGTCCTCCTGATGCCAGGGCCGGTGCTCTATTCACTGTGCCACCTAGCTGCCCTGAACCCTATAGTTTTTATTTTATGCATTTAAAAAAAATTCTAAGAATGGTCCATAGGCCTCACCAGACTGCCAAAGTAGGGGTGGGATGAAGTTAAGAAAGTTGCTGATCTTGTAGATCTAGTTAGCTAATGTCATTTGTTCCTGGTTTTTCAGTCAAGACCCTTTTAGCTCAGAAAGAAACAGATTTAAAGGTTCCCCCCAACCCCTACCTCACTATCCCTAACAAGCCAAGCCTTTTATTTAGTCTGCATTGTTATGCTTTCCAGATGTGTGAAATACTGTTATTTTTTAGTCTGTGTGACCACATTGAGGCCGGACTGATACTGGCCCTGATTTTTGCCTGGTGTGTATTCATTCTTAAAGTGGCAGATGGGTATGAAGCCTATGAATTTTGAGTGTTCCTTGTCATCTTCACAGGGTCCCATAAAGCACAATAAATATTTATACCCATTGTGTGGTGTGTTAATTCCTTCCTCTACAAGGAAGTAAATTCTGGAATTTTGATCAGGTACAGACTTTGGAAAGGTATATAGATGACTCCTACATCCCAGAACCAGTTTCAGCCAATAAATACTTGTTAATCTTTTACTCTCTGCCAGGCACAGTGCCATACTCTGCCAGAAAAGCTATTAATTGCCTTGCTTTCTGATCTGTTGGTAGTAAGCCCTGGAGAAGCAAAAATATTTGGTGCAGCTAAAAGATCTGAACCTGTTTTGGATGTTTAAAAACACAGTAAGAAATGTAGAGGTGTGGGTGTAAAGTGAAGCTGCTCAGAAAAGGTGCTAGGAGTGTGTGGGCATTTGGGAAAAGATGAAGAGATGGTGAGTGACCCTGAGAAAGTCACTTAACCTCTCAGGGTTCGAGGCAACTCTATAAGATGAAAGGTTGCAAAGAGCCAGCCAAATTATATTGAAAGAGGGAGCTTTCTCAATGTGAAAGTTCCCTGTGTCAGTAAAACCAATCTATTAGTCTGTGTGCCAGCTACTGGGAATACAAGAGCCAAGCAACTTCCTGCCCTCATCCCAGGGCTAGTCCTGATTCCTATTCCTGAGAAAACTTTTTAAATCCGCTTTTATGGGCTTTTCTGGGAGTGAGACACAAACGTAAATTTTGCTTGGCTGAGGGAAAATCATGCTGTAAATTTCTTTGTTGGTTCAATAATAAGCAGTATGAAGTCTTACACAGGAAAAATATTTCTTAAAGAAAAGTGACCCACTAAGAAGTAGTAGTAATAATAACAACTATATCTGACACTTCAGCAACCCTTTTAAGATGTACAGAGTACTTCACATATACCATCTCACTTGATCCTCACCACAACTGAAACAGTAAGTGGGTTCTGTTATCCCATAGGCAGCTTGGACGCTCAGTGGGTAGAACACTGGAAATGGAGACTTAATTTGATACAAACTTTCGAGTGACGCTGCTTTATGGAAATACTTCTAAAACACCATGACTGTTAGTCTGTGTAGCTAATGTTGACCATTAAAAACTGTTTTCTGTTAATCAGAAAAAGATTTTTTTTTAAAATAGAGAAGGTATCTTAGGTTAAATCTTTTTGAACTTTCCACGTACAGACTCGGTCTATTTTACCCAGAGACACATGGTATTAAATCATTGGCAAACCAAACTAAGCCAAATTTTCAGCAGTAGTATTCCAGTTCACTATAGCTATGTAAAATGGCAAACCACTCCAGTATCCTTGCCAAGAAAATGCCATAGACTGCGTTGGCATGGAGTCAGACATTGACGGAAAGACTAAAACGGTGTTATTCCTATTTTATAGAGAAGGAAATTGAATCAGAATAAGGTTAAGTTACTTGCCTGGAGTCACAAAGCTATTATCTAAGGCTGGATTTGAACTTGGGTCTTCCTGTCTAGCTTCCTGTCAAGCTTTCTTGCTGCCAGAGAACTATTTCTTATTCTGACTACACAGAAATTCTAAATTCTCCATGCTAATTAGGGATAGAGAAAGCATGGATAATTGAAACCTACAGATAACCCAGCTCGTTCCTAGTAGCTTTTACCTTTTCCCACAAGAGACTTCTTAATCATATTATAAAACGTGCTTATTTGAGTTTTGCTTCCTTTGCAAGCTCTAGACCAAACCTTAGGGGACTTTGCCCCTTGTCTATGAATTATCCCAAAAGGGGAAACTAGACGTAACAGGAGAACAAAGAACTGGAATACTACTGTGAGAATTTGGCTTAGGCTGGTTTGCCAAGAATTTAATACCATGTGTCTCAGGGTAAAATAGACCGAGTCTGTACATGGACAGTTCAAAAAGATTTAACCTGAGATACCTTTTGTTTTTTAAAAAAACTTCCTGATTAACAGAAGACAATTTTTAATGGTTAACATTAGCTACATGGACTAGCAGTCATGGTGTTTTAGAAGTATTTACATAAAGCAGCGTCACTCAGAAGTTTGTACCAAATTAAGTTTTTCTTCTAGCATTATGTTATGGCTTTTTTTTTTTTTCTCAGATACTATGCTGTTAGCATCTTAAAATGTAATTGGGAACATGTGCTGGATTCTGCCATTTCCTAGGAGGTAGTTCTTCTGAAAATTGTATTTTGAGGCTTGTTTTTCTTTGTTCTCATGAATTTCCTGTTTCATGAAAGGATATGATTCATTTCTCTCAAGGCAGCATAAGCAAGCTTATGAAAATGCACCAGTAGTTTTCAGCTTCCTTCTTTGAACTTATTCAGGGGTCAGGGATTGTGGGAAGCGGTTATGAGGATTGAAGTTTTACTTGGGTGAGAGAGAACAGCAGTGTATTTTCATTCTTAGGCACAGGGCATTATAAAGCCATATTGAATTCACAGTGTATACTGTCAAAGAAACTTTTAATCCTTGTTATTAATATTTTATATACATATGCATATGTATGTACACCCACATACCATATTTTCATACTAAAAGGAATTGTGATTTTGTCTGTTGGTCTGTTCTGTTAAATGAACTTTGAGAGTGACTATGGCTAAAATTGACTACCCAAAATCACCACAGTGATGAATTTCTCCAGATGGTCCATCTTACTTTTGAAACTTCCATCTAGACCTTCCAGAGACTGGGTTCTGTTGACCTAGCCTTTTCACTAGGACATTAGTGTGCGCACACATATATACACACACACACGTATCCATACACACATGTAAAACTAGAGCTTCACTTCCCATACCTTTGGGAACTGTGCCTCTAGTCTGTGAATTATTTCAAAGAGAGGAACTAGAAGGGACCTTTGCTCACTTGTTTAGGCATGTATTTGCATATCTAACTTTTTTTTCCCCTTTATGTGCTCCAGTTCGTGGGGAGACTTTCTTCTGGATGTGATTCCTGGGCTTCTCTTTGATGCTGCAAAGAAAGAAGTAAAATTTCGGACTGGCCTACCACGGCAGCTGCTTATGGTAAAGAGACACAGAGCGGGAGAGATGGGAAGAAAATCAGCACACTCAGTGTCTGTCAGTGTCAGAACAGATTGTCAAGGTTGCAGCAGCAACGTGACAGGGTTTCTTTCCGAAATACCTTAGATCCTTTCCCACCAGACATCTCCTGTGTGAGCTAGGCCTCTTCTTATTCTTGTGACCAGGGTAGTATTTAGTATTATAGTTATGTGAGTCAGAGAACCAGGGACAGTGATCAAGATATGACGAGAGTTGTAGCCTGATCTTCTCAATGAGGGGGTAGGGGAGGAAGGGAAGAAAAGAATTGGGAACTCAAAATTTTAAAAAACAAATGTTAAAAATTTTTACATGTAATTGGGAAAAATTTAAAAAACCCTTGGGGTATCTGTCAAGCTCTCTTAAAAGAAGGTCAAGAATGATCCCTTATCCCACTTAAATTTACTCTCTTAAAATAAAAAAGGACACAAGGAGTCAAAATCACCCTTAGAAACTGCCCCCTTCCTGATCCACGTTCGTAAGTTTTGGGGGCTTTTATAATACCTATTGGGTAGATAGGTGGTGAAGTGGATTGAGCAACGGACTTGGAGTCAGGAAGACTCATCTTCGTAAATTCAAATCTGGCATCAGATGCTAGCTGTGTGACCTTGGGCAAGTCACATAACCCTCTTTGCCTCAGTTTTCTCATCTGTAATATGAGCTGGAGAAAGAAATGGCAAACAGCTACAGTATCTGTGCTAAGAAAATGCCAAATAGGGTCATGGAGAGTCAACATGACTGAAATGAATGAACAACAACTGGGTGGATGTGCTTGGAGTTTTGTCTTTAAGTGTATGCTACTGAACTGGGACCGATGCAAGAAATTCTCATTGTTGGGATTCATGACAAAGTTTGTTTTTTTTCCTAGCAGGTGGATGACATAACTGTTGCAACAAAGAAATTAAGTGACTTCCTGAGGACTCTTGCAGACCAGTTAGAGGGTACCAGAGACCTGAGATCATCTGAAATGAAGAAGGATTTCATTAGGAGCAGATTGCCACCATACTATTTGGGGGATGGTTCCAACCTGTCCTCCCCAGGTGAAATTTACTGTTTACTCTTTGGTACCTGACTTGGTTAGATTGTTTTAATGCTTGATTGAGAACTTGTATGATCCTGCTTAGACCTATGTAATTATCATGAGGGAAGGAAAGAGCATAGGGTCACCATGGAACTGGGTCCACTATTAGTATAGTTTCTCATTTTTGTTCTGTTACAGTTTTAGGAACAATCTTTGATACCTGTTATTCCAAAGTATATCTACCATTATCAGGTAGTATTTTAAGCATTGTCCTGACAGTCAGTTGAGAGTTGTGTTATAGGAACAAATAGGTTATGGTGTGTTATCAACAATGATGTGATGGATAAACAGAGATCCCTACTACTTCGCCATGTTGAGTTTACCTTGTCCCTTTCTCCCCAAAGAATCTCACGGGAAGACTTAAGTCACACAGGAACAAAAGGTCTTCATAGGTTGCATTGTTGAAGGGAGTACTTCATAGATGTACTGTAATACTGAAGCAATTTTTAGTCATTGACTAAGCCAGAATCATCATGAATTTACCAAATAGCCTGGAATGTTTCATAGGAGATGTTTTCATTTTGTCATTTTGCTCTTTTGGAGTTTTTGTTTTTTGAAATTTTTTTGGACTCTTATCTGAGCCAGTATATTTTTGCTTTCACAAGACTTTGGTATATTCATTCATTCAAGTCATAAGAATCTTTGGGTGAGTACTGCCATACTCTATTGCACGTCACTTATGAATGAACAAGAGACTCCCATTAGGCCAGAAGTTCATAATCATGAACCATGAACCTGATTTTTTTGTTTTTTGTTTTTTATATTTTTATAACTGCATTTCATTGTAATTGGTGTACGTAATGCATTTAAAAACATTGAGCCATGGACTTCACCAGTCTGCCAAAGGGTCCCACAACAAAAATGGTTAAGAACCTGTCCGTTACACCATAATTATTTAATCATACTTCCACAGCACCCTGACATCTTGTATATTGGGATAAGGCTAATTTAGGGAAATAGTAAGTTAACATCTGACTTATTTGAATTAAAATAGGGGAACAAGGCCATTGGAGGAATTAGTCAAGATCTGCTGAAACAAAACAAGTTGGAGAGAACACTTGGGCATTTGTTTTGTTTGCATCTTTTAAGATCAGTTGTATTCTTAACTAGCTCAAATCTGAACTACTTTATTTCTCCCCCTGAATAATGCTTTTCTTTTGATGGGGTTTTACTGTAGGTGGAAAGTTCCCAAAATTAAATAGCAGAGTAAGACTGCGATTTAAAGACTATATCGTTATGACAGTGGAGGCAGACAAGGATACATCTGTGAGTATCAGTGAACCATGATCTATACTATGCCCACCCTTTTCTCCCTCCACCCTCCACCCCATTACTATTTTAAGGCCCTTCCTCCAAGGCATCACGACAGGAGTCGGTCTCATACTTTTAGGAAACTATAACTGGATAGTCCTGAGCTATCCCACAGTTGCTAGTGCCTCCTTAGATCCTCTGCTGAAGGGAACCTGTTGATCTTGATGGTGATAGAATTTGGAACCATACAGGAACTTGAAAGATAGTAAAATCTAATCCTGTCATTTTATAGATGACATACTCCAAATCATATTGGTAGCAAGAGGTGGATTTAGCCTTCACACTGTCCAGCATATCCAGGTGCACATGACTCTCCCATAACTTTATATAGACCAATCAGTGTGCCCATGGTTCCACAGGATCATATATTTAGGGTTGAATAAGAACTTGCAGATTATCTCATTCAACCTTCTAACTCAGTAGTTCTCAACCTTCCTAATGCCGTGACCCTTTAATACTCGTATGTGGGCATATCTGCATGTGGGCGGACCCACCTGGAGATGGACAGAGGAGCGGTGTCTCATTTCCTAAGACCATCGGAAATACGTGTTTTCCAATGATCTTGGGCGATCCCTGTGACCCCTGTGAAAGGGTCATTCGACCCCCAAAGGTGTCACAACCCACAGGTTGAGAACTGCTGTTCTAACTTTATAGGTGAGGAAACTGAAACCTAAACAAGTAATAAGTAGCAAAGTCAAAACATTTGAGCTCTTAGCAGTTAAGACTTAATGTACCTCAAAACAGTGGTTCTCAACCTGTGGGTTGCGACCCCTTTGGGTGTCGAACAACCCTCTCACAGGGGTGATGGGTCACCTAAGACCATCGGAAAACACATATTTCCAGTGGTCTTAGGAACAGAGACATGGCTCCTCTATTGGTCTCCAGGCGGGTCCGCCTACATGCAGATAACCCACATACGAATATTCAAGGGTTGTGGCATTATGAAGGTTGAGAACCACTTCCTTAAAACCAGTCTTCATTTTGACTGCCCCTTCACACTTCCCTACTATAAATCAATCACCTAGACTCAAAATATGTCACTATTTATTTGCACCTAAGTGCAGTTGAGCACCTAAGCTTAGCAGTTAAGAGTTCCAGATTTAAGAGTCAGAAGACCTGAGTTCAAATTCTGCCTCAGACACTAGCAGTGTGACCCTGGGCAAGTTGTTTGCCTCAGTTGCCTCATAAAACTACAACATCTAATCTGTAAAGTGTTTTGCAAATCTTAAAGAAGTATATATTGAACATTGCCTCTTTCTCCCCCAAGAATCTCATGGGAGGATTGGGAAGACTTGGGCAGAAGTCACAGAAGTGCATAAGGTCTGCGTAGACTGCATCCTACACTTTTATTTTCCCCATCATATTCAGCCAGTTAGAAAGCTATGTCTAGTCTTCCTAAATCTCTCTCAAATCCATCCCTTCCTTACCCCCACTGCCACCCCTCCATCTGTCTCACAGTACAAGTACCCTTCTGGCCACCTGTTGTTCTTTCTGTTTCTTAGTCCTTTCTTTTTTCATTTCATCCTGCCTGTAACTGCTAGGTTATTTTTTTTCCTAAAACAGCTTTTTACAAAGCTCTCTTGTGCAAGAATCTTCTCTTACTTCCCTATTGCCTTCAGACGCATGCAGAGATTTGGTCTTGGTGTAATCCTAATCCTCTCTGAAGACAGACTTCCTAATCACAGTGCCACTGAGCAGCCAATGAGGAGTGGAGTTACTGCTCTAATATTTATGGTCTTTAAACACTCTTGGAGGGTCTGATTAACTACTTAAAAGGGTACTTGAAACTCAAGACAGTTCCTGAAAGAACAATAATTAAGTTTTATCATGTGATTTACAATGTTAGGTAAAACTAATAAAACTATCATCTATTTTTATACCAAGGAAATGCTTCACAGGTGCTATTTTGCCCACTCACAGCCAGGAGTTCAGATACCTTAACAAGCTGTTCACCTCTCCCATTATTGGATTTTTTAAAAAACTTGGTCACAAAGTTATATTCCCTTCATGGTAATCAGTTTTCTTTATGGAGAAGAGAACTTGGAACAAATCAGGAGTAGTTGCATACAGGTAGAATTGGGCTCCATGTAAGAAAAAAACTTTTGTCACTCCTAGAGCGGAATGGACTGCCTGAAGAGCTATTTTTTTGTTCCCCTTGCTAGAAGAAATTCTGTCTGTTAGAAAATGTAAAGTACTTCCTGCATAACCCTACTTAAGAAGCAGACCAGTATTTTAAAACATGCAAACGAATCCATTCAGTGGATGTGTATGTAAAGTTGTAGCATCAACTCCTGAAGCTACTCAGAAGGATTTAGTTTCTTGAGTTTCATCATTAAATATTTCACTTCCCTTTAACAGTTGAACATCTCTGAGAATTCTTATAAAAATTTAAGTCTGCTTCTTCCAGCTCTTAAGATCTTGCCTAAATTCAACCTTGTTTTTATACACGTTCCACATGCTGGCTCTAGTGGGTTTTTTTAGTCATCTACAGGAATCCTTTTGCTTTACCTAAACTGGCTTACTATGACTTTGCTCATACTTGTCTCTGTCTCCTTGTTTGATAATATTTTCCCCACTTCTTTCCATCTCTCTAAATACTGAAGGTTCCCATAAGAAAACGCTTCATCATGAAATCTTTCGCTTGCAGCCAAATTGTCCATTCCGTCAGCTTAACTCCTATCTTGTGACTTTTTTTCTATTGTTAATTTATATTTTATAACTTTGGTTTCCATGTATAAGTATGTATCTCTTATCTGCCTAGCTAAATAATCTGATTTTATAGAGAGAATAGGAGATAATAATGGAAAACCCATGTGTTCAATTGCCCACATAATGTAGAGACCTAGGGAGGATTTTTGGGAGGATAAGAACCACAGTCCCAGAGGATGAAGTATGTGTGTGTTCATGCCCTTGGGAGAATATACTCAAAATGATGAGATAACTGATCTGTTTGAAGAGTTCTTTAGTTATATATTTGAACTTTTCACTAAATGATACTCTCTTTCTGCCAAATTAGTGAAGCTTTAGAGTATGTAGAAATTCATCTGTCAAGAACAGTACTTTTCAATCAAAACTTTTTAAAATTCTTAGTGCTACTTTAACCCTGCAAATTTTGTAGCTAGTGACTTTTCTCTCTTTTTAAGGCTGAGACTCAAGAACAGATGGTTTACATCTATCATTCTTTGAGGAATAAGCGGGACACACACATGATATTTGGAAATGACAATGAAACAGCAGAGGTTTGTGTCTACTGAAGTGAATGAATACCCTTTTTTTTCTTAAAGTTTGGTCAGTAAAAGTAGTATTTTGAAGTTATTTTTGCTTTGAGGGTAGTTTTATTTATTTTTGGTTGACGGGCAGTAGCATAGCTTTCTTTACACCATTGCTTTCCAGACTGTTTCTTCAGAAAATCTTGAAAACCTAAGCTGTCTAGAAAGAGTTATCCATTCTCTCAATTAAGCAGATCACAGACCTAGTGCTAGTCCTTAAAGAAACGACTTTAAGAGGTCTTCTAGTTCAACTGTTTCATTTTGTGGAGAAGGAAGCTGATAATCAAAGAAGTGACAGAGCTTCATTAAGATGATGCTGCCTCTTCCTCTCAGCTTAAGTTCTAACTCCTACCTCACTTCTTCTGGGGGAAAAGTTCGGGACAGGAGAGAGCACTCCCCACCAGTGATGGGCTATGCAAACACGGCCCTTCACTTTTTCTCCGACATACAAGGCTCCTACCTGCACCATGTGGTGTACTTATAGAACAAATAATCTCCTCTTGGTCTAGGCCAAAGCACCCATTGTTAAAGAGCCCATGGTGCTTACCATGAGTGTTCAGTGGCCGGATTAGTTGCTTCTATGAGTTTTTGACTGAAATGTGATTGTCATTTAAATTTTGATGATATCCCAAAATTGATTCAAAATTTAGCCTTTTGGGATATGCATAAGGGACATATGAATAATGCAAGAAGGTCACTGCAAAAGCATTTTTATCATAGGATCTAGGGTTGAAAAGGACCTTACATTGTAAAGATGAGGAAACACATTTTTCTTTCCCTTTTGCCACAATTCTTCCCCTCGTGTGAATCAATATATAAATCTCTACAGCTCTTGGGAGGCTTACAGGATGAGGACGTGGGAGCAGGATGAATGAGGGAAGAGACAGTGAAGTAATGAGGATGTTCTATTTGGTCATGGTAGTCATTGGCAGTTTTGACAGTCGGTATAGTACACATAGTATTATACTTACTAAGTCATGAGAGAAACATTTAATGGCCTTTATCATTCATACTTACTATTTTTATGTATCTCATTTTTTGTCTCTATTTTCATGGTTTCCTGCAGGGACAATCAGTATCTTTCATTCAGAGTTGTTATACCTTTCTCTAAAGGACAGAGTAGATATAGGACCCTCCAGGATGCCTCACTATAGAACTGAAATTTCCTCATAGAACACCAGGGTTTTGTGGAATATAGTTTGGGAAATGTTGAACAAAGTAGGTTTTTTTCCCCCCTTTCAGGCTCTTGGACTTCGCTTTCCTTTATCTCATAAGGAGGCCCTGAAACAACTTTGGAGTTTTGAAATCATTTCTGTTAAGGAACTGAAACTTAATACAGATGCAGAGAAAGAAAACCTGGTGTTAGCACTCTGGACTGAATGCCTAATGGAAGTCATCTAGTGCCTTTGCCAAGTCAGCAATTCCTATAAAAGGGTAAAACAGTTTTTCTACCTATTTAATAAAGAATCATTTGCTATCTTCCTTAGGCCCACAGGGAAAACTGTCTTACTGTCTGTCTGCCTTTTCTTCCAGCCAAATCTTCATCCTGTTTTAGGAAAAAAGGTCCTTTTAAGATGGTTCATTTTAAACTACTCCCTTTTCAGAGTATTCTGAATAGGAACAAAATGGGTAGATAATCTGTTAAAGTAACACTATATTAGCCAGTGGGAGAAAGACAGCACCCTGCCCCAATAGAACTTTGCTAAATAGAACGTTCAGATGGCCAGATCTAGCCCCTAAAACGGTATTTGTGTGAATATGCACTAAGTTATTTGGCCACCTTTATTTTCAGAAAGGGGCATTTAAAAAGTGAAGAAACCACATCTGTGTATGACAAGTTTATTTTATTTAATCCAGTGTTGTAAAAAAAAAAAAAGCACAACTCTGATTTCCTTTCACTTTAAATGTGGTACCTGGCCTTGTTCTTTGGATATAGTAACTTTTAAAAAACCACCCAAACTTGTTGCTCTAGAAAGAAATTCCTTAAAACAATATAGAAGAAATTTTTTTTAAAAATCTGGTTTTTACAGTAAAAATGTACAGGTTTCTTGTCCATTAAAATTTTCAAAGCTTTCAGTTTCTCCCGTTACAAAAAGTTCAATTAAATAACTGGCACAGCAGTGAGATGCATGCTTCTTGAAAGGAGCCAAGATGACAAAAGGAAAAAAAAATTGCTGTGTCTTCAAGTTTTAAATACCAAAAAAATAGTAACTCTTAAATATTTACATTGAAAGATCAGGTTACCGTAAAAAAATTCAGAACAGCAAATCTAGGTCTGAATTTAACTTATTTACTGTTAATTTACATTCTAAAGTGCAAGGAGACTGATATTTGAAAAATATCACTGGAATTTCATCTGAGTATATAAAAATAGAAATGTTTTCATATGCTTTCTGGCAAGAAATTTGGGGTGTTTCAATGGATTTTTTAATCCAATCCAGAAAAAATTATCTAAAGTCAGGTAGAAAAAATACCTTAATCATTCACTAGGACAGTGAAAAAGTAGAATTACCTGAAATATATCAAAGATTATTATTTCTTACCTGATTTTGCTGATTGCTTGTTTGACTACTTAAAATGTTTTATAAAAGAATGAGGGGTAGAGAGGACCCAAGGAGGCTGTCATTTAAAGAAATCTACTCAGCCTGTATTTTAGGGGGAAAAAATCTGGTTATGGTCCAGGCCTAAAACACAACTTTGCTTTAATTTCAAACTACCGTTGAAGCTTTCTACCATTTCAAGTAGACAGAATAATTTCGCTTATCTTATTTCGGAGGGAGTTCTCAAATACCGTATGTATTAGGTAAAGTAAAAAGAAAGAAGACTAACTTCAAAACAAAACTGAGCCTGAACTTAATGCATCTGTGATCAGATAGTACTTAAATTGCACTGTCTTTTCTATCCAAAAGCCTTCATTCTTGTCATCTGTGCTTTTTTAAAAATAGCAGGACTCCGTCCTTTAAAGAGCAACAGGAACTATCACATACAGAGTTGTGCTTTTAATCCTGGAAGAGTTGAGGGTTCTTCTTTGAGTCACTCCCAGCTAGTAGTTTTGTGTAACATAGTGCTTCAGGTATCAAAAAAAGGTAATGTTTTAGAAGATGGGCTAAACTGCTTTTCAGAAAACCTCTAAAAGCTCCTCTGTTCTTCTCTGATTCTGACAAAACTACAACTTGACCTGTATAGTTCCTCATGATACAGAAATACATACACACAACTCTCTCTCTCTCACACACACACACACACACACACTATTTAGTCTATGTAGTCACCCTGTAGTAGTTATTAATAGCATAAGTGGACTGACAACTTTTTGAGAACACTAACCTTTATAGCAACAACACAGATTCAAGCCTGACTAACCAAAGTTGGAAGGACTTTTTGCTTATTTGTGTTGGATAGCTTTCCAGGGAAAAAAAAATGGTATAGAGTGATGCACAGTATACACTGTGCCCCCACCAGCATCCCCATCAAGAAACATCATCACAAAAAGGAAAGATGAACACAAAAAGGAAAGATGAGCACAAAAAGAAGAGGGCATATCACAGGAATCCAAGTCATCGATCTTCTTAGTGATAGAAAGCTTCTATAAGTTTATGTAGAAAGTGGCAAAAATGTTTTAACTCCACCCAGCCTCTCTGTGGTTCAAACGAAATGGTTTAGGAATCCATGTCCATAAACAGATTAAAGAAGCACGAAAACAAGTTCATTATCTGCTTATGTTCAAGTGGCCCATGACTTCAGTAGCTTCCTTTTTCACATGCATAAGACAATGAGGTAAACAGTTCCACCTTCCTCAGCATCTCTTAGTGATGATGGTGATTTTATTCACAATATTTCAATGTCCCATTGCTGTGTAGACTCCCCCTCCAGAGGCTGGTTTATTATTACATGGGTCTTATCACAATAACTTCCTCCTAAAATAGGGGAAAACAAGGTAGTTGAAACTCTGGATGTAACTGTAATTTACAAAGTGCTCTTAAACAGATCAAGAGTTCATGGAGACACACATTTACTGCACATTAATCTCGAATCTATTTCAATCAAGTTTAAAAAAACAGGAGGACTTGGACTTGATATAATGTTAGCATAAAACCAACAGTATGTTTCCATGAGAGCACTGCATTTCAGTGTTAGGTACAAAGTCTATTTGGGATGAGGAAAGGGAAAGAAGGGGTGGTTATGAAGGGGAGAGGGATGCGGACCTATGATTTCATCAGAGATGGGGAACTTCTGGTTTGGAAAATCCTTGTCTTAGAGAATAGCTTAAGGCATTGAGAAATTAGGGCCATGTGTGTGTGTGTGTCTGTCTGTCTGTCTATCTGTCTGTCTGTCTCCTTTTTCCCCCCCAACCTAGAGAACCATTGCTTCAGGGAAATAATGACGTGACTTGCAGTTAACTTTGATTTGAGTGAGGTCACCAGCCTCACTTATCCTCCAGAGCATCTGGGTCCAATGACCTGTTATTCATTGGGATGACTGCAGATGACCCAGGATGCAATGGGAGACCCTGGCCCTTTTAGGTTGAGGCCTCTTCAGGTACTCACTCAGAGTGAGGTAACACCCATTCAGTGAATAGGCCTCTTAGAACTTCAACTCAAATCTTCAATTAAATTAGTCAAAAGGAATTATAAGGCAGGAACGGAGAAACTGGTTTAAGAAAGGGGAAGGATGTCTATTTTTTTCAAATAAGAGTAAAATATGACTTATGGGGCATAGTAATTGTGATGGGCCATGTAAGAAATAAAACATAAGTTATGGATAAGCAGAAAACTCATTTACCCATCTAAGTGATCACAAGGTCTCTTAATTTCTCCCTCTCCGCTAAGATACTCTTCTTCCATCATCCATGCAGTCCAGTTAGTTTATCTTGAATTTGTGCCCATGTAGACTTTTTTTAAAAAAATGTATAAATGTGAAAGTAACATTCTCAGAATTATATATTGGGGTTGCTTTGACCAAGATTAATATTTGGATAAAAAGACTCTAAATAAATGTGAAATTACAAGACAGGATTTGAGACTCTGTAAATGCATACCTTTAATGTCAAGGACAAGCTGGTCATTAAGGTAAGAACTGATAGTTCCATCTTTGTTCATCTTCCACTTTTGCCTAAGTTTCCCATGTTCATTCCATACAGCTACTTTAGCTCCAGGTACATCTTTTCCACCAATAATATCAAGACATGTATCATTTGCCTAAAATATTTAAAAGAGATAAAACTATGATGGCAAGTGGAACAAAAAGGGTGAGTTCCATACGGAATGGTTCTTTCACTTTATTTCACTTAATATAGAGGTTATATTAAAGGTAACCTGATCAAAACAGACTGTTTTGAGTTTATAAACAGGCTGAGAGAAAACCTGAAGAAAAAAAAAGTAACACAAATACTCAAAGACATATATTATGAACTTAAGGTCACTTAGATGTGGTGGGGTAGGGGAAGAGTAGTCTCACCAAACAGGTTTTGCTACCTGGCATTTTTCTTTGAAACAGACCAATTTTTTTCTTATGCCATTGAAGACAGTAGGATAAACAGGAAGAGGCAAAGGCTCTCTTGGCTGTACAAATGTCACGCCACCATCTTTTAAAAAAGAAATGCCTTAGAATTCTGCAGCATTTTTATAAGCGCTTCTTGTCTAATTATCCAGTTACACGGAGCAGTGTCGTTTGCCTTTGGATCTCAAATACAAGAGAACTGAAGGACAGCTGAATTGGATGGCAACGAAATTCTTCTCTTCGTGACTGCCACTGGGAGTTTTCTTGGCAAAGATACTGGAGGAGTTTGCCATTTTCTTCTCCAGCTCATTTTATAGATGAAGAAACTGAGGCAAAAAAGGCTAAGTGACTTGCCCAGGGTCACCCAATTAGTGAGTTTGAGGCCAGATTCCAACTTAGGAAGGTGAGTCTTTCTGACTCCAGGCCTGTCACTCTATCCCATGTGCCACCTATGCTTATGTATATTATATATCCTACATTTATTATATATTAATTTAAACGAATTATTAGTTTAAAAAGAAATAGGATTATGGATACAAAGCATCAGTTTTTAAAGCTATTTACCTTGGATTTAAAGAGTCCTCGACAGTAGTACCACATTTGGGTATTTTTTCCATTATAGGGAGAAATACATACTGACACTGTCCTCAGATCAGCTAGATTTCCAGTGACTGTTAGATATTCACCTTGGGCTCGGTTCTTTATTCTGATGTATACTGAAGGCTGAAACAAAAGAGACAGAATTTGTTCAAACTGGGGAGGTTGGGATTTAACCTTGGTACTAAACTAATTTCCCCAGACAAACTGGAGAATAAAGCAGTCATTTCCACAGGGTAGAAAGGGATATGTATGTCATTTCTGGACTGAGACCTGCCTATATTTGGGGGGAGAGGAGGGAACCATCTATCAGAGTACAATGGAATTCCAAGCTAGAAAGGGGCCTTTCATTTTACAGCTAGGAAACTGGAGCCCAGAAATAAAAAGCAACTTGCCCAAAATCATAAACTAAGTAAGAGCCAGGAATTGTCTCTTCTGACAATTCTGTCTTCTGACTCCAAGTTATTAATCATTCTTTCCATTTTATGACTGATCATTGACTTAAGAAGCTTTCCCATGGTTGTAGACCTCTCAGTGCTGATATCTCAACTTGGAGCTTAAAAATATTCAAGACAGCATGTAATAAGCTGGGTGAAAGGACAATGCTAAATAAGTCAAACAAGCAAGTAAAACCACGAAACTTTAGACCTGGTGGTAGTTGAAGAGGAACCAGGTTGAAGTCCAGGAAGCAAATCAATCTTGTAAATGGAGTGTCTTCATCGTCTTCCCTTTCCACCTCAGCAGTGCCTTCTGTGAACATTTTTCCCTTGGTTCTATCTGACTGTTGCTTTATCTCCTTTTGTAGAACATCGTCATTCTTTCTGCCCACTAATTCTGAGTGCCCCCTTCCCTCCAAGCTCCGTTGGGACTGCCACTCTTTTCTTTGGGGACTTCGTTAGCTCCCATGTGTTTCAATGATAACTGCCACAGAGATGGCTTTCCAGTCTATGTATACAGCCTCCCTCTTTCTTGTGCATTTCTTTTCTACATTATTAGGGGGTTATTTTCAACCCCAATGTTCTTACAGCTGTCTCTAATTCAGAATCCATAGTATTTTCACCTAAACCTCCCTTCTCTTTCAAGGGTACCAGCTTCTTCCGTGATGTATTCCTTTCTCCCCACATCCTCAGTCAGTTGTCAGATCTTGTCGATTCTACCTCTACTTCTCTTGCTTGCATTCTCTTTTCTTTCCTCACCTAGCCACTACTGTCTCTTTGGCCTGGTCTATTTAAATAGCCTCCCAACTGGAGCTAGCCTCTCTAGGTCTAGTCTCTCTGCTCCTTCACACAGCTGCCAAAGCAAGAGCCCCAAAGCTCAAATTTCAGTGGCTCCTTACTGCCTCTCAGATAAAATAACAAGGTCTCCTTGGCCTGTATTTTTTATCTAATTTCATCTTTACACATTTGTACCTTCTTTATTCCAGCCAAACTGGCCTACCTGCCATCCCCCTACCCTTGAACCTTTGGACAGATGGCTTCTCAAATCTAGAATGCACCCCGTCCCTCTTGGCATCTGCTTGTACCCAAGTCCCCACCCTAAGATACTGTTTTATGTGCTTATTTCCTATTATCCCTGTTACACTTGTTGCAAAGTTCTGCTGACACCAGTTATCCCTAAAGTCCCATTAACTTTTGTAATGAAATGTATTGTTAATGTATTTTTGCCATATATGGGACATGAAAGATCTTGGGGTCAAATGTAATGGGAATGGGAATTTAATGATCTTCCCTGCCCTTTAATAGGCCTAGGGAGAATTTGAAGACTTTCCCTGCTTTGAAAATAAACTCTGTCCCCTAACAGGCTGAATGTAATCACATAGAGCCTGTGATGGGAGGAATTTGCTGAAGAGTGGAGCAGAGTACACACGAAGCTGGGCATCAGAGCTAGAGAGACAGTGAGAGAGAGGAGTTCAGGAAAGGAGATAGAGAGGCTCATGAGTAAATATTGATCTTATGTTGGTTTTGTGGGAAGGCTAAAGGATACTCTGGCTCTCTGTGTAACTTCTTTGCTATTTTGATGGAATCGGCTTACTGGTTTTGGGATTCAGTTTTCTCTGTTTTTTTTTTTTTTGATAAATTTAGATACATTTATCTATTCATTTAGATAAATGTTTTGGTTTTATCCACTATATGGAGACTCTGTTGTATTATGCAGTTGAACACTATATGGGACTATGGTGACGGTCAGTGCTGTAAATATTGCATTGGTACTACAGCATCTCAAGCTTCCTTCAAGACTCAACTCATGCCCTCCACAAAGGCCTTTTCTGATCTCCTCAACTGTTACTGTTTTCTTCCTCTTATGTTAGTTTTTCCCTACTAGAATGTAGGCTCCTTGAAAAAAAAATAGTAGAAAAATTAGTAAAAAAAAAAAAAAAAAAGTAGGAAAAGCACTCTCTGGAGTCAGAGGACTTGGGTTCATAAACTATCTCTGTGACCCTGGACAAGACATTCAACTTCCCTGTGCCTCAGTTTCCTCACCTATAAAATGACAAGATTAGGTGGGAGGTCCTCTGAGGCCCCTTCCAGGACAGATCTGTGAGCCTCGGTGTGTTCAGAGAGATAAAAACTTAGAAGGTTATACTCAGAAAGTGTAATTTCCAAGTTCAAGATCTTAGAGTTGATTGTAGTTTCTAATGACATCCGTATGTCATGAAATTTAAAGTGGGAGTTGAGGGGTTATAGCAGTATCAAACAGTGTTGAAGTCCTTGAGGATAATGGTCTGGGAGGAATAAGCAGAATGCCAATACAGAAAAAGAACTCTGATCATTTGAGAAGGCAGTTGGGAAAAAGATTAGAAAGGTTAAGAAATGAAAATCACAGGCAACTCGTTCTAGAATCAAAGATTTAGAACTGGCAGGTTAGCTAGAGGTCACCTATTTGTCCCCTCATTTTAACGATAAAGACGCTGGGCCCTATAAGCAATGAGTGGTAGAGCGGGAATGTAAACTCAAATTCTCTGACTCCAAATCCAGCACTCTTTCCACTCTACACTGACTAGTTTTGAAACGGAGGACACGTAGGCCAGTAAGCTTGAGGGCAAGGCAAGTGAAGGTGTCTTTTATGGATGAAGAAATCACAAGAGTAAAAATGGGAAAGAAGAGAACAGAACTTCTAAAGTTAGTCAGCAAGTACTTCTGTAGCCCCAGCTATGTCGTATGCATTGTGAAAAGCACTGGGCGTTCAAAGAAAGGCAAAAGCAGTCCCTGCCCTTGGGGAAAGAACATGTGAAAATAAAATAGGTACATACAGAAAGATTCTGTACAGCAGATGAAAGATACCCTTAAAAGGGAAGGCTCAAGTAGATGAGACTGAGAAAGGCCTCCTGTACAAGACAGCCTATGAGCTGAATTTTGGGTTTAGAACCTCACAGCAATCAGTGACAAATCACTCGCCTACTATGTCTAATCAAAATTGTCCTGTTGATTCTTCAAAACGTTTCTCAGTTATGTTTCTTGGCTTATGTTTGACATTTTCACTGCTACAGATCTAGTCCAGCTACTATATTTTATGTATATTGTTGTCATAACCGCCTAAATGGGCTCCTTGTCTAATCTTTCCTTCCTCTAATGCTTCAACGAACTACCTCAGTATTCCGGAGATGTGTGATTTCATCAGTGTGAGCATTCCCGTTCCCTACACTGACACTGATTGTAACCCACCTATGATTTAAGTCTTCAAAAACTTGTGACCAGAAAATTAAATGGTTTTAAAACCCAGTTTCACCAGTACAAGGTGATGATCTGAGGATTTTTAATGGCCTGCAAAATCAATGGCATGGCAGCCAAAAACTAATTTGATTTTTAAGCTGTATTAAAGAAGCAAAGTATCCCAAATTCCAGAACTAAGAAAGTCATAACCTCATTGTATCCTCTCCTGGTCGGGGCACATTTAGATGCTGTATTTTAGGTAAGACATTAATAAGCCAGAATCCCAAGGACAGCAATCTGCATGGTGAAGGGTCTGAAGATCATGCCACATGACAGTCATTTGAGGACACTAAGGATCTAAGCCTAGAAAAAAGAAAACTTTGGAGGAAATGGGAGTGGGGATAGCTATCACATGGGAAAGAAATTAGACTTGTTCTGCTTGACCTGATGAGCATAACTAAAGAAAGGGGTACAAGTTGTACAGAAAAACTTTCTAAAGTTAAAAGTTATTCCAAAGTGGAATGAGGTGCCTCGGGAATGGATTCCCCATCAGAAGAGGTCTTCAGACAGGACTTGGATGGCCACTTTTCAGATCTGTTCAGGTCTGAGCTGAACTAGACGGCTTCTAAGGTGCCTGCTAACTCTTATCACTGTTAAATCACTTCATCTCTCTGAGTCTGTTTTTCATCTGTTAAATGGGATCAATAATCCCTATATGGCATTGCTTTAGGATCTAGGTTGAGAGCTGGAAGAAATCTTGGAGGTCATATGGCTCAACCTTATTTTACGAATGAGACTAAGGCACAGAAAGGGCCACACAGAAAATACTAAGTGGCAAAACCTGTAACTGAATTGATGTCCTCTGACTCTCAATTCTCTGCCCTCTAAATTGTTCCACTTGCCTCATTAGGTGGTTATGAGGAAAGCACTTTATAAAACTTAGAGACCCTTGTGAGTTATCATGATTTGAAGTACTAGGAGGGAAAACTTTTTTCTCATTACCTGTTTGATGGGGCGGAGAGAACCAATTGTTTTCCAGCCACTGAATGCTGACCAGTTTGAAATCTCAGTAGGTTTTAGCAAAATTTGTCTTCCCAAGAAATTAGATCCTTCATAAGCAATCCACCTGAATAAAAGAAGAAAATCAAGATTCAATTATGCTGAAATACAAATATATAAATTTAGTGTAAACTACCAAAATATGATAGTATTTTTCACACTATGTTGATTCTTTATTCCAGTCTTCTAGGATTAGAAGTTTTTTTCAATACTTTGCTTTTATAAAAAGCAAGAGATGTACTCTTGTATAAAAGTTATGTATCATTTTCCTTCAATTATAGTAAAACTTTCTCCATATTGTGAGAAGGTAATTTCCAGATCTGCCAAGTGAATGGACAGCTAGGTGGCACGGAGGAGAAAGCACTGGGCTTGGAATCAGGAAGACTCATCTTCTCAAGTTTAAATCTGGTCTCATATCCTTACCCACTGTGTGATCTTGGGCAAGTCACTTAACCGTGTTTGCCTCAGTTTCCTCATTTGTAAAATGAGCTGGAGAAGGAAATGGCAAACTACTCCAGTGTCTTTGCCAAGAAAACCCCATAGGGGTCACGAAGATTCAGCTACAACTGAACAGCAAGCCAATTAAATGGTAAATAAGAACATTTATTCAAATATATGTGTGTCCTCCGAGGTCAGTCCTATACTGTGCTATAGCACATCAGTAAGAAACTGTACTTTTTTATAACTAAGAATGTTTCTTTGAAGATGCACTGACCTGGGTGTGCCTTAGGACTACTCCCGTGAATCAAGATTTCAAATACTAGCATGCTTAAAATCATATTCTCAGTATACCTAGTCACAGGATCTGCTAAGTAGTACTGTTTGCCATGTCTAGTTTTCCTTGACCCTGATGAGACCAGGATGTGATCTAGGTTCAACAGTGTAGAAGAGGGAAGTTCTTAGAAAAGCTACCAGGGAAAACATTTGTTCAAACACACACCATAGCTTCTCATTCTTGTATTATATTGCTAGTCATGCTTTGGCAAGCCCCAGCTTTAGGTTACCTCTACAATCAATTTTTCTGGTTGGATATAGCTGAACCTGGATGGAGAAAGGCACACCATCATGTTGATTAGGTTCACTACAAATTTACATTATCTAATCTCAATTAGATACTCCCTCACTGCCCAATCTTTTTTTTTACTGGTTCTGCATGACTGATCACCTTAAACACTCCACAGCAGCTATTTAAAATCTTTCCTTTGCTTCTTACATCTTCATGTACCACTGCCTTTTTCAAGAGAGGACCTTATGTTATACTTGAGAAAATAAAGGTGATCCATTATGAGTTCCTCCTTTCTCACTTCATATCCTCAAACTCCTTATTCTCTCCATCTTCACTTCTGTCTCTAGAAAAAGAGGTGCCCCTTTTTCTTACCAAGACCAATTCCTCTGCTCATGATCTCATCCCCTCTTGTCTTCTCCAGGAGCTTGCCCCCTCAATCGTTATCTTTTCCTCTGCTCCTTAGAAAAATCCTTACCTGACCTTACCATCCTCTTATCTTTCCTTCTTCCCTTTGTGGCTAAACTCCTAGAGGAAACTTCTTACACTTGGTATTTCTACTTCCTCTCCTCTCACTTGCTTCTAAATCCTTTCCACTCTGGCTACCTACCTAAACCATTCAACTGAAACTACCTGCTATAAATGATCTCTTAATGACCTTTTTTCAATCTGCCTACTTGACCTCACTGCAGCATTTGGCACTATTGATCACCCACCTCCTTCCAGATTTTCTTGCCACTACACTGGATCCCCTCCCATCTGTGTGGTCACTCCTCAGTCTCTGCTGGATCTCCATCTATGTCACCCATGGACACTTTAAGTGTCCCCCCACAGCCTCTTCTTTGACCTATGTTGTCTCGGTTCATCTCATCAGATCCATTGGTCCAGTCATAATCTTTATGCAGATGATTCCCAGGTCTATATCCAGACCTCAACTCTCTCCTGAGGTAGTCTTTCATGCATCACCCAGAACATTTCAAACTGGATGTCCTGTAGGCATCTTTACTCCACCGTGACCTGAACATAACTCATCATCCTTTCCTCAAACCCTCCTGTTTTCTGAACATCTGTGTTTACTTCTGAGGGCACTACCTTTGTGCCCTGCCACTCACCCTTCCAACCTCAATGTCATACTCAACAGCTCACTCTCCTCCTACGTGTACTCTACACGGATGGCAGTGGCTTCCCTAGGTTCCTTCATTAAGTAAACAATTATTTATTAAGTGCCTACTCTGTACCAGGCACTGTGCTAAGAGCTGAAGATACAAAAAATAGTAAAAGACGGTCCCTTCTCTCAAGAACCTCAGTCCAACAGGGAGACGAGAAGACAATGGGGGAATGAAAACAAATGAGTACAAGCAGTCTGTATGCAGATAAATTGGAAATAAATGACAGAGAGAAGGCATTAGAATTAAAAACGACTGTTCAAAGTTAAAAGACTTCCTGTACAAGGTGGGATTTTAGCTTGGACTTGAAGTCAGCTAGTAGGTGGAGATGAAGACCATTTCAGGCATGGGAAATGGCCACTGAAAATGCCCAGGGTCAGGAGACCAAGCTCAAGCCCCACCTTCTGCAGAAGGCCTTTCTTAGTCTGAACTTCATCCTTCACCCTTACCTGAGAGATGTTAGTGACTTACCTGCACATTCATATTACCTCTTTCAACTACTCTCTATATGTCTTGCATTAACCTAGTTTTTACATGTCACCACAACTAAGACCCATGTTCCTTGACACACAAAAAGGTTGAGATCCTTTTGTCTATACTTGTTGCCTCCATTTCTTTACCTCCTGCTTACTTCTCAACTAACTTCCAACTTCAGTTTTAACTACTCTCTCCAATGACAACGAACAATGTTCTCTTACCTACTAGATTCAATGGTGTGTTCTCAGTCTTCTTGCAGTTTTTGACAGTCAACCACTCTCTACTCTTGTATATTTCTTTATTCCATTACCTTCTCTGAGCTGCCCTCTCATTTCTCTCCCTATCTCTCACCAATCCCTAGATCTTTTTGGATATTAGCCACATCCCACTCATTAAGCACAGGTGTTCCCTAAGGCTCTATCTTGAGCCTTTTTCTCTTCTCTTACTGAACTTTCTCCCCTTTGGTGATCTCATCAGTACCCCTCTGTTCAGTTATCATCTCTCTGAGGAATTCATCTTCTCATAAAAAAATATGAACAAAAACCATCACTGTCATCCTAGACATTCAGGTTCACAATCTCAAAGGTTTTCGAAACTCTTCTTGTCTCTCTCTTAATCTACATAACATCTCTTATATCCACCCCTTCTTTCCTTTCACAGAGTCCCTGTCATGTTTTAGGCTCTTAACTATTTCTTGTATGACAACTGTAACAGCCTCTTGTCTCTTGGCTTCTAGTATCTACTCTCTCCAATCCATCCTCCACCCAGCCACCAAACTAACATTCCTAAAATACAGATTTCTCCCTTACTCACAAATCTTTAGTACCTCCACATTTTGGGGAATTACTCTTAGGAAGCATGATTAGGTAGTCTGTAGAATCAGAGATGACTGATGCATTGGTCTGAGGCATTCTGTGTGAAGTCCCAACTAGAAATACCTTTCCACTACAGAAATGACTTTATTTTTTCTTATATACATGTATGTTATATTCTTCCCACACCCAATAAAATGCCAGCTTCTTGAAGGTATGGATTGTTCTGTTTCTGGTTTTGTATTCTCAAAACTTAATAATATTCGTTGAATTGAACTGAATAACCAGTATTTTTAAGTGGAAGATTAAACGTCTTTAAAGGTTCCGAGGTTGATGTTAGAAATAAACAGCATGGGGGGGTGGAGCAGAGCCAAGATGGCAGAGTAGGAGCAGCAAGGTTCGGCAGCTCCCACACAGCCACCTCAAAATACCCATAAAATATGACTATAACAAATTTTAGGGCTCTAAAACACACACAGATATACTTCCCGCTGAAGGCAGCTCAGCTAGGAGGGACCATCTCAGTGCTGGGAGCAAAAACCAGCCCAGCCTGAAATGGCGGCTTGGTCGTGGGGGCAGCCTGCGTAGCCCAGCCAAGCCTCAGCTGGAGCTTCAGGAGGGAGGATCTGTGGCAGCTGTGGAAGTATCCAGAATTATCAAGCCGTAAGAAAAAAAGGACTAAGTGAAAGGTCAGTGGAACTCGGCTAAAATTGGGAGAGATAAGCGAGTCGGGCCAAACTGCCTCCAGGGCAAGGAAGCAGCAGAAGCGTAGGCCCTCCAGCCGCCTCCATATTGCTGCTTCGGACCTCCTGGCCTGCAGACTGCAGGGGGGCCAAGTGATCATTCAGAGGCCAAGTGCTCTTGCGTTCAGTGGCCTGGATCTGGATCATGGTCTATGGTGGTGGTCCTGAGGTGTGTTTTCAGTGAGCCAGAGCTGGTGGGGGCTGCAGCAGCCTCCTAAAAGTGCCAGCAGCTGGGAAAACTCCAGCGATTTGGGACAGAGCTTTCCCCTCTGGAAGCAGAGT
>CM053591.1:40325564-40350317 GCA_028646515.1 Pseudochirops corinnae | reverse complement strand
TTCAATTTACTTTCCTAAGATTAACTAGTTATATAAATTCTCTAATTTCTTATTCTTTTAAACTCAGGTAATTTATGTTTTTAAAAATATTCATCCATTTTATCATTTTGGTTAGTATATAATTGAGTAAAATTATTTCTAATAATTTCCTTTATTTCTGCTTTAGTTCTCATTTTTACTTCTTCCATTTTTGATACTGGCAGTTTGGTTTTCCTCTTTACAAAGCTGACCAAACATTGTTTTATTTTATTTACATCACCTAGTTTAATTAACTCAGAATTTTCTTTCAATTCTAGGATGTCTATTTAATGTTTAGTGGTTTTAGGGGGGAGTTCCTCCTGTAGATCCCCCCCCCCCCATTTTATGCCCACTTAATCGATCTGTTCTCTTTTTTACTGTTGTTCAGTCGTCTCAGTCATGACCAACTCTTCGTGACGCCGTTCAGTTTTCTCAGCAAAGATACTGGAATGGTTTGCCATTTCCTTCTCCAGCACATTTTACAAATGAGGAAACTGAGGCAAACAGAGTTAAGTGACTTGCCCAGGGATGACTAGCTAATAAGTGTCTAAGGCCAAATCTGAGCTCAGGAATATAACCTAAGTCTTCCTGGCCCAGCTCTCTACCCGCTGAATCAGCGAGCTGCCACCTTCAATACACAAACATTCCTCTGCTCTGAACACATCACACGAAATTTGGTATGTCATTGTCATTTTCTTTGATGAAATTGTATTATCCACTCTCTCTACTCGTTATCTGACCAACCAATTCATTCTTCAGGGAATTTAATCTCTTTTAAGTTTCAATTTTTTCTTGAAAGTTCTTTTTAAGTATTCTAATTTCTACTGAGGTCAGTAAATAATGTATTTAATATTTTTTGCTTTTTCTTTATTTCTGAAGTTTTTCTGCTCTAACATAATTTTTGCGAAGGTGCCAGATACCCTGTGTACTCTTTCCTTTCCCAGTTAGTCATCAACAGACCCACATTTAACTCTGTGTGTGTGTGCACACATGTTGTGTATGAATGTGTGTTCACTTAAGCATAGGTTCTACCCTCCTTTGACTGGTTTAGATAAGAGTGAGTGTATGTTCCTCTTAGCCCTTCTCCTGTTGCATCCCCCACTTCTGAGAAATACTGGATTCCAGCTCCTTCTTTCATCCTTCTTTCTTCTTTACTTTCCAGTATATTCCTATCCCCTTAACTTTTCTTTCTTTTTGTAAAGACCAACAAAACAAAACAGGCCCTGTGTTTGTCTTACTTAACTCCCTCTATGACCCTTGAAGAAGTTAAAGTTTTAACATAACACTTACTTCTCTTCCCCCTATAATCACTTCACAAGTCCTTCCACATGCTCAAATTTATTTACCTTTTAATACTTCTCTCAATCCTTTGTATTCCAAAGCTGCTGTTCAGTCTTTTCATTGTGAAGGCTTGAAAATCTTCTATTCCATTAAAGGTTGTTCCCCCTCCTCCCCAATAGTAATTTCAAGGTAAGTTCTTGGTTGTAAGCTTTTATCTTTTGTCACCTGGAATATTGTACCCCAAGGTTTTTTCTTTTTAATAATAGCTGCGAAGTCTTATAGTCCTGCCTGTGGTACCTAAAACTGATGGTAATCTAAACTCAGAGTAATCTAGACTAGTACTTCATATATTTTCCAGGCACTCAGCTGTGCTTGCTTGTCTGTACTGAGCTAACACAGCCATTTACTTGTCTAGTCAAGTTTTGATAAAAGCTTAACATTTATATGACACTAAATACACATATGAACACATACGGACACACACATACATTTTTTCCACTTTCAGGAAGTCACTGAGAGCTGATATATGTTTTTATAATCTCTAAAGTTAGACCTCTATTATTATAAAGGAACAGGCTTAAGAGCAACCATCAATTACATGTACTTCAAGAAATACCATTCAGTGTCTACCAGAAAGATTTTAAATCAAAGCTTAAATCACATGTACACAAGTCCAATCTAGGCTCCTATAGTTAAACCTCTTGTATTTGGCCATTTATTGAACCACTTTATTAGCTGGGTCAAAATTTGAAAAGACAGAGGTACTTTTGCTTCTTCTTTACTGCCACAGAGTTGAATGAAGTCATGTGATTGATTTTTGGTTCTTATCTCTTGTCCATTTTCAGACAGGACGCTGTAGTAGCATGGCTGTGTGTATGTGTGACTCAAAAACTATTCCCACCTTCTCTCCACACTGCTCACACCTCCTGTATCTTCATTTGGGGCAGATCCATTGCTCCTAGCATCCATCTCTGTAGCTTGGCTTATTTTCCCAGCCTTTTCTGCTCAAGGACAATTCTTTCCTTGACCATTTCCTAGTGACATGAATGTTTGCCTTTGGTAGCTTACTTTCAACTCTGTGTGTCTGTGTGTGCATGCGTGCGCGTGCGTGTGTGTGCATGTTCTCTGTGAGCAGCTTCCAATACCACCTTACTGTCTTAAAAGTGAACTAAGAAGATTTTTATTATACTAAGCTATGAAGTAGAATTTATAGAAGCAACAGGCCACTGCTACTGTCCCCTATTTACATTCTCTCAGCTGAAAAGCAACAGAAGTACAGGTTATGCTAAAAGTCATGCACCCAAACAAATGTTTGGTTGTTTTCTGGGGTATCTTGAATCTGGCAAATACCCTTCTTCATATCATTGGGTATTTAGCCACTTTGTTAGAATCTCATTCTGTCACCTACCCTATAAGACTGCTTTGGTATTGAGTAGCAAACATACAACAAATCTGCTATTTCTTTCAGATCAATCAGTTACCAAATATTTCTTATGTGCCTAGGATTCCAAATTTGCCACACAATATTAGCAGAATTGAGAGCAGGGGAATAAGAATCAGAAGACATGAGCTCCCAGCTTTGCTACCAAATAGAGAGATGGACCTAGAGTCAGGAAGCCCTGAGTTCAAATGCAGACTTAGGCACTAGTTCTGTGACCTGGGAAAAATTATCTAATCTCTGTTTACCTCAGTTTCCTCATCTCTAAAGTGAGGATAATAAAGCACCTACGTTCCAGCTGTTATTATTGTTTTTAGTTAGCTATTACAGTTCTAAATGATAGAATCACTGGAATTTAGATCTAAAGCAATAAACATTAAGCTAAGAGGATTTAAGACTACTGAAAGTATTTCAAAGCTTTGTGATTCTGATAAGCCATTTTTCCTCTAGCATTAACAATTACTTTATAGCATTTCATCAACAGCTGGCAAATATAAATTATTCCTTTTTTTGGCTTAGATTTTGTTATCTCAGCCTACATGACCCTAAATCATGGTCAGTGAATGGAAATAACATAAAAGTAATAAATCCAAAATACCACCCATTTTGAAGAAATAATCTTGAAACAGAAAATGCATATCATGTTAAATGTTGCTTGTCTTTAATTTGGACTTAATACATATGATTTCGTGACTCCTGCTAAGTGAAAAATGAAGATAAAAAACCTTCTGTGTCAGATTTGATGACAAACTCTATAGTTTTTCATCCTCTGTTAATAATGAAATGCTCTTTCCTGGTCTTCTTTCTACTCTTCAGGCTCCTTTGCTGGATTCATTACCTTACTGTGGGTCCCCAACATTTTGCAGGGTTATCTCCTGGTCTCTCTCCATTTTTCTCTTGCTCTGTATCCTCTTTCTTGATGATCCTATCAGATCCCAGGGGTTCAATTATCAACTATGTAGATAATTTCTAAGCCTATATATCTAGTTTTAATTTCATCAACTGATACGCATACAACTGTGTGTAGGAGATGCCTAGCTGGCATCTCATTTAGGATACTCAGTCAGTGTATTTCCAAACTCAACATATTCAAACTGGAGCTCATGTATCTCCCTACACCATTTGCAGATCTCCCTATTTCTCTTGGGAGCACCACCAGTAGCCTTCTAGCCACCCAGGTTTGTAGCATTAGAATCATCATCCATATCCAGTCACTTATCAAGTCTTACTGATTTTACTTTACTGTCTCTCAAGCTTTCCTTTCTCTCAACTCACATGACCTCTGCTTTAGTCCATATCCTTATCATTTCTTACCTGATATATTTCTTTCACCTTCTAAATAGAAACCTGACTTCTAATAGCTACCTGCTCTAATCCAACTCCACACAGATGCCAGAATAACTTTTCTAAAGTCTAATTCTGACCATGTCACTATCCAACTTATTATCATCAATGACCTCCTCTTGCCTCTAGGAAAAAAACACAAAGTTCTGGCTTTTGAAACCCTTTACAATCTGGCTCCTGCCCAAATTTCCAGACTTTATATAATTTCACTTCATTTACCCACTAAGTTTCAGCTATACGGGCAGCTGACTCTTCCTTGAATTCAGCAGCCCATCTCCTACCTTCATTCTACTGTACAGGTTGTCTCACAAACCTAGAATGCACATCTTCACTTCTGCCTCTGTCTCCCCTGGCTTCCTTCAGGGATTAGCTGGTATCCCATCCCCTACAGGAAACTTTTCCTGATACCATGTTCTCTTTTTCTAAATTATCTTAAATTTACTTCTCTATTTTTCAGAAGCCAAATGTAAACATCTCGAAAGTATGGACTGTTTCTCATTTCTGCTTCTGTATTCCCAGCACCTGTCACAAAACCTTGTTACATACATGCATATGTAAATATAAACATACACATACAGAAGAGAGAGGGGGAAGAAGGAGAGAGGTTGGAACTTGTGGTGTCATCAGCATAAGGAACACCTGGTGTGGAAACTCGATTCCCCAATGGAGAGAAATTAAGTGTTTCAAAAGAAAGGACTTGAATCCAAGCCTTTCTGAATACAAGGTTGGCCCTTTATCTACTGAGGCATGTGATGGATAAAATGCTGGGCCCGACATTAGGAAGACCAGAATTCAAATGCTGCCTTAGTCCTTTACTAGATATAAAGTTACTTAACTGTTTGCCATGGTTTCCTCAGCTCTAGAATGGGGATAATCATAGCACAAACTTTGCAGGGCTTTTGTGAGGATCGAATGAGATAACATTTGTAAAAAGTGCTTAGCATATTGCCTAGCATAATGTAGAATAGAAAAATAAATAGAATAGAATAGAAAATAAATGCTTATTTTCTCTCCCTGCCACAGCATGTTTCCTTTTATCTTGCAAATTGCAGGTACTTAATTTTGCTGATTTGATGATGCATTCACTACCTCCTTCTAAGATAACCTTTTTTTTTTCTTTTTTATGAGGGGGAAGATGTGTATATTACTGATCTTTATTTCTCCTTTATAGCATCCCAACCATAATGAAGTCAGCCTCCTAGACCTCCACATCAGTTTTCCTTTCCATTCCAATGTCTTGTTTGTTTCATAGTCCTGTCTCTACAAAATGTTTGTAATAAAGTTTTATCTTTTTGAAATAGATCACAGAATTACACATCTAGAACTAAAAGAGATCTCAGAGGCCATTCTAGTCCAATTCTACCCTCAGACTTCTATTAGTTTAAAAAATTATGTACTTTTTAATTAAGCTTTCAGTGGCTAAAGCAAAGATATTTAACTATACATACATAATAGCGAGAGGCTATATAAATTTAACTTTAAGCTTATAAAAAATGCTAAATTTAACTAAATGAAAAAGAATTCTATTACAACCTAGTTTGAATTTAGATTCTGGTATCATTTTCCTTAAAACCTAACTGCATTTAGTATAAGCCTTCTTTGTCCAACACCAGCACAATTAAGTTCCATGGCATTTTAGAAAATCTGAAGACCTGGTCTCAAGTCCCTCCTCTGACACATAGCATTAATGATGGTGTGCCTATGATCAAGTCACTCAGCCTTGTAGCACTCAAAGCAATACTCTATGATCATAAATTGAATTTTGTAGAGAAAGTTTTTTTTATAGAAATTCATTGTATTGGTAAAATCACAGGTGAAAACAAAAATAAATGCTATTTAAAATCCCTATGAAATTTTATCACTGATAAAAGCAATTCTGCGTTATCATACTTGGTGTTTGCCCTAGGGCTCAGAGAATGGAGTGATCAAATTAATGAAATAAATTCTTAAGTATGTCAATTTCATCAGGTTATAAATTTTGTCTAAACATATATACACAGACAGAGGGCACAGTCCAAATATGAAGGGATGACATCTAAAAAAAAATAACAAATTTTGTCTAAAACTTTACCAGGCCTGGAAGCTATAAAGAACCTTTGATCCAAACTGCCTACTCAGAGATTCCAAAAGGTGTGAGATCACATTTCTTAAAATAGCAATAGGTTTCATCTCTTATTTGGGATCTATCCCAAACATCCCTGTCAACCGTGATAATGGTTTTGGGAATACCTATAATGTAATGAAGTAGAAATCTATTTATAATCGAATGGAGTTCCATGAGATATTACCAAGTATTAAGGTACAATGTAAAATAAATCTTGCTATCCCTCCAAAAAGTGGGGTTTTTTTAATATAGCATTTTTTCTACTTTTAAGAATAAGATGAATAATTTTTGCTTCCTCAAGCAGGGACCTTGAACAGGTCAGGGAGAGGGCATGGTGATAAGTGATGATAATAAATGATAACAAATAACAAGCTACTAGTGTTACTCTGCTGCTCTTCACAATTACCTAGCACTTTGAGATTTACAAACACTTGCAGATCAGGGTAAAGAACTAGGAAGAGGGGGCGGCTAGGTGGTGCAGTGAATAGAGCACCAGGCCTGGAGTCTGGAGGACCCGAGTTCAAATTCGGCCTCAGACACTTGACACACACACATGCACACACACACACACACGCACGCACACACACACACACACACACACACACACGAAACTAGCCATATGACCTTGGGCAAGTTACTTAACCCGAATTGCCCTCCAAAAAAGCAAAAAAAAAAAAAAAAAAAAAAAGAACTAGGAAGAATAACTATTCCTCCCATCCTCATAAAAATGGCAGAATTCCTATAGCCTGAGGAGTACCAAAGAGTGGAACTACCATCCCTGCAGGTAGCAGGGGTCAAACTTGCTATCAGAGTGGCCATGCAGAGGTCTGCAGGACATGTGGACATCAAGAGGAGACTAAAAATTTTCCTACCATCAGCCAACAGAGATTTTTATTACCAAGGACAACAAACACAGTTGTCCCAGAAATCTCCCCATAAATCCCCATCACTTTATCAATCTGTGCAGTAAACATAAATTTCAGTATTATATATAATTGCCAATTTGCCTGAAAGATTTTTTTTTTTTCTCATTTTAATGCACTATTACCCAAAATTCAATGTCCTGTGTCATCATAAAATTCTCAGGCTGGCTTTTAAGGCCCTCCTAGGATGAGACTGTTCCCTGGCATGTGTCTGGAAGTACACATCCCTCTTTATCTCCCCTTCCTGGAATCCTTGAGCTTCCCTGCAGTGCTATTCAGGTGTCACTTCCTTTGCTGGACACTCCTGATTCCACTTCTCTTTGGGGTACTCTTTTTTTTGAAGTTGCTCTTGAAGTCATTTTGAATTTACTCAAATAAACCTTCTTGACAACAGGGGCTACTTTTTTTTCTTAGTGGAGAACCTCAGCACCCAACACATTACCTTGCATATAGCAGATGCTTAATAAATGTTTGCTTAATCATTAATTGATATTTGGGCCATTTGTGAAAGGAACCATAGGTATCTGTTACGATATGCAGTGAGGCTTTTTCTTAACTAGCCACAGAACCTTAAAAATTTGACCGGCATTGTAAACTAGGTTTATAAGCAAAAAACACACAAAAAACCCCACGTTATTTCAAATTGATCAGCATATTTTTTATAAAGCTGTAATGTCCCATAGTAGTTACAAGGATGTGCTAATGACATTGAACATGAGAAACTGTTGCAGTGTTCATGTCTGCTGATGTTGTAGAAAAGTAATTAGCTGATCAATTATTCTTGTAACAGTATATACTAGTTAACTACCACAAAAGTATATGTGATTGAACATTATGGTAAATATGATGAGAACAACTCTACAATTTAATCTCCCACCCCTATTATTCCTGTTTTTCCTCTAAAACACTGAACAAGGCCCTGTTCTAACACTTCTCTCAACACTAAGTGATCTCACTTAGTCCCATGATTTCAATTATCATCTCATATCATGTGCAAGTAACTCTAAGACCTATATGCCTTACTAATTCTGTTGAAGCTACCACTGGCCTTCTAAGTCATGCAGGTTTACAAACTTAGAGCCACATTTCACTCTTCTCTCCCTTTTCCCTATGTCTAATTAGTTGCCAAGTCTTGCTGATTCTGCCTATCCAACACTGCTCTGACCTGTTCCTTCCACTTATAAATTCAGACCTTCATCAGCTCTTCCCTAGCTATCCAATTAATTAGCTACTGTATTAGCTTCCTCATTGTTCTCCCTGCTTCAAGTCTCTCTACTCCCTTTTTTTTCTCCAAACAGCTTCCTTCTTTAAGGCATAGGTCTGATCATGTCAATCCTTTGCTTAAAAACAAAATCAAACTTGAGTAGCTTCTGAATGCAAACTCCTAAGTCTTGAATTTAAGGTCTCTATAATCTGGCTTTAAACTTTAAAATTTTTCATGTTTAATTCATACTGTTCTCTTCCCAGCATTCAACATTGTAGCCTTCCTGGTATTCTATGTCTCACCTCTATACCTCTGTACAGGCCATCCTCCACATCTGGAATGTACTCTGGCTGTGTTTCTGCCTCTCAAAATCCTTATTTTTTTTTTTTTTTAGGGAAAAATTATACCGAACGTGTACTGTTTTCCCCCGACACTCCACCCCGGCTTGCCCCAAAAGAAAAATTTCTATAGATGCTGAATACAAAAAGAGGATTCAGGATTCTATATGAAACTGTGAATCTTCATTTCATACCACTTGCTTTTACAAATATCATAAATTTTAAATGTTACTTTCAAAGCTGTCCTGTCTTTTTGTGTTTCCTTCTGATGTAACTTCTCTTTTCTAATATTCATTAAAAAATATTTTCAATGGTCTTCTTTATTTTGGCATTATCTTTGGCATATTCCCAAACTCTCCCCCATTAGAAACGAGTCTATATAGTAGACATGTCCAAAAATGTCTCTTTCTGAATCTTCTCTGTCAGCAGGTGGGTAACACGCTTCATTACAGATGCTATGCAGAAATAGTTGGTCATTGTGTTGATCAAAGTTCCTACATCTTTCAAAGCGGTCTCACTCTGCTATTCTGGCTGTGACTCGGCTACCTTCACTCTACATCAATTTATGCTATCCAGGATTCTCTGAAAGTCATCTCAAGTCATTTTATGTAACACAATAACATTCCATTCCATTCACATACTGTGATTTGTTTGGCTTTTTCCCCAGTTACCTAAGAAGCAATCTAAGATATTATCTTGGTTTCTAGTTCTTTTCTGTTCTCTATTTTCCTTCTTTTAATCCTTCCTTCAGGATCAGGAAGCTTATACTACTTTTAACTGTCTTTTTCCTGGTATTATTCTCCCTCCCTCTTCCTTTTCCCTGCCTGATTCTATGTTGAATTTTATGTGTTTCTGCACCAAACTGTTTCGTATCTGTGTGTGTATGTTCAATCCTCCTTTGTCCATTTCAGATAAGGAGGTTCATCTGATGTCCTTACCCTTTCCCTACCACTTACCCCTTCCTCTTCATCTGTATATTCTTCCTCTCACACACCCCACTTTCGACAAATAGCAAATTTCCTCCCCTTTTTCCTCCTTTTTATAGTGTATTTCTTTTATCCTCCCTTCCCTTTATCCCCTTCAAAAAAAAAACCCAATCCACCACAAAGACCTCTATTTCTCTTAACTCCCTCAACACCCTTTCAAAACAGTCACATTCTGAGGGGACACTTGTTTTTTCTTACTTTATTTGAATGGTAACACTACATCCATGTCAGAGCTCCTTCTAAATGCTCAAATTTGTCTTTCTAGGTTGGGCTTGATTCTTGCGTTTGTTGTATTTAAAAGTTCCTATTCAGCTCTGCTCTTTTCATCAGAAAAAAAGAAGAGCAAAATAAGCTTCCTGATCCTGAAAGCAGGATTAAAAGGGGGAAAATAATAAAGAACAGAAAAATGTCCTCTATTCACTCAAGATCTATTTCCCTCCCTGTAAAAGACATTCAGCTTTTCAGGTTAATTTGTTATTGTTTATAAGTCAATCTTTTTCACTTTTGGAATTCTGTGTTATTTCAAGATCTTCTCATAGCAGAAGGTTCCAGGTCTTGTGTAATACTGACTGTACTTCTTAAACTGACCCATTTCTGGATTTTAGTTATGACATTCTTGGGACTTTTCCTTTTAGGAATCAGTGGATTCTTTCTATCACTATTTTGCCTTTTACTTTAGATTTAATATATCTGAGCAGTTTTCATTTATCATTTATTGAAATACAATGTCTATATGCTTTTTCAAAAAAGTCGTGGTTTCCTTAAATTCTCTCTCTTCACCTGTTTTCCAAGTAAATTGTGATATCAATTGTGTTTCTTACATTTTCTCCTATTTTTTTATTTTATTTTTTTTATTTTGTTCAATCTGTGTTTGGTTTATTCTAGTTTTTATGGAGTTCATTATTTGGGTAAAGTTTGTCACTTTCTCTTTTAAGTTATTTAGTATCTTTCCAATTCTATTCTTTAGAGTTTTTTTTTTAAACTCATGCTTCATTTCTTCTAAGAATTCATGTGGTCCTTGTGGGATATCCATTTTTTCCTTTGAGACTTCATTTGCAATTGCAATGGAGTTACTCCTTTTTAATGATCAGATAGTAATTTATTTATTTATTTTACTGGTCAATGTTTTTTTTTCTTTTTTAAATTTATTCATCTCTCTATCTTTAGTACCTGATTTTGTACTTTGTCCCAGGTCAACGTTCTAACCCCTGCTACTAGGTTGTCCCTTGGCTTCCTGTCCTGAGCTGTACTTCTTTGGGTTGATCCTTGACAGTTCAGAGTGCTAGATCTTCAGCAATCTCTCTGGTATCTCAGAATAGAATGCTGCTAGAGACCTTGTAGCCTCTGGGCCTACAATGTCCCAGTCTAAATCCTACAGTACCAAGCTTGTCACTACTCATGGCAACTCCTCTGGACTTCCATATTTCTCCCCCTGAGTCTTTCTGACCACCATTGGACGTTCTTAGAAGCCTCTGGGATTCTAGGACAAAGAATCTTGCAGGCCACCTCTGTCTAGTTTCTAGCTAACCTGGGAGGCTACAATCTGGTGTTAATTTTGCTGTGGAGCCCCCTTTTCTATTGCCCTTGTGTTTCTGGCTGACTGCATGTGCAGTTAAGTGGAACTACACTTAATTAAAGTTTCTCATTAGGTTTCTTGATTCATTATGGTGCAAAGTTCAAGATTTTTCTAGAGTAGGTATGAGGAAGTTGAGTGTTCTTGCCTCCTGTTCATGCAATTTTCTTGGTTAGAAGTCAGTCCTTATATTCCTTAGAGGCAGGTGCCACCCTCTACCACAAAGCCTTTTCTAGTCCCCCTGGTTTTAGAGTTCTCTCTTTCTTTAGTTATCTGTATATATATTGTATATTCTAGTAGCATATAGATTCCTTGAGGGCAGGTACCATCTCATCTTTGTTTTCTAAGTGTCAAGTTGGAAAGTCAAGTCTTAGTTGTTTAATAAATGTTAACTGAATTTAATTTGCACATGCTCCCAAGTAGTATAAAGTATATCCACACATAATATCTCAAAGCAAAAAATATATTTATATATTTCCCCCCTTAAATTTATTACTACTGCTGGCTACAGAATTGTATAAAGATTTTGTTCCCACTTTGTGGTTAGAACTATCTTTATCACCGCCAATATGCTGTAAATTGCTCAAGCCCCTTTTCTTTGTCTCTGATCTTAGTTCAGTATTTCTGGCTTCCTGGAGGCCTGGGTTTATTGAATCAAGCCATTATTCAGGGGTTAAGTCTCTTGTTAGCTTTCTGTCTGTCAATCTTATCCGTGTTAAATGTCGCTATAACCCTGCCTCCAGATGTTCCACCTGAGTGGCATCCAAGATAATGTTTTACCAGGTGTGGGGTGCCCAGAAGCCACCTTAACCACAAGGGAGGAATGTTGCCCTGAAGCCAACTTAATCTGTCTTCTGGAGTTGCCATATTTCCCAGAAACAGACAGAGTAGACCCAGAGTATGCAGGAAGCCAAGAATAAGTCAAGGATGAAGCCTCACTTGAACTGACATAAATTTCTATTTCTACCTCTAGTTGAACTCTCAGTGTGTCCTTACGAGTAGAACCAGCTGCAAGACAGGCACCAGTCAGTCTACACCAGACTGATAAACTGCTTATGCAGTTGGGACCCTTTCAGATAAGCATAACATCATCCCTCCCATGTTCCTAAGGCCTCCTGCTCCTCCTCACTCCTCCTCCCCTACTGGTCCTTTTCTTCACCCATGCCAATCCCATTTGGTGGGGACTGCCCTCAGCTCCTCCCATGAGACGACCCCTCTTTGTTGTAACCCCGTAAGTATCAAAGACGTTGTCTGTATTGTGGGCTCCTTCCCTGATATAAAGAGTTCCCACATATGTGTGCCTTTCTCTAATAACAAATTAAATTATCCATATCCTATGGAGTTGTGAATTTTGGTTAACACATCCTATAATAAAAAATAAGATTTCAATAAAGTTCTTACATATTCAATAGGCTTGAGGGATTTGACTCTAGCTGGAGAGCAGCCACAGGAAGTAAGGTCAGCATAGAGGCCTTCTTCTAATATGCACTGGTTACTTGTGACATCGTCTTGGCAATGCATGAGCCAGCTGAAAGATCAAAGTACAGAAATTTGGGTCAGTTAACAATTATTTACATCTAGTCTGTGCTCAATGTTATGTTATGGGCTAGGAGAATATGGGCAGGAAAGAAAACACTATTAGACAGAGAGACAAGATTCATACACTTAAGATAACTACAGAATAAAGCAATGCGAATCCTGCAGAAATTCAAAAAGATTACAGGCAGAGAATGGCTAAAGAGAAGGATCCTGAATAGTGACTTAATGGAAGAATTTGGATTAGTAGTTAAGATTAGTGAGGAAAAAAACAGCAAAAATAAAGGAATAAAAATACTAAGTGTGGACTGGGAGGTCCATTACATTCACATGCCACAGTCTGTCCTGCCTTTCCCCAGGTACCTAAGAAGCAAAGATAGTGCCTTAGTTTCTAGTTCTTAACTGTTCTGCATTATTTTCCCACTTTAACCCAACCTTCAGGATCAAGACACTTATTTTGCTTGTGACTATCTTCTCCCTGGTATTATTCTCCCTCTTGACAGTACTACTTTTCCTTGTCTGTTTCTAGGTTGTTTTATGTGTTTCTTTACCAAAGTGTTTCTCTGTGCGTTCAATCCTCCTTTATCTATTTCAGATAAGAATGAAGTTCATCTGACGCCCTTACTCCTTTCTCTGCCTCTATAACTCTTCCTCTCGCGCACTTCTTTTGAGAAATAGCAAGTTTTCTCCACTTTCTTCTTCCTTCCTAGACTAGTGTATAATTCTCTTTACCCTCTTCAAATAGACACAATCTACCTCAAAGATTTTATTTTTCTTACTTAACTCCCTCAATACCCTTTCAAAACAGTAATATTCTTTTTTTAAAAAATTATTTACTTTTATTTTACAACATTCAATTCTACAAGTTTGTGAGTTCCAAATTTTCTCCCCCTTTTTTCCTCCCCCCCCCACCCTGGCAGCATGCAATCCAATATAGGTTCCACATATACCTTTACATTAAACATTAGTAAAGTTGTAAAGAAGAATTATAACCAATGGAATGAACAACAAAGAAGAATAAAACAAAATGAAAAAGAGAGCAAGTGGTTTGCTTCAATCTGCATTCAGACCTCGTAATTCCTTCTGGGGATGTGGATAGCCTTTTCCATTATGAGTCCTTTGGAGTTGTCTTATAACCTTGTTTTGCTGAGAAGAGCCCAGTCTATCAAGTTGGTCATCACAGATACGATGTGTCTATAATTGCGTACAATGTTCTCTTGGTTCTGCTCCCCTCATTCAGCATCAGTTTATTTAAGTCTCTGTAATTTAGTGCTCATCATTTCTTATAGCACAATAATATTCCATTACACTCATATACCACAACTTGTTTAGTCATTCCCCAATTGATGGGTATCCCCTTGATTTCCAATACTTTGCCACCACAAAAAGAGTTGCTATAAATATTTTTATACATACAGGTCCTTTTCCCATTTGTATGATCTTTTTGGGATACAGCCCTAGAAGTGAAGTGGTATTGCTGGGTCAAAGAGTATGCACATTTTTATAGCCCCTTGGGCATAATTCCAAATTGCTCTTCAGAATTCTTAGATCAGAGTACATACAACTCCACCAACAATGCATTTGTGTTCCA
The DNA here is from genome assembly GCA_028646515.1 of Pseudochirops corinnae. Taxonomy (NCBI): domain Eukaryota; kingdom Metazoa; phylum Chordata; class Mammalia; order Diprotodontia; family Pseudocheiridae; genus Pseudochirops; species Pseudochirops corinnae. The sequence goes on along the minus strand of CM053591.1, from coordinate 40,335,981 downwards.
ATTTTCCCACATGTTCTCCAGCATTTATCTTTTTCCTGCAAAACAGTAATATTCTGATGGAGTATTATTGTTTCTTCTTTCTTCTCACCATAATAGAATGGTAACATTGCATCATATTTAGAGCTCCTTCTAAACGATCAAATTTATCTTTCTAGGTTGGTCTTGATTCTTGTATTTGTTGTATTTCAAAGTTCTTTGTATCAAAGTCTTTGTATCAAAAATGCTTGGAAGTCTTCTATCCCACTAAAGATTCATTGTACATTCTACCCCTCCCCTAGAAGATATCCAACTTTTCAGGGTAATTTGGCATTGTTTGTAAGCCACTCTGTTTTTCTTTTGCAATACTATATTCTAGCTTTCAAGGAGTTCATTATCTGGGTAACACTTACTACTTTCCTTTCTAAGCTATTTATTCTATTTCCAATGCTTTCCTCTATAGTTTTTATGTACTTTTAAAAAACTCTTGCGTCATTTCTTCTTGACATTCATGTAGTTCTTGTAGAAGCTTCAGTTGTTTTTTTTTTCTTTATAGCCTTTGCTTGCAGTTGTTGATTTACTCACTCAATCACTAGATAGTCAAAATTTTTTTTTAATTTACTGATTTCTCTCGTTTTAATTCCTAAACTGGGGATTTGTGCTGCATTGTACCTCTCTCTGCTATCACTGTACTTTTTGGATGGGATGAGTAGCCCTGTTTGCTCTTGTCCAGGTTCTCCTGTGTTCCTGTGCTGACCTTTTTTGAGCTGCCAGAATTTTTCTCAGTGCATCCTCTGCTCTTGTTCCTTTTGGACACAGATCCTTGCACACTGAAAATATCTTTGGCAGCTACCTTTTTCATTGCCCATGAGCTTCCAGATCACTGCACACAGTTCTGACGTGAGAGAAGTCACTTAATGTTATTTCTCACTGAATTTCTTGAAAATTTTTCAGATATGTGCAAATTTCAGGATTTTGCTGAGTTAGGTATATGGGAAGTGGGCATTCTGCTTCCTATTCAGGCATCCACCTTGTCAGGTAGTCTGTATTTGATTTTTAAAGGAATGATCTGCCTTAAAGAGAATATGCAAATTAGGATTTCCAGAGGTTCAGACTACAGTCCTCAATTCCACCAAAGTATTAATTAAGTGCACAAGGAAACCTTTAATAAACTTCTGATCATTAAGTATGTTTCATTTTTAAATAAATAGGAATATTTTCATAAAAATACTCACCATCCTCGAAGAACCTTAAATGAATGGGGTATGAAGTCTGTCATCTCAGAAATATGGTCTGTGAGATCTACACAATTTCCTTGGAAATTTGGTTGATCATACGCTTTTAGCTGTTAAGAAAATAAAACCACAACTAAAAACAAGAGGAAAAAAGTATCTACCATCTCTAAAAGCCAAAACAAAGTCCATCTTCTTTATGCACATAAAATCACAGAAGTCAGTGACTATTTCAATGCTTATCTTTCAACAAAAACAAACTGGAGAATCATCCATCAGACAGTTCATTTCTGGATAACAGTACTGGAGGGTGTCCCTTCACAGATTCACTCTAAACAAAACTTCATCATCTCACTGGAGACGGTGAATTAGGAAGACCTGAGTTGAAATCCAACCTTGGACACTTATCAACTATGTGACCCTGGCCAAATTACTGGATTTCTGCCCGCCTCAGATTCTTCATCTGTGAAACGAGGGTAATAACAGTACTTACCTTTTCAGGGTTATTGTGAGGATCAAATGAGATAATACTTGTAAAGTGGTTTGTAAAACTTAGGAGAGCTATATGAATGCAAACTATTATATTATTAATGTTATCATCCCCCATGCTTCTAAAAATAAATTTCTTTTATCGCTTTCTTCACTTTCCCATGTTAAATTACAGCCACAGAGAGATGAACCTGAAACAAATCCATCCTCTCAAATAAATTAGCATTTCTCCTTCATGAAAACACTACTTATCAATTCAGCCAATGAAGTTCAGCTTCAATTCCTGTGGTGGTACCACATGTGTCTAAAGGAGAAGAGGAAATTCTTTGCTGACCCAACATTCTGAAGAGGAAAGAGTAAATCAGTACTGTGTTTCTCTCTATTTGACATCATAAGCCATAGCTGATAAGGGTGAAATAGGAGGATACAGAATAGAATCAATCCATTAATCAACAAATGTCTATCATGTACTAGGCTCTGAGGATACAAAAACAAAAAAATTGAAAAAAAATAATCTCCCCCCCACTTTTTTTGTCATTCTGAGCTTACATCTTATCTGGCAGAGCAAAAAGAACATACAAAAGTATATAAAATAAATACAAAGATAATTTTGGAGAGGAAGACAGTAGCAACTGGGGAATCAGCCAAGAAGAACTATGATTTAAAGGGATCAAAAAATACTATGAAATAGAGATGAGGAAGAAGCACATCACAGGCACAGGAGATGGCCAGTAAGTACAAAGATTCTGAGATGTGAGATGGAATGTGTGAGAAGCTGCAAAAAGGCCATTTTGGCCAGACTAAGGAGTGTGTAAAGGAAGGCAATGTATGGAAAGAAAAACTTGGAAAAACAAGTTTATGTTGGGTTGCGAGGGGGTTTAAATGCCAAAGAGAGGAGTTTGTATTTGATCCTAGAGATAACAATGCAGCACTAGAATTTATTAAGTAGGGGAGTGATATGCTAACCATGCTTCCAAAAAATCTCATTGACTGTCATGTGGAGGATGGAAAGTAAAAGGGAGAAAGAAACTTGAGCCAGGAAGACTAATTATAAGTTTATTAAAATTGGCCAGGTAGGAGATTATGAGAGCTTCAAAGAGGGTAGTAGAGTAGAAAGAAAGTTATTTGTGTAAGTCATGTTATGGAATTAGAATTAGCTAGATTTGGGAACTTAAGAGATACACAGTAAGAGAGAATAATACATTGAGGATAATGCTGAGGTTTTGAACAAGGGTGACTAGAAGAATAAAGATGCCTTTGAGAGAAATAGGAACTCTGTAAGAGTTTAAAGATAATGTTTCTGTTGAAAATTTTATTGAAGAAATTTTGTTTTGTTTGGGTTTTTTTTTGGAGGGGGGAAGGCAAGGCAATTGGGATTAAGTGATTTTCCCAAGGTTACACAACTAGTAAGTGTGTCAAGTGTCTGAGGTCACATTTGAACTCAGGTCTTTCAGACTCCAGGGCTGGTGCTCTAGTCACCTAGCTGCCCTGAAGACATTTTAATATTTAATATAACATTCCTTAGAACTGAAGGGGATTTTAGATTTAACATTTAAAGTGCTTAAAACCTTACAAAACACTATTATTGTGGCTACTTAACATATATGTCATATATAGAAACTAACTAGCTGGCACAGTGGACAGAGCCCCAGATGTGGAGTCCAGCAAGGGAAACCTATGTTCAAATCCTATCACAGACACTAGCTGTCAGCTCTCGACAAGCCATTAACCAGTCTGCCTTTTTTTTGGAGGGGGGAAGGCAGGGCAATTGGGGTTAAGTGACTTGCCCAAGGTCACACAGTTAGCTCTGCAAATCTTAAAGCACTACATAAATATTACTATTATTGTTAAGAAACTAAAGCTCTGAGAAGTAACTTGCCCATGGTGACACACTGAGGATGGAAAGATCACAGATTCAAGTTAGAAGGGACCTTACAATTTACCTTGTACAATCTTTTTACTGTATAGACTAAACTGAGATCCGAAAAGGTTTGGTAGAAAAGAACAGAGGACCCTGATGGTCCTCTGATTCCAAATCCTATGTTCTTTCCATATATACTGCTCTACCTCTAATACTGTGAAAATCAAATGAACAAGGCTTGGCAATTGACCTCACACAAGAGAGAAGGAGGATTCCTAACAGCCTCCAAGGTTTCATTTGTAAGGTAAATATTAAGATGCTGGTGCTATAAATCAAAGTGAAGAAATTAGTAAAGGGTACAGAATTTGGAGGGAAAAAGAATTCAAGTTTGGAGAATTTGAAATTTCATTCTTTAAGGATGTGAGAAGCATCCTAGGGTCCCCTTGAATTGAGATAGCATTGATTGCCTTTCAATTTTGTTTATCTTTATAATGTTGCTAATATAAGCTTAATATGTATTCCTAAGTTCTCTGAAACCATCTTCTTCATCATGTTTTAACAACACCGTCATTTTTGAAGGCAGCAAGGGCATGTTGAGTGCCAAGCCTGGAGTCAGAAAGACTCGTTTTTCTGAGTTCAAATCTGGCTTGAGACCCTTATTAGCTCTGTGACCCTGGGAAAATCTTGGTTGCCTTAGTTTCTTTATCTATAAAATGAATTGTGGGGGCAGCGAGGTGGCACAGTTAGTAGAGCACTGGCCCTGGTGTCAGCAGGACCTAAGTTCAAATCCAGCCTCAAATCCACACTTACTAGCTGTGTGACCTTGGACAAGTCACTTAACCCCAACTGCCCTGCCTGCCCCCCTCCAAAAAAATGAGTTGGAGAAGGAAACGGCAAACCACTCCAATGTCTTTGCCAAAAAAACCCCAAATGGGGTCCTAAGAGTATTGGACACAAATGAAAAATAACTGAACAACAACTGAAGTTTCTTTGAAATCATCCTCTTTATCATTTTTAATAGCATAATAATATTCTATTACATTCATATACTATAATTTGCTCGGCCATTTCCCAGTTGATAGGTAACTCCTTATTGTTTCCAGTTCTTTACCACAAAAGACATATGGATCCTTTTTCCTCTTCCTTAATTCTTTTTTGGGGATACAGATCTGATATTCCTATTGTTGGGTCAAAGGGCATGCCCAATTTAATAACATTTGGGTAATTTTTTCCAGTTTTCTTAGTAAAACAACTAGACCAATTTGCAGCTCCACTGACAATGCATTAATGTGCTTTTTTTCACTCAGCTCCTCCAACATTTGGCATTTTCCTTTGTTGTCTACTCTTTCAAGCTAATGAGTATGAGCGGGACCTCAGAGATGCTTTAATTGAACTTCTGGTTATCAGAAATTTGGAGCATTTTAAAACAGGTACTGATACCACATGTTTTTTTCTTACACACCTGCCTACTCCTGTCTTTTAAGCACATATCATTTAATAGACTTAACTGTCTTCCATTTATATGTATGTATTTATATATTTATTCCATTTATATGTATAACATAGTATTATACATAATACATGAAAATGTTTATTTCTATAACAAATAATGGATTGCATTATATACAAAAGACTGTTATGTATAAACTGTGTGGATGGGCATGTGTTTATGTATACATGTAAACACATACACGGATGGTCATTACACTGCAGCGTGGCTAGATTTGTTGTTTGCCCCAGAAAGCAGAACTAGTATTAGACAGATGTTTCAGAGAGTTTTGTATATACTCATATCATACATGTATTAAGTATATACATATGCATGTATGTCTGCATAATACATACACACACATATATACACATATACACACACAAAGAGCTCCAAAATCTAACTCTGAAATTTCTATTCACTAGCGTTAATTCTATTCTGGGGTCAAATGAAATAAATCTGATCTCTCATATGATAACCCTTTAAATATCTGAAGATGATGATGATTGTGACCCTCTAAGGCAGTGGTTCTCAACCTTCCTAATGCTGTGACCCTCTAATACAGTTCCTCATGTTGTGGTGACCCCCAACCATAAAATTATTTTTGTTGCTACTTCATAACAGTAATTTTGCTACTGTTATGAATCATAATATAATTATCTGATATGCAGGATCTATTTTCATTGTTACAAATTGAACATAACCCACAGGTTGAGAACCGCTGCTGTAAGGTCTTTCTTATTTAAGCTAAGCATTCCTAAATCCTTTGGTTGGTCCTAACAGCAATCAAGAAGTGCTATGCTATGGGGAAGAGAGCACTAGATGCGGACTTCAAGGACCTGTTTTCAGATCCTAGTCCTGCCATCCAAGAACTCAGGAAAGTCACTTAAAGTCTTTACTTTATCATTTGTAAAAATGAGGCAGGCAAGTCCTCTGTGGTTCCCTTCTAGCTTTAGATACAAAATCTTACAATGTAATTTAGCACAGTGCTTGGCAAAAAGGTGCTTAATAAATGTTTACTGATTGATTTATTGCTTAATCTACTTTCGACTCAACCGAAGTATGAAGGTCTCTTTGAGCCCAGACTCTGTCTTCAGTTGTGTTACTTCATGTCATTTAAAAAATTTATTATTTATGCCATTTATACCTTCATCCAAGTCATTGATAAAAATGTCAAACAGCACATGTCCAAGTACAGATCCTTGGAACACTCCACTGGAGATCCTGACCAAGGTAAAACTGAACCATTAACACCTATTCCTGAAGGTCAGCCATCTAACCAGTTATAAATGTAATTAGTCTTAGTTTTAATATCATCGATATACATTAATAAAGCATGTAGCTGTAGACAGATATCCCTCCCTGTCCCCCATCAAACCTAATGGTTGTAAATAACCATCAAGTTCCACCTCTCCAATAAGTGGATCAACAGAGTATCTATTCACAAGTAACACAAGTAACACAAATAACAAACAATAATACTTTTAAATGACTGTATGACATGTTCACACCTTAAAATACTTTTCTTGGCTTGCTAATAGAACTTGCATGGGAAACCCAAAAATTCTGCTGAATAAATTATATTCTATACTTAAGGGACAAAGATGAAATATTCCTGCAGTGCTATATATACTGCAGTGCTGAATGCAGCTGGATTTGCCATAGTACTGTAGGAAAATTAGTCTTGTTTTGTTATGCTGGAAAAGTATTTTAAAAATTCAGAATGTAGCGGGAAAAGTCTGGCTTAAGATTTAGAGCAGAAATTATAAAAACTGCTGAACTGCTTTTTAAATAAATGCCAATATCACACAAATGGGCCAATACAAATGGCATATTCTTCATAAAGAAGGGTCATGAAAGAAGAACAGTTATCATAAAAGGAAAGAGGGCACTATGTTATAAAAGCGACTTCTATCACTCAATTATACCAGAAATAAAAGGCAAGAATCACAGTCATAGTCAAATAAAGGAAAGAGTGAAATAGTATGTCCTTTTCTACTCTGACAAGTCGAGTGACATTCTGAAAGTCCAACCATGTACCAGGAAGTATATACAGATCTGTTGACTAGATCATCTGAACTAACAGCAAAAACAAACAAGTACAAAACTATACACACACAAAATAAAAAACAAAAAACAAAAAACCCCAACATATACCATCAAGTATTTCTAATGCCAAGTGGTTACTTGTAGCCAAAAGTAGGCTCATATCTCTGGGAATAGCATCATATAGCCTTTGATAACTTCCAACTGCAAAAATTGATTATATTCACTCAATTTAAGACAGATATTAATTTTTATAGGAAATATATGTAAGCACAAAGTAAATTAAGTAATCAATTATAGTAAGACAAATTTGTGCTTATTAAGTACTTTTTTTTTCCTTCCAACGTCATTTTATGCAAATGTGCCATCATTACAAAAGCTCAGGCAGGATCTATAGAACTAGAAAGGATCTGAAATATGAACCAGTGCTGGACTGCATATCTTTTGCCTAAAAACCAGCCTAAGTATGTATATGCTCATTACATCAAGCTGGATGTTGGCTGTTTTTTGTTTTTTCATATCAGACTTTAAAGACTGTCTAATAAGTTAGAGAGGGCTTATTAGCTGCACTGATAGGAGTGCCCACACTTATAAAATTATCAATTTGTTAAGTATTGAAGAAATGTATGAACAAAACCAATTTGTATTTGATCAATATATTATTGTAATATAGTTATTTTTTATTTAAAAGTGTAATTGGATGGATCATGAACAAACTAAGATCAGTTACCTACAGCTAGTATATATTTACCTATTGGGCACATATTGTCACGGCTTATCTTACTTTTTTGGATGATGGATGGTAGTGAGTACTCTCTCATTCTGGAGGTCTTCAAGTAGAAATCAGAAGGCTACTTGTGAGTGGTATTGCAGTAGGGACTCGTGCTTCATTTGAAAATTACATTACATGACTTCTGTGATTTCTTTGTTTTGATTCTGTTACTATTTTACCCAAATTTCAGACATAGAGCTTAATAGAAGTAACTAAGCATCTGTACAGATAAAACCCTATTTCAGGGATGGTGAAATCACAAATGATATTTATTAGAATGTTGAATAGTTAAGCAGGATTATTTCTATTTCTTTAGCTCCCATTAATCTTCTTACCCTTTTTTTCTCTTAGGCATAATAAAAATACTCCCCAAAATTACAAGCACTTAAAAAAATCTCCTTTTGACTAGAATATTCTATATTAGTATTTATTGCTCATTTTCTCAATGAAAAGATACTTTAAAAGGATATACCAGTGAAAATATCTATAACATTCTGGTCATCAAAGTTTCCTATGGTTTTCAGTTGCTGAGACAGTATATACAAGAATGGCTATCTCCCACAGATTGAAAAATGAATTTGTGCTTGGTAAAAGTGTAGGTAAGAAAGAAAAAAATTATAAAGTTGGGCAACTAAAAACAGATGCCTTTATGCTGAACAGTCTAAAGTTGCTTAGTTTACACATGTTCTTAATGAGTTCTCCCAAATATCCCTGAGCTACCAGAGACATTAACTTTACTGGCCACTTAGTCACATCCCAAGAATAAAGAGTACAGAGATACCAAGAGGCATTTTCTGCCACTTCTTGGATAAAGTTCTGCTCAGAACCAGAAAACAATATTAGAAAGAAAAACACTTTCTTGAGAAAGGGAAGATAAAGTGAACATTGACTGCTCCACAGAATTCCAATTATTCTTTTAGGGTAGAGACTGGGTTTTTTTTGTCTTCGTTTTTCATAATCTTTAGCGTAATACCTTGTGCATAGTAGGTCTGTAATGACTGGGTTTTTTTAATTGATTCGATTTTTCTCCTATTTTCTCCCAGGAAATCTTTAGAAATTGGATCATTCTAAATTCTGTTCTGCTTTCAGTTTATTCACTCTGCTTCAAGAGAAAATATTTAAAAACCTACAGTTTGGCTACAAAAAGATAAAATAAAGAAGTATGGAAGGAAATAAGTATTTAATAGAATAACATATGTCTATGTAAGAGAGAAATGTTTCAGTCAGGTTGAGTTAATCTTTTTTTTAATATTAGGAAAAAAAAAGCTGTTGAAATGGAAATATAAAACTGAACAGAATTGAGAAATATAGTAACATCATAAATGTGTACAGTATATTATGAAAAACATACTTTTCCATGTAAAATTAAATCCAAATGACAAATTTATATTCAATTATTTGAAAATGATCTGGGTAGTTTAAAGAGTTCAGCTGACCTTTTAATCCAGCTATCCCACTACTTGAACACGTACCCTTTGAAACAAAGATTCTAGGATATTTCCTGTAGCACTTTTTTTGTGATAGCAAAAAAGTGAAAACAAAGTTGGTGCCTAACAATTATAGAATGACTGAATATCGTGCTCAACAAATAAAACAGGATGTTATTGTTATTTTGCTGAAATAAAATGAGGAATGCAGAGAAACAACGGAAGACTTCTAAAGATGCAAAACCAAGATAACTATATACAATAATGATAATATGCATTTAAAAAATACTAAAAATCCAAACTCATAGTAACTGTAATGGTGCTAAATGTTTTATACACTATGATGTCAGTGGATTTTTCTTTCTTTTATTCCTTTACAACAAGATACGGTCTTATCAGGATTGGCTGTGGTTTAAGAAACAAAAAGCATTTATAAACTTTGGTTAAAAGAGCTCTATTGAAGGAAATGCTAGGTTTGGCATGGATTTATCCTGATTTTATTTTGTTCTTAAAAAGTAGCAAAGCAAGGAAATGAATCCCAGTGGCTCTTCTCACTCCTCTATACTATTCTTACTATACATATCTGTCGTAAATTACACTCTTTTCTCTGCTACAGTAGGAAATTTTTTTAAAAGAACTCAACAATGACATTTATAGCTACAATTAATCTCAATACATATTGGTCCAAGCACACAAAGAGAAATTAGAAGTAAAACTAATTATCTTCTTGACCAGTTCTATGTTGTTTTACTTTTAAAACGTTTTGAACAATATATTTTTAACAATTTACTACTATTTACAAATCTAAGTTTAACTTAAGATAAAGAAAAGGAAAAGAAAATGAAGACTGAGAATGAGATGGATTTTAAAATGACATACTAGGCTAGAAACTGAAAACTGAGTTTATAAAAATAGAATCTTTTTTATGTGAACATAATTAGTTACTAAAAACATGTGCCGTTTTTTTTTTAAAGTATGCTAAAGAGGCCTGCAGACAGCAGGGGGACTAAGTGATCATTCAGAGGCCAAGTGCTCTCACGTTGAGCGGCCTGGATTCAGATCGCGGTCTTGGGCCTCGGTCCTGGAGTCTTCATTATCCAGTGAGCCGGAAGTAAGTAGGAAAGG
>CM053591.1:40297023-40315047 GCA_028646515.1 Pseudochirops corinnae | reverse complement strand
ATGAAACTGAATATGTTAAATATGTACAAGATTTGTCACAAAATGAAGCAGAATCCTTTCCCCCCGCCCTGTATTAAGACATGAAAGAAAAAAAAAAAACCAAAGCAATCCAATCTCTTGACTTTATATTTTACAACATCCCCATTCATAATTTAACTTGACATAGATGTCTTTGGTCAACATATCAGCAATAATGTGCACTAATGAACATAATTTTATTTATATGTTATTTTCAAAAACAGCTTAAGCTTAGGTCCACAGTGTAGAAACATTTAATAAATGTCTATTGAATTGAATTATGGAAAATATCTATGAGAATTTTAAGGCTCAGCTAAAATGCTGCTTCTTTTATGAGATGTTCAAGGATATTTCCAGCACACTGAGCTTTTAAACTCCCCAAATACTGTTCAACTTTCTTACGTGCTCATCATTTTCTATTTTGTATTATTGTTATATGTACAAATCTTATTTACTGTTCTAAATTATGAAGTCCTTAAAAGTAGTGATGATATTTTATTTATTCTTGTAACCCCCTCACCATCTAGCACCAGCCTTGCCTATGATTGTAGGCACTAGGTAAATGTTTGATGAATGAATTCATTAAACCATGAAAATATAAGCTGTCTACCATTACAAAAGTCAATATTAACAAGGCACTTATGTTCCCAAATGAACTTATAAAAAAATCTGAATGCTAAGATACACAAATGTTATATTCATGATTAAAAAAAAAAAAATCCGGCAATTTAATAGTCATCAAGGCATTTTTCTCTATGATTTAGGATCACTACTGACGCCTAGTGGTTAGTTCAAAAAAGAACACATTTTTAGGAAACCCAGTACTGTTCTTTTTACATGTAAAGACAGTCCTGATCACCCACACTCCCTTTCCCAATCACCTTTGTAATCATCAGTAAGAATCTGTAAAATGACTGGCCAATCAATAAACCAACAAGGATTTCTATGTGCTAGTAACTGGGAAATACCAAGAGAGGCTAAGCTATCACTGGTCTTGAGCAGTTTGTATTTTTAATGCAGAAGCCTATTAATTAATATATAAATAAATGAGTACATAAAAGATACATATAGAGTACATAGAAGGTAACCTTAGAGGGGAAGGCTCTCATAGCTCAAGAAACCAGGAAAGGACTCCTGCAGAAGGTGGCATTTGAGCAGAGTCTTGAAGGAAGCTACTGAATCTAAGAAGTGGAGGTGAGAAGGCAGGCATTCCAATCCCAGCTTCAAGGACAGTCAGTTCAATGGTCCAGAAATGGGAGAAGCAGTATTTTGTGTATGGAATATATTGTAGGTAGACAATGGTTGTATAATAGAATGGTTATAGGGGAGCAGAGTATAAGAAAACTGGAAAGGTAGAAAAAGGGCAGATTGTGAAGAGGTTTTGAAATGGTAAAGGACCTTAATTTTGATCCTGAGGATAACAGTTCATTAAGTGTATCTGTGTGGTGGGTAACATGATCATGCTTTAGGAAAATCATTCTGGTAGCTGTATGGAAGATGGATCAGAGTGGGGAGAGATCTGAGGCAGGGAGACTCATTAGAAAGTTATAGCAGCAGTCACGTGAGAAGTGTTGAGGGCCTCAGGAACTGAACTAGGGTGGTGTAATGGAAATGGAAAACTAAAGATCTTCTCTGCCCCTTAATAAGCCTAAGGGAATTTGAAGATCTTCCCTGCCCCCTAATAGAATGAATGTAATCACATGGAGCCTGTGGTGCAAGGAGTTTGCTGAGGGGTGGAGCAGAGCCCACAGGAAGCTGGGAGTCAGACCAGCTAGATGGTGGGAGAGAGAGGACCTATCCAGGGAGACAACTAGGCTTGTGAGTGTTGGTTTATGGGAATGTTAAAGGATGGTGTGGCTCTCTGCTGTGTTGTGTATTAACTTATATGTTGCTATGATGGATTCGGTTTCCTGGTGTTGGGATTTGGTTTTCTGGTGTCTAGATAAATGTTTTGCTTCTGTCTTCTATATGGAGTCTGTTATATTTTGTGATTGAAAAACTATGCTGTCATATTTACAATAGCCATTGGCGCAGTGAATATTGCATTGGCACTACATGTGGTGACTATGTGAATGGAGAAAAAGGGACATATAGGGGAGATGTTGTGAAGGAAGAAATGACAAAATGTGACAACTGTCAGTCAGGATATATGAAATGTGAATGAGGAGATGAGGGTGACACTGAAGTGTCTGGCCAGAGTTAAGTATACCCTTATTGCCTTTAGAATGGGGTTTCTCTCTCTGCAAGTTAATAGTCCCATATGGGAATTCCATAAGGCCTGAGATTTTTTGAAATCAGTTTCTATAGAGGAAGTGCCCACATTGGTGACATCACAGATCTGTTGAAGAATTAGAGTTCAAAAGTACATGAGTTTAGGCCACCGAGGGATAGATATGCTATTCTTCACACAATGATTCTTCTGATGGTATTTATCATGCAAGAGAAAAAAAATTACTAAACTCTGACCAAGAAGTAGAGAAAAGGGAGGTTTAAAACATTAAATTCTTTTTAATTCATTTCATTCATTATTTTACCCTGACCAGAGCAGAAAGATACTATATCAAGTGAGGTAATTAAGACGTCAGAGAGATTAATTATTGATTGCATTACAAAAGAATTCACCAAGAACACCTGTTGTCATACAGTGTCATTCCTTTTTCTGTTTTTTTTTTTGGGGGGGGGAGAAGGAAGACAAGGCAATTGGGGTTAAGTGACTTGCTCTAGGTCACACAACTAATAATGGTGTCAAGTGTCTGAGGCCACATTTGAACTCAGGTCCTCATAACTCCAGGACCTGTGCTCTATTCACTGTGCCACCCAGCTGCCCCCAGTGTCATTCCTTTTGAGAGGAATATCTTTGAACCTACATTAGATTCTGCTACTATTTATAATGCAAATTTAGGTGAAAAAAATTGTTTTTCAGTCTCTTTTCTCTCAAAACAAGATATTAACTGACCTACTCCATGAAACTATTTTTATGAGTAGTATAAAAGCACATCTATAATTCAATTCAACAAACTTTTAAACATCTATTATTTTCAAGGCACTGTGAGCATAAATATTACGCTCTTCATAATAATGTTACCCTCTAGGAGTTGGAGAGAAAGGGCCTGCAAGATTCTTAAAAAGACAATTTGGTTCACACCATTAATGTTATTTTCCTGTTATAGATAACAAATATGAAACCTATTGCAGAAATGTTAAAGATTTGACTAAAATACTTCCATTACTATATCATTCTGTACTTAGGTTTACTGTCACAGTTCTGGAAAAATACTAATTATAATTTTCATTTCTGATCACCTTATACTTATAAACTTTTTCTGTACACAAAGCCTTAAAAAAACCCAAGAAAATCAAGTAAGGTTCTGGGTACTTACTCTGTAGTTTTTTCTGAGAGCAGAATTAAATGGAAGTAAGGAAAAAAAAGACAGATGACATAATGAAAAGAAAACTTAGAAAAGAAATAATTGAGTAGAAAGGAAACAAAGGGATGAAGATATATTAAAATACCAGATGTACCTTGTAGCCAGTCTACACCTTCTTGTAACCCTTCTCCCTTAATGGCATCACTAGCACTGAAATAAAAACAAAGTGCAAATCATATAACTGTACAAATAATTATATTTCAAATCTATGTAAGAAGCTGTCATAATTCAATATCACATATTCTTTAAGTTTTATGAAATTTTGAAATGAGTAAAAATAGTAGATAAAAGCATCTGTTCAAAAATAAAACAGGAGATTGGGGCAGCTAGGTGGTGCAGTTAATAGAGCACTGGCTCTGGAGTCAGGAGGGCCCGAGTTAAAATATGGCCTCAGAACTTAACACTTACTAGCTGTGTAACCTTGGGCAAATCACTTAACCCTAATTGCCCTGTCTTCTCCTCCTCCAAAAGGCAAAAATAAAAATAAAACAGGAGACAGCTGTTTATAAAACACATTAAATTTTTGATAAACAGTTTTGCCACCCTCAAAAAAAGCTATTCATTATACTGTACTGATTTACCATCAATAGAACATGCAATTTTAGCTGTTTTACCAAAACTGGCAATGGATTTATACTGAGAGATTTACACTGAAATTCCTTTGTCCCTGACTGTTCCCTCTGAACTAACAGTATTTATTTTTTTAAGTACAGTGTTATAGTTTAACCATGAAACTAAGTCCTTTCTCTGTCTAAAGATAATTGACATATACAGGAACCAAACCTATAATTAGTCAGTGGAATCCTCTAATCAAATGAATTTTCCAGACTGTCTTCTATAACATGTTCACTGTTTTACAGAAAGCCACAATCAAGTTATAAAGCTGATAAGAATATAAATTAAGAGACAATAATGTCCTACATATACATAAGGAAGACCTAGGTCCCAGTCCTTCCATTTTTGATACTTGATAGCATTGTGACCAGAGCCATGTCACTGAATTTTCAATGACTCAGACAATTAAGACTAGAAATTATAGGTAAATTGATGATCTGTAGCAATGGAGTGAGTTTCTAACCTTGTTGAAATCACAAGTCTTGATAAAAAGATAACATGATTTAGACCATTTCATGGAGAACCAAATATCCTACATTTTTAACAAAAACAGGTACACTGAATTTAGGTGTGTCTAACTAGGTATAATGTATTTTCTGTAAAGCTTCTATTCATTGTTAGGTCCTTTTCAAAGAAGAAATAAGGTACAGTAAGAATAACAGGTATATGCAATTAGCTCTTTCATATCACTAAGCTTCCAATTCTCATGTAATAACAAGTGATATTTACATAGCACTTTGTGGTTTGCAGTTACAGGTCTGGAGTCAGGAAGATTTATCTTCCTATGTTCTAATCTGGCCTCAGACATTTATTAACTGTGTGACCCTGGGCAAATCACTTAATTCTGTTTGCCTTAGTTTCCTCATCTGTAAAATTAGCTGGAGAAGGAAATGGCAAATTACTTTGGTATCTTTACAAAGAAAACTCCAAATGAAGCCATGAAGAGTAGGATAGGACTAAAAATGACTGAATAACAACAAAAAGTACTTTATAGATATTAATAGTGATCTGAATTAACTAAGAAGAGCACGGGGTCATAGATTTAGATCTGGAAGGGGCATTAAGAGTCCACTAAATATTACCCCTTTACAGATAAGGAAACTAGGGTATCTACCCTCTCTCACAGGGTTACTTAGCTAGCATCTGAGGTAGAATCTGAATTTAGGTCTTCTTGACTCTAAGACCTAAACACTGTGTATACTGTATTATCCAGCTGCCCTACCCCAAACCAGAAATTATTTAGTTCAGAAATTCAGAAATTCTTTGATACTTAGTAAAGTATCAGAATTTGACTTGTTATTGAATAATGTTAAGGCAGAAATGAGTATCAGAACACTTAGCCTAAGAAGAAAATTTGACTTAAGTTTCTTCTTTCCCTTTCATTCCTAAAACTTTAGTAGCATTATTCTTTCTTTCTCTCTAGTCACAGGAAAAGTGATGTTCCCATTCCTCACCCAAAAGCTAATTTTTTTATTTGTGCCCTAGTTCCATTAGCTCCTATCTTCCACAGGATCCTGCTCCAAAAGTTATTATCCCTTTTCTCACATATCTTCAATCCTTTTCTTTTTCCATTTGCCTACAAATATGTTTGAGTCTCACCAATCCTTTAAAAAATAAAGAAACAAACGAGACAACCTTTCCTTAACTCATTTAGTCTATCGATCTACCATCTTTTCCCTCCTCATTTTACTATTAAATACTTGAAAAATCTGTCTTGCTTCCATTCCCACAACCCCTACTTTTTTTCTCAACCCCTTATTATTTGACTTATAACCTTACTATTCTATAGAAAGTGGTACTCATCCTTTATTTGCAGCTTTTGACACTACTGAACATGTCATCCTGATTTTTTCCTCCTTTGGCTTCAATACCATATAGATCTTCCACCTCTTTAATCATTCCTTCTTTGTCTTGTTTACTAGTATATCTTTCTTCTGGACCCTTTAATATGGACATTATGGGTACTGCCCAAGGATTTGCACGATAAACATATATATATCAGTTATCTCATACACTCCTATAGTTTTGCCTGTCACCTGGATAAGGATGACTCCTAAATCTATTTCTAAGCTTTGTGCCTAATCTTCTTGGCCCCTTCACTGCTTCTGACATTCTTGGCCATCCTCTCCTACTATGAGCTCATTCTTTTTCTTTGTTTATAGATATATTAAAGGTAGATTATTAGTTATATTAAAAGTTGACTGCTTCTGTTTTCTTGTTGACACTTCTCTTTTCCTTACCTATCACAGACATTCAGTTACTAAGGTCCTATCAAGTACAACTGTGTGATATCTCTTATATTATTACTCTTTTCTTTATTCCCATTGCCACTACCTAATTCAGGGTGCTGTTACCACCTTCTGAAATCAAGCCACTATCATAGAATTTGTTTATCAGATTTTCTCTCTGTAATCCTCTGTAGAACCCTTTGTAATATCCTAGAATGAATGAGAGCACTGGGGAAAGAAAACATTTAAAGGGGAAAAAAGAGAAAAGATAGAAGAGGTGAGAGGCACTAAAGAAAAATTTTGGCTACTTCACTTTTTTTAACCCATGTCTGCTTCTTTGGGGATATTTTGTTAGTTAAGTGTCAATAATTTAAATCAGCAAAAAACTGTTTTCCAAATATGCAATGAATTCATTTCTAAAAGTAATTAATGATTCAGAAGTTCAACCTTATTAGTTTTTCCAAACATCTTGCATTACTGCCATAATAATCTTTGGAATATACAATTCTGAAAGATAAACAACTTAGTTTTCAAAGAAGCATCACATTATTAATGTCTAGCTAGTCAGTATATTGGCTACATCTTTACTGCTGTGTTGTGGTTCAGAAAAGAATGATCAAAGTTGAAAAGTGTGCTTTTTTTTAATGAGAAAGGAAAGGCAAACACAAAACTTTACCAAATATGCCATGGTTTATCTTTGATGTTTTCTAAAGACAGCAACTGGGACACTTTTACAGATGTTACTGCATCCCTAAGATCCATTTTATTAGCAAAGAATAAAATTGGTATTCGGCGGTGCTTAATATCTGAGAAAGAAAAAACATTATCTTAAAGTTATCACAAATGAAAACAAAATAGGAATAATGCTTAACATATGTATGTTCTATATTCTACAAAACACATTTTAAAATATATACATATAGTCAAGAAATGATGAAATTTATAATTTACTATAGGCAGCAGTTCTGAACTAAACTCAAGGTGGAAGACAATGGAGAATTAACGATTTAGGAGTTCATTAGAACTTTGGAGAAGTAAGCAAGTGCTTGTGAAAAAAAAAATCTCATTGCACTGGCATCACAAAAAAAAGTACACTGGTTTGAACGCCAAGAATTTGTTCCAAAGATTTTAACTTATAGGACAAATGTAAATTTCAAGAATATATTTCTTAAGTTCAAAGCATAGTATATTTAAAAAGTAGCTTTGAAAAAGCCCTGAGTCATGGTGTGCCTTTAATATAGTAAAGAAAAGCTTTAAAATACTGAAAAAATAGTAAGCAAATAAAGCAAAGGAAATTATGTATCTCTGTCATATAATGCATTCTTACACGTTTTGGAAAATTTAACTATATAACTATAGTGCAGTGTAGTTATTACTACCAAGTACTAGAAGATAAAATCACTCACCTGGATGATTCAAGAGAATATCAAGTTCTTCTTTGGCTACAACCATTCTTAATCTGTCACTACTATCGATGACAAAAATAATGGCCTGTCCTTCTCTGTGTAATATATAAAAGTGAGGAGAAGAATTACAATTGCTTACACAAATTGCAAACGGCTCTACTGGTAACAAATTAGGATTTCCTCTTTGATATACAAATATATGTGCCTCCAAATATGCTTCAGAGGAGATGGTTCTTTTATTTATTTATTTTTTTTCTGGGGGGGGGGGGGAAGAAGGGCAATTGGGGTTAAGTGACTTGCCCAAGGTCACACGGCTAGTAAATATTAAGTATCTGAAACCAGATTTGAACTTGGGTCCTCCTGATTTCAGGGCTGGTGCTCTATTCACTGCGCCACTTAGCCACCCCAGAGATGGTGCTTAATTTTAAACACATGCTTCCTCCAACTATGGTCCCTAAGGACCATAAAAAATTTTTGGAATATAGAATTAAAATTTGTGTAGTAAAGATGGGCAAATTTTTCAGATAAGAACTTCAGCATATTAAAGAGTACTGATTAACAACTGACATTTATCCAGGGCTTTAAGGTTTACAAAGTGTGCTGTATGCATGCATTTGCTCATCTAAATCTCACAACTTAAATCTCCCTGGGCCTCATCTACAAAACGAGGCCTTTGGGGTCCCTTCCAGTTTTCCACCTCTGATTCTAGAAGCTCATGAATGCTTTCAGGCAGGTATTACAAATGTTACTGTCCTTGTTTTCGACATGACAAAAATGAGGCTCAGAGAGGTGCAACGTCTTGTATATGGTAACAGAGCTGGTTAATGTCAGAGACAAAAGAGCGCCCAGGCCTTTTTCTGACCCAAACTATGCCACGCAGTGGATTTTAAGCAATGTAGGGTCTTAAGCATTGTAGTATTTTCAGATGTGATTCAAATTAATGGACAGAACAATTTGACCAGTCGTATTAAAAGTCATTTGCATTAGTTTGTACGCCTTCCCAAGCTTCTCTATGTTCACCTTGGTCATCTTTCTTGTAGCACAGTGTACTAATCTTTCTTTCCATTCATGTAACACAGTTTGTTCATTGCTGGATTCCCCCAACTATACACTGATGGGCATTTACCATGTTTCTAGTTCTTTGCTATTACAAAAAAGTGCTGCTTACAAATATTTTGGTGTCTTTGGGACTTTTCTTTTTAACATGGAATTCTATCTTTGAGTCAAAGGGTATGGACATTTTAGTCATTTTATTGGTATGATTCCAAATTACTTTAGAATGTTTGGACTATTCCCATCTTTTGTCATCAGTGCAGATATTCTAGGTGAGAACTTCAGAATTGTGTTGATCTGCATTTTTCTTTTTATTAGTGATCAGAAGTGATCTTTTATATGCTAATAGTCTGCAATTCTTTTTTGAGAATTCTTTGACTCCTTATCCTTAATGATCAGGCTTGGCCCTGAAGAAGAGATATGAGACTATATGTACCTCCTGACTTTCTTTGCAAAGGTAGGTGGCTGTAGTTGTGGAATATTATATATAATGATTAATTTGGTTGATATGTTGGTAATTTTCAGTGAACTTTTTTCCTCTTGATAGTCTTTGATATCAGAAATGGTTTTATGGGAGATATAGGTTGATAGGTTCACAGATTTAGAGATGGAAGAGACCTTAGAAGTCATTAAATACAGCTTCCTCATGTTAGGATATTATAACCTAAAGAGATTACATGACTTGCTCTAGGTCACACAAGAAGGAAGTGGCAGAGCTGTGATCTGGACCCAAGTTCTCCAGTTCCAGATTCTATGTTCTTTCCACTGAACTAGACAGCAAGAAAAATTAAAAGAAAAAAAGTTTGTAGTTTACTGTATTTTGGGACAGTATGAAAATGTTGACTGACTTTATAGTTGTATAACAAAGTTATGGATAATAGTTTGCTACTCAATTTCTCAAAGAATATCAAAATAGGCTAAAATGAAACGTAATTAAAAACTTTTAAAAATATCAAGTTCACCAAAGCAAAATAATCAATACCTTAACAACGTTGTATCATACCTCTGTCTATACTGCTTGTTGTTTCCTAAAAGACTAGCTTTACAACAATATATCACAAAATCAATTGTAATTTTAACTAAGACACTATGACATTATGTGATAAACCTTTAATAATAAATATTGTTCAACATATAATTAAAACATAAAACTTCTAAGTGGACTATTACTTTCATTTACTGGATTTTTAAAAATATGAAATTATGATTTTCTTTCTTGTGCAGTTTTTAAAAACTGTATATTAAATGTAACAAGGTAACAAAACTGCTGTTTGTGTCCTCTTCTGAATGTGTTTTCTTCTGTGTATTTTTAAAATGTGTTATTTCCAAATTTAGTGGATTTTGAAAAAAAGAACTTGGCATATTTTAACCAAGTGGAAAAATGTGAGAGGTTTCCCATGCTGTCCTAGGTCATCTTGTTCTATCAAAAATCATAATAAAATTATTAGTGCCAAAGAATTTAGCATCAATGTTTTCAAAATAAACCATAGAATCAACAACATACATGTTTATATACTAATATTATACTCATACATAAGCAGCATAGTGTAGTGGAAAGAGCAATGAACTGGAGTCAGAAGGACCTGAGACTGAATGACTTCGACATTTCCTAGTTATGTAACCCTGTGCAAGTCACTTCACCTTTGAAAGCCTCAGTTCTCTCATCTTTAAAATGGGTATAATGATATTTGTGCTACCTATCTCCTAGGGTTGTTGTGTGGGAAGCACTTTGTAAACCTTAAAACATTGCATAAATATGAGCTACCACTGTTATCTGGCATTAGGACAGAACATATCAGTCAACATCAGAATCTAATCCCCTAGTAATTATAGTTTTTAGCCAGCACAACTATACATAAAATCAAAGCAGTGCTGAGCACAGTGCCTTGTACGTAGAGGCTTCTTAATAATTTTTAAAAAAATTAAATTGAATTTACTTGATCACTGAATCATTCTGTAGATCACAACTATGCTCTTTGCCTTGAGACATTATATAAATTAGGAGAGAATATAAAACTACAAGCCACAAATCCATTCAAGTCTATTAAAACTACCATTTACATAATCTGCTATAATTTGTTATTAAAACAGAAATATCCACTTCATCAAGTCACATTGATGCTGATTCAAATCAAACGCTACCTTTACTTCTTAGGCACTTAATATATGACAAACCCTTTGTTTGGCATAGAGGACAAAATGAAGAAAAATTTTACCCTTAATGATAGTGTTAATACATATGTCCAAAATACTTTAATAAAAATAGGTTATTAAGTACACAGAAGAGGTATAAAATTCCATGGAATAATTCAGAATTTACTTACTTGTAATAATGTTCCCATAGGTTTCTATATCTCCCTTGACCTGACATGTCAAACACTGTGAAAGACAAACTGCAAAAGAAATTCCAGGTCAAACTGTGGTCACTAATTGGAAATGTATACGTGGTGTTAATTTTTTTTAAATTAAGAAATAACTCTTGGATGAGAGTTTTAAACTGAAGAGGTTTTAATTCTCAAGCTAGATAAAATAACAGTGAAATGGGACAGATATTGCTAGTAAACATGGCTTTGCATAATACAGAATATAAAAAGAAATGATCTTTTTACTGGTCAAGTTGCCAGAATTAATTTTAATGCTTAAGTATAATAAAAATTAACTGAACTTCACCTTTTGATAGTTTTCAAATTATTTGATTTGGAACAAAAAGGTAGTAATTGAGATTTATTATCATTTAGAATTTCAAATAACAATAAAATTAGAAGTTTGTTTTTTTAAACTAACCTGAAGAAATTAAAAACTAGGTGTACACTGCGATCCTGAATTCTCAAAACTCAAAGAGGAATGTGAATTTGGATCTCGAGTGATATTTCTCACCAAATTTTATAACCACAGGCAAAGTCAAGCAGCAACCCAGCTCAATTCTCCCATTTGCCTCCAAATAACATGAAAAAAATTCATCAAATCAAATACTGGAGGGGCAGAGCCAGCTTAAGAAAACTTAGGAAGTTGGCAGGAGAGGTTTGTGATATTGGGGTGGGCGCCAGCCTGGCGTTCTGTAGCCACAATAGCTGGGCCTCGGAGGAGGCTGTGACAGCAACAGCAATAGCAGTGGCAGCTTTGGGAGCTCTCAGCCCAGAGACAGAAAGGAAATTGGACAAAAAAGTCAAAAAGAGATTATACAGGACCCAGAGCTGACACTGGACACAGGACTATGCTCTGTTCGGCAAGTCCATCGCTGATATGCAGTTTTGGATTGCAGTTCCAGGGTGGAGAGGAACAATAGCATTTTGTGGTTTTAGGGTACCAGGAGCCATTTCTGAGTTAAAACCAGAGCACAAATGAGGAAAATAGTAACCAGAGTTCTCTCAGAAAAATGCTACTTTGGAAGCACCAAAAACTTGCAGATACCTAGAACTAGCTTTGAAAAATGCAGTGCAGAAAAGCCTAAAGCTTGGGACAGTGCCCCCTCCGCACCCCAATCCCAGGTGAGCAGAGCCCACTTTAACATAAAATTCCAAGTTAAGAAATAGGCTAGAAAAATGAGCAAACAATAAAAAGAAATAACCTGACCAGAAAAGGCTACTATGGTGATGGAGAAGATCAAGACACAAACTCAGAAGAGGCAAATAAAGTAAAAACAGCTATAAGCAAAGACTCAGAGGAAAATGAAATGCAAATCAGAGACAAGACCAACAAGAATTCCTGGAAGAGTTAAAGAAAGATAAAAGAGTAATAGAGGAAAAATTGGGAAAAGAAATGAGTGATGCAAGAAAATTATGAAAAGGGAATTAATAACTTGGTAAAGCTTGGTAATAGCACAAAAACTCTGCCCAAAGGGCCAGAAAGCTGCAAATCCTTTGACCCAGCAATACCATTACTAGGTTTGTAAATCAAAGAGAGAAAAGCAAAGTAAAAAGAATCTATATGTACAAAAGTATTTATAGCAGCTCTTTTGTGGTGGCAAAGAATTGGAAATTGAGAGGATGCCCATAAATTGGGGAATGGTTCAAAAATTTGTGGGAAAAGATTGTGATGGAATACTACTGTGTTATAAGAAATGATGAGCAGGATGGTTTCAGAAAAATCTGGGAAGACCTACAAGTTATATAATTTTTTCACTTTTTTATTTCTGGTGATATGGCTAATATGGAAATATGTTTTCCCTGAATGCATGTGTATAAACTGATATTATATTGCTGGAGGGAGAGAATTTGGAACTCAAAACTTAAAGAAAAACAATGTTAAAAATAAATTAAAAATTTCATAACCATCAGTTGTAATAAAATTGAGTTACCTGGATGTCTTAAATTTCTCTATACTGAATCCTATTGTTGGAACTATGTCTTGAGTTTGTGCCTATGAAAGAAAAAAAGTAAAGTTTAAAGGATTTCAATTACTTCAAACAGACTTTGTCTTAAGTAATTACTCAATTTTAATAACATCTATCTCAACAGACCACATCCAGTTAAATAAAAAATTACTCTTTTGCATAGCTGTCTTTGATTGTAGGCACCTCACATTAGCTTATGTCTAATATTTGCAAATCTAAGTAACATTTTGAGTCTGAATCAACATATCATATCCCAAACTCTAGAAGTGCGCAGTATAGCTTTCTTAATGTCACCATAGGAAAAACTATTATCTTATTAGCGAGGTGTTTTTACAGCAACAATGTCTCCAAATCAGGTTTTCTTAACACAAATTTTCCTTACTACAAAACCGAAACCAAACCAAACCTTTCCTCCCCCAACCCATAAACTATAATAATGTCTCCATTAGTAAAGAATACAAATCTTTCTTTGTGAGGAAAGTCAAATGTTCTTATAGTTACACATATTAGTCAGACCTTTCAAAAAATCCTAATGTTCGCAAAAAACAAAACAACAAAAACTTGTGTTTTAGCCAAGATTATAAGCCACCATTACATAACAATGTACTGAACACTTGTCTCAGATGGGAAAACTGATTTTGGGAATTCAGGATCAAACTCAGTATTGTATACTGTCAAATAGGCCAATATTCAAACTCCGAGGGTTTTTTTTTAATATTAACAAACAACAACTAAGAGTTCTTTCATCAATTTTAAAGCTAAGTTATTTGAGCTGATAATATTGTGGTAAGGAAAGGAAAAAAAAAAGAAAGGA
Source organism: Pseudochirops corinnae (assembly GCA_028646515.1). Classification (NCBI taxonomy): domain Eukaryota; kingdom Metazoa; phylum Chordata; class Mammalia; order Diprotodontia; family Pseudocheiridae; genus Pseudochirops; species Pseudochirops corinnae. The sequence goes on along the minus strand of CM053591.1, from coordinate 40,301,152 downwards.
TTTTGTGTTTTTCAAAACAAAGGAAGATCAACTTGATCTCTAAGTTACAGGGAGATTTACAGTGAGAAAAGAAGGCAGCAAAATGCATATTCCTTGATCAACTTCTCAAAAAAACCACCCAATTTTCCCAAATTTGACTTAAAATTTCACCAAATGCTTTAGCCAAAATTTAACTGAAGTAAATATTCTGAATTCTATGATACTGATCAAAGTGTAGCAATTATGTAGATCAAAAACCTTAGGAGCCTAAATAGGCTAGACCAGTAGTTCTCAACCTTCCTAATGCCAAGACCCTTTAATACTCGTATGTGGGCGTATCTGCATGTGGGTGGACTTGTGTGGAGATGGATAGAGGAGCGGTGTCTCAGTTCCTAAGACCATCCTAAGACCTAAGACCTAAGACCTAAAACATCCTAAGAAATATGTGTTTTCCGATGGTCTTAGGCAACACCATTCGACCTCCAAAGGGGTCGTGACCCACAGGTTGCGAACCACCAGGCTACACTGATATAAAAATTATTCTATTAATTTATTTTAAATATATTTTATTAATAGTATTTATTAATATAAACATTAATAAAAATGTATTGATATCACCCGCTCATTTATAATTTCTATACAATTATATTGGCTGAACGTTTTATGTAGGAATGGAAAAGCATTAATTAAGCGCTTATTATCTTCAAAACACATATACTATATATTCTAATTTCATTATAACAATGTTGAGACAAAAATCACAAACCATACAGAGAAAATGAAATAGAAAAATATCTTTAAATATATCCTTAAGTTTGGTCAGACATTTATCATTAGTAGGTCATCTCACAATAAATTCTATTCAAAGCAAAACAAAAAGAACTCAGGAAAACTTGTCTCTTGGTATCTTAACAGTCTCCTAAGGATTATGAGAACGTAAAGAGAATTGTTATAAGAACGATGCTTTTACTTTGTTTCTTTACCATACATTTATCATACTGTAGTGTTGTGGTTCTAAAAACCACAGATATCAGGTTGTCTATTACATGTAATTAACTACCAAGAATAAATTATTATTGTAGAATTATTAATGAAGTCTTGCATTTTCTCTTGATATTTTGAAGGATCCATGATCTTAATGAATTCTCTCCACCAGTAATACCAAGCATTAAATATTTACTATGTGCCAGACACCAGGGATACTAAGGACAAAAAAAATTAAACAGACCCTTATCTCCAGAAGCTTACATTCTATTGAATGTAAAAGCAGATGGCAACCCCTCTGTGCCCTCTCACGCTATAACAGCCTTAGATTTAAAACAAAACAAAACAAATGAAAATGAATCATTCAAAAAGTTCTCCTATTAGACTTTTATATTCCACATGCTTTCTCATTAGAATAGCAGATGGAGGCAGACCCAAAATGTTGGAATGATAGAAAATATTCCAGTGGGCTCTCCTCCACAAACTCTTCCAAAGAGATTTAGAAAGTGCACTAGACTGAATGCTGAAAAAAGTCACAGAGAGTCATCTGTCCAGCCCACGTCAGCATAGGGGAACATTCTGTGGACTGGGGGAATAGGGTGGGGCAGAAGCACACTCTATAGACCATTGTAAAGAGAGACATTGCATCAGCACAAGAGTAGATACCTACAACATATTGAGGCTATGTCAGATTTATAGCAGGGTACCACAATGAGGACAAGTACAGTTCACTATGCAGTTCTGGGTCACAGATACAGGATGCAGTAAGAAGGAGACCTGTGCATAGGGGTGGTATTCCCAGGTAGGAAGGCCCTGTCAATTAATCAATCAATAAACATTAATTAAGTGCCTAACACATGGCAGGCACTATATTAAGTGCTGGGTATAAAAAAAGAGGCAAAAAGCCAGTGTCTGCTTCAAGGAGCTTACCATCTAATGGAGGAGGCAATATGCAAACAAATAAATATCAAGTAAGTTTTGTATGGGTTAAATTTGAAATAATTTACCAGGAGGAAGGCACTGCAGCTAAGAGGAGTTGGAAAGCCTTTCAGTAAAAGATAGGATTTCAGTTGGTTCTTAAAGGATGCCAGGGAAGGTAGTAGGTAGAGTTGGCGAGGGAAAGAGGAGAAATTGCCCAGAGCTAAGAGTTGGGAGTATCTTGTTTATGAAATAGCCAGGCCAGTGCCACTGGGCTGAAGAGTATGTGTCAGATGTAAGGTAAGAAGGGGCTAAGTTATTAAGGTCTTTCAAACACCAAACTGGAGGCTGCTACTGGAGGTGATAGGGAGCCAATGGGGTTTACTGGGTTTAAGGATGACATGATTCGACTTGTGCTTTAGGAAAATCACTTTAGTGGCTGAATGGAGCGTAGAGAAACTTGGAGCCAGACAGACACACCAACAGCCTATTACAAGAACACAGGCATGAGGGCCTGTGCTAGAGTGGTGGCAGTGTCAGAGGAGAGAATGGGGAATATTCAAGATATGCTGCCAAGGTGAAAATGACAGATCTTGGCAATATATCCAATGATGAGGGGTGAGAGAGAAGTAAAGGACGTGAGCTTGAGGAACTGGAACGGTGGTAAGAGGAGCATGATGGTAGGGAGTGGGTTGAGAGGGAAAAATAATGAGTAATATTTGAGATTTCATACTGAATTTAAGATGTCAACTGCAGTTCAAGACATCTAAAAAGCCGCTGGAGATCTAAGACTGGATGTCAGGAAAGGGTTTGGGGCAGGTAAGCAATTTAAACATCTTCAGCACAGAGATGGTAATTAAATCCATTAGAACTGATGTGATCACCCAATAAAGTAATATACAGGGAAAAGAGAAGAAGGTTCAGGACCAAATCCTGAGAGACATCTATGGTTAGAGGATCTGAACTAGGTGTGAATCCAGCAAAGGAGACAGAGAAAAAACATTCAGATAGGTAGGAGAACCAGGAGAGAGTGATGTCCTGAAAACAGAGAGAAGGGACTATCAGGGAGAAGAGAGTGATCAACAATGTCAAAGCCTATAGGGAGCTCAAGGACTAAGAAAAGGCCATTAGATTTGGCAACTAAAAGATCATAAGCAATTTTGGAGAGAGCAGTTTCAGTGATAAGGTCAGAAAACAGACTGTAAGGGGTTAAGAAGAAAGTGGAAGCACCTATTGTAGTGGCCTTTTTAAGAAATTTAAGAATTTTAAGGAATTCAAGGAATTTAGCTACAAAAAGCAGAAGACAAACAGGGTGATAGTTAGCAGGGATGGAAGGATTAAATGAGGTTTTTTTTTTTTCAAGACAGGAGAGACATGAGAATGCTTTAGAAAGTAAAGAATAAGTAATAGAGAGGGGATGATAGAGGCCAGGATCTAGTGGAAGAGATGGGATGAAATAGGATCAGCTGAACAGGGTTAGTTTTGGGAAGGAGTAAGTCTACTTCATAGGAGACAGGGGTGAAGGAGGAGAAAGTGACAGAATGCACCTGAGTGATAGAAGATGAAGAAGAGGGGAGAAGAATGGCTTCAATTTTTTCTGTAATATATGAGGCAAGGTTCTCCACTGAGAGTATGGGGAAGGAGAGCCATCAGAACTTTTAGGTGGGAAGAAAATGTTTGAAAGTGTCACTGTGGAGTGGGGGAGAATGAGTGGATAGAGGAGGCACAGCAAGATTGTCTAACAGTGGTGAGGGCCCAGTTGAGGTTGTGTAACACACATCTGTAGTGGACTCAGTCAGAATGGTTATGTTATTTTCTCCATCTTTCTTCAGCAGCACATGTGTAGGAGTGAAGGCAATAGATAGTGGGAGTGATCCAAGACTGAGACTTGCCTGGGTATAACTAGTAATATGATTAAAGGCCTAGAGATTCCAGAGAGGAGGTCAGTGTGGAGATAAATTGGTTCACCAAGATGTCAAGATGGAGAAAAAAGGAAACAGTGGCTAGCACAGGGAGATGGCCTGGGAGAAAACTGAGGATTCTAGAGTCTGAAGGTCACAGTGTTGACAAAGAGTGGGATTTAGTAAGGGAAAGTAAAGAGAGGCGAAAAGTCAATATATCATGGTTGGATGAGAGGATTTCTAAATTCTTCAACAGAGAGACATATTTGTGGGTGATGACACGAGAATGGCCATCTTTGTGTGTTTCTGAGGTGAGGTGGAGGAGTAACTCATGGCAAGTGAGCAGT
>CM053591.1:40270814-40296523 GCA_028646515.1 Pseudochirops corinnae | reverse complement strand
TCCTGGCTTGGAGAATGTTGCAGCCCTCTGGACCCACTGCCCAATCACAAAGCTACAAGACATGGGCATTCCCGAAAAACAAACCTGGAGCCACAGGTTCCACGTGACCACATTCAGCCTATTAGGGAACAGAGTAGACTTTCAAATCTGGGAAGGTTCTCAGTCACGTAGCCACTTTAGCAAAGGGCCTAGGGGCAGGGAAGATCTTCAGATTCCCATAACACCATCTCACCTCTTTCTCTCTTTTAACTTATAAATCCTAAATTTGGAGAATCATAGACAGAGATCTGGAAAGGACCCTAAAAAGTTGTCAAACCCCAAAGAGACTTTAACAGATAAAGAAACAGGCACAGAAAGCTTAAGTGACCTGCCCAATGTCACTCAGATTACAAGAAGCAAAGTCAGGATTGTGAAACTTTAACTAAAACTCAACCAGCTACTCTAAGATGGAGGGCCATTTTATAGATAAGGAAACTGAGGCAAACAAGGTTTAGTGACTTGCCCAGGGTCACACAGATAGTAAGTGTCTGAAGCCAGATTGGAATCCATGAAGATGAGTCTTCCTGAGTCCAAACCCAGGGAACTTTATCTACTAACTGCCCCTAATGAAAGTACCACACTAAAATGCATGATAGTACTGATAACAACAGCTAACTTATATAGCACTTTAACGTTTACAAGCATTTTACAAAATATTATCTTATTTTATCCTCTCAGCAACCCGGACAAGTAAGTACCATTATTATCCCCATTTTACAGACGAGGTAACTGAAACAGACAGAGGTGAAATGACTTGCCCAGGGTCTCACAGCTAGGAGAGATATGAGGCTGGATTTGAACTCAGGGCTTGCTGACTCCAGGTCCAGCACTCCAGCCAGTGTGCTACCTTGCTAGCTTTGCAGTGGTGGTCCATAAGAGGAATTAAGGAAGCAGGATGTTGAGAGGGAGAGTGGAAGGGTCATGGCACTGCTGAGAGGATGAGAGCCAAACAGGCACGCAAGGCTGGTCTGTTTGCAGTCTTCATCTCGAAAATGTCTTCCCAAATGCTGCCTGAATTTTTTACTTTATTTTATTCCACTACCTGAAATCTTACCAACTACAGATTCATCTGACCTAACCTCATATTCTTTTTTTTTTTAAAGAAAAAGCCTCTGGGAGAGTTGGACTTTCAGTCACTCATACTTTAATAAACATTAATGCAGCTAGATCTCTTTCTGCCTAACACAGCATTGAGATCAGCAGCACTGAGAGAATAGAGGTTTTACTTTAGACATGTATGTGGGCGTGTGCATAGACATTTATGTGTGTGTACGTACATACACGTATATTGTGTGAATACGCATGTGTTTCTTCTTAAGAGAGCATGAGGTCCTTGAGGGCACTGTTGCCTAAATCATTGCCTTGCCCATAGAGGACACTCCAAAAATGTTGAACATATGCCCCTATTAGAGCGCTATCCTTACAGGTAGGGATTTTTTCATTCTCAGTATTTGTATCCCATTAACTTAGCACAAACCACTCCAGTATTTTTGCCAAGAAAAGCCCAAACAGGATCATGACTCAACAAGAGCAAATGAGAAGTAAGAAAGTTTCTGTACGATTCAGTTCTTGAGAGTGAGAAGAAGGGCAGATAAAATTTCAGTGTTTCAGCAAAGGATTTAGGAAAGAGAAAGGGATGAGAGGCCAGAGGAAAGGAAGAAGAAAGGGAAAAAGGGTTCATCAAAGACAAATCACCTATTTCCAAATTTAGCTTTTGAGGAACAGAAACTTTCTTGCTTTTCATTTGTTGTTGTTGAGTCATGACTCTATTTGGGATTTTCTTGGCAAAGATACTGGAATGCTTTGCCATTTTCTTCTCCAGCTCATTTCACAGATGAGGAAACTAAAAGAAACAGAGTTAAGTGACTTGTCCAGGGTCACAGCTAGTAAATATCTGAGGCCAGATCTGGATTCATGAAGATGAGTCTTCCTGATTCCAAGCTCAGTGCTCCTAACTCCACAGTGTTCTCCAAGGATTCAGAATTCAGTTCAGTATCCTTTTCAAAGGATGTTGTCCAGCTAAATTGCCCCTAGGTTATACAGGTGAAGTTTTGGGGTTTTTAAAAATCTCAGTGTATTTAACATTTATCACATAAATTTCATCTTACTAGATGCAGTCCAACCTTGGCCTGTCAAGATCTCTTTGGATCCTCATTTAGTTATCCATTGTATTTCCTATCCCTCTCAGTTCTATGTCATCTACAAATTTGATAAATAAGGAACTCATACATGAGAACCCTTTTATTCGGATGTGGGAGAGATAGTGGGAATTTACAATACGAAGGTGGCAGGAGACGATATTAGATAAATGTCAAATGGTAGTAATATAAACTCATATAATATTTTAAGTCATAAAAATTCTCCACAGTAATGACCATTTGCCTTCTCAAAAAATCTCTGTGAGGAAAAAAAAAAGATCAACTATGATGACTATTCCCATTTGACAAGGAAGGAAAATGAGGCCCCACGGTAGTGAAATAAATTGTTTATGTCACATAAAAATAAATGAAACAGATTCCTTTAAAAAAGAGCCCAGATTTCTTTAAATTAAACAAAATTCTATTTAACGAAATAAACAGTAAGTCAATAAATCCTTAATTATTGATTACAATCTGTCACTTTTTTATCCATGGAACTGCCCCATGTATCTGTTTGCTCCATTTTATGACTCATGATACTCACAAAAATAACTTTTTTTTTTTTAATCAGATTTCTGGAACATATAACATTGAGGCAGTACAAGCAATGGCATTTGATGGTTGTTACCACGACAATGAGACTGATATAGACATGACACCCTTTTCTATACATTCAGAAGAGTACTCAGTGAACAGCAAAAACCCCGGCATCCCCACCACTCATTCAACTCAGTTGAAGAGGAAGAAGTCTTTGAGAGTTGGCAGAATCATTCTTAAGAACAATCATGTCATTGACACATATTCTAGAATTGTTTTTCCTGCTATGTTTATTGTATTTAATTTTTTTTACTGGGGCTTCTATGTATGAACAGAGACCACCAGGAGCCACTTTGTATAAAAGCCATCCCTATGCTCACCAGAGAATTAACAGAATTGGGAAAAAAAAGTGAGTTGCTCTAGTTCCCTTGGATTGGAGAGGCCCCAACATTACATTTGGAATGTATAATGGATATATATCTGTAGCACCTAGGGATCCTTTTACCTGTAGACCTCCAGAGAGATACTCCAGGTTCTAGGCACTTTGTGGATCAGAATTTTCTCTATAGCGTTACCCACAAGCCCCAACGGTGTATTTTAATAGTCTGCCATAGGACACACTTCATTCAAAGCAAAGACATTTAAGGAAAAACATAGTAATAAAATAATGTTCTTCTCATAAACTTAAATCTCACTCTCCTACAAATGTATACATCCTTAATGAGAAGAGTAGATGTGTAGGAAGTACATGTAATACTGATTACCCTGGTCTCCACTGCCTGAAGGTCTAGTATGTTACATTTTACTACTCCCCCAGGTTTGGGGGCATTCAGATACTCTGTCACTGGCTCCAGTCTTTGCTAATGGTGTTTCTTCAAGTGCAGAGGAGTCCCCCGAACCCCAGTTCCATTTAGCTACTAATAGCTGGATTAGCTTTTATAGGGCAATATTTATTTTAAAGGTATAACAACAAATATGTAGATATATTTGTAAGATGTAAGATGTACATGTGGCATAATCTATCCTCTCCTCTTCCCCATCCCTGCCTCATACCTTCTCAATCTCAGGGGAGAAGAGGATTAATTTTATAGCTTATTTCACTTATTATATAGCATAGTCCCATTTTCAATTCCAAAACCCACCTTGGCCTCCAGTATCAGGTATTTCTCAGAATTTCCCAGCCAAACTGCCTAGCTTTGAGGATTCTCCCTGCAATCCGAATCCCAAGGCTATTATAGCTCAAACTCCTGGGTCTATAGGAATTATCACTTGCACCTGAAACTGAGGACAAATGAAACAAAACAAAGACAGAAACACCCACCCTCACCAATTCAGTCAATGCACCAGCTCTTAAATAGGAAAAAGGAGCACACAGGAAAAAAATGCACACAAGGAAAAAAAAAGAAAAAAAGAGTGAGACTTTCCCAGCTTGGCATTCTGAAAGACACACCATGTTCTGGCTCCACTACTCATCAAGGGAAACTATTCCCACTCATGTAGCAGAACATAGGATATCTTTCCAGAAACAGATACTCTGGTATTTTCCAAGTACTGCCTCCATTACAGCTGATCTGGGAATGCTCAAGGTCCCCATTACACACACAGAACGTACAAATTCAGAAGCCAGTGCTCACAGACATAGAAGGATCAAACGAGATCAAACGATCTCTTGCACCTTAGATACTGCATGGCAGTGTGTCTTTTTACCAACACCATCATATTGTGCTATACTAGGCCTGCTTTCCATTTTAAATTGTATTCAGTTGCTTCATGCTAGGAAGCACATCTTTACTCCTCCCCAGAAACCTAACATCTCCTCTCCTCCTTGCCAGTCTCCAATTGGTCAGCTATCTTCAGGGCCACCTAATACTATTTCTACCACTCACTGTGGGGATCCATGGTTAGTAAGCATTTCTCCTGAAACAGAAGGCTAAAACTCTTTCAGTCAATGGTATAAACCACTTCCCTCTCAATCTTGTATCACATAACAGATACCCAGGATAGAATCACATCTGTCAGTCGGTCCGTAAACATTTATGTGCAGGCACTGTGCTAAGCACTGAGGGTACAAATCTGCTCTTTTTATTATCTCTGCTATCTCCTCTGACATTATTATGTCATCTTTCATTTCCCTTAAAGTGGGCCAGAAACCCACTTTAGTTCTTAAATATTTTCATACTCTGTTGACTGGGCAAATATTCACAAGTCTATGTATCTCAAACGGAAAAAGACTAGAGGGAAACTGTGAGGAAGAAACTGTTTTCAATAACACCACCACCACCACCCCCCACCATGTACTTCTGTCCTTTGAGACTCACGAGGGCTATAGATTGGTTGGAAAAGACTGAGAAGGTTGGGGACTTCCATCCCACATTTCTCAGCAACCAATCACAGCCTAGTATGTGTGCATATGTGTGTGTGTGTTTAAACACATAGAGAGACATATGTGTATATGTAAATATGCATATATGGAGACACACGTGTGTGTGTGTATGCATGTGTTGAGAGAGAAAGAGAGAATGAGGAGCAGATCTTCTCAGTTTTCCTCTTCATACTCAGCCCCTTCTTAGCCTAGGGAAGGGTGGCTCTGGATTCAACCTACTGAAGCACAGGAGAATGCCAGATGAAGGCTCTAAGGGGAAAGCAGGGACACCATGTCAAACCTGGGAGCAGGAGCTTGGATTGGATCCTCCTCAGTCCTTCCAGCATGTCCAGATTCCCTCCTGCCGACAAAGATATGTTCTCCTGTGTTCACAAATCCCAGGTTTCAAACTTACATCTCCCTCGTTCACATCTTTCCTTTCTTTCCTCTGCAGCCTCACTATACATCCAGCTCACGTGGTCAGGGGGAAGTTGAGGGGCTCCCATCCTGGTTTGCAGATCAATTATTTTCTGCCTGATGACCAGATATTTGGCCTGACAATTGTACCCTGACCTCTACTACTAATCTGTTCCTCACTTCATGTAATATATCAGCAGGGGTCCCTTGACACTGGGTTGCTATTTTTATTCTCTCCCTACCAATAGTAAGCACTTTCGCAGATGTTTGCTAGTCTGATTCATGACAAAGATTATCCCAAAGTCTAAATTACAGCAGAAATTGAACAAATATCCTGAGGGGAAAGGAGAAAGGGAAGGGAATAGGTATTCATTAAGCAACTTCTATGGACTAAAAGCTTTCCAAATATCATCTCGTTTGATCTACAAGGTAGGTGCTATTATGATCTCATTTTTATAATTGAGGAAACTGAGGCAGACAAAGGTTAAGTGACTTTCTAATGGCTAATGGATATGGCTAATAGATATCTGCAGCTGAATTTGAACTCATTTTCCTGACTTTAGGCCCAGCTCTCTAGCCACTGAGCTTCCTCACTGCCAAAGGGAGGGAAGGAACAGTATCATAGTACTCACACCTAAGAGGACCATGACATCAGGAAGGTGAATTTAAGTGAGGAAGGACAGTGCAAAGTCACCAGTCTCACTCCCTCCTCTGAAGCCATCTGGGTCCAGTGACCAGATATAGATCAGGATGACTGGAGGTGACCCTGGTTGCCTTGACCTTTTTTCAGCGAAGGTCTTTCTCAGGTCTCAGTTTGTCTGAGGCAACACCCATTCAGTGATTAAGATTGGTGAGAAAGGTAAGAAATGAGGCAAGGAAGGGCCTCTTTTACCTAGTCAAGGAAAAAAACAAAAAACTCAGTCTAGGAGGAAAAGATTCTCCGGGTTTCTGGCCCAAACAGTAATGATTGCTATTTATACTCACTGTGAGCCACCTAAACAACCTGCCCAGAGGCCTAAAGGAGTAGCTTTGGAAGTTACCAAACTTAATGACAGAAAATAATCTGAATATGGAGAGAATTAAAAATCAACGGGAAATAAATTTCTAGGGGAAAAAATCATATATATTTTAACGTACTCTGGATTCAAACTTCATACTTCCTCAGGTTAAGTTTTATAGCTACTGAGGGATCCAGTAATGCCAAATGCTGCAAATAAAAAGATACTTATTTCTAGGACTCTAGTGAGCACGTAGGTTTGTGTACCAGAAAGCTTCCTTTTTTCAGGATGGCAGACATGGAACAGTTTCTCTGCTGCAACGTGTTGAGTACATTCACTGGAATGAATTTGATTTGAAAGGTGGCCTTGGAGCCCATATCTACCTCAACCCCACTCAGAAGTCTCTTCTTATTTCACTATCCTCTTTTAAATGACTAAGCAAATGTGCATTTGTTTCACCCTACAATCTTGAAAGATCCATCCATATTTTATAGATAAAGTGTAGCTCTGATACTTGTTTCATATCGAACTACCAAAGATGTTATTGGGATGGCTACGTGAAGAAAAGGGGAGGAAAAAGAAGCAATCATCCTAGAAAAATGAAATACAGCTAACCTATGGCACCTGTGATTGCCTCTGATCAAAACCTTAGTCTCTGTGGTAGAAGCAAGTAAATCAGGGCAACAGGGTATTAAAGAAATGTTCATTTAGGAGAAAATCTCAAATGATCAACATTCGCTTCCCAAATTGAAGATGCTCCTGTTTCCTGAGATGGTAATGTTATGAAATAGACTGAACACCAAATCAAGTGCTTGTTGGGCTGGGTGATGTGTTCTGCTGCTGTTCCTGCTCAGGGATTTGAGGAAAGGGAATACGATTGAAAGAATGAATCTTTTCAACCTGGATTTTTGTTTTCATGCGATCTTTATAAAGAATGACCATGAAATTAATCAAAATGATTAGGGGATTCTTTTTTGTGACACCATAAAGAGAAAAAGAAATAATTTTCAACATGTTTACCTTCCTTATAATAGGCCTGGGTTTTGCCTATGAATTAAGGAGAGGATTAGCAACTTGTATATCTTGAAGAAGAGAAACGCAATCCTATCTTTTCCTACACTCTTCATTCCTTTCTCTGGACAGTTTTATGATGATCCATGTTTAACGCACAACAGTAATCTGTAATTTATGCAAAAGTATTTTAGGCATTAGCATCTATAAAAAAACCACTGAAAGTTGAACCAACATAATTACCCTAACTCTCTAAGACTATAAATTGTATAACAGTTATCAATCTGCATTGGTGAAGGGTGATTCCTAACTGAGATTCCTAACAGCAATTAAATCACAAGTCACCCTACCCCTCAAAAAAAAAATTTTGAAACCAAAAACTTTCCTCCATCTTATTGTGGTTTGGCATTTTTCTTAACTTTTTTAAAGCTTGTTTTGATGGTGATAGAAATTTATTTGGATTATGATTTCAAAATATTGGACCAGATTAATATACTAGGTGGGTCTTCGGAAAATTCCTGTTAGCAAAGTTGCTCACTACAGCTGGACTAAAGTCTGTAGTTTTGATTCCATTTTGTATCCATTTAAAGCCAAACAAAGTTGAGTCTAGGAATGTGCTATAGAGAATTTTTTAAATCTACATTATTTTTCCTACCTTTCCCCCCTCATTCTGAAGCTAGTACCTTAAGTTTTTTCTAATTTGCCTCCTTTTTTTTAATCATAACTTTCAGAATGTATATTTCCCTTAAACACTGTCCTTTCACAGTGGTAATATAAACATATCACTTCTTATAGCTGGCAGTTCAAATGAATGAATGTTTATCATATAAGTATATACTCTGTATGCTCCTGAGAAGCATTGAAGTACTACTGTTGGCCAATCAAATTTGGCCTTTGTTCATTTATTTTTTTTTAAAGTCACATCCCATTTTTCTATAATAAATGTCTAGCATTAAATGTTGAAAAACCTCCGGGAAATGACCAGTGCATTCAAAGGGAGCTTATAGACCCTTAGTAAATTTCCTTCTGCCATTAGAGTATTTCTTTGTCAGCCATGAAGAAAGGAAACAAGCATCTGTTAAACGCTTATGTGCCAGACACTGTACTAAGTACTCTAAAAATATTGCCTCATTTGAGCCTTAAACAATTCTTTTTGGTAGGTGCTATTTTTCTTCCTTTTTTACAGTTGAGGAAACTGAGGTAGACAGAGGTTAAGTGATTTTGCCCAGGGTAATGGCTATTGTCTGAGGCCCATTTGAACTCTGGTCTTCTGTACCAGCTCTGTGCACTGTCCTCAACCTGAGGACAAACCTTTTTCTTCTTAAATTTTATCAACAAGAGCAATTTTAATTAAGGAACAATAAATTTGCTATTCCAAATCTGATATAAGTGAAATTGAAAATTGTCTGAAGAAGACATTAATGGTGGATACCATACAAGTAAGAATCTTCTAATTTTTGTTTTCACTGAACTGACGGATCACAATCCCAAACAGATGGTCATTGATTGCTTCAGTGAGGGATAAGTCCAGAATGAAATGTAGGGATTTTAGAAAAAATAAGCTGCTTTCAAAGATTACCAAAAAAAGCTAGTCCAGGCTTGTAAACATCCTAAACATAGCAATGGGAAATTTCATAGTGGCTAATTTTGAAGTTCTAAGATTACTTTGAAGAATTTTCTTACAATTGTGGTTTCGAAATGTAGGTCTTTTTTTATGGGTATAAAAATTGTGTTCATGTTGAAGGGAAGGATATCGGACTTATAACACACACCAGTTATAAGTTATACGATGCAGATATACATTTGTAGACCACATTTTAAATGGAAGAATACAAAATAGAAATCTCTTCACGAGGAAAGAAACTTGTCCATTTTGTTCCTGCTTCACTTAGATGGGGGCAACTACTCCTTTACAGGATGGAAGCTTTCCACATTTCTCTGAAAGGCTTGAGATGCTTATTTTGTCCCCTTTTCTTCCCTAAGTTCAGAGGAACATGTTCATTGATTTTATATTTCTCAAAGGAACTTTCTGGGTTTATTCAATTCCCATGTTTGCATTTCCAAGTTTCTGCACTGATTTGGTCTTTATATTAGGAATGCTTTGTTGTTCTCTATTCTAAAGATCCATTTCCTTCCCTCACCCTCATACTACATGTGGAATTACACTCAGTTTTCGAAGGTGAGTCATTTTCAGGTGTAAACCTTTTGTTTTCACCTTTTGGCCAGATTTTCTCCTCATCATGTATCTTTTGGCCAAGCCATTTTGTTCACTCAAGTTTTATTTTTATTTGTTGTGGAATTATCATCTTCTTCTTGCCTTACTTTGCCTGTTTCTTTTAACCAATAGTATTAATTATTTTTTGCAGGGGGGAGGTTCTCGTTATTCCTATTCCAAGCTTCAGTTCCTGTATTTAAACTCTGTGACAAGTCTAGGCTGACTCCTCTAGCACTCTTAGATGGTTTGGATAGGGTCTCATAGGTCCTGTCACCTGTCATCTGCATGATTCTGGCATTGCCATTATGAATGAAGTGACTGGCACTAGACCCCATCCCCTGCCTCAGTCCTTGACTTGTGTCTCAGTCTCCTCTTGGGACACTGAGGGTGCTAGCCTCAGTCCTACTTGTCTCCTACATTTGCATAATCCCCTACAGGTAATTAATTCTGTCTTCTTCTGTCTTGCTAACAGGCCTTAGTCAGATAATTGGAGGTTGTACTGATCTCAGGATTCCTGAGACGCCTGGGTAACAACAATCTGATTGACCCCTGATGTGGATCCCAATTCTTTGAGAAGTACACAGGGAGGACCTGTGTCCTTGCACTGGTACCTGTGGAGACAAGCTATATCTCTTGCTTATGTTCTGACAAGTCGGGGCTGAGATATGGCTTCAGGTCCCCAATTAACAGGATTCATGCTGATTTAACCTACCCTTCCCCCTAACCCTTGCAGAGTAGCCATTCAGAGCACCATCTGGCTTCGGGTCCAATTACCTGAGCTCATGCTGGCTTCTCTAGTACTACCCACACTCAACCTATTTCCAGTTTGTTTCCTGAGGTTTATTCTGGCTTCCTTAGGGTGTCCCCAGGTTGAGTCCTCTAGCTTGAGAATTATTTAGCTGAGCTCATTCTAGTTTTCCTCCCTTCCATTCTTTGACCTCTTGATCATCTTTTTATGCAGTTCTAGACTAGGTGCAAGAGCTTCCTACTCTTTCTCATTAATTTTCTTCATCATTGGGGTCCTTTATCTGGGATCCTTTAGGGGATGTGTGTGAGAACTGTACTCCTTTTCAAATTTTCACATCACTATCTTAAATGTGAAGATCAAATCCGGGTTTATTAAAGGGTACATTATTTCTTTCAACCACAGCAAATCTAGAATCTGTTGGAATCCATCCCCACAGGCTGATCTCTTCCTCCTGGGAATAAATACGCAACCCCTGGGATGTTTAGTTTTAACTTTCCTGGAATCATCACAGATAACGGTGTAGAAAGACAGAGCAGATGGTGGAGAAGCAACTGGGAGCAGCAACATGACAACAGCAGAAGCAATGATGTAATTTCCCATCCCAGGCTAAAGCGGAGACATGGGAACTCATAGGAGTTACCAGAGAGACAGAGATTGATGGCACCTCATATCCATTTCAGAGTTTGTTTCCTTATTCTGCTATAAATTGTTGTTGGATTTGCATGTCTTTTTTTTTCCTGACCAAGTATTATTTCTCATAAACATCTGTAGTCAACTTATACATATGAATTTCCTGTGTGAATCTGCTAGAATTCTGGGTTATGGCAACATAGCGCTGGCTGCTCCAGGCACACAGAAAGAAAATGGCGAGGAAGTTTCTTTCTTAGCTCAGGGGTGGGATCTCATCCATGGTCCAAATGTTAGAGAATTTCTCTAAATTAAAGCATATTTTATGACACACACACACACCCCCATTTTTAAAAATAACATCAAAAATCCCAAAAACAGAATTGAAATGGAACTTGGACTTTATTGTTGATGATGTTTTCTGTCTGCCCCTTATAAATTAAATACAGAATTTTGGTCTGGAAAAGATAAAAGTGATGAGGTACAGGCTCTGGGAAACCCCTTGAACTGTCCTTGAATATTCCCATTTGCCTGAGGCCATAAGACTTTCCATTGTCCAGCTACTTCCCACCCTTGATCCTCCCAAAATACCTATAACCAAATCTGTTACCCTTAAACTAGCCTAGCCCTGTCATCTCCAGGTAGCCTCCAGCTATTTCCCCCCCTTAATCTCTCATTACTGGAGTCTGACTTCATTTGACTCCTCCTCAAGACCCTCCCCAAACTCCTCCTCTAGACCACTCCTAGAACCTTCTCACAATCTTTCTGTATATAAGCTCCATCTTGCCTCCATGAGGGAGTGGAGAATTATCTAGCACAGACTCACTCTGTGTCAGATTGTTCTTGCCTGCTTGTCTAATGCAAACGAATTGGTGAATCTTTAATAAACTTTGCTTTTCTTTGGCTGAGAGAAGACTCCCAGCTGTCTGACCTAATGGGACCTGAGAGGTCAGGCCCAAAAAGCACCTCCAAGGTACTTGAAGAGCAAGAAGGGAATGGGGAAAGATGAGGCTTATGTACTTTCCAGTCCTGGCTGGAGAAGAACTTGAGATTAGCAGTGTTTTCTGGTCAGGGAACCATAAAATGTTGAGGTTTAAGGTTTAGGGGTGTGCAAGACCCCCAAATACCAACATGCTGGGTCCTGCCAAATGAATTCAACTCAAGTCTTCTCTCAGCCAAAGATTATCTCCTACCTTAAAAGTCTTTTAAAGGTCATAAAGAATGAGAGGCTTTGGTCATATCAGAATACATTTTTTTCTGGATTTGTTAACTCATATTAAAGTGTGTATACACATACACAAACACATAGATCCATTTGAGTGTTTACATATATGTATACGTTTATGTATGTAATACACATGTGGTATATGTGCATATATCAAATGTGTATGTATTTATATATACCTATGTGTGTGTATTTTTGTGTGCACATATAAATAAACCACCAAATATATACACATGTATCTATATATGTATATAACATGTACACAGATTACTTATAGAATATATACCTATGTAAATACATACACACTTTAATGGATCTATTATCTTATTGGCTTGGGAGTTCTCTCCAATGATATGGATTGACACAGATGATCACAAACCAGCTATGCCTAACTCTCTGTCATCCAAGTTCACTACAATGTGCTAAAAGCCTTCTTTGTTCCTTTCTCTTGGTATCTAGATAGTATCTATGGAGTATTCTGGACATTCATCTATCACCTTATGGTCTTGCTGTATTATGGGTCCATAACGTCTATCATGTACTTCCTTGGTAACACCTTTTACTCCTATTCTTCAGAAGTCCTCATTGATTCAATGTTACACCCCACTATAAGCCACATCCACCATGTGGCTCTCTGTTGCCTTCTGATGCCACTCATTTCTGGTTCTTTGGAAACAATAGTGTTCCAGGTCCTCCTACCATACAGAAACACCAAAAATGGTTTTTTGTTGTTGAAAAAATGTTTCCTGTTATGGGAACCTTGGGACTATTAAATGTGCTTTTCAGTTTCCCAAAAGCAATCTAGCCCACTTTCTTCCACCTTTTCAAATCTAAGTCCAACTCATTGCCCAACTGTATTGTTTGTCCCATGGACAACTCTATAAGACATCTATTGAGAGGCTGTAAGGGTAGGGTTGTTTGAGTCAATCAATCAGTGCTTTCTTAGCAATAGTTTTACCCACTTTGGCACAGTTGCCAAGAACCATAAAGTGGTATGACCCACTAAATGTTGCCAGCCATGATAAAGAAAGAGTATCATAAAAGCATGGCCCAGATTTTATAATAAAATTCTTGTGTCATTCTCTAAGAACCAATTTGGATAGGACCAATCAATCAGAATTGTGAACTAGGTGCAAAAAAAGCCTGGATTACTCCTTGAATCTATTAATTCATCATGCAAACAATAGAGGTGTGGCTACAGTTATGTTCAGATTAGCTGAAGGATTTTCATTAAGTTCTGTGGGTCATGTATAACATCAACAACTTTATTTGGAATTTGGCATTCAAGCAGTTGGCAGTTTTGTGGTAGGAGCTGTTCCAACCAAGTCCCTAAAAAGAACTGCTTGGGGTCAGAGAGAAGAACCTCAGCCTCAGCTTTTATGGTTTTATCAAACCATCACCACCACCACCATTCCTATCTCTGCCCACACCACAAGGCAGATCCTGTGAACTTCAGAGGACTAGAAGATTTGGATTTTTTCATCATCATTCTAGTCCTCAGAGTATTCCTGGAATAGTTGATGCAGTGTCTGCAACAAGAGCCAAGGACAATCAATTCTAAACAAGTTAAGGAAAGGTAATTTCAAGACTCTACAAAAAGAGTATAAAAGTTATACCATGCTCAAAGTAAACTTCAAGAATAACAGGAGCGGGGAAACAATTTGCAGGAACCAAACCTTGAGTTAACCCTTCGCCATGTGCCCAACCATTTATTCTGGTTTATACCAGGGTAAATTAATACTAGTGTTTATGAATGGTCAACGGATATGAACAATCTCAAAAGAACAATTTCACACTATTAATGACCATATGAAAAGAATGCTGCAAATCATTAATAATAAGAGAAACATCAGTCAAAATAATGCTGAGGTAATACCTCAGATCAGAAAATTTAAAAAGATGACAAAAAACAGGAATTGTCAAAGTTAGAGGTCATAAGGGAAAAAATGCACAATGATACACTGTTTGGGGAACTATGGATTAGCACAACTATTCTGGAAAACAATTTGGAATTATACAAATAAGGTGGCTAAAAATGTCTATACCTGTTGACTCACAGATTCCAAGGCTAAGCATATACCCCCAGGAGATCACTGTCAAAAAAAAAGGCTTTATAAAAACTAAAATATGTATAATATCATTTTTGTGGTAGTAAAACACTAGAAACAAATGGTTTTCATTAATTGGGAATAATTAAATAAAATGAAAAATATGAATGTAGCAGAATATTATTGTAATACAAAAATGACAAACATGATGTATATAACATAGAAAGATTTACATGAACTGATGAAAACTGAAGCATAGCCAAATATGTGTGTGTGTGTACACACATACACACACACACATATATATACACAATAACTACAACAATGAAAACGGAATAACAATCATCAGATGAATGTGTGTATATAGCTTATCCTCAAAGAAGAAATCTAAGAAGAAACCCCCCTCACTCCTTTGCAGAGGTGGGGGGAAGGATGGTCCTCAAGTATAAAATATTTTCTGTAACATCAGATTTTAGAGATTTTGACTGATTCTGCTGCGCGCGCGCGTGTGTGTGTGGGGGTCTTCTTGTTTCCCTTTTAATCTACCCTAAACACTCTTTGAAAAGGGAAGAAGAAATATGATGATGTAAAAACAAAAAGAAAAACTTTTTTTTTCTTTTTTGAGACTTTTTCTCTCTATTTAGCTCAGGCTGGAAGTACAGTAGCCACTCAAGGCCTTGATACCACTCCTGATTGACATGGAAGCTTTCATCTGCTCTGTTTCTAACCTGGGTCTTTTCATCACTCATTGGGAACCCTGATGGTCCTTAACTCTTCAGGTACATCTTTTTGGTCCCAGACTTAGTGTGGACCCCTGATCAACTTTAGCCTTACTGCAGCTCAGAATTCATGAGCTCAAGAGATCTACCAGCCTCAACCTCCCCAGTAGCAGAGATTATACCATGGCTGGCAAAAATATTTAAAAAAAAAAAAAGAAATAGCACATGTTTTGATGGGCATTTCAGGAAAAAAAAATGATAGAAGCACAAATTCATGCATCAGAAAATACTTCTGGAATAATCTTCCAACACAAAATAACTTAAAATAGCTTTTTATTATAGGGTTGCATCCTGGGTAAAACTATGTTTGAAATTAAGTGGTGAATCGATGGTAAAATAGTCTCCAGATCTGCCAAACATTGTTGAAAATCACAGCCTAGGGAGAAAGAATGGAAAGAGAAGCTGTTACATGAATGAGTTCCAATTCTTTGGTGGAATGAGAATGGAATAAAATGCATTACTTGATTAACTTGGATGTTGTCCTGGTCTGGACTGTTACACACTAGAGGATTTTAAAAATATACAACAGCCAGTGCCTCTCTTGTTAGAAACAAATATTTCTATGCTGGTTACTAGGCAGACAATAAATAGGACAGTAAAATATAAAATGTTGTCATATGTGATACACTATCCAAGTGACCTCATTGCCTCTACCAACAGAATATCCTCTGTATCAGAGGTATTAAACACAAGCCAGAACCAAATTAAAACGCAACTGGGAAATATTTAACAAAATAAAGAAAAATACAATAAAATAGAAAAATGTTGATATATGCTTTTCTAAATCACCATGTGGCCTCAAAGAATCCTCATATATGGTCAGCGGCCCCCGTTTCTATTTGAGTTTAACACCACTACTCTACTTATAGTTATCTCAGTATTGCCAATGACTTCTTTCCATAGGCATGGTATAGTACAAAGGGTCGACCTGAAGACCTGAATTCAAGTCCTTGCTCTTTCATTTGTTTTCCTTGTGGCACTGGGCGAGTCGGGTCACACTCAGGACTTCTGTTTATCATTTTTTAAGATGAAGGCATTTGATAGTTTCTAAAGCACCTTCGAACCAGGAAAATATTGTTCTTGGTAAATGTTTAACAATTGGCTCACGCAAGACACACTTCCAAAATTTAATCGGCATTATTTATATTTTCTCATCACCTTCTCACATCCAAACAATCGATAAATCACCAACTCAGTCTCTGATTTGTAGCTTTCTGAGTTTTTTTCACACTGAAAATTTAAGTGAGTTCTTGTGAACTAGTCCGAGTTGAGTCCTGGATACTTCTGCTTTCAGCTCTAAGTCCTGTGGCCATTTTGGCATTTGAGCCACTGTTTAGTAAGAAATCATTATGATATACCCCCCAAAATCCTTCCTTTAAATAAAGAACTTGCTCCCTTATCATGATCTACTCATTCACCATTGAACCTTTGATTCCATTGGAATAAGACATTTCCAATGAGGAAACTCATACACCCTGTGGATCAGCATGGCTCTGTAGCTTAGTCTCAGAAAGTCACCCAGGGCATTGAGAAGTTAAGTGACTTACTCTGAGCCACACAAACAATTTGTGTCAGAGGCAAAACTTGAATCCAGGTTTTTGGGAATCTCCTCCCAACTCTCCCTCTGCTATTTCATGCTACCTCTTAGACATAAGTAATATTTGGCCAATTCTCAATGTTTACCCTTTCCCAAAGCTTCACAAATTATTGACAGTTTGCCCACCAAAAAACCATCCTATGCAGCCTTACTCATTGTCATTTATTTTCTTTTTGGTCATAAACGACACATGCACTAGTGATTTACCTCATTAGATGAAGAAGATTAAGAAAAAGTACACTCAAACATTTTCCCTTTAAAGAACTCTGTTATAAAGAATGACAGTGTTTAGTACCCAACAGATAGCCACTCAGATTAGCTCACGTCTCCTTACTGACATTTGGTGTGAATAAATACTGGCCTTAGAATCAAAAAACCTGAGTCTGAATCTTGACGCTGGTGCTTACCAACACCATGAGTTGTGAGAAATGATTCATTTGGACCTCTACTCTATTCCAATCAATATTAATCAGTCTGATATTTTATATAAATCATATAGGAATAATCACATAAAATAGGTTCTTACAGTTGGCCTCAAACTTTAACATAATGTTCACTACTCATTTACCAGTTATGACGCTCACTTGTGCAACCACAAGAATGCTGACAAACATATCTCCATCCTGTTTTGCTCAAATTCGATGTCTAAACTCAACATAAGTAGGATGCCTCAATTCTTTGGAAAGTCCCCCAACTTATTTTTGTACCTCCTTACCTCTCTTGTCCAACATGAGCAGGTGATCTTATAACCATCTTATGACCACGTAGTCAGCAGGGATGTCACCTGTTTCGCCCAACCTGTTGGCTTTCAAGAGCAAGGTCTATCAACCAATGAGATTTTGTATTTTACCTGCCTATTTTGCATATTTGGGAATCAAACCCTATAAAAAAGAAGGTCCTAAGGACCAGATCATGAGGAAGATATGAGATCCACTTCACTGGAGAGGGCCATGGACCCTTTGATGAAGTGCTATTGGTTTATGCCTCAGTGGCTTTCTTGCAGATTGGACAATTTTTGACACCTGTTTATTTGTAAAATGGTCATGGTAATTTGGGTATAGGACAGAGGTGTCAAACTCACCTTCCAGTCAGCAAAACTCCAGATTCTAATCAGATTAAAATGTAACTGGGAAATGTTTAACAAAATAAATAAAAATAAAATAAAGTACAGAGAATGCTATTTTGTGGTTTTTCAAGTACAGCATGCAGGGGTCTGTCTCTGTTTGAATCTGACACCACAAGTGTAGAGGGGAGAATGCCGGCCTTGGAGTTAGGAAGACCAGGGTTCAGGTCCTGTCTTTGCACAGACTAGGTGTGTGATCCTGGACAACTCATTTAATTTCTCAATGTCCCAGGCAGCTCTTTAAAATGGTGCACAAAACTGTACCCAATGGACTATAAAACTGAGCATACTTTTTGATCCAGCAATACCATTACTGGGTCTGGATCCCAAAGAGATCATAAAAAAATGGAAAAGGATCCACTTGTATAAAAATATTTATTGCAGCTCTTTTTCTGGTGGCAAAGAACAGGAAATTGAGAGGATGCCCATCAATTGGGAAATGGTTAAACAAGCTGTGGTATATGATTTTAATGGAATACTATTGTGCTATAAGAAATGATGAGCAGGCAGATTTCAGAAAAACCTGGAAAGATTTACATGAACTGATGCTGAGTAAAGTTAGTGAGCCAGGAGAACAGTGTACAAAGTAACAGAAACATTGCGCAATGATCAACTTTGATAGATTTAGCTCTTCTCAGCAATACAAGGATGTAAGATAATTCCAAAAGACTCATGACGGAAAATGCTATGCACATCCAGAGAAAGAAGAAAGGAGTCTGAATGTAGACTGAAGCATGCTATTTTCTCTTTTTTTTCAGTTTGTGTGGTTTTTCCCTTGTGTTCTGATTCTTCTTTCACAACATGATTAACGTGGAAATATTTAATATAATTGTACATAGATAGCCTATATCAAATTGTCTGTCGTTTTGGGGAAGACGGATGGGAAGGAAGGAAGGAAGGAAGGAGAAAAATATTAGGAATTCAAATTTTTATAAAAGTTAATGTTGGAAACTATCTGTACATGTAATTGGAAAAAGTAAAATACTATTAAGTGGGAAAAAATAAAGTAATGAGCATATTATTGATATGCATATGGGAGAGAACTTTCTACTTGGGAAATTCCATGCAATAGTGAACTCATGAGCTCAGATTAAAAAAAAAAACCCAAACCTTATAAGGTTCTTGTGAGGAAAATACTTTGTGAGCCATAAAGCATTATATCAAAGTGAGCTGTTATGGTTATTGTTATGACTATGCTATTGTGACTGTACACAGCTCCTCAGAGAAATCAAACAGGATATGACTAAGTACATAGAATAGGAACTGGAACAAAAATGTTGACCATTACTCTAAACCGTGTTACTGTGTTCATCCAGAGATGTTGATTACAGGCACACCAAGGAGCCCCAGCTCTGGGTTCAGGCAAACTACCTTTTTTCTTGGAAAGCCTGACCTCTAAAGGGGAGTTAGGCTCCTCTCATACTTTCTGGCTCATTAGTCCCCAACCCCAGAGCAAAACTCTGGGGAAGATATTTAAAACAAAGATTAGGAATGGCTCACTATTAGGGTGTACCCCCCAAAAAAGGATTAATAGAGTCCCTTCTTGAAAAGTACTTGTGTGGTCTCAACTGGGAAAAAGTCATAAAATACAGTAACAAGTGAAAAGCCATAAAAATTTAAACTCTGTAAAAGGTGGAAGCTCGGACATAGTCTCACCTGTTAGAAATCATGACTTAGATACTAAATCATAACGTATACACTGAGTCATAACTTAAGATACTAAGAACTATGAAAGCCAAAACAAGAATACTGTGACCCATAAGTGACTGGTACATAATCTATACACACATTTATGTTTGGGCATAACACTGACTTAACTCCCAAGCTCATTATTAAGCAGAAAACAAAAAATATCCCCCAATCAGTAGTAATGCACTCTGTAGTTCCTCCTGTCTTTGTCTGTTTTCTATGATTACCAACAGAGATTTTAGGGGCTCTTAGCCAGGATCTACTGAACGGTCTGACCACCACCCCAGACCAAAGATTGCCCCAGTTTTGCAAGGATTCGTTAATAATTGATTAAACTACTACCTATTATCAATCTAGAGTTCCATGGCCTCTTCCTGTGGTGTCAAAAGAACAGCCCACCGTTATGGGTAAGGTACAAGTTTCCCCAGCCAGGGAGGGTATTCTAGACCTTATAGTACTCAATATATATAATAGATCAGGCATAGGACAGCTATTTGTTTTCTCAATCCTGAAAGAAACACATAAAAAGGTTTATCATGTTCAGTGACAAATACTTGAAACAAACTAAAACTTAAAGGATCCCTCCAAAAATTCAGAAATAATAAGGTACTCAAAATATTTGTAGAACCCCATTGCCTCTATTATATTCTCCATGGAGGTTGATATGTGAAACAATAAATATGAAAATATTTTGTGGGACTCCTAAACAGTTTATTTCACTTTCACCTTGGATATTTACTGGTTGAGCAACTCATGTAAGGTCTACATCTTCTGGAAAATCCTATCCTGGCTTTGGCTCATCCTACTCTTGGTCATCATCTTCTCTGAGAAGGTGTTGCTAAACCACCTGCATTCAGACCCATGAGTTACGTTCTCTCATGGAATCCAATCATTCCAGGGTAAAATGACAGGGGGAGCAGTTAAGATATTCAGTGTCTAGTCCTGACCTGAGCATAATTTATATTCTCTTTCTTCATTAAATGAGTACTTCTCCATTTTATTGTAATTCCCATCATCATTGCCCTACCCCCAACTGAACTGAGGGATGATTTTTTCTTTTTCTTTTTTTTTCTTCTAGACTCAAATGCCAAAATACAAATAGAGAATAGAGAAAAGAAACAAAAATATATTATAAACTTAAATATTGGAATTTAAATACAAAGTTTGAAAGAAAAAAAAGCATATCGTGTGCATAGCAAAACATAAGAGAGGATTCAAAATATGTAACAATAAATTTTCATTTCAAGAAAGCCTGTATGATAAATAATATTCGTTGTGTTCAGAACTCTCCATTTTTTCTTTACTTCCTTGTGAGTTTTATTTTTTTCTGTACTGTACACTTTTTACTTTGTTCTTTTTCTTCCCTTCCCGCCACCCCTCCCCCCCAAAAGGCCACAATAAAGTTTAGATATGTTTCTCTATAACTATAAACGACATACATATTTAATATGTGGTGCAGGGATGATTTTAATTACCCCAGGGCTACTTCTATAAAGTCATTTAACTAGCATTTGCTAGGTGCCTATTGTAGGCAGAGAGGTGGGAAGGTGTTTTTCTGCTGCGTTATGAGCTTGAGTGTTAAGCCAATGTTATGCCCAAACATAAGTTTGTGTATAGATTATGTACCAGTCACATATGGGTCACGATATTGTTGTTTTGATTTTCATAGGTTGTAGTATCTTAAGCTATGACTCAGGGTCTAGAATTTAAGAGTTGGAAAGGATCTCAGGAGCTATCAAGTCAAACCCATTAAAAAAAAATTCCCTCTATATTCTGCCCTCATTTCCTGATCTCAGGCCTCACATACGAAAGACATCACAGAAATAAGAGGAATAATTTCCTCTTCCACCCTAAAAGTACATCTCTTCAATACTGCATTGGCTTGTTATGGTGGATCAATTTAGTTCAACAAACATTTCATTAAATGCTTACTGTGTTAGACACTAGGGTTACAAAGTTAAAATAAAACAGTCCTGAAATGAAATGAAACAGTCCTGAAATGAAACAGTTAAGAAACTTATACTCAGCTGGGGAAACAATAAGTATATGTAGTGTCAACGCAATATTTACAACACTGACCATGACTATAAATATTTCTGCATGATGCTTGATCACAAAATATAGCAGACTCTCCATATAAAAGACAGAGGTGAAGCATTTATTCATACGCCAGAAAACCAAATCCCAAAACCAGTAAGCTGATTCCATCATAGTAGCAAAGAAGTTAATAAGCCACAAAAACACAGAGAGTCACAGCATCCTTTAGCCCTCCCACAAACCAATATAAAACCAATATCTATTCACAAACCTGACTAACTTCTTGCTTGAGCTTCCTCTCTCTCCCACCATCTCTCTGGCTCTGACTCTGATTCTGACTCCAGCTTCCTGTGGGCTCTGTTCTACCCTTCAGCAAACTCCTCCCACCATAGGCTCCATGTGATTACATTCAACCTATTAGGGGGCAGAGTTGACTTTCAAATAGGGAAGGTCTTCAAATTTCCCTAGGATTATTAAGGGGTAAGGAAGATCTTCAAATTACCATTACCATTACAGTATCCAAAAAAAAAAAATACAAAATACATGCAAACTCACTTTCAGGAGAGGAAACAAGTCTAATTTAACAAGGGCTCCAGAGGACATGACGAAAGGCTAGGAAAGAATAGAATACAGACCACAGAGGAATAAATCTGACATAAATGAGTACGATGGAGAGTGGTAATGGGTGGTCAGCATCGGCCTACGCAGACTGCAACTCAGAAAACCAAGGTTATTAATATGTGAATGTAGACATGGTTCAGTAGATCATTCCCCCTTCATGGTATCAATGGTAATGTTGATTTGATCATCAATAGGTGAGAAAGAATTGCAAAGGGTGATGGGATGACACTGTAGAATTCTAGTCTGGTTTTGCTTTGATGTTCAACACAAGAGTCAGTGAAAGCAGGTGTTGATGAAGCTCTGAGTCAGATTAATTTTAGAGGGAAGAGGCATGTTTGGGGTAGTCTTTCTTAGATCACCTTTGTCCGGGGACTTCCGTCCAGTATTAAATAGTTTGCCCAGGGGAGTCTTGAGAAAGGTAGTGCTCAAGAGAGTCTTTGCTCCTGCACTGGTAGCCTATCAGAATTGCAGGGGGAACAGTTAAGATATTCAGTGTCTAGTTCTGACCTCAGCAATAATTTATATCCTCTTTCTCCATTAAATGAGCACTTCTCTAGTTGACTGTAATTCCCACCATCATCATCCTACCCACAGCTGGATGATTTTAATTACCCCAGAGCTGGTTCTAGAAACAGTTATTCAACTAACATTTACTAGATGCCTGCTGTGGGCAGGTAGGTGGCACAGTGGATAGAGTACTGGGCTTGGAATAAGGAAAATTCATCCTCATGTGTTCAAATCTGACTTACTAGCTGTGTGACCCTGGACAAGTCACTTAACCCTATTTATCTTAGTCCGCTAGAGAAGGAAATGGCAAACCACTCCAGTGCCTCTGCCAAGAAAAATTCAACTGAAGAACAACAACTGTGCTAAAGGCTGAGAGTATTAAGAGAAAGGAGGCAAATACTCCTCCTGTTGCTATGGGGTAGGGGTATAGGCAAATCTCCAGTCCTCAATATAAAATTCCTGG
This sequence comes from Pseudochirops corinnae, assembly GCA_028646515.1. Taxonomy (NCBI): domain Eukaryota; kingdom Metazoa; phylum Chordata; class Mammalia; order Diprotodontia; family Pseudocheiridae; genus Pseudochirops; species Pseudochirops corinnae. Next base: position 40,273,342 of record CM053591.1, on the reverse strand, counting down.
AATTACTTCCAAAATGATCTAAGGGAGCAATGGGTGGGTGGGTGGAGCATGAATTCCCTCTAGTACTGTCTGCCACATGTTGAGGAGAGATTTGAAGTATTCACTACATTTGTAGTTGCTGAGTAACAGCTTATAGGATAATAAATATTTTTGCATGTCCTTTTTTTATAATTATCTAAAAATTATGTATTATGAATTTTATATTATCATTATATAAAATTGTATATGATTTTGTATAAGCTGATATGAAATGATGCTTTTTACATTTTGTTCACTATTTCTGAGAAGGACTTCTAGATTTTGTATCTCTCTGGCCTTTGTTTCTGCTTTACCTTGTTCTGTGCTGCCTATTAATACCCAAAGGCTGACGCCTTGAAGAAAGAACAGGCCATTCTCATCACCATAGGCCTGATCACTAGCTCAACCAGGTTAGATGCCATGAGTTTTTGTCTTATTTTATTTATAGCTAGTAAACTTAATCTAAATGTTTGGTTTTATACCTAAAATGTGAAAGTAAGCTTTGTCGGACTCAATGCCATGTTATACTTTATTCTCTTTGCCATTGTGGGTCCCTTGTCAAAACACTTTTTTCTGAAATTCTCAAATAATAAGGGAAAAGAGGGTTATTTTGCCTGCATTATTTGGGCAGTATTTTCAATATTGTATTATTTTTCCGAAGACTAATTCCATCACAGCTATGCAAATTAAGTAATAATCAACTTTGTTTCCAATTACAGATTCAGTGTGATTGAAAGAGCCCCGCCATGTGGGTAAACAGGAGACCAGATCTAACTAGCAAGCTGATATTAGGCATGGCAATGATGGGGTGAGGGGATCTGAACCCCTAAAAAGAAAAGACTATGTCTTTGAAAGCAACTTGGTCCCTGAATTTTACCAATCTAGACCACTGGCATCTTTCACCCAAAGCAACAGATGGACCTAGGTCATCTTACTTGACATTCCTTCTACTACTGTAGGTCTTGGTCCACCCCAGACCACATGCATGTAACAGCACTCCCTAATCCCATCTAGATATCTACTTAACCTATTTGATATTCCTTTCAGTGTTGGATCTGGCACACCCCAGACTACTTACCATTCCTTAATCCCATCTAGACCCTTTCACTTTCCTTTTGTATATAAGCATCAGTCTCATTCCCATTAAGTTGCACATTCCCTAGGAATCCTGCCTACTACTATTGGCTATAATAAACCTTGTCATTTGATTGGAAGAAGGTGTGAGTATGTGAATTCATTACAGTCAGACACTGCCCTGTACCCTGACATTTCAGGGTTTTCAACAACCCAAACCTCATCAACTATTCATCTTGATAAGCTTCAGTATTCTCATTTATAAAATAGGTGGTTCTCTTTCTTCCCCACATCCCCCAGGTCTTTGTCCATTTTGCTTTGTTTGATCATGGGTGGAGGATAGAAATTGGATAGGGGAATTTAGGGTGGTGGTTCCACTAGTATTAATAATTAGCTCATGGTTGGTGGCCTAACAAAAAAAACAGTAAGTACATTTAATATGTACTTAGAATAGTAATAAAGGCACAATGGAAAAAGCACTAGGCTTGGAACCAGAAAAGCTCATCTTGCTGAGTTTAAATATGGCCTCAGATACTTATTAGCTATGTGACCCTGGCCAAGTCACTTAAGTCTGTTTGTCTCATTTCCTCATCTATAAAATGAGCTGGAGAAGGAAATGGCAAATCACTTCAGTATCTCTGCCAAGAAAACCCCAAAAGGAGGTCACAGGGAGTCAGATATACCTGAAAACCCCAAAATGTGTTCATGGAGAGTAAGACAGGATTGGAAATTCACTGAACAAAAGTTATCGCATCATTCTAGCAGGACTGATAAGAAATGTGACAGAAGTGTTTGAGTCATGTTGTTTTGATGTGGCCATGACTCAAACATCAAATGGATCTGTGGTCTTGCTGATACTGAAGTTCCCTCCAATGATGCCAATCATGTCATTGATGTCTACATATGTTGTGGGCCATGGTTTATGTCCTTTTGATGGGATACTCAGAACCCAGCCCTAGGACCGTATCTCTCTCCATCCCAAAGATCCTATCCCTGGCAATAACTCATGAGGGGACACCAGTGAAACAAACTGTCTCTCTCAGTTACAAGAACAAGCTGACCTTTGTAGAATTTCTTTTTTTTTTAAATTAATTAATTTATTTTCTTGTTTACGTCATTCATTTCCACGAGATTTTGAGTTACAAATTTTCTCCCCATCTTTCCCCTACCCAACACCTCAAAACAGCCATCCCATTGTATAACCCCGCCCCAATCTGCTCTCTCCTATGTCCTCCCCCTCACCCCTCTGATTTTCCAGTAGGGCATGATGAATCTCCCTACCACAGTGCCTGTGTATCTAGATTCCCAGTTGGATGTAGTTAATAATAATAATAATAATTATATATATATATATATATATATTTTTTTTTTTTAACGTTTGATTATAGAACTTTAAATTCTAGATTCTTTCCCTTCCTCTCTCATCACCCACCCCC
>CM053591.1:40240580-40270314 GCA_028646515.1 Pseudochirops corinnae | reverse complement strand
TATGATAATTTTTATACTTAATGTAGTATATTATTTCCTTCTTGAAGCATGATTGATAAGAATAAATCTCATTCAGTGCTCCTCTCCCTTCCCTCTCTCCCTCTGTTATGATAAGTTTTATGTTTCTTCACAACAGAATCCTATACTTAACTGATTATGTTATTCCCTCCTTACATCAAAACCACTGAGGGTGAAAGGTCATATAATGTTCATCTCCCTCCCTTCTTTCCTTCTACTATATTATGTTTTTATGCCTCTTTGTGTGGCATAATTTACCCTTTTCTGCCTCCTCCTCTCTTCTTCTCCCATTACAGTCCCTTTGTACCCCTTAATAAGATTTTCTTTTTATCATCAAACTCTGTCCCTGTTCAAAAAAGTGTTTTCTTCTGACTACCTTCTCCCCTAATCTGCCCTATCTTCTATCATTCACCCTGCTTTCCTGTAGGGTACGATATCCACTTGAGTGTGTATGTTATTTCCTCCTTAAGCCAAATCCAGTGAGAGTAAGGTTCACACATTCCCCCTCACCTCCCCCCCCCCCCCCGCTTCTCCTCCAATGTGAAAGCATTTTCTCACCTCTTTTATGTGAGATAATTTACCCCATTCTATCTGTTCCTTTCTCCTTCTTCTAATATATTCCTCTCTCACCCCTTAATTTTATTTTTTAGATATCCTTTCATATTCATCTCACCCTGTGCCAGCCATCTTATCTATCTACCTACCTACTGTCTGTCTATCTTCTCCAACTACCCTAATACTGAGAAAAAGGTTTCATGAGTTACAAATATCATCTTTCCATGTAGGAATGTAAACAGTTCAACTTTAATAAGTCCCTTATGACTTGTCTTTCCTGTTTAACTTTTTCATGCTTTTCTTGAGTCTTGTATTTGAAAGTCAAATTTTTTTATTCAGCTCTGGTCTTGTCAGGGAGAATGTTTAAAAGTCTTCTGTCTCATTGAATATTCATTTTTCCCCCTGAAGTATTATACTTAGTTTTACTGGGTGGGTGATTCTTGGTTTTAATCCTATCTCCTCTGACCTCCAGAATATCATATTCCAAGTCCTGCAGTACCTTAATGTAGAAGCTGCTAGTTCTTGTGTCATCCTAATTGTATTTCCACTATACTTGAATTGTTTCTTTCTGTCTGCTTGCAATATTTTCTCCTTGACCTGAGAACTCTGGAATTTGGCTACAATATTCCTATGAGTTTTCCTTTTGGGATCTCTTTCAAGAGGTGATTGGTGGATTCTTACAATTTCTATTTTACCTTCTGGTTCTAGAATATCAGAGCAGTTTTCCTTGATAATTTCTTGAAAGATGATGTCTAGTCTCTTGTTTTGATCATGGCTTTCAAGGTAGTCCAATAATTTTTAAATTATCTCTCTTGGATCTATTTTCTAGGTCAGTTATTTTTCCTGTGAGATATTCCACATTGTCTTCTTTTTGTTCTGTTTTATAATTTTTTGATTTTTCATAAAGTCATTAGCTTCCATTTGGTCCATTCCAATTCTGCTTTTTAAGGCATTGGCTTTTTAGACCTCTTTTGCCGTTTGGGTTAGTCTGTTTTTTAAGGTTTTATTTTCTTCACTATTTTTCTGAGATTCCTTTACCAAGCTGTTGGCTTGTTTTTCATGATTTTCTTGAATCACTCTCATTTCTCTTACCAGTTTTTCCTTTATGCTTACTTGATTTTCAATATCATTTTTGAGCTCTTCCATGGTCTGACAGCAGTTGATATTTTTCAATTATCTTTTTTTTCTTTTTTTTTGGAGGGCAACTGGGCTTAAGTTACTTGCCCAAAGTCACACATCTAGTAATTGTGTCAAGTGTCTGAGGCCGATTTGAACTCAGGTCCTCCTGATTCCAGGGCTGATGCTCTATTCACTTCGCCACCTAGCCACCCCGTTCTTATTTTTCTTGGAAGCTTTGACTTTGTTTTCTTCTGAGTGTATGTTTTGATCTTCTTTTTCACCAAGGTAAATTTCTGTAGTCTAAGGTGTTTTTTTTTTTTTTTCCCATTATTTGCTCATTTCCCCAGCCTGTTACTTGACTTTTAAACTCTTTGTTAAGGTATGGCTCTACTTCCAGTGTGGAGGGCATACTGTCTTAGGCTTCAGGGGTTTTGTGCAGTTGTTTTCAGAGGTACTTCTAGGGACCTGTAAGTTTTCAGTTCTTCCATGGTGGTATTATCTAAGGAGAGGTATTTACTCCTTTCTTGGCCAGTGTTTTGGTCTATGAGCGACCACAAGCACCCTTTTCTGCCCTGGAACTCTGAGGAGGGTCCACTTTCCATTGCTGCCACAAACTCTGCTATTGTAGTGGTCCTCCTTGCTCCAGGGCTATGACCCAGATCCAGTTATGGGTGAAACAACAAAGTCTGCCTCATTACTAGCAGAGAGACCCCTGTAATCTTCTGATCGCTTGTTCACTCCCCTTACCATCTGTGGCCTGAGAACTCCAGAAGCAGCCTCTGCCCCTGCTGCTGCTGATTCAGCATCTCCAAAAGTCTGCTTGTTCATTTGCTGGGCCAGGATCTGGACAGCACTTGTCTCTTACCCAGGTCAAACAGACCTTTCCTACGGACCTTATAAGTTGTCTTTGGTCTTTGTGGGCTGAGACATCTGGAAAGCACCACACTGCAAGTGATTCAGTCCCCTGAGGCCTGCTCCAAGTTTACTGGGGCTGTCTGTGCCTGCATAGCCTGCTTTGAACTGTACTCCTCTCTCAGACTGGTGCAACAGACCTTTCCTGTTGACCTTCCAGGTCGTCTTTGACTGGAAATTTGTTTCACTCTGTCTTTTTGTGAGTTATGCTGTTCTAGAATTTGTTTAGAGTCATTTTTTATGGGTATTTGGAGGGGTTTGGAGGAGAGCTCAGGCTAGTCCATGCCTGTACTCTGCCACCTTGGCTCCACTCTCACCAGCAATTCTTTTTGAAGAGTATTTGTTTAGGAAATTTGGTTTGTATGGGCTAGAAGTACCTTGAGATACTTTAACTCATATAATATTTTGGGGACCTTCTTGTGGTTGTTTTCATTTAACCTCTCTTATTTAAAATGCAATGTAACTCTTTAATGTGACTGACTTAGCTTTCTTTGCTATGAAGCCATAGTGATTCATGTGAATGGTAGTTTGTTTTACTGTAACCTAAGCCCAGCATTGAACAGAGGTGGGAGAGCCGGTGGAACTGCTTCTGGGAAATTGTTTAGCTTCCAGAAACACAGGATCATTTTTTAATGATAATGCTTTACTGGTGATTTTTAAAAAAAGTTTTCCAGTGATGGCATACAACTTTTTCTAGAGCATTATAATTGGCAGCTGGTGTTTGGGGATGAAAGGGTGCAGTGGAAATGTAAATAGTAACACCTTACTAAGATGACCCAATTGATTGGGATTGTAATTAAGTTGCTACTGTTATTTTAATTTTTATTCTTATTGTAACTGTCTGAATATTTTTTATATTTCTTTGGGACTTATTGTACTTATGCTAACACTTTTTCCCAAATTGTGAATCTTAAATCAGTTTTCTTTGTTCTTGTTATATTTAGTCCTAGCTTAATTTGTGACGCCTAATTATGGTTACTTTCAACATTCCTATACTTAAGGTATAATAATCTCTCTGTAAAGGTAGAAATGTATGTCTGTACATATACATGCCCACACACGTATATGTCTGTTTAAATTGATTTTTATTTATGATCTCTTTTTAATTTTGTTTTTTAAAGATTTCCCAAAGTGAGAACAGGAGGAGCCATTCTGAGAAATCCGCTAATCTTTCACCAGAAGACTCAAAAAAGCCAGACAACTTTCCCAGTTTATCCTCAGATGCTAAGACTATAGACAGTGATAAACAACCAAGAGAAGGCTTTCTCCAGTTCCTTGGTAACTTATTTAATATCTCAGCAAAATCCCCCCAGCAATCAACCCTCAAAAGTGAACATGACAAAACTGAAAAGAATTCAGAAAATCTCGTTCTTCATGAAGAAGAGATTAAAAAGGACAGTGACATATGCAGCAGTTCTCCTCTGGAAAAACCAAAAACAACAACTGAAGAAAAAGACGTGACAACTTCAGTTGATCTGTCAGATGCTATTTCACAAGATAGTGAACAAGAAAACAATGAATTCCTAAAGTAAGTTCCAAACGTTATTTAACCAAGAATTAGTTTGTTCAGATATGAAGGGGTCACTAGATAAGAATGTTGCATTGTTTAATTAATGTATGTAATATACAGAAAGGAAAGATGAAAGAGAAACTGATGAGTAGGTAACAGACCCAAATTCTACTTCTTGTCTTGTCCTTGATTTAGTTATTTTAACAGAGGCAAGGCATTTTGGTTTTTAGCATTTTAGCTTCATTTTCTGGGAAATGAGGTAGGATGGACTTGATGTCAAGATATCTCCAAGCTCCAACATTCTGTCGTTCTGTGTCCTTTATAGGCAAGCTTGAGAGATCCTTTTATGCATATTCCTTAGGACAGTATCAATATGTGTTTGGTACTGTGATTGTAATAAGAAGAGATAAATTTTAGATTTCCTAATTTTGGAAATATTTGCTATTTAGTCTATCCTCTTGTAGAAGGATAGGTATTGTATCCTAGGTAGATGTTTTTCAAAAACAAAATAGTTGTAAAATTTTGATTATTTCATTAATTATGTCTCGGTGGAAAAAAAATAACCAGTGAATTGCAAGAGATTTCATTTATTGTTAATGGATCCAACATTTTGTTCTTTTGCAATAGGCTAAAATCTCTTATTAGATTTGACACTAATTTTTATTCCTTAACTTTATCAACTAGATCAGAGGTTCCCAAACTTATTTGGCCTACTGCCCCCTTAAAAAAAAAATTATTCAGCGCCCCCTGGAAATCTTTCTTTAAGGGGTTCTTTAAGGGTTTTTTTAAGTTACATCATTTAAAAAATACAAAATATATTTTTTAAAAATTACATAAATTTAATGATTGTAAATTTGTGGCTTTTTTCTGCATTGAAATTTTGATGATGCAGTATTGTATCATGTAACTGTATAGCATCATATTGTAAAGAAGTCATTACACACACATATTCCTGTCCAAACATGCTGGACTTCCTGGCCAATGTATAGCAACACTTGCTTTTTAAGACCTGTTGGTGTACTTGACCACTGATCAGTTAATAACTTTAATTTTGTGTGTCCATTTTGAAAATAATGGAGTCACTTGTCACACAACAGATGAAACATTATGAACAGTTTTTCAAAATTCTCTTCTGTTCTTTCCTTATGCTTCCATTGCCCCTTGTTTTTATTTAACACCCCTCAGTCGCACCTGAGGCTATGACTGCCCCCGTGGATCAGTCCAGTGCCCAGCAGGGGGATGGTACTGCCCACTCTGGAAACCTCTGACTGGGTTCTTACCCAGTGGAAAATTTCTACTATGGCTAACTACTAGGATGTTATTTTTGTAGCTACTAATAAGATACTAATAGCTCATGTAAGCTTAAAAGAATTTAGTTTGTGACTATAAAACATATATGACTGTTGATTAAACATTTTATTCAGTTCAGGGTTTATTAAGTGCATACTCCATGCAAAACGATGTGCTGGGTGCTGAGATAAAATGATATAAAATTACATATTCCCTGCCCTCAGAGAATTTAAGGGGGAGGGATGGGGAAGATAAAACACGTACAAAATGTAATAGAAGGTAGAATGTAATAAGTCAGAGGAGGGCCAGGAAGCAGTGTCGTGAGAAACTGGAAGAGAAAAAGGTGACTTCTTTCACCTGGACGGGGGTTAGAGGGAAGAAAAAGCAGGAAAGATACCATGAAAGAAGTGGCAACTGAATTGTCCTGGAAAAGAAGGAAGGAGCCTTAGTCGACTGAGGTGGAATAGGAAGGTTCTGTTCCAAGCATGGGTACAGCGTAAGCAAAAGGGAGAACCCTCAGGAGGATGACTGTAAATAAATTCATTTTTAGTCCGGGGAAAGGGAACAAGCATTTATTAAACACTTATTACGTGCCTGTATTTGTAAAGCGCAAAGACAGATACTCATTTGTACTCATTTATAATTACTCCTTTGATCCTTACAATGAACGGTGAAATTGTTGTTGTTTGGTTGTGTCAGTCATTTCCAACTCTCCATGATCCCATTTTGAGGTTTTCTTGATAGAGATATTGAAGTGATTTGCCATTTCCTTCTCCAGCTCATTTTATAGAAGAGGAAACTGAGGCAAACAGGGTTCAATGACCTTCTCAGGATCACACAGCTTGTAAGTGTCTGAGGCCAGATTTGAACTGGGGAAAATGATAGATACACTTATTATCATCCTTATTTTACAGTAAAGGAAACCAAGGCAGAAAGAGATGAAGTGACTTGTGCAGAATCATACCATTTAGTAAGTGTCTGAGGCCGAATTTGAACTTAAGTCTTCCTGATCACAGGCCCAAGACTGTAACTATCACCGTGTTACCAAATACATTAATACATCTCACAAATTTAAATTTAACCTATGTGCCTTGAAATCATAAGATGATCTTTTAAGCCATTGGATGAACAACTTTTTCATTGTTTCAAAATATGTGGCACTTAGTAAGTTAATACAAGTTAATAATGTTAATAATACTTGATGCCTTTTTATTTGATAGGACTTCATATTTTTCAAAGTATTTTCATGCAGATATGACAAGAAGGAGATAGTGTAAATCTCAGATGCCAAAGTCCAGAGAAATGAAGTAATTTATCCTGGATTACCCAACAAGTTTTTGGCAAACCTGGGATTAGAACACAGGTCTCCTAATTGCTATTCTTGTGATTCTTTTTGGACACCAAGATCATTCTTCTACAAAAACATTATCGCTTAACATTAACTTTATTTTTAAGGTGAAAACAATGGATTAAAAACCATTGGTTTTTGATTTGTTTGAGAAATTGATGTTGTTTCACTTCATATTTTTCAGCTAATCAAACTTTATTAAGTGCCTGCTATGTTAGGAACTATGCTAACAGCTGGGGATGACTGTGGTAAAGCAATGCCTTTCCTCAAGGAGCTTTCACTCTAATCAGGAAAACAACAAGCAAACAAATAGGAGTAAACATACTGTATAGATAGGTACTGTATAGGGAATGATTAAAAGATGGACTGTTTTAGAGTTAAGATGGATTGGAAAGGGGCCACAACACACAGTTTAGGGAGCACTGAAGGGGTTGCAAGTGGAAAAGGTTTAAGAAGCCCTGCTTTAGAAGAATGGATTTTAGTTGGGACTAAAAAGAAGCCTGGGAAGGCAGTATGAAGAGATGAGGAGGGAGAGAATTCCAGACATGAGACAGTCAAAGAAAATACAGGTAGAGCCGCCCTAGATGAAATGCCTTCCTTACCAGGCACTAGTAGTCACTAGGAGAAAAGGTACTTCTGAGATCACCAAGTGAAGTGTAGTAGAAAGAGAGAAGACTAAGACTAGAACCCTGAGGGACATATATGGTTGGAAGCTGTGATATGGAGGAGGATCCAGCAAAGGTGGCTGTGACTGAGAAGGAGCAGTTAGGTAGGAGAACTAGGAGCAAGTGGAGTCCCAAAAACCTAGAGAGAAGAGATTATCAAGGAGTAGAGGTTGAGCAATAGAGTCAAAGGCCTCAGAAAGGTTCAAGATAATAGGATTGAAAGGACATTGGATTTGGTGATTAAAAAATCATTGGTAACTTTGGAGAGGATAATTTTGGTTGAAGGATGGAGATGTTTTGGTATTGGGCTCTAAAAGTGTGTAGGTATTCACGATAAAAACGTGAGAAAACATAGGCCTACAGAGCAACATGAACAAAGATATGTAGTTGGGAAAGTACAGGACATGATCAGTGGGTAGAGACAAGTCTAGTTTAGCTAGAGCTAAGAATACCTAGAACCAATAATAAAAGATAGGGCTGAAAAGGTATGGTTGTGCTGCATTGTAAAGGATTTTACATGCGAGGTAAAGAAGATGGAACTTGATTCTTAAGTGGCGCAGTGAAATGACTAAATCCATACAAAAGAAAGATGATTTTGGGTGTCATAATTCTTGCCACCATTAAGTGAAGGAGGGGAGGGAACAACATAGAAACAAGACCTGGTAGGAGGATATTTCAATAATGGCAATTAAAATAAAGAGGAGGAGAAAGATTTCAGAGGTATTTCAAAATAGGGATTAGGACTAGACCTGTGGCTTCATTCACATGAGAAAATCTAAGTGAGAAAACTCCCTCTACCAGTACAAGTTGATACCTTCTATGCAACTTAAGTCTTAAAAAGTTGCCTAGAAATTGACAGGATTTGATAAATGATTAGTATGATCTGTGAATGAGAAGAAGGGCCAAAAAGTAATACCAGTGCAGACATGGAAAACTGGGTAAATGGTATTATCCAGCAATAGAAACATTGAGATCAGGAGGAGGAGGAGCAAGTCCATGTGATAGGAACTAGGGTGAGGAATAAGTGGAGATATAGTAGTTGTCTTCAGTTATTTAAACAGCTGTACTGTCTGTGGGAATGGATTTGTACTTCTGGATCCCAGAAATATTCTCAATCATTTTGTAGACGATGTTCTTGTTCAGATAGTTAGAACCTGATGAGCTAGGAGTTTAACATGTCCTTGAACTTGTACTCTTTCAGTGTTAAAATTCTGGCATTAAAAAGCTCTTCTGGAGACATATTTAAAAATTCCTATTGAGTGGGAAGTCATCACCTTTTGACATGATCTCTTCCACTTCTGGACAATTCCAGTTATTTCCCATTCACTTATGGGTCATTCTAGTTGTTTACCCCCTAGTTTTCACATTCCTTGCTTTGACACCAGTTGGGCTCCTTCTTTCATCTTTAGAGACTTCAAGTAATTTCCTGGATCTTCTTGAGCCTCTGAAGCCTGTCCTTACAGGGTTGAAAGGAAAGAAAAACTCTTCACCTGTCTTTTCTCCCCAGTTTGTTGTATTTAAATCTAATGAGTGTTTCAGTAATAAAAACATTAATAATAACAGTACTATAACTCATTTATATCATGACTTTGCATACATTACCTCCATTGATACTCTGGATAGCTCCTTGAATGAAGTAGCGCAAGAATTATTTTTCTCCTTTTGTACATGTAGAAAATGAGAGCCAGAGACATGAAGTGACTGAGAACATTACAAAGCTAGTGGACAAAATGAGGGAGGGTGGCCTCTGTCAAAGTTCTTGTGAATTTTTTTTACTAGTCCAACTAATTTGTGTCTAAATGTTTATAATGAAGTTTCCCCATCATTGTGAAAATAATGTTCCTTACTTTTATAAAGACAAAAAGTAAAAGAAATATTAATAATTAGCAATATGCATTGGTCCTTTTGCTAAAGGACTAATTTAAATGAATTCTATTCAATTATAAAATTTTCTTTGAACAAGGGAATTTGAATTTTGTTGACTTGCATTAGCAACTGGATCAGCTTTTCCATGCTTACAATATATAGCACTCATTTTATTAAAAAGGGAAGGAAAAAATGGAACAATGAGAAGGCTTTTAATTAGGAGTTATTTAGCTCAAGAAGAGAAACCTTGGAGAGGATTCTGGGAAGATGGTGGAGTAGGTCAGAAAATTCGAAGCTCTTAAGATTTTCCCTCAAAAAAGAGATAAAATAGTACTGTAGGGTGAACAAAGTATAGGTAAAAAATAAATAAGAATAGGGGCACAACAGGGGTCTTCTTGGGATAATTTGAGAAGATCTGCAGAAAAATTCCAGGACAAGGTTTGTTCCCTGTGAAGAGTAAACATCTCCAGACTAGGATCCATGTTAACAACATGCAACAAGTGTTGGGGATAGCTGGGTTGGGAGGTGGCCCTGGTCCCAGCCACCAGAACTTTTAACCCCTGGAACTTTTACCCCCTTGATAGTGAGGGAGAGTTTGGTGTCCAAGCCAGGGAAGATTAAGGGAACCTCTGCTCATAAGGAATGTCAGATCCAGCTGTATTGTGTAGCTGGGGGGGCCAGAGAGGAACCAGCACACTCCCAGGGAGTGCAGGAGTAGTGGGGCAGAAAGCCCCTGGCTGTGAGCACTTACAACAAGCTGGAGGTTTGGCTTTGGTTCCATACTAGAGGGGAAAATTGAAGATCTGGGGCAAGAGGTACCATTCATTCCCTATACCCTAGGGCTAGAGATGATTATAAAAATTAAGCTATTACTACAAAAAAAAATGCACAGCCAAAGGATAAAGCATCCAAACATAGGAAGTTACTGTGGAAATAAAGAATATGGGTTCATCTTCAGAGGAGGATAATAAAGCAAAGAAACCCACTTCTACCCCAAAGAGTAACAATGGTCACCTATGAAGCAGCTAGGTAGCCCAGTGAATAGAGCACTGGCCCTGGACTCAGAAGGACCTGACTTCAACTCTGGCCTCAGACACTTGACACATTTGCTAACTGTGTGACTTTGGGCAAGCCGGTTAACCTCAGTTGCCCTCCAAAAAGAAAAAAAAGTTGGTCACGTACCATAGAAGAACTTTAAAAAGACTTTAAAAATCAAATTAAAGAGATGGAGGAAAAACTAAAAGCAAAAAAATAAGAATAATCCAGGAAAAACATGAAGATTGTGAAAAGTCAGCCAATTAGACAAGAAGATCCAGAATCTTAAAGAGAAAAATGACACCTTGAAAATTAGGATTGGGTAAGGTGAAGCCAGCAAAGTTTTAAAAGATCAAGAAATAATTAGAGAAAATATGAAGAATGAAAAAATAGAAGAGAAAGGTAAAACATCTTTTAGGAGAACCAACTGATCTGGAGAACAGATCAAAGAGAGAAAAATATAAGAACAGTCAGACTACCTGAAAGTTAAGATCAAAAAAAGGATCTTGATACAAGAAATAATTAAAGGGAATAACCTGAAGCATTAGAACAAGGGGGGGAAAGTAGAAATAGAAAAAATCCATCAATCACCACTTGAAAGAGATCCTATGAAGAAAACTCATAGGACTATTATAGTCAAATTCCAAAGCCCCCAGCTAAAGGACCATTATTAAAAACAACAAGAAACAAACCAACTTAAATATGGTGGTACCACAATTAAAATCTCCTAAGATCTATCCGTGGAGACACTAAAGGACTGCAGGTCTTGGAACACTATTAAAGAGCAAAAGAACTGGGACTCTGACAAAAAATATCATACCCAGCAAAGTTAAGCATAATCTTGAATGGAAAAAAAATTGGACAGAAAAAATGTCAGACTTTTAAGACTTTGTTTAAAAAAAAAAAAGCCTGCTTTTTGGAGGGGGGAACCCAGCTGGGCAATTGGGGTTAAGTGACTTGCCCAAGGTCACACAGCTATCAAGTGTTAAGTGTCCAAGGCCTCATTTGAACTCAGGTCCTCCTGACTCTAGGGCTGGTGCTCTATTCACTGAGCCACCTAGCTTTGCCTCATACAGGTTTTCTTGAAATGAAAATTTATTGTTGCATATTTTTGAATCCTCTCCTACGTTATGCACATGACATGCTTTTTTCCCTCTTACTTTGTATATTTTTTTCTTTTCTCTATTCTGTATTTGTGTTCTGGTATTTGAGTATAGAAAAAAAGAAAACAGTTGCATAATTAAGAGCCAAAAGAGAGAGAGAGAGAGAAAGAGAGAAACCTTGACAGATAAAGCATGCTTGTCATCCTGATGCAGAATATGGTTCTTCTGAGAGAGTTGTTTCAGAAATGTCAATGGTTAGGTGACTGGCTGAAATTTCTTTTCCTTATTTTTTATATGTCATTTACTTGACTTTAATCACTTAGTATTGAGCTTTCACTTTTGTTTTCATTTTTACTTTATTCTTCATTAGTTTTTCTCTAATTCTTCCTCCTTTCCATTATAGTCTTTCTGTTGAAATCAGCTATTTTTCCTGTATCCAACTGTCTAATCTCTGATTTATAATTTTGTTGATGGCTCATAAATTATGCTTATTTTCTAGAAGAATCAACTCTTTATAGTCCTTCACTTTGTCATCATTTTTGGAGTGTTCACTCAATTGCTTCAAAATTTTTTCGTATCAGTCTTGTCCTTCAAACACGTGAGTAGGTTGTTTTATCCACTAAGAGTAAATTAGACAATAATTTTACATGGTGGCCAGAAGCAACAATGCCATTCATTCTGCTTACACACAAGTCCTGCCAAGTTTCCCTTCTGATTTGACCTTTTCGTGTGTACCACTTGGAGTGGCTGGATTTTCCAGCTCCCTTCCTCAGTCACAGATCCGTTCTGAGAAGGAAATGATATTTAAAGTATTCTGAAGTTGTGTCTAATTTTAAACAGAAAATTGTTGAATACCCCCTCTATCACGACCCTTTTGGCCCTCTCCTCCAAGAAAAACAACAAAAAAAAGGAGCTGAACCTTCCTCAGTGTAGTAATCTCCTTGTCAAGCATGAGAACAGATTACAATTTATCTTAATAGAATCAATTCTAGAAAGTTCCCTGAAGTTGTGACCTATCAAGGCTCTTTGTATCTAAACAATTTCAGAGACCTGATTTGAAGTCTTCCTGACTTTGGCCCCAGCGCTATATCCACTAATAAGATCTGCCCTGTATATAGTAAATATGTTGCTAAAAGTTTTGTGTTTATTTGGATATATGATTCCAGTTAACATATATTAACATTTTAATGCTGTTTATATATCATTTATCATTGTTTTCTAGTTGATAGTGACTTCTAACATGAAGGCTTTTGTAATACGGTCTCTCTGTCAAAGAATTAATGAGGTATGGTGAGAGAAAGGGGATGGCAGAGAAATTAAATACAACTGTGAAAGGAATGTTTTTGTAGGTTAACTTAGAATCAGGAAAAACCTGACCTAGAACAATTACTTACTTTTTGCCCCTGAGCGAGGCCCTTAACCTTTTTGAACCTCATAACCAGGAGACGGCTCAACTTACTGTGAGGAGGTTTGTAGGATTATGGATTTAGGGAAAAGTAAACCTAAGGTTACATGTAGAATAAAGAGGAAGAGCTGGGATTTTTGAACATCTGTCGTCTTACTCTAAATTCAGAGAGCTTTTCTCAGTACGTTCGACCATTCACTCTTTACCCTAGATCGTAGGAATGTTATTAGGAAACTACTTTGTAAACCTTAAAAATGATATGTAAATATGAGTATTACTATCATTTGAAACACTTGGATGGCCACATATGAGGGATGACTCCATAGTATTGAGACCAATATTTATATCTAGCTTGAGGCGTCAGTCTCACATAAATTTCCAATGGTCATTTACTATAAAGATCTTCCTTGTTGTGGGCTTCTTGAATGGCCTCATCTGTTGGGATTTTGTATCTGATTTTCTTTTGCTTTGGATAACTTTAAAAATATATATATTGGAAAGGTATAAAAAAAGGCTTTTGTAAACTACTGCTATGTTCCAGGCTTTGAAGGAAAGGAATTCTGTTTTATTTTAATGGATTACAACAGTGCCATGTAAAGATGAATATATGAAGGAGTAAGATGCATGAACTGGCAGGATGCATCATCTTTACAGTTGATTCTTTACAATTCAGCTTGGGTACTGATAATACTCTTTATTTTTTATAAAACTTTTTAATGTTATCTTATTGAAAAATTTTGTTCAAAAAAATTAGGAAAGCAAATGGCTGAAATCTCCCTAAGTCATGCCATAGTTCAGGCTTTTTGGGGGGGAAGGGTATAAAACCAAGCCTAAGCAGCTCTCCTGCAGACTGCTGCTGTGAATAACTTTAAGGTTCTGGTCACGTAGTATAGGGAACTATTTATTCAACAGTAAACTAAACCCAGACATTCACAGAAACCAAAGTACAACATTCACAGCAATGTAACATAGCAGTGTATTACTAAAGTGGCCACATATTTCTTCAGTAAGTCACAAGCTGAATCAATCAATATTAAGTACCCATCTAAAGTCTTCTTTCATCTTGAGTAGAGACTGGCTTCCAGTCATCCTTAACTCAGTCATCCTTAAGAAGCAATCAGCCTTAAGGAGTACAAAGGTCTCCCACCCCTAGATCACATAGACTTAATCTTGTCAGTCACCACTAAGAACCCAAGTAAAGGTCCTTTCGTCTTGACTTGGGGCTGACTTCCAAACTCCATGGTTCCTCTTCCACACTCCCAGCTCTTTCCTGAATTCACCTAGCTGTCACCTGGATTCACAGGTGGGCAGCTCCCAGCTCTGTTCCAGCTCCACACATCAAGCTTAGCAGAGTTATAACAATATTCACACACATTGCTGGCACTATCATCAATTCACTTTCTGCCTGTGAAATCAACACAAACCAACACACAGGGCCCCTAGTCTGAGAAACCAAACACAAATCATCCGTAAAGTCCTGGGACCTCTGAAAACGTCAGTAAAACCCTCCTTCAGGACTTCTGTAAACAGATAGCAGGAAAGTCCTCTTTCAGGGCTTCTGAACTGACACTAAGGTCCCAGGGCTTCTGTAACAGCAGCAACGTCCTCTGTCAGCAGACAGGTCTGACAAAGTAACATCAACACAGACAGAACAGACAGACAGAGTGCCAACACCACAGACATTATTCCTCCCAGTTCTGCTCAGTGCCAGCTGTGCTTGAGCTTTAATATCCTCAGCTCCTCCCTGTTCTGCCCTCCTCTTAGGTCCTGCCTGTTCCAGTCTTTGGCAAGTTCCTCCCTCTGTGGGCTTCACTGGTTCCGTTTCTAACAAAGACTTGATATAATTACAGGTGAGGCTCAAAGACCCTTGAATAGCTGAAACAAGGAGTTAAGTACCATTTTGCTTGCCATTACAAAGGGGGTTTAGGGCCAGGAAAGATGAAATTTGTGAAATTAAATTATGTGGTTTAAAGTTAGTAGAAGAAAATGAATATTAGTAGGACTTTGGACAGGCAATAACCCTAGTCACTACACTTTCTGATCCCTTAACCTTTCTTGGTGTAGTATTATCTTAGAATAGGGGGAGAAAATGAGAAAGTGAGGACATTGTATAGTTGAGAAATTACATGGAGAACACTGTTCAGAGGAACAGTCTTTCAAGTAGCAATAAGAAGGTACAAATATTTCAGTTCTACACTATTTTGTTTCTTAATGCCGGAAATCATTAAATTTTTTTTATTTTAATAAGAGAAGGATCAAATCCTGAAGGGGAAGAAGGGCCGCTTCATATTATTAAGTATATAACTGAATTGTAACATTTCAAATGTAATGGGCAACTGGTTGAATAATTATAAAATGCATTAAATGTTAGAATGAGGTATGGAAAAATCTTGGCATCATCTTTTAGGAAAAAGATTTTTAAAAAAAGAGTGCCACACATGAAAGGATTTATGTTCCTGAATAGCTTGGAGTTTTAAAGTTACAATTAGTGCCTTCAAAAGAAGGAAAATAGGGGCAGCTAGGTTATGTAGTGAATAGAGCACTGGCCCTGAAGTCAGGAGAACCTGAGTTCAAATTTGGCTTCAGACACTTGACACTTAACTAGCTGTGTGACCTTGGATAAGTCATTTAACCACAATTACCTTGCCTTCCCCTCTCTCCCTCAAAAAAAAAAAAAGTATGCTTGTTGAATACAAAGTATAGATAATAAGATTTACTTTAAAAGTTACATGTATATGATATTTCTGTCAATAATGTCGGAACTTCTCTAGTATAAATTTGTATAAATCTCTTTAATATTTCTAAATGGACTGATTTATATGATGGAAATTATCAACTCTTTCCATTTCAATGTACAACATATTATTTTGGTGGAAGCATGTAGAACACTCTAACATAACATTAAAAGAAAAAATAACCACTAACTTTTCCAAAGTACTATAGAAGATAAAAATGGCTCTCAAAGTTGGCATAGAGCCTTTTTAAAAAGGCTTCACTCTTCTTTCTCAAGTGTTACTTTATCGAAGACAACTTTCTTCCATGACTGCTTTAAGAAATGCCTTTGGGATAACTTAGAGGGTAGGCGGAAGGATTTACTTAGACTAACCCTTATTTTTGTATCTATACTGATAGTATTTATGAAGTGAAAATTAGAGGATGCAAAATTATTTATATTGTTCCTTGTGTGGCTTTTTTTTTGCAAGGCTGATTGCCTGAAGTGACCCAGCTATTAAGTGTCAAGTGTCTGAGGTCAAATTTGAATTCGGTCCTCTTGACTCCAGGACCAGTACTCCATCTACTATGCCACCGAGCTGCCCCAACTTTTCTTAATTTATCATTTGAAAAAGAAAATCACAGCCTCTTTAAAGTGTGGTGCTTTTCCATTGACATGGCATTAGAAATCAGTAATTTCAGTAAAGAAAACAAGCACTCAAACTCAACAAGCCTCCCTACAACTTGACTTTTAGTGAATATTCTTAGCACAGACAATACTGACTTTCCTAAATGGATTAAGTGTTTTGATGTGAAATTTAACTAATAACATGTTAACATCAGTATTTTCATCTTTTTTAATAGCTTACTTTGTCTTTTCATAGTTAATTTCCTGTTCTTTTGGTTCATTCAGATGGTTTGTTTAATCTTACATGAAACTCAAAGCATGTACAACAAATTTGTCAAGACAAGCTCATTTTCTTTCCTGAATCTTAGTACATTACTTTTCACTAAGTTTATAATAGACAGTAACAATTACTATATAATTGTAATAAAATATTTTACAGTAACAATTTAAGGTTTTAGTGGCCAGCAGTTATGTAGATTAATAAAAGTAATTGTTTAGTCTTAAATCCAGGTGATATAGAAAATGCATCATAGTTTGGCATTGTAATTTTAAAATCCTAAAGAAATACAAAGTCTTCATTTAATTATTAATTTCAGATAATTTCAGCAAAGATTTCACTTTGTCATTTATATATCAATTTTTAATAAGTACCTAACACTTAATTTTAGCTCTATGCATAAATTTTGGAACTATATGAAAAAATAGACTAAAATAAATTGAGAATTATTACATGTTATAAATACAAACTCTAAAAATAATTTTAAAAATCGGTCCACTACCTGATTTTGCATATGGAAAATTAAAATGTAATTAGATTGGAATTTTAAGAGTAGCTTACAGGTTTGAATGAGAAAGTTTCATTTAAATTCTTTAACTCTTCATAACATTTGTTTATTGAGAAATAACTAATCATTAAAATTTCACTAAGGCTTATTTAACCAAATAATCAGCAGTGAAGTTTTTATTGGATTGAGTGATTGAAGAATTGAAACCTTTTCCCCATAACTTCCTCCAACCCCTTGTGGTAGAAGCAATATTAAACCTCTCTACTCCAATGCAAGTTAGGCTGATTTTTCCTTGAAAGGTATTAAGACCATTTGAAAACTTGGTTGGCTAAGGGGGCCCTAAAGATTCACACTACTGATTTCTACAAAAATGCCTCAGACTTCTAAGTACTATGATGCTTGACTGGTAGAATACAACGTGGAATTTGGGCAAGCGAGCTTTGCTTAGCTGAATTAATTAGAAGTATCCTCAGTGCTTTTTGTTCAGTATCCTTTTATGATAGCTAAGTAAATCTTTTGTTAACTGTTGAATGATCTGCAAGTGTCCCGTTTTGTTCCAGTATTGACCTTAAACTATGTAATGCCAAGCAAAGGCAACTTCCAAGGTTCAGATTACCAGCATAGTAAACCCCATTTATTCAGCAAACATTCACAGAACAGTAAAAGTCAAAATACAGTGTAACTTGTTCCTTTAGCAAGTTCTGAATTCAGTCCAGGTACTACTCCACCCCTAGACAGTACATTCATTTAGTCAGTCAAAAGTCTCTTCTCAAATGGAGGTTAGTTTCCAGCCATAAACAAAGTACATTCATTTGGTCAATCACTCAAAGGCTTCCCACCCCTGAATCTCAGAAGGGGCTGGAGAGCACAAAAGGCCATCCACCCTTAAGTTAACAAGGTTAAACTCAGCATTGAATACCCAAGGGAAGGTCCTTCTTTCATCTTCACTGGAGGCAAGCCCTCAGCAATCTCAGTTCCTGGGGAGACAAGGCTCAACAAAGCCATAGCCAGTGTCCTCATCAAGTCACTCTCTGCCTGTAGGACAGTCCCAGAAGCCCTGAAAACATCAGCAAGGGCGTCTTCCAGGATTTCTGTGCAGGTACCACAAGAAAATCCTCCTTCAGGGCTTCTGAACCAACAGCCAAGTTCCAGGACCTCTACAGTAGCAGCACTGTCCTTCACCATCAGGTGAATCTGGCAAAACAACATCAAAACAGACAGACAAAATACCGGCATCACAGCCATACCTCCTCAGTTCTTGGCACTTCCTGGTGGCAGTTCTCAAAGTCCTAGGCAGCTCCAACCAGCTCTCAGCAGTCTTTTTCTCAGCAACTCAGGCTTCACGATACAGGATACTGCTCTCTCAAAGTCCTTCTGGCCTTCTTTAGGCTTGGGCCTCTCTCCCAATTCATGGCTCCTCCCAGTTCAGCCCTCTCTCTTCATGTCAACAAGTCCATCTCACAAATGGGATTCACAAGCTCTGGGTTTTAATACTCAACCCAAAAACCAAGCCAATACAGGGGCATCTCCAAATTCCATTACCAATACAACTTAGTAATAGTATTGCTAGGTCAAGGGGTTTTATATTTATAGCCTTTGGGGCATAGTTACAAATTGCTCCCCAGAATAGTTGAATCAGTTCACAACTCCACCAACAACAGTGCTTTAGTGCCCAAAATTTCCCATATCCCCTCCAACATTTGTTATTTTCTCTTTCTGTCATATTAGCCAATTTGGTAGGTATATATGGTAGTACCTCAGAATTCTTTTAATTCACATTTCTCTAATCAGTAGTGATTTAGAACATTTTTTTCATATGACTATAAATAGTTTGGTTTCTTCATCTGAAAACCGCCTGTTCATTTCATTTGACCATTTATCAATTGGGGCATGACTTGTATTCTTATAAATTTGACTCAGTTCTCTATATATTTGAGTAATGCGGTCTTTATTATGAAATTTGCTATAAAATTTTTTCCACAATTATGATTCCTGTGTATTTTCCTACATCCTGCTTCCCCCCATTTATCCCACTCCTCTTTCCTTTCACCTTGTCATTCTCGAAAGTATTTCACTTCTTTTACCTCCCCCAATCTACCCTCCCTTCTATCAGCCTCAACCGTTTCTCTTATTCTCTTCCCCTCCTACTTCACCGTAGGGTAAGATAGATTTCTATACCCATCTGCATTTGTATTTTATTTCCTTTTTGAGCCATTTGTAATGAGAGTAATGTTCCAGTGTTATTTACCACCACCACCCTCCATCTTCCCCTTTCACACCTCTTTTATGTGAACTAATTTACCCCATTCTACTTCTCTCTTCTCCCTGTACATTCCTCTTTTTCACCTCTTCATTTTAGTTTTTGGATATCATGCCATCATAGTCAACTTACACCTGTGCCTTATGTATACTCCTAACCACCCTAATAATGACAACCTTCTTAGGAGTTATAAGTATCATCTTTCCATGTAAGAATGTGAGCAGTTTAACCTTATTGGATCTCTTATGACTTTAACCTTTTTGTGTTTCTCTTGAGTCTTGTATTTGAAGGTCAGATTTCTATTCAGCTATGTTCATTTTTCATCAGGAATCCTTGAAATTGCTCCATTCATTAAATTTCCTTTTTTTTACCTCCTGAAGGATTATGCTCAGTGCAAGAGATTTAAGGGTAGAGAACATTATAAAGTTGAGTTAGTTCACTGTATACTCAAGACCACAAAAGAATAAGGTCAGAGCAGGGTTGATGACCTGGGAAAGCAAATTGGAGTAGAGTGACTGGGGGTTACATGGATTTTAGGAGAAGATAGTATGTTGTATCAAATGATTAATATTCACAGTAAGTGCTTGTAGGATTAGACACAGGGTATTGTGAACTCTAGTGATTGAAGACTAACAATTTATGGAGGACATGGAACTTGAGCTGTGCTGTGTAGTAAGGGCAGAATTGAAATGGGAGGGATGGAACTTCAGGAAGAAAAATGTACAGAAAAGTACATGAATCAGCTGTATCATGAATTTTTTCTATGTTTTAACTTTAGGTAATAGAATATTTTGTAGACTTTTAGACTAGTCCCCTGCTCTTTTCTCTTTTTATTAGTTTTAGATATGGCATAATCTCCCCTATCCAGAGACCCCTTTAAAATAATAAACTTTTCAAGATTTTTTTATACAAAGAATCAGTTCTTCCATACTAAATATAAATAAAGATTCTAAATAAAGAACCTTTCCCCAAGTTTGCCACTTTTCAATTCTTCTGATTTTAGGAGGAAAGATACTTTTTCAAGTTCTCTCTCTTTTTAAAGTTAAGATTTTCATGTTGAGTCTAACTCTGGAAGACTGACTTTCCCTTTAACAGGGTAGGTGTTCCAACTCCAGGCACATATAAGCAGCTTGCTGCTGGTGATTTGAATATTTTTTAATAGATGGAGACTAAAGTGATTCACTTCCTGTTATGCTCTCCAGTTAAATGTGCAACCCTTTAATCAGAGGAGACAAGTATTCCACTCTGTTCTGCTTCTCTGTTGTCTGACTCTCTTCCTTTCTATTATATCATAAATTGAGAGCTAGCAGGAACCAGAAGTTGTCCCATCCAATGCTATCATTCAGTCAGTTATTAAGAATTTATTAAGTACCTAGTATATGCCAGGTGCTGGGCTACAAAAAGAGGCAAAAAACAGACCAGAGCTTACAGTCTTAATGGAGGAGACAATGTGCTAAGAAATCTATACAAAGCAATCTATATATAATGTAAATAAGAAATAGTTATAGGGGAGAAAGCGCTAGAATTAAGAGTGGGGAAGACTTAGTTCTGATTTAAAGGAAGCCAGAGAGATCAGTAGTTGGAGCAGAGGAGGGAGAGAATTCCCAGGCATGGGGGAGAGCCAGAGAAAATGCCAGTAGCCAAGAGATAGAGCATCTTGTTGGCAAATAGTATGGAAATCAATGTTATTGGTTTGAAGAGTATGTGTTGGCTAATGCATTGTTAGTGGAGTTGTGAACTGATCTAACCATTTTGGAGAGCAATTTCTAACTATGCCCAAAGGGCTATAAGAAATAATGAGCAGGCAGACTTCAGAAAAACTTGGGAAGACTTGATGTTGAGTGAGGGGAACAGAACCAGGAGAACATTGTACATAGTGATGGCCACATTGTGCAATGACTAATTTTGATAGACTTGGCTCTTCTCAGCAATGCAAGGTTCCAAGACAACTCCAAAAGGCTCATGATGGAAAATGTTGTCCATATCCGTAGAAAGAATTACAGAATCTGAATGCAGATTGAAGCACTATTTGCTCTCTCTCTCTCGATTGTTTTGTTTCTTTTTTCTCCTGGTTCATTCAGTTGTTTATAATTCTTCTTTACAACATGACTAACATGAAAATATGTTTAATATGAATGTATATGTAGAGCCTATATTAGATTGTATGACATCTTGGGAAGGGGGAGAAAATTTAACACTCAAAAGCTTGTGGAAGTGTGGAAAAATAAATAGATGGATGGATGGATGGATGGATGGATGGATGGATGGATAGATGGATGGATAGATAGATAGATGATAGAGATAGGTAGATAGGCAGATAAATAAATAAATAAATGGATGAATGAATGAATAAATAAATAGATGTGTTGGATAAGAGGATAAGAAGACTGGAAAGGCAGGAAGTGGCTACATCGTGAAGAACTTTGAATTCCAAACAGAGCATTTTGTATTTGTTCCTGGAGGTGACAAGACATCACTGGAGTTTAGGATGTAAGGGACCTGCACTTTAGGAAAATCATTTTGAGGGTTGCATGGAGGATGGGTTTGGAGTGGCTAGTGTAGTACTTTAGGCATGAGATGGTAAGAGCCTATAATAGAGATGGTGGCAGTATCAGAGGAGAGACAGGGGCATATTTGATAAATGTTACAAAGGTGAAATCAGGAGACCTTGACAACAGTTTGGATATTGGAAGGTGAGAGATAGTGAGGAATTCAGAATGACTTAATGGGTTGTGGGTCTGAGGGACAGGGAGGATGGCGTTGCCCTCTGCAGTAATAAGAAAAGCAGGAGAGGGAGAAGATTTAGAGAGAAAGGTAACATGAGTTCTATTCTGGACATAATGAGTTTAAGATGCCTATTTGACATCCATTTTGAGATGTCTGAAAGGCCGTTGGAGATGTGAGACTGGGGGTGAGCAGAGACACTAAGGCTGATAAGTGTATTTAGCAGTCATCATTAGCATAGACATTTTAACTAAATCAGTGGGAGCTGCTGAGATTACCAAGTATCAGAGAGGGAGAAGAGGACCCAGGATAGAACCCCAAGGGATACCTACACTTAGAAGGCATGATTTGAAGTAAAAAGTTCTGAGAGGTTGCAGAATTTGCCAAAAATCATCCTGTAGAAGAAAACTGAGCTGTAATGATTTTGTGTTCTTGCGGGAAAGAAATTAGATTGCTTTTTTTTTTAAAGAAAAAAATCAACAGCCCTGGCGTCAGGAGGACCTGAGTTCAAATCCAGCCTCAGACACGTAACACTTACTAGCCATGTTACCTTGGGCAAGTCACTTAACCCCAATTGACCTGCCTTCCCCCCCTCCATAAAGCAAAAATAAATAAAAAAGAAAAATCAAAGAAACAGTAATAAAACAAAATGAGAAAAACACAAGTGAAAAAACTTTTATAGCAGAATGAAAAAGCTATGCAAGTTGATATTTATTGAATTATATAGCCAGAGTGATTTCAATACTTCAATACAGAATTTCAATACTTTTCTGTATTGAATACAATACAAATCTGTATTGAAATACAGATTTCAATACTTTCAATACAGAATCAAATGCTTAGTGGACTAAAGGTAAATTTTTCACATTTTTGGAAATTAAAATGTCATTTCTTTAGCCTATTTTCTCATCTAAGGATTTATCCCATAAGTAGTTATAGTTCAAGTGTTAGAATTCATGGAACTTTAGAGAATAGGACCTTAGAATTAATCATTCTCCTACCTAATGCAGGAAACCTCTTCAGATCTCTGACAGTTGCTCATCCACCCTCTGATTAACTACCAAGATGAAGATCAGTACTCAACGAGCCAATTCTTTTTTGCATCATAAGATTTAGAGTTGAAAAGAACCATTTACTCTGACTTCTTCAGCTGTTAAATAAGAGGATTGAAGCCCAGGCAGGGTTAAGTGTTACCAAAGATACCCTTGAAGCAGAGCCAGGATTTGAATACTGGTCCTTTGATCCTAAATCAAGGATTCCTTCTGCTTTACCATGAAAATCTGTAATTCTTTTGTTAAAATGTTTTTCTTCATATTGATCGGAAGTCTTCCTCTCTAACTTCCACTCATTATTTATAATTCTGGGTCCTGGAGCAACAAAAAAAATAAGATATGAGAAAACTTCAGGTGTTTCAAGCCAGTTTTTTTTTCCTCTCCTCTGTTCTTCAAGTTGAATCCACAGCTTTTCTCTTCCAACTCCATTGCTTTTAACTCTTCTTAAACTATTTGTTTTAGGCTGTGCTTTTAAGACCCTTTAGCATTTTTGTTACCATCCTCTTAACTTCTTTCACTTTGCCAATTTTGCTCCTAAAATTAAGTGTCCTGAACTGCCCATACAATTCCAGATGTGGGATGAGCAGTTCAGGGTGTAATGGATCTCTTACTTTCTCAGTTGCTTTTATTAATATTGAAACTGACAAGCTGATACCTTTGTGGCCCTCAGCCTGAGTGCCGTTAGTTCTTAGTGTTTCTTTTTCTTTGGGACTGGCTGTGTATGACTGGGGTTAAACCACCCCTAATAGAAATTATTTTTATTTATTTAAAACATTTGTGGATGTGTGTGTACCCAAACAGATGAAGAAAAAAATAAAACAGCCCAAAGATAAAGAAGGGAGATTTATAGTAATATGGAGGTAGATTGTCCCCTAGGGCACTACCAGAAATATTATCCTTGCAGATTTTGAGAGTCTGGAAAAAATATAATTAGTGCTTTAGTTGCTCAAAATTTGTCCCTTAAAAGTACTAAGGGACTTCTGGTGCCACAACTGCAGAGTGAGGAAGGAACCTGTTAAATCCCTCCCAAATTCCCCTCCAAATAACTAGACAACCTCCTCAGAATTGGTCTAGGAGCAGGGAAGCAGCGTACCAGCTTAGAAGGAAAAGTCTGTTTCACTGGGGTGGGAGGGGAACAAGGTCTAAGAGCAGCAGCATCAGTATCCAACTACACAACAGGAGGCCAGAAGCAAAGCTCCAAGTCTGGGGCAATGTAACCGCGAGGCCCCATCCGCTACAGGATGGCAGCACCCTATGCAAATGAACAGTCTGTGTGGTACAACAAGAGTCCAGCCCAGCAACCCACTCCTAGCCTTGACCCCATTGCTGACCAGTAGTGAAGCCCCATCCCAGGTCTAGCCAACAGCAAGACCTTGCCCCTGGGGCCTACCAGTAGAGAGACCCTGTTTCCATGGCAACCCAGCAACAGATCTCCACCTAGGAGTAGGAAAGCAACCTCCCATACCCATGGGAGGCCAACAGGGAGACCCTACCCCCCAGTATAAGCTGGAAGGGAAGCATACCGTTCAGATAAAGCAAGCAGCTAATCCCTGAATCC
Source organism: Pseudochirops corinnae (assembly GCA_028646515.1). Taxonomy (NCBI): domain Eukaryota; kingdom Metazoa; phylum Chordata; class Mammalia; order Diprotodontia; family Pseudocheiridae; genus Pseudochirops; species Pseudochirops corinnae. The sequence continues at coordinate 40,245,769 of CM053591.1, read as the reverse complement.
TAGTGAAAGCCAGCAGTAAGACCCAGAGCTCCAGCACAAAAAGCTTGGGACATTGCAGAACCAGAGCCCAATGTTCACATAAAAATACCAAGTCACCAAAAACAAAAAGGCAGAAAAAATGAACAACAATGAAAAAAGAGCTTGATTATAGCAAGTTACTATGGTGATAGAGAGATTTAAGGCATAAACTTAGAAGAGGACAGTAGTGTCAAAATGACTACATGTGAAGCCTCAAGGAAAAATCTGATTTGGTCTCAGGACCAGAAAGAATTCCTGGAAGAGCTTGAAAAGGATTTTAAAAAGCAAACTAGAAGGGCGGCTAGATGGTACAGTGAATAGAGCACTGGCCCTGGAGTCAGGAGGACCTGAGTTCAAATGTGACCTTAGATACTTAACACTTACCAGCTGTGAGATTGTGGACAAGTCAGTTAACCCCAACTGCCCTGCCTTCCCCCCTCCAAAAAGAAAAAATAGCAAATTAGAGAAGAAAAATTGGGAAAAGAAATGAGAGTAATGCAAGAGAATCATGATAAAAAGAGTCAGTAGCATGGGAAAAGATATACAAAAATTTACCAAAGAAAGTAACTCCCTAAAAAAATAGAATTGGCCAAATGGAAGAGGAAGTACAAAAGCTCACTGAAGAAAGTGATTACTTAAAAATTTGAATTGAACAACTGGAAACTAGTGACTCTGTGAAACAGCAAGTACAATAAAATAAAATCTAAAAAAAAAAAAGAAAGAAGAAAGAAAATGTGAAATTTCTCATCGGAAAAATCTGACAACTATGATTACAAAAAAGCCTGTATAACATCTTACATGAAGTTATCAAAGAAAACAGCCCTGAGAACCAGAGGAAAAAACAGAAATTGAAAGAATATACTAATCACTACCTGAAAGATATCCCCGAATGAAAACTCCCAGGAACTTCATGGTTAAATTCCAAAGCTCACAGATTAAGGAGAAAGTATTGCAAACAGCCAAAACGAATCAGTTCAGATATTGTGAAGCTACAGTCAGGATTACACAGGAATTGGCAGCTTCCACATGAAAGAACTTGAGGGCTTGGAATATGATATGCCAGAAGGCAAAGGAGTTAGGATTACAACCAAGAATCACCTGTGGTATGTGATTGTAATGGAATATTATTGTGCTATAAGAAATGACATGCAGGATGATTTCAGAAAAATTTGGAAAGACTTGGACAAACTGATACATAGTGAAGTGAACAGAACCAGGAGAATATCATGTGCATTTAATAACAGTGTTGTTTGATGAAGAACTGTGAATGACTTAGCTATTCTCAGCAGTAGAATGATCCAAGACAATACCAAAGGACTAATGCTGAAGCATACTATCTGCCTGCATTGAAAGAACTGATACTGAGTACATGCTATTTTTCACTTTCATTTTTTCTTTTATTTAAGTCTTCTTATAGAAGAGGACTAATATGGAAATGTTTTATATAGTTTCACATGTATGACCTATAACTGATTGTTTACTGTCTTGGGAGAGGGGTGCATTCAAGACTTTAAATAAAAATGTTAAAAAATTAAAAAAAAAACCAGGTGGTTAAGTAATGCTGTTGCAGTAGTGGGGGATATGAGGTGGTATTATGGAAAGAGGAACCCAAGAGATCCATTTGTATAATCTTTTATTTTCTTCCTTTACAATTACGTGCAAAGGTAGTTTTCAACATTTATTTTTATAAGGTTTTGAGTTCTAAATTTTTTTCCGTCCTTCCTGCCCCTCCCCAAGATGGCAAGCAATCTGATATAGGTTATACGTGTGCAATCATGTTAAACATATTTCCATGTTAGTCATGTTGTGAACGAAGAAACAGATGAAAAGGGAAAAACCACTAAAAAATCCCCCCAAAAGTAAAAATAGGGTGCATTGTTCTGTATTCAGACTTCATAGTTCTTTCTCAGGATGTAGATAGCATTTTCCATCATGAGTCTTTTGGAATTGTCTTGGATCACTATATTCCTGAGAAGAGCTAAGTCTGTCATAGTTGATCCTTGTACAATGTTGTTGTTACTGTGTATAATGTTGTCCTGATTCTTCTCATTTCACTCAACATCAGTTCATGCAAGTCTTTCCAGTTTTTCTCTGAAATTCACCTGTTCATTTCTTATAACACAATAGTATGCCATTATGTTCATATAATACAACTTGGTCAGCCATTCCCAAATTATTGGGCATTCCCTCAATTTCTAATTCTTTGCCACCATAAAAAGAACCTCTGTAAATATTTATGTACATGTTGGTCCTTTCCCCTTTTTTATGATCTATTTAGGACACTGACCTAGTAGTGCTTTCGACGTAGTTCCAAATTACTCTCCAGAATGGTTGGGATCAGTTCACAACTCCACCAACCATGCGTTATTGTCCTGATTTTCCCACATCCTCTCCCATATTAATCATTTTTCTTGTCTGTTATATTAGCCAACAGATAGGTGTGAGTTGGTACCTCAGAGATGTTTTAATTGACATTAATCAACATTGAGTTAGAGCATTTTTTTTCACATGACTATAAATTATTTGGATTTCTTCATCTGAAAACTACCTGTTTATACCCTTTGACCATTTTTCAATTGGAGAATGTCTTGTATGCTTACAAATTTCACTCACTTCTCTCTATATTTGAGAAATGAGGACTTTATCAGAAGCTCTGGCTGTAAAAATTGTTTCCTAGTTTTCTGCTAGAAAAGTGCCTTCTAATCTTGACAATCATTTTATTTTTCAAACGAGTAAACTAAGGCCCATAAAAGTGAATCAGCTTTTTCAACCAGAGTCTCATAGTAATGGTAGAACTAGACAGTAACAGTTAATGTTCCTCTAGTTCCTCTGCTTTAAAGATTTGTAAACCATTTTACATCCATGATCTCATTTATTCCTAATAGCCACTCTGTGATATAGAGAAAATCAGTGTCATTATTCCTTATAACTTTCAAAACTGAAATTCAGAGAACTTAACTTATTTAGTGTCATGATATTAGTAAGTGTCAAAAGGGAAGTTGGAATCCATCTTATTTTTGGCATCAAGGTCAGTGTTTTTTCAGATATATACTGGGTTTGTCTTTTGCATTCTAGTTCTGTGTACTTTGTAGTATGTGACATAAGTATTTATATGTAAAAGATATTTTAAAATGCACCTAAGTAGGTTAAATTGTCTTTTGGAAGTTCTAACATTATAAATTTTTTTTAAAGCTATCGCTTCCTTTAAAAATAAGTAGTACAGGGGGCAGAGTCAAGATGGCAGCATAGAAGCAGGAAAAATCCATGGCTCCCCCCATAACCACCTCAAATACCTATAAAATATGACTCGAAACAAATTTTAGAGCTCCAGAACCCACAGAGTGACAGAGAGAAACAAATCTCCTGCTGAAGACAGCCTGGAAGGCGGACAGGAAGTGTTCATCACAGTATGCTAGGAGCAGAGCACAGGCCCCTGTGAGCCTGTAGTTTTAACCTGAGGGCAGCCAAGACCAGCCCCGGCTGGAGCATTTGGGAGAATAGATCACCAGCAGCTGTGGCAGTTTCCAGAATTATCAACCCATAAATGCCAAAGACAAAGTAAAAGGTCAATTAAACTCTTCTGTATTTCGGGGGGTGGAATATGGTCCAGCCTCTGCCCCTGGAAGGGAGAAGAAGCTCAGGAGCTGCAGCCATGCAGCTGCTTCCACATGGCTGCTTCAGAGCTCCTGGCCTGCAGATTGAAGGGAGGGCAAGCAACCATTCAGAGGCTAAGCACTCTTGCCTTAACCTGCCTGGATTGGGATCGTGGTCTTGGGTGGTGGTCCTGAGGTGTGTGACCAGTAAACCAAAGCTGGTCAGGGCTATAGAGACAGCACCCTCCTAATAGCTCCAGCAGATTTGAAAACCCCAGCAATTTGGGACAAAGCTCTTCTCTCTGGAAGCAGAGTTCTACTGTGGCAAAGAGCTCAAAAGTCAAGTAATTGACTGGCAACATGAGCAAGCAAAGGAAGCAAAGCAAGCACAGCCATCCAACTTTAGATTCCTTTTTGGGGAACAAAAAGGATCAAAGCATGGAACAGGAGGAAGACAACACAATCAGAATTCCTGTACCAAAAGCTTCCAAGAAAAATATAAACTGGTACAAGGCATGGAGGAGTTCAAGAAGGATTTTGAAAATCAAGTAAGAGAAGTAGAGGAAAAATTGGGAAGAGAAATGAGAATGACGCAAGAAAATCATGAAAAACAGAGACAACTACCTGACTGAAGAAAATTACACCTTGAAAAATAGACAAACCCAAATGCAAAAGAGGCCCAAAAAGTCAATGAAGAAAAGAATGCCTTAAAAAGTCAATTTTGCCAGATGGAAAAAGAATTTCAAAAGCTCACTGAAGAGAATAATTCCTTCAGAATTAGAGTGGAGCAAATGGAAGCCAATGTCTTTATGATACATCATGATACTATTAAACAGGTCCAAACAAATGAAAAAATAGAAGGCAATGTGAAATATCTCATTGGAAAAACTGACCTGGAAAATAGATCCAGGAGAGACTATTTAAAAATTATTGGACTACCTGAAAGCCATGATAAAAAAAAAAAGAACCTAGAAAGCATCCTTCAAGAAATTCTCAAGGAAAATTGCCCTGATATTTTAGAACCAGAGGGCAAAATAAAAATTGAAAGAATTTGCTGATCACCTCTTGAAAAAGATCCCCAAAAAAAAACTCCTAGGAATATTATAGCCAGGTTCTGGAGTTCCCAGATCCAGCAGAAAATATTATAAGCTGTTAAGAAGAAACAATTTGAATATTGTGAGAACACAGTCAGGATAACACAAGATCTAGCAGCTTCTACATTAAGGGATCAAAGGGCTTAGAATATGATATTCTGGAGATCAAAGGAGCTAGGATTAAAACCAAAAATCACCTACTCAACAAAACTGAGTCTAATGTTTCAGGGGAAAACATGGTCATTCAGTGAGGTGGAGGACTTTCAAGCATTCTTGATGAAAAAGCCAGAACTGAATAGAAAATTTGACATTCAAATACAAGAAGCAAGAGAAGCATGAGAAAGTAAACAGGGAAAAGAAATCATAAGGAATTTATCAAAGTTGAACTATTTACATACCTACATGGAAAAACGGTAATTTTAACTTATAAAACTTTTCTCAGTATGAAGATAGTTGAAGGGAATATAAATGTATATATACACAC
>CM053591.1:40198223-40240080 GCA_028646515.1 Pseudochirops corinnae | reverse complement strand
TTTCCCCCTGAACTAGGTAAATGATATGTTTGATTAAAGTAAGATTGTTAACCCATTTTGAGTTGCTTTCCTTTAGAAAAGCAGATCTAAGAACCTGTGCTAGTAGCTGCCCTAGGTATGCTAGGGTGCTTGCTGTTACACTTGTTTAAAAAGGCACCCATAATTATGGCCCTCCACCATTCTGTACATCATTAGCAGGCATTGTGCATCTTCTCTGTAATCTCAACAACATATTATAAACACAATTAGAAAGCTCTTTTGCCAATCTTAACAAAATATTTTAAGGTTGTATTCTGCTTTCCTGTTATCTATTGGAAAGATAAGAATCTCTAAGTTTTTCCTAACTGTGGTTAGAGAACACTCAACATTTGAGAAAAAACACTATCTGAAACACCTAAATTATTGCAAGTTGGTCATAAATTTAGGGAGGTGAAGCGCAAAACTGGATTGTTAAATTGTCTGTTCTTTCAAGTGGATAATTAGAAAAAGAGATGATTTGTCTATTAGGCCAATTAAAGAAGTCCTACTCCAGGAATGTTCCTAAGTAGTCCCTTTCCCAAATGCCAATGGTACTAGTTGACTGATGGTGGAGATTGCAACAGTGCCTAGCAGAATGCCTGGAACATAGTGAACAGTTATTAAGCGATGGTTAATTGAGGGCAGGAACTCTGTCAACTGAGACGATGTTTATAAAATAGTTAGCACAGTGCCTGGCACATAATGGATACTTAAATGCTTATTCTCTTTCCCCATTCTGTTCATTGTTTTCTTCCAGCAGTTCTTAGCATGATGTTTTTATACATCAGTCAAAACTTGTTAAATGATTGAATCAGATTCAATGGATGTAATCCAATGTTTCAGTAGGTCCATCAGTCAGTCAATTAATAATAATAATAACAATAATAATAATAAATATTGCCTACTATGTGCCAGGCATTACTAAGTTCTGGCTTGCTAGAAATGAAATGGTTCATAGTGAGTCTAGGTGTAGTAGTAATTTCCAAAAGGACATAATTTCTTCTGGGCCTTGGTAATCCCGTCCTGATTTATTTTACCTCACTAGGTAATTGCTTCACAACAATTGTTTCAACCCTTTGCCTTTCTCTTTAAACCTTAAAAAACAACTTACACCCCTATGCTTATAGCATATGGTTTCTTCATTCATCAAAAGAGATAATATTTATGAAAAACCCTTACCACAGTGTCTAGCAATAGTAAATGCTATTTAAATACTCATTCGCTCCTTCTTCACTGAGAAACTTGAAGCCATATAATTGTACTTCCCTCAGTTTGTTTCTATTCCTAAAAATTTCTTAGCATCATCACCCATTTCTCTTCATTCCCTTCTGTTCCAGAGGAAAAGGTGTCCCTACGAGCTTAATTGTCTTACAGGAATCTATGATCCTATCCCTTTCTACTACTGTACCTCTACCCTCTGGTTTTAGCAATCATCCTCTATCATGCATTTTCAATCTCTCCCTTACTACCACTACTATTACCTTCCTGCCTATCTACAAATAGGTTCATGTCTCCCAAGTCCTAAAGAAAGACTCTCCTCTATCCTTCCACTCCAGCCATATTCCATCTTCTCTCCCTTCATAGACCAGCAGTCTACACCCAATGTCACCACTTCGTATGTCTCCTCCTCAACAATTCGATATCTGATTTGCAGCCATGCAATACCATCAGTACAAAATAGATGAAAAACAGGGTTGTTCAAAGCACTCTGCAATTTCCCAAGGATAATCCAGTCTGTTCTTTTCTATTTAATTCTTGGGTCAACTAATTGTCCATTTGTGCTAACAGTTGAAGATGTAGATGCACAGAGATGAGCTTTGTGGAGCATCCATCTACCATGCATGTTTTCCATGATATGGATGGTAGATATTCTTTATCCACTTGACTTTTTCCCATATGTATGGTAGCCCAAACTCTCTAGTATAGTAGCATGCATTTTATTGGGGGGTTCTACAATGCTCCAGGGCTTAATGTCATTGACAAATAGGAGCAACCAAAGGACTTCAGCATATATAGGGATCATATAGTTGTAGTGATAGATTTAGAGTCGGAAGGGACCTCAAAGACCATGTTGTTCAAGCTCAGTCATTTTATGTATAAAGAGATGAAGGTCCAGGGACGTTGAATACCTTGTCTGAGGTCACACAAATAGTTAGGACCTAAGTCAGGATTGGAACAATGCTGACCATGACAACGGTCAACCTTTGCATGAGCATATAACTTTGTTTTAAGTTTGTCAAATAAGGTTATCTTTGTTACATCTTTTAATTATCCAATCTTGAATAATTTTGGTGTGTAGATGGGAGATGCCTTATTAGGTATTTAATAGGGTTCTCTGGTAGGAACAGATCAGTGAAAGTACTGGCCCGGGATACAAATATTTCATGCATTTATTAGTTGTGTGAAAGGGGGAAAATACGCACCTGAGAGGCAGGAACATCTAGAAGTTTCTAAATGTTAGCTTTTCTTTTCTTTTTTTTTTTTTGAATATGAACTTTAGAGAATGGTCAAGCAAACCCAGCAATAGTTGCTATTAATATGAAACCTAAAATACTACAAAATACTTTTCTCTTACATTTTATATATGAAGTCCAAGTAATGACTCAAACTACAGTAACCTATCAATTACAGAGACAGCAGGAATAGACTGAATGATGAATTAGGAACCATAAAGACCTGGACTTAAATTTCACTTCAGATACTAACTTACTATCTGACCCTGGGGAAAGTCACAACCTCTAAGTGCATCTAAGTAGAAATTGCAGAAGTTGCCTATCTTTGGTAGAGGTAGTTTCCTCATTGGAAGCTTTATATACCAGTAAAATCACAACTCTAGACCGAAAGGAAAGGAAACTTTTTTTTTATTGGAACTACCAAAGCTCTCAGAAATATGAAGACATAAAAAAATTTTTTTCTCCATTTTTAATTAGAAATTACATTTTTTCTTTTAAATGTTAAGAATTTGAAATTCACTTTGAAATAACTAAGACATATCTTTTAATGAGACACAAACTTGTCAAAGAGAGTCTCTGGCTTCAAACATATGGCCAGAAAAATGGAAAATCCAAAATGAAATACCATGCCTGACTAAGTCCAAAACAGTAGGCTAAGTAGACTAAGCCCAAACAACAGTAGACTAAGTCCAAAACAGTAGGGGAGGTGCAGAGAATATTGTATAAGTGGCATGAGTTAGCTCAGAGGTTGGGAATTAGAAGCTAAGCTCTTTTTTCCTATCAGTTCCTAGAGGGGATCTATAGGCTAGGTTTGGAGGACATTTGTTCTGTACTTCTTCTGTACAGCAGTGGTGTCAAACTCAAATAGAAGGTCACTAAACCACACATAACAATCACTGTCTGCATATGTTGACTTAGAAACCCACATATTAACATCTAGTCCATTATTTGAAACTGATTGAATGGCTAGACCCTAAGAACATTTATTAAAGATTTGATATCCTTGGAAGGATATCTACAATGGAGTATCCTCGAATATCTGTACTTGACTCTCTGTTTTTTTGCTTTGTTTTGCTTTTTGAATGACTCTTTGACAATTAATATTTTTATCAACGACTTGGATGAACACATAGTTATCACATTCATTAAATTTTTGCAGATGACTCAAAGCTGGGAGGAATAGCTGGCATACTGCCTGACACTGTCAGAATTTTAAAAAATCCCAATCAACTGGACCCTTGGTCTGAGTATATTATAATTCATTTCAAAAAAATTAACTTCACAAATACAAGAAAGATGAGGGGTGGCTAGAAAGTATAAAATCTGGAAAAGAGCTTAACATATTAATGGAGTGTAAGCTCAATAATGAGTCAATAGTTTGCTATGGCAGCCAAGAAATCTTGGCAGCATTACAGGAGACAAATAATGTTCACATGACTGAAGGTGATACATCTATTGTATTCTGTCCTCATGAGACATCTGGAATATCATATTCAGTTCTAGGTGCTAAATTTTAGGAAGAATAATATTTATAAGTTAGAACTATGCAACAGAGGGCAACCAAGATAGCATGATGGCCTTGAGCTCAGGACACGTTTGGATTGGTTGAAGGACCTAAGCAGATGTCCATCTTGGTAAAGAGAAGATTTAGGAAAAACAATCTCAAATACTTGTAGGGCTTTCATTTGAAAGAGGTATTTGTTAAACTTGTCTGACTTATCTAAACTGGGATCAACAGATAGAAAGAGAAACTACTTAACTGCCAAGGGTAGTGGGGCATTAGAGATCAGTGTTAATACTATAAGTGAATGTAAAGTTCCTTCTAACTCTCCATGCGAGCCCCTGAGTATTATGGTGCTGTGTTTTTACCAAAGAAGACAGAGACTATCTCCCTTCATTCTAGATGGAGGGGTGTGTGCATCACAACATCTCATGAAGAGTGAGATGTGGGTAAGACACTTGGGAGAGGATGGAGCAGAGAAAAATGAGAGGAATTCTAGAGCAATGTTTCTCAAACTGTGCTGCAAGGAACCCTGAAACATCCCAAGGTTGTTTTTTTTATAATGAACTTTATGATATTTATTAATAGGCAGTAAAATAATAATTTTAGAGGGTTTTGCTACAAGGGTTCTGCCAAGATTCTGATTAAACTAAAGGGTTTTTATGTAGAAAAGTTTGAGAATCACTGCTATAAGGAATGGCATGCAGAAGATACACAATGCTTTGGTAGAAAAACTGTGATTCTCTGAGTTGGCTGAAAACTACACCACAGTCTTTCCCTTTCCCCTTTTTCTCTTTTCTACACTCTGCCCTCCTCAAAAGTGCCTAACAGCTCCAAACCTCACCTTTGATTCATTAAAGTTGATATTTTACATTGTTGTTTGCCTAGATTTTAGAAATCAGAACCAAAATAAAACTGATAAATCCAAGGAATTATTGGTCTGCGGGTATTTTGTATAGTCAAGGGAAAGGTTATGGTCAATTTCATAGAGAAGGCAAAGAAAGCTTCTTTTTAAACGTGGAGTATTTCCCCTTCTAGGGCCTCAAAAGAAACCAAAGAGATTGTTAAAATTAATAAATGGTGTTATAAATACTTCAAAGCAGGCAGATATCAAGCCATGTGAATCTGAACTGTCATGGATGTCATGGGCAAAGAATGAGCTAAGCAACGGTATTAGAGGGAGGAAGAGTTGGTAATTAAGATAGAGTAATATATAGGTAGAATATGCTTTGTTAACCTTAAAACGCTTTATGAACATTAGCCTATCATTCTTATTCTTATTCTTAGTAGTAAGTATAGAGTTGGAATTGTTTCCCTAGAGGCCTTAGTGGGCTCAGGAAATAAAATTTCCTTCCTATTCTTTCATTATTCAGTACTCCATCCACTCATAATTCCATTCCTATGTTTGGCATGTGGGCCTTGACTGAGGGAAAGTCATGCTCAGGGGAATGCCTTGAAAGAGAAACTTGTACACTCTGTAGCCATGTGAAAAAAGACTCTAATTCACTATTGATTGGAGAAATGCAAATTAAAACAATTCGGAGGTGCTACCTTATACCTATTAGATTAGCTAATAGGACAGAAAAGGTAAATGACAAATATTGGATGGAAAGTGGCAAAAACGATACTTTAATGCACCGTTGGTAGAGTTGTGAATTGATTTAGCCATTCTGTAGCACAATTTGGAACCATGCCCAATTGGCTATAAAACCACGCGTACCTTTTGACCTACCAATACCACTACTAGCTCTGTATTCCAAAAGACATTTTTTTAAAATAGGAAAAGGACCTATATGTACAAAAATATTTATAGCAGCTCTTTTCTGGGGGAAAGAATTAGAAGTTGAGGGGATACCCATCAATTGGGAAATGGCTGAACAAGTCGTGGTGTGTGATTATGTTGTAATACTATTGTGCTATAAGAAATGATGAGCAGGATGCTCTCAGAAAGACCCCGAAAGTCTTGCATAAGCTCTGATGCAAAGTAAAATGTACTGTGTGCAAAGTAACAGCAATATTGTAAGACGATCAGCTGTGAATGACTTAGCTACTCTCAGCAACACAACAATCCAAGACAACTCTGTTGGATTTATGATGAAAAATGCTATCCATTCCTAGAGAAAGAACTGATGGTGTCTGAATACAAATTGAAGCATATTTTTTTAAACTTTATATTTCTTTTTCTTGTCTATGTTTTCTTTCACAGTATGACTATTATGAATATGTTTTTCATGACTACACATGTATAACCTGTATGGGGTTGCTTGCCTTCTCAATGGAGATGGGGTGGGGAAGGAGGAAGGGAGAGAGTTTGAAATCCAGGGTTTTAAAAATGAATGCTAAAAATTGTTTTTACATGTAACTGGGTAAAAATAAAAGCTTAAAAAAAAAAGAGCTGCTGTGTCCACTCAAGAAGAAGTAGTTAGCTTTTCTTTTAAACCAGACAACTCCTGGTTGTCTTCAACCACGGTCACTCCAAAAACTTTTTTTGTAAAGGGTCAAAACTGAGCCTATGATTTTAATGGTGAAGGACATTTCCAGTGAGGAAGCTACATATACACAGACAGATCTGCAGCTGGTCTAGAGTCTTAGAAAATTGCCAGGGGCACTCTCATAGATGAAGTGATTTACTTATGGCTGCACAATAACTCTTAAGTCAGAGGCAGGGCTTGAAAGTAAGTCTTATTAATTCCAAGGCTGGCTTTTTATCTTCCACATTCTGCTGTCTCTCACCTAACAATAAGGACTATCCAAAATCAAACTGGGCTGCCTCAGGAGTTAGTGGTTTTTTCTTTTTTGGACATCTTTAAGAAGCCATCTAGTGACTAGTTGTTAGGTGTGATGTAGAGGCAGCTAGATTACTCAGAGGATAGAATTGGAGTCAGGAGGTTATTTTGTTGTGTCTCTTTGTGACCCCATTTTTTTGCAAAGATACTAAAGTAGTTTGCCATTTCCTTCTCTAGTTCATTTTTTGGATGAGAAAACTGAGGTGTACGAGGTTAAGTGACTTTCCGAGGATCGCACAGCTAGTGTTTGAAGTCTGATTAGAACTCAGGTCTTCTTGACTCTAGGCCTGGTACTCTGTCCACTGCACCAGTTATCCCTTGAAGAAAGGAAGACCTGAGCTCAAATTTGGCTGTGTGACCCTGGGCAAGTCATTTAACCCATATGCCTTGATCTACTGGAGAAGGAAATGGCAAACCACTCCAGTATCCTTGCCAAGACAACCCTATGGAGTTTATTGGAGTGCCATGATTCATTGGGTCACAAAGAGTTGGACATGACTGAACAACAAATGGTGTAGAACAGAGGGGTAGGACTTGTGGCTTCAGAACTCCAAAGGACCCCCAGATTAAAATGCAATTGGCAAATGTTTAAAAAACAAATATAAATACAATAAAATACAGATAATATTAATTTGTAGTTTTTCTATGTCAACATGTGGCCCATAGAGATCTGTTGCTATTTGAGTCTGACCCCATCAATGTAGAGGGACCCTTGTTCAGGTGTGGGTTGGACTTGATGACATCTGAGGTCCCTTCCAACTCCAAGATTTGATGATTCCTGGTGATGAGTATGTAGGCTTCTGAGGACCAGCAACAATACAGGCGTTCCTCTCCATTTCAAGAGGGCTATGACTCACATCAGATATAAGAATCATATGTAACTAGTAAAATGCCTTGAGATCCTTAGGTGAGTGTGAAACTAAAAAGGATATTCTCTTCCTAATAAACAGCAAAATATGTAGTTACAGAGCAGTTTTGGGTAAAGCAGTTAATTTGGCCAGTGATAGATTGGCAGCTTTATTACTGCTCTGTGTCTGTGGGCTGACTAGCTAAACACCCAGTTTAAACCAGTAGGTGTGCAGAGCGTAGCAGGTATTCAATAAACGCTTCTTAGTAAGTTAAGTAACATACTATACCAGTGCTACTGTAGAAGGCTAATCCACTAGATGCACTGAACTCTTCAATAAAGAACTGAGAAAGGGAAATGTGTTCATCTGTGATTAAGGACTTATTTCCATGCTTCCAGTACAACATCAAATCTTCCTCATTATATGCATCTAAAACAAAAGAGAGGAAAAGAAAATCCTTATGAGTAGATTGTAAGCTGTTTGAGGACTGATCCAGAGGCTCCAAGACTTTCAGCACCTAATGCGGAACCTTGTATGGGGTGGGTACCCAATAGATAGTTCTTGTCTGATCAGTCCTTTTATCCAAAAGAAATCTAAGTTTTCTATAACTGTACTAGCATGGCTGGTGTCCAGTGGCCAGTTTTCATAAGCTTAGAGCAATAAAAAAAAAAGGTTATTTCAACATGGTTGCCAAACCATTGCTTCTAGATCTGTAGGCACTCCTTTCCATGCTAGGACTTCACTAGAATGAAGGACTTGGGATTCATGTAAATACCACAGGATTGGTGGAAGGACCTGGCTATCATCATAGGACCACAGATTTAGAGCTGGAAATTACCTTAAAGGCCATCAAGTCATAGGACTATATTATATCTCAGCTCATAAATCTAGGGTTAGAAGAGACCAGCGAGGCCATCTAGACCTATCATTCCTATTTTACAGATGAGGAAACTGAGGCCTACAGAGGTGAAATGATTTGCCCACAGTCCTATTAGATAGTTAAGTGGTTCAAGTTCCTGAACTCCAAACCCAGGACTCTACCACAGAGCACCTGTATCTTCCAAAGATGTTTCTGAGGTGTTTCATTAGTAAGTGCACATCCTCAGAAGAAAGAGAGTGAAAAAAATGGAATAAGATTGTAATTTACAGACAAATCTTGGAAAAATACTATGCCTCTTGACCTGTACAGTTCCATGTATTATCAGGTAACAGGGAGCATGCTTCATTGAGATGCTTCAATATACCCTAAATCAAATACTTAACTGGTTTTTAATATTCTTTAGGAGAGCAACTTTATAGAGGAGCAATTAGTTCCATAGGAAAAAATTCTGTGTATGGGGCGTATGTTCCTAGATAGCCAGAATTTAAACTAAAACCATCAAAATGTATTTAGAAATACTTGAGACAATCTAATCTCTTTCATTCATTGTTTTGATGTCAGTAAACATTTATTTAGGTAGCTAAGTGACAGAATGGTTAGAGTGCTGGGCCTGGAGTCAAGAAGACTTGAGTTCAAATGTGACTTCAGATACTTAATAGCTTGTGACCCTGGGCAAGTAACTTAAACCTGTTTGCCTCTGTTGTCTCATCTGTAAAATGAACTGGAGAAGGAAATGGCAAAACACTCCAGTATTTTTGCCAAGAAAACCCCAAATAGGGTCAGGGACATAACTGAAGTGACTAAAACTATGAAGTGACTACTACACATGAGGCACGATTTTAGGCTCTGGCAATACAAAAATGAAACATTACCTGCTCTCAAGGACCTTATAGTCTACTATCAAAGACAGAACATACACAAAACATAGTGTAATTTCAGGAGGGGGAACACTAACAACATGGGTGTATGGAGATACCAGGAAAGGCCTTACTTACAACAGGAGGTGACCCTGAGCAATAGTAACAATGGTTGAGGGACAGGGACTGGATCTGTACTTTCACTGATATGTGGAATTCTCACGTGAGGAAAATGTTCCCCAATGGACACCTCACGCCCTCCTAGAAACACAATCTGGGGCAATGAGAGGTTGAGTGTTAGCACAGAATAACATTATGACTAGTTTCTGAATCAGCACTTGAAACCAGGACTTCCTGACCTCAAGGCTAGGTCTCTTGAGATCCATTATGCTATATTCTCTCACAGGTAGTATGTTTTAAATAGGAACAATGAAAAATAATTCCTTTTCAAATATGTAAAGCCTTTAGTAAGTTCATCAGCATGAGTCCTTGTCAATCTGGCGCTGGCAAACACAGGACTAACTCAGGTTACCATTGACCATCTGGTCTATATTGTCAGTGATGACTGAGGGGTTTCATGAGAAGGTGGCAGAGAAATGATACACTTAGAGAAGGAGACATATTTTTTTGAATGAGACCAATGAAAGAAATTGTTTTGCTTGATTTTGTGGATTTGTTACAAGTAACAATAGGGCAGGAATTAGGAGGGAGAAAAAATGAATTTCTGCTAATTAAAAAAAATGGTTATCCAAGAGTATGTTTGTGTAGATATTATGAAAATGTCTCATTAGATAGTTAAGTGGCAGGGTAGGAATTTGAAGCCAAGTTCTTAAACTGCAAACCTAGTACTCTACCACAGAACAACTGTATCTTCCAAAGATGTTTCTGAGGTATTTTGTTAGTAACTGTAAATGCTCATAAGAAAGAGAGTAAAAAATATGGAATAAGATTTTAATTTTCAGACAAATCTTGGAAAAATAACATGTCTCTTGAGCTGTACAATTCCACATATAATCAGGTAATAAGTAGCAAACTAAACTTCGCTGAGATGCTTCAATGTACCCAAAAGCAAATATTTAATTAGTTATTAATACTCTTCAAAGAACTTTAGTAAGTTCAGACTATAATAAGTTGGACTTCAAGTTGAAGTCATAACTGTTAGCTGGTCAAGGTTCTGGGAAGGTTACATAGTCAGATGAATTCTTAGACATTTGTTTCTGTGGCCTTGTCTTTCTGGGATCTGATTAAAAAAAAAATTTATATGTCCCAGGCACGTTCAATGTGGAGGGGTAACATGGTACAGTGAAAAGACACATTGGATTTGGAATCAGAGAACCTCGATGTAGGTATGTCACTTAAATCTGTTTAACCTTGAGTAAGCTGCCTAACTTACCTAGGCCTCAGTTTATCATCTGATAATGAGAGGATTGAACTAGATGATTTTGAAGGTCCCTTCCAGCTATACAACTAGGATTTTACAATTCTTTTTTTTTTTGCTTTTTTTTGGAGGGGGGGAGGGTAGGGCAATTGGAGTTAAGTGTCTTGCCCAAGGTCACATGGCTAGTAAGTGTTAAGTGTCTGAGGTCAAATTTGAACTCAAGTCCTCCTGACTCCAGGGCAGTGCTCTATTCACTGAGTCACCTAGCCACCCCAATTCTATGATTCTAATGCAGGATTTAGTGACTAGATATACTATTTGGCTCATTTTCTAGGCCAAGACTTAATAAAGCTTATTGATTCATATGTAATTGATTCATTTCAACTCCTAAACTTATTATGTGTTAAATAGAAATAGGATGATTGTGTTTGGGCATCAGATTCTCTTTACTTAACTGGGTTAAATACCATTTTGGAAACTCTATAATTTGAAAAAAATCACATAAGATATAATTTAAAAAAAATGAAAAATCTATAATTATGTTTCTGAAAGTAGTACTTGAAAAAGACTATCTACCTTTGAAGCTAAATAACCCTGTCTAAAAAACAAATATATTAAACCTGCATCAGTGATCCAGTATGGTTAGTCATGATATACCCCCCTATCAGTATATGCTTTAAGTACAGAGCACACAGACATATTAAACCAGATAGTAAGACTTACAGCTTTCTAGTTCAAGAGAACAGTTTTGAGTGTCAAGAGGAAACCGACTGAAATCCATAAAGCACATGGCCGAAACTGTTATCCTATAGGAGAAAAAGTACAAGGGAAGATGCAGATCATATGATATAGAAAAATGGGTATACAAGATGATTTGTGCTTTCTTATCATTTGTACATTCATATTTCCAAGCATATTTCCAAGCATTATGCAGTTATTGATCTCCATTGTAATATATTGGCTTGGAGCTGGGTGCACCATAGACCTGAGTGGAGAAGACCATTGTAGATGTTGCACCATTCATGGGAAGTCTTCTGTGAAATTTTCTCTGCCATCTCCTGCCATTGAGAGTGGTCATAATTATGTAGTTCTATAGTAGAAGTTCTCAACCTGTGGGTTATGTTCAGTTTGTAACAATGAAAATACATCCAGCATATCAGATAGATTCATAACAGTAGCAAAATTACAGTTATGATGTAGCAATGAAAATAATTTGATGTTTGGGAGTCACCACAACATGAGGAACTGTATTAAAGGGTCACAGCATTAGGAAGGTTGAGAGCCACTGTTCTATAGGGTGTACTTAAGAGCATCTGGAACATTTTACAACTGGTAGCACAGTGGATCTCTAGAGCCCTGGGCCTGGAGTAAAGAAGATTTGAGTTCAAATTTTACTTCAGACACTTACTGTGTGACCTTGAGAAAGTCACTTGACTTCTGTTTGCCTAAGTAAAGAAGATCTGAGTTCAAATTTTACTTCAGACACTTACTGTGTGACCTTGAGAAAGTCACTTAACTTCTGTTTGCCTAAGTTTCCTTAACTATGAAATAGGGATAATAAGAACACCTACCTCACAGGATTGTTGTGAAAATCAAATAAGACTGTATTTGTAAAAGCACTTAGCAAATACCTGGCACATAGAAGGTGTTATACAAATGCTTATTCCCTTCCTAGTTGGTCCACTGATGGATGTAGTTTTGATGTGATAAAAATAGGCTTGCATGTTGTGAGTGAGGCAATGGGGAAAGGGAGATAATCACAGTAAAGTGACGACAGATGAATACTTTGTTCCCCTATTAGATTTAGACTCCAGGTGGGTGGAAACCTGGAGCCTTCAAAGCCACCAGCCTTGCTATAGAATTCCATATTCTATATGGATCTTGTTGGGTATATGTGGAAGTAGAATTTGCTGTCTGCTTGCTAGTGTCCCCCACATGACATATATCAGCATAGAAAGAGCATTAATGAAAATCAAAGCAAATTTTTTTATCAGGTAAAACTAGCTCCAATAGTGGACAACTGAGTTTTCTTCAGGGTTTTTGTTTCAGAAGACTTCCAGGATAGAAGGGAATGGAATGAGGAGAACAGGGAGTTCCTGGGCATCCAAACAAAGCCTATTCTGCTGGTCTAGAAAAGAAAACAAAATGACTTTTTAAGGATACAAAGTCAGTGGGGGGGGGGGGGGGTGTCCAACTGGAATTAAATATTGAGGTCATTATTTGCAAATCAAATGCTGGTTGGAGTTTTTACGAGACAATGTCCTTCATAGGACAAATTTATTTGGGTTTCTTGCTTTGCCCAGGACTCATTATCAGCTATAAATAGCATTTAGTTCCTCATCTTCCTCAGCTTGTAAATCAAATTAAGGTAAGTTATTTCAAAATGTATAATTCATATGATTGCATCAATGACTTACATAATGATGAAGACTTGTTTTTTGCTTTTTGCTAATTCTGTTCTCTTCTACATTTTCCTGGCTTGAGGCAGAAGTTATTGTTCTGATCCTGTCTAGTAGCATAAGTTCTGGTTGTGTATTCATTAGAACAAAAGCAAATCAGAAATAAATAATGAGCCCCCAAGCACATTTGCAAAGAACAAAGGGCAACGGATACTTGACTCCATCCACCTTGTGAGCTGATTAGATGAATGGTTTTTATCTTTTTATCTCCATAGGCAGAAAATAAAAGAACTATAATATTTATCTGGAAAAAATCCCCAGAGCCACCGGCCATATCCGTAGGACAAAAACCCTCTTCTCTTACCCACAGACTTTCAGTTAGTTGTTTTTGGCTCTCACTATAATAGGGGCAACTTGGGTAACTTCTGAATAGAACGTTAGGCTCGGAGCCAGGAAGATGAATTTATAGCTGGCCTCAGATATTTACTAGTTGTGTGTCCCTCAGCAAGTCACTTAACCTCTCTCAGATTCAGTTCCCTCATCAGTAGAATAGTGATAGAAATTGCACACATCTCCTAGGGTGGTTGTGAGGGATAAAAGAGATCATGGTGAAGCATTTTGCAAAACCTCTAAGTAGTAGCTATTTTTTACTGAGGATCTATCAATTCATCATATTTCAGCCATTAAGATATTCCTTCCAAAAGCTGTAATAGGGAAAATAAAAGGTAGTAGGTCCATGATCAAATACCGTGGTAGCACTCTCAATTCCTGATAAGGGTTGGGACTGGTGCTTTGGCTACTTAATTTCTGAATAAAAATTCAAGATAGAAATGAACACTGTGATTTTTTTTACATTGCTATAGGGTGTTCATGATATCTAACAATGACTCTTTTGTACTACACTGAGCCAAACAAATTTATTTTTTCATCATCTAAAAAAACCTCTCTGGGATACATGGATGAAAAGAAGTTGAAATGTCTAGGTTTACCTGAAGGCCTTTCTAAAATTAATCATTGATAAACTATTCAATATACACAAGACTCAGACTATTGAAAGGTATATCCCACTCTAAATAGTGTGGCAAGGGGCAGGATCAGTGGAGAGAGTAGTTTTTAGTAATTATCCATTTGGAATAAGGAAATTGAAGAAAAAGGAAATGAAAGATAATAGACCATGACTGGTCTTCATATGTACAGTTTTGTATATACAGGAGTTAAAGACATTATCTGGACAATTCTAGGCAAAAACTTGCTTTTTGGAGTTTTATTGCTTGACCTGCCTCAGACATTGTATTCATAATATCATTCAACTTTCCAAATACCTTTAATAGTTCCCTATTTCCTATTGCATCACTTCTCAAAGTGTGGTTTGGGGACCTCTGGGGAAAGGTATGGTAAGATCCTTTCGGGTCTACAAGGTCAAAACTATTTTTATAATAATAAGATATTTTGATTTTTAATATGGTAAATATGAACAGACATAACCTACATAAATAAAAACTCTGTACAAGGGTATTCTCAAAAATTTTTGAGTGTATGGTCTTAGGACAAAAAAGTGTGCAGCCTACTGTATCACATCTAAAGCCCTCGATTTACTTTTTTATCCTTATTGCCCACTTCTCACTGTTCATTTACTTTATTTGGATGAGTCTCCTTGTCTCACTAGTACATAATATTTATCCTCACCTCCATGCCTTAGCTGATGGCATTCCCCTAGCTTGGAATTGCCTTGATTTTCCCTTCTCTTTCTATTAATTCTACCTTTCCATACAGACATAACTCCCAGTTTCAGGCCTACCTTCTCAAAGAAGTCTTCCCTTACTACTCTAGCCTTCACTGACTTTTCTCTTCCAAAATTCAACAATACTTAGAGACTTAGAAATAATTGGCTCACTGTCATTTCCAGTGTGTTAGTTGTATTTCCCAAACTAGGTTATAAGTAAGTTCTTTGAGGGCAGAAAAATGTACAGTACATTGTCTTTAGAATCCTTGAGTAGGCAAATTTTTGTTTAGGTATAGGCTGTATCTATACCATAGTAAAGACCATAAAGTATAGGATAGTATAGTATGGTATGGTATGGTATGGTATGGTATGGTATGGTATGGTATGGTATGGTATAGTATAGTATAGTATAGTATAATATAGTATATAGTATATACCATAGTAAATTTAGATGTGACCAAAATGTTGTTAGGCCAACTCACTATGACTTGTCCATGTAGGCATATTAATAGTACTTTTTATTTAGACATTTTTAGTCATGGCCAACTCTTTATGACCCCATTTGGGGTTTTCTTGGCAAAGATTTCTATTTCCTTCTCCAGTTCATTTTACAGATGAGGAAACTGAGGCAGAGTTAAGTGACTTGCCCAGGGTCATACAGCTAGTAAATATCTCAGGCCAGATTTGAACTCAGGAAGAACTTTTCTGATTCCATGCCCAACAATCTATCCACTGTGCCACCTAGCTGCTGCCCTTTTATGAATAGTAGGGGTTGTGAAAAGACTAGTCTTGTGACTCAAGGCATTATTTTTAATCTTTTGCTTATGTTTCGTTTTGATGTAGCCATGACCCATGGTACCACTAATTGCTTAATGACTTGATCTCTTGGTGCATCTGTTCTTCATCAATGTGGAAACTCTTTCTACTGATGCAAATTGCAACTTTATCACTTTGTGCTATTCTTGACTAATATAAATGTTCCATAGAGATTCTGCCTAACATCCTGATGCCTTCCTCTCAATCTTAGGAGAGTCAATGTGCTACTTCATCTGTATGTTATTTCTCATTCTCTTTATATGACAGCCTCTGCTTCTGTTGTTCTCATAACATTCTTGATAATGTATTTTGTGCTGCATCTTCTGTGAGTCATCAACTGTTGAAACAGAATAGAATTTTTATTGAATATTAGAATTTTTGCTTCTGAGAAAAGTTGAGTAAATGATACTTTGCCTTTGGGTGATGTCTCCCTTCTGTCGCCTCTGTTCCCTTCCATGTCTGACTTTTATTCTCAAGTAGAAAAAAAAAGTAAAATATTTTGTGTTTATATTTATATATATATATATATATATATATATATATATATATATATATATATAGAGAGAGAGAGAGAGAGAGAGAGAGAGAGAGAGATACAAACACAATATATCAGGATGAATAAATCATTAATGATGCTTATGTAGATTTGACCTCTTTGTTGCTATTTTCAAAGAGATTTCTTACCTTATTGAAGTCTGCTACATAAGTGCAGTAAATTTTAAATATAGGA
This sequence comes from Pseudochirops corinnae, assembly GCA_028646515.1. Taxonomy (NCBI): domain Eukaryota; kingdom Metazoa; phylum Chordata; class Mammalia; order Diprotodontia; family Pseudocheiridae; genus Pseudochirops; species Pseudochirops corinnae. The sequence goes on along the minus strand of CM053591.1, from coordinate 40,223,691 downwards.
AAAATTTCTAGAAAAACAATTAGTAAAAACAACAATACCAAGTAACTATTTGGCATGGATTTCATAGGAAAGCAGGCTAGATGAAGCTGAAGTTACAAAATCTTTACCAAATCATTCTCTAAGATTAAGAGGCAAAATGATGCTTGGTGTAATGAGACCTAGAACATTCCCCAGCTCATGCCCCAACGTAATTCAGTGAACAAACACAGCTGTTTGAAACTTCTAGTTTATATTTAGGAAGTCAGACACACTCCTGGTTTGGTTTAGTTCAAAAGAGTGTAGGAAAAGAAAAGCATTTTTGATGTTCATGACAAGAAAGCTTTATTCTTACCGGAGACTGAAGAGGACATTACCATCGGGGTATACTCGGAGCATAATGTTCTCTACAGTTGTATCGTGGATGAAGGATCTTTTGGAATGTACAAAAAATACATCAGGCACCCAAATCTTTTGGATTAATCTACCATCAAAGGTCATGCTTTTATTTCTTGTACTAGGAAAGGAGAGCCGTTCATCTTTCCAGTAATGCCTGAGGTAAAAGGTCATTGTAAAGTCCTAGGCAAGAGAGAAAAGAAAGTCAAAACCAGAAGGAATCTCTTTCTAGATGATCTCTTGGAACCAGTCTGGGGAGTATTCCATCCCAGGTATCACACTAAATAGCCTCTTTAGGGATTTTCCTTGAAAAGCCTTTTGTCAGAATCATCTTCCTAAAGCACAAGTCTGATCATGCCACTCTTTTATTTAGGAAAATCTTATTTGCCTCAACTGGGCCCTCATTGTTGCCAGTTAATCTTTTTATATGTCCTTAATTTACTTATGGAGGCAGCTAGGTGGCCCACTGGATAGTGTGCTAGGCCTCAAGTCAGGAAGACCTGAGTTTAAATTTTACTTCAGACACTCATTAAGACACTTCACACACTCACTGTGTGACCCTGGGCAAGTCACTTAACCTCTGTTTTCCATAAGCCACTGGAGAAGGAAGTGGCAAACTACTCCAATATCTTTGATAAGAAAACTCCATGGATAGCTTTGATGAGCTATGGTTCATGGGGTCACAAAGAATTAGACATACCTGAACAACTGAACAACAAATTTACTTATTATCCCACTAACTATGGAGGCTTTCTCAAACCTTTTTATACGTCCTCAAGTATGGCTTCCCATTCCTCCACCTCTCAGATAAGAACCTCTCCTTATCTTTCACTGAAAAAATCGAGGTAATTTGCTGAGAGCTCCCTGTCCACTCCTCCTCATCTCACACCATCCGGATGCCTTTTGCCATTTTTCCTACTTCAGTGCTGTCTCACATGAAGAGGTGGCCCTTCTAATGGCTAAGGCAACTAGTTTAATATGCACAAGTGATCCCATTCCATCCCTTCTTCTCAGCAGATTGCCTCCTCTATCATCTGCACTCTCTCACTTATCTCTCAATGTCTGCTGCTTCTGTGCTGCCTATAAGAGGGTCATCTCCAGTTGGCATGTTCTATATCTGGCCACTGGACCCAGATGACTCTAGAGGAGAAAGTGAGGCTAGTGACTTTGCATAGCCCTCCTTTACTTAAATCCAATTCTCTTGCATGTCATAGCATCACTTCCCTGATGTCATGGTCCTCTTTGAGAATGAAGGACAAACAACCTTCGTGAGTAGTGGTAGGACCTGCCCTACTGGGGACCCTTCCTTCCTCCCTTCCTCCCTTCCTCTCTTCCTCTCTTCCTCCCTCCCTCCCTTCCTTCCTTCCTTCCTTCCTTCCTTCCTTCCTTCCTTCCTTCCTTTCCCTTCCCTCTGCCTCTGTCCATGTAGGTTATCATACTGTTACCTGTGGGTGCTCTGTTCGAAGGAATGTAAATTTGATCACTGAAAAGTAGAAAGATATCTTGGGGTTTATGGACTAGATTTCTTTCTTAAGTACCATGCCTTAAACCCAAATCACTCTGATTTTCACAGATAGGCAAATCAAAGACAAACAACAAGTGCTCATAAACTTATCCATATTTCCACCATTCTCAAAAAATGCTCTCTTGATACTATCCAGTCTCCACTATCTATCATCCCATTTCTCTTCTCTCTTTTGTGGCTAAACTCCTTGAGAAGGCTGTTGACAATTGATGCTCCACTTCCTTTCCTCTCATTCTCTCTTTAAATATTCCAGTTTGGTTTCCAAAGTTATCTTTTAATGAAAACTGCTCTCTCCAAAGTTAATAACAACCTGTATCTCTTTAAAAAATTTTATTTTAACATTAAAGTTCTTTTTTAGTTCCAAATTCTCTCCATCTCTTCAGTCTGATACCCACTCACTGAGAAGACAAGAAATATGACCTATGAAATCATGTGAAACATTTCTGTTAGCCATGACACAAAAAAAGCGAGAAAATAAAAGTGAGAAAATTATATTTCAATTTGTATTCAGAGTTCATCAGTTCTCTATCTGGAGGTGAATGGCAATTTTCATCATGTGTTCTGTATTGTTTTAGATCATTGTATTAATCAGAATATCTAAGTCTTTCACAGTTGATCATCATTACAATATTGCTGTTACTGGTTCTGCTCACTTTACTTTGCATCAGTTTATGTAGAACTTCTCAGTTTTTTTCCTGAAATGATCCCTCTCATTGTTTCTTATAGGAAAATAATATTCCATCACAATCATATAGTACTTGTTCACATTCCTCAATTGATGGCCATCCCCTCAATTTTCTAATTCTTTGTCACCACAAAAAGAGCTGCTATAAATATTTTTGTACATGTAGGTTCCTTTTTTTGGTAAACATAGGTCCTTTTCCTTATTCTGTGATTTCTTCAGTATATTTTTATGTATACACACACACACACACACACACACAACAGTGGTATTGTTGGGTCAAAGTGTATGTACAGTTTTATAGCCCTTTGAGCATAGTTCCAAATTGTTCTCCAGAATGGTTGGACCAGTTTACAACTCCACCAACAGTTTATTAGTGTTACTATTTTCCCACATCTCTTTCATCATTTATCATTTCTGATAGGTATAAGGTACTTTAATTTGCCTTTCTCTAACCAATAGTAATTTAGAGCATTTTTTTCATATCACTAGAGATAGCTTTGATTTCTTCTTTGGAACACTGTCTATTCATATCCCTTGACCATTTATCAGTTGGGGAATGGCTCTAATTTTTATGAATTTGGTTCAGTTTCCTACATATTTGAGAAATGAAATCTTTATTAGAAAAACTTGTAAAAAAACTTTTTTTTTTTTTAGCTTTTTACAATATTTCATTGTTTATGGTACCTTTTATCAAAATGTAGTCTCCCTAAAATATCTCTTTTAATTAAGCTCTCTTTTTGTTTTTGTTTTGTCTGAGATCATGATTGTTATCCTAACTTTTTTTTTTTTACTTCAGCTGAAGCATAATAGATTCTTCTCCAATCCCTCATTTTAATTCTGTGTATATGTCTTTCTGTTTCAAGTGTGTCTGTTGTAAACAATATATTGTTGGATTTCTGGTTTCCAATCCATTTTCCTATCCTTTTCTGTTTTATGGATCAGTTCATCCCATTCACATTCACAGTTATGATCACTAACCCTCTATTTCCTACCATCCTATTTTTTTCTGTTTATCCTGCTCCTCCTCCAGAGTCTGTTTTGATCCTTACCATTACCTTCCTCTCTTTTATCACCTTCCTCCTCCACCTCCACTTATCTTTTTCTTCCCCTCCTACTTCCCTGTTGGGTAAGATAGATTTCTGGACCCAACTGACTGTGTGTGTGTACACACACACACACACACACACACACACACACACACACATACACACATATATATATATTCTTCCTTCTTGGAATCAATTCTAATGAAGAGTGAAGGACAAGCATTACCCACACCACTCTCTCATTTTCTCCTGCACTGTGAAAGTCAATCATTCTCCTCTATTTTATATTTTATATTCTCTTCTCTAGATATTTTTTAAAAAGTGATACTACTCTCTCTTGATTCTCTTCCCTGTATGACCACATCTTCTCAGTCTTCTTTCCTGGATCTCATCTAAGTCATACTTGCTAACTGAAGGTGCCCCACAAGGCTTTGTTCTGACCCATCTTCTCTTCTCTCTATGTACTGTAATTCTTGGTGATTTCATTAGCTCCCATGGATTCAGTTATCATCTCTGTTCTCATGATTCTTAAATCTACTTATCCACACTTATCTTCTCTGTTCTCTTCTAGTCTTCCATTTCCAATGATCTACACTGAATGTTCCAAGAACATCTTAAGCCCCTAAACTGAACTCATTCTCCTCAGCCTCCTCAAGCCTTCTCTTCTGCCTAACTTCCTTGTTACTCTTGAGGACACTACCAAGATCTCAGTAACCTGGGCTCTTAACTTAGAAGTCACCCTCAACTCCTCACTTCTCATCTCCAATCTGGGGCCCAGTCCCGACAATTTTACCTTCATAAAATCTCTCATGTAGAACCCCTTCTCTCCTCTGACATTACCACCACTCTAGTGCAGACTCTCGCTCCTGGAATACCACAGTAACCTATTTCCCTTCCACAAGTCCCTGCTGACTGCGGTCTATCCTCTACTTAGCTGTCAAGATCTTCCTAAAATGCAGCTCTGACCATGTCACCTTCCTACTCAATAAACTCCGGTGGTTTCCTATCATGTCTAGGATCAAATATGTAATTTTCCAGTTGACATTCAAAGCACTTCGAAACCTGCCTCCCACCACCTTTCCAGTCTTCTTGAGGCAGTTAGGTGGCACAGTACCTAGAGTACCAGGCCTGAATCAGGAAGAGCTGTGTGACCCTAGGCAAGTCACTAATTCTCTGTTTACCTCAGTTTCCTCAACTGCAAAATGAGAATAATAATAGCATCTATATCCCAGGGTTGTTGTGAGGATCAGATGAGATAATAATTTTAAAGTGCTTGGCACAGTGCCTGGCACATTTGTTGTTGCTGTTGATTTGTTTCAGTTGGTCTTTCTCTCCGTGGGTTTTCTTGGTAGAAATACTGGAGTGGTTTGCCATTTCCTTCTCCAGCTTGTTTTACAGATGAGGAAACTGAGGCAGACAGGTACCTCCCCTCTGTAGGTTATTTCCAATTCACCCTGTGTACAGCTTGTTTTCAGAGTTGTTTGTATGTTGGCTCCCCAACTGTACTGTATGCTTCTTGAGAGTTGGGACTGTCCTTTGCCTTTCTTTCCCCATGCTTGACACAGTGCCATAAATGCTGGTTGAATGACTTTTGCAGAAAATAACCTTAAAGACCTTCACAATCTATCTTTCCAGGTTTACTGCTTTCATTGTTCCAGACAATTTAGCATTCCATCTCCCACCTTCATACTTTTGTCTTTTTTTTTTTTTTTTGCTTTTTTGGAGGGCATTTGGGGTTAAGTGACTTGCCCAACGTCACACAGCTAGTTTTTGTGTTAAGTGTCTGAAGCCGAATTTGAAGTCAGGTCCTCCTGACTCCAGGGCCGGTGCTCTATTCACTGCACCCCCTAGCTGCCCCCCACCTTCATACTTTTGAACAGGCAGTCCCATCCCCTATGGGGACCATTTCCTGTTCTCTCTTAATACTGTCCCTTCCTTAAATTACAATTATTATATATAATTATCACGGACATACTTCTCTTCATAGGTTGTATCCTCCCAGTAGAATGTAAACTCTAAAGGACAGAAACAGTTTTAGTCAATCCATCAGTAAGTATTTATTAGGCATCCATTATGTGCCAGCACCTGTGCTAAGTGCTAGGGATACAAAAAGAGGCAAAAGCCAGTTCCTACCCTCAAGGAGCTCACAATCTAACGAGTGATATAACAAGCAAAAAGTATATATATACAAACAAGCTGGATATATACAAATAATATTAGATAAACAGGAAATAATTAAGAGAGGGGAGGTATGAGAATTGAGAAAGCTTGGGAAAGAGTTTCTGTAGAAGATAGGATTTTATTTGGGATTTAAAGGAAGTCAGGGAAGTCCGTAGGTAGAGAGGCGAAGGGAGAGTATTCCATGGGATGGGAGACAGCCACAGAAAGTACCAGGAGCCAAAAGATAGTGTGTCTTGTTTGGAGAACAGCAAGAATGCAAATGTTATTGTATCCAAGAGGAATATAGCAAGGATGAAGGTATAAGAATACTCTAAAGGTAGGAAGGAGCTATGTGATGATAGTCTTTGAACACTTACCAGAGGATTTTGATTTTTTCTTTTGTCTTTTTATTCCCTGAACCTAATACAGTTTCTATAGTAGGTGCTTAGCAAATGCTTATTTGATTGGACTAGAAAAAATTGTAGGGGATATCACCATCCATAAATTATTATCACTATTCTCACTTTATTGAATTGGATAGTGCTTTCACCTTACTGTATTTTGTAAGCGTGTATGGTGCCTTATTAAGTGTGAGTGTAAAAGGCTACATACAAAGAGACTACATGCATTTTAGTGGTCACTTTGACTAAGCTTTTGTTCCCTAGGCAATGTGACACCTAAATCAAAATAGTTAAGTCAACTATCTAAATTAAATATAAATTAAATCAGTTAAATCTATCCTATTCCTAAAAAATCTATATATTTCTAGTCTAGTAGACTGCTTAGTGGTACTGTCAGGGCAGCTAGATGGCTCAGTGGATAGAGTACCAGACCTGAGTCAGGAAGACCTGAGTTCAAATCTAGCTTCTCACACTTACTAGCTGTACAACCCTGAGTTTAATCTATGTCTCAGTTTTCTCAGCTATAAAATGGGGATAATATCAGTACTTACATCCCAGGACTGTTGTGAGGTTTAAATGAACTGTATTTGTAAAGCCCTTAACACAATGCTAGGCACATAGTAGGCAGTATATACATGCTTATTCTTTCTCCTCCATTATTAGAATGGTGTAACGCCAGTCACAGCAGTAATTCCTTGAGGGCCAAGATTATTTCATTTTTGTCTTTGTCTCATGCCAAGAATTGTGAGGAGTACATAACAAGTACTTAATAAATGCTCGTTGAATTGAATGTGACTGAATACAAGGAAGTTTCTCAGCAAGATTAGCCATGGCAGTGAGTTGGAGTGAACATGACTCTAAAAATTCAAATTTTAGAATTTCAAATTTCAAACCCTAGACTTCTGTCTGAACTCTGTTATTAATCAACTGTGTTGCCCTGAGGGAGTCACATGTCCTCTTTGGCCCTCCTTTTCTTTATATGAAAAAATGAGATAATTAGACTAGATGAGCACCTTATATAAGACACATAAATTTCCATGATCCTTAACTAGCAATATCACTCTATCACCACTCTAACACATCCTGAGCTAATTTCATTGTAATTAACATCTACTTCTCATTTTAAATTTGCCAAAAATGAAATTCCACCATTCACCATTCATTCTCCATCCTTTCAGACCAGGTGCCAGTGTTGTAATAGCTTCTCTTTCTGCCAACCCCTCTGTTGCTGGGCCTAGGACAGACTATTTCTGTAGTCACTGTGCCTTGTCCCAAACTTAGAGGCCTAAAGTTGAACTGTGCTGGTCTTGGAGGACACCTTCACCTTCTACCTAGCCCTCTTTTCATAGCACGCACTGATATGCTGAAAAACATCAGAGGCTGTGAAAATGGAGGCAAAGCTATAGAAATGATTAATGACAATAATGGTTAGCATTTTCAGGTTTGCAAATAAATAAATTGTTTGATCCCTTACTCCAAGCCTGGTGGCTTTATTATCCTCAATTTACAGATGAGGATACTGGGACTCAGAGTTTAAGTGATCTGCCCACTGTCACACACAACTAATAAGAGTCTTAGGTGGGATTTGAATTCATGTCTTCCTGACTCCTGGGACAGCTTTCTATCTACTACACCACATAACACCTGGCTGAGTGATACTACAGGGCTTAAGGTAGAACAGAGTCCACTGTATACCTTCCAAGACAGAAAAGTCATGTAGAATTAATATATATAACTGGGACATGAGCACTTTTTCATGATGAAAATTATGTCTTGCTAAATTCAGAGAAACCTAATTGGGGTGATTTATTTTTTATTTTGACCACAGCAACTCAAAAAGACCATCTCAAAGTAATAAAGGGGTTATAATCTGTGTCAGAGAATCAAGTGCCCACAGGGATAAAGTCATAGATCTCTGAAGTATTGAAAGTTTGAGGTGCCAATGGAACATTCAGCTGGAGACATGCATCATTTTACCTTAACTTTTTAATATTTAACTGTTCTTTCCAACTTAGCTATACATTCGATCACTACCATCTATTATTTCTCCTTGTATCAGATGTTACTTCTTTATTATCTGTTGATAATAGTGCCCAACTGGGACTTGGCCTCATTATTCAGTTTCTTATTTTGAAAAAACAAACTGTCCCCTCATCCAATTTTTCCTCCCCCCTTACCCCTGTCTGAAAATGTAAGCATATTTTATGTCCCAAACTTGCACAACCTTCTAGCTTCCTTATTTCTGTCTGCAACATTATGTAGTGCTGTGTATCACATGAGTGTGTCAATCCCTCACTTCCCAAGACCATCCAGGGGAGCTTAGCCTAAGAGATCTGCCCTTCTACCGGTAGTGGCACCTTGCTCCAATGACTCATTCTTCTAGGGGAAAATCTAAGTGAGCCTGAAGTTCATGTTTTAGGTTTTTGCTTGGGAGAGTTATAGAATCATTCATAAAACTAAACTGACTCATTTATCTCTAGGGAGGTCTTAACTTCCCATACTAGAATTGCAGAGTCCTAGCAAAGATAGTGAAATTTTAAAACTCTCTGATTTTTCCTTCAAGCATGCACATTCTGATCTCAAGTAAGGACACTCCTACTGACAATTAGCAAATGTATTAAAAGAGAATCAGGCTTACAGAATGCCACCAGCAGTAGTGAATAGCAAATAGGACCTAGCTGGGTTTTTCTAGTCCCCTTTATGTAGAAAGGAGAAAGATGCTACCTTTGGCTGCTGTGCTTCACAGCCTATAAGCTTCCCCAGTTGGAATCCTTTCTCCAGGTGACTTGTAGCAGTTCCACTGTCTGTCTGCTAAGGATGATGACACTGGCCATGTCAGGGAGAGCCTGATTATTTTCTTTTTCTCAATTAAATAGTATTTCCTGCTACCCAAGAGCTCATCTCTTCTTTACCAAATCCTAGACACTCCCTCTTCCAAGGAGTCACCCCATTGATCTATGGAAGTCTATAAGAGGGACATGTTGATGGCACCATCACATATCTTTTCAGTTGCAGAGTCTCAAAATCTCAGTCTTCTTTGATTCTTCACTCTCTCCCTTGCCTTCCCCAGTCAATGGATTCCCAAGTCCTAGCTAAACTAACTTTCCAATGTTTCTTTCATCTGGTCGGGTTTTTTTTTTTTTTTTAATCTGACCATTACCACCTTAGTTTAGAGTCTCATTACCTCTTACCTGGATTATGGTAATTGGGGAAGCAAAGGGGAACTGAATAAACATTTATGTAGAGCCTGCTACATACTAAGCACTGTGCTAAGTACATATCCTATCTCATTTGATCCTAATTGCATTCTAATATATTTCCCTGCCTTCACTCCATCTGTCACAGAGCTGCCAAATAATCTTCCATCTCATCCCTCTGCTCAAAAAACGTCAGTGACTCATGGGAGAAAATGCCAACTCTTAACTCTATCCCTGTCTCCTCTGACCGCAACATATCTTTCCACCCTTATTTCATTTTCCTCACCTTCATGCACTCTATGTTTCAGTCCAATTAGACTGCTAGTTACCCAGTCATCCCCTATAATTGTCCTTCCTCCAGTCAGTCGGCTACCATTTGGTAAGTACCTACTTTCTGTCGGGTGCTGTGTAAGGAGTCTTCTCCAATGCATGAGATGTGCTCTCATCCACACCTTTCTGATTGCTGAAATCTTTCCTGCAGGCTCAACCAAGCTGCCATATTTTCTCTCTCCTTCCATCTCTGTCACTGCATTTGTCTGTTATCTGTCTTCCTCTTTGTCTCATTTTCTCTCCTCCCTCTCTCCCATCTTCCTTACTAGCAAAACTCTCTCCTCAGTTTTTTTATGGCACTTTTTATGTTTATCTTATTCCAGCTGTATTTTAAACTTTTTCTAAGCTGCACTTATTTATGTATAATTATTCTTCCCTATTAAATGGAAAATTCCTTGGAGGCAAGGAATGTTATATATAATAATAATAATAGCCAGCGTTTATATGGTGCAGGCACGGTGCTAAGCACTTATCTTTGTCTTTTTAAATCTAGAAGAGTGCCTTTATGTATAGTAGGCATTTAAATGTGAATGGAATTGAATTGGACGGGGAAAAGAAAGAAGAAAGAGGAAAGAAAATAAAAATTAAAATTTATAAACACTGCTTTAATAAGAAGCATAGACTAAGAAGTGCAAAATGGGACATAGAAAGCGATGAAGGGATTTTATCAAATTGCTAGAATAGTAATAGGGGAAAAAAAAATAAAAATCCAAGTACTCTCTGTGAGTTATCTTCAAAGTGGGGGCCTTGGCATTACCTCTCATGGTTGTGTATCAACCAATTGGAGTGTGAGAGCATGGGTTGCATGACACCCTCTATGCAATAGCCCAACTTAGTCTTGTCTCCAGCACTCTTCAGTTACTAGTGCTTAACACTACCCTGCTCTCCATCCTCCTGCCACTGGCCTCTGGGTGTTGGCACCTCATGAGAACTATAATCTAACCTCAACCCTGGCACTTGAATAACTGTCAAAAATATTCCCTGCTCTGGTTTACTACATACACATCCCATTAATTTCAAATCTCAACGCCATCTCTTGTTTTTCCACCCTTCTCTTCTATTTGAGTTTCTCTCTTCTTTTCTGGACTATTCCAAAAGCCTCCTAATTTGTGATTTTAGCTTCTCTCTCCCTCCTCCAATTGATTCTCTTCGAAGCTGCCAAAGTGATTTTCTTGAATTAAAGGCTGAACAATGCTACTTCCTCACTCATTAAACTCCAATGGCTTCTTATTGACTTGAAGATTAAATATTACTTTATCTTTTTTTCACCCTTTTTACTGTCTATTTGAGGCAGCTAGGTGGCCCAGTGGATAGAGTGCCAGGCCTGGAGACCAGAAGACTCATCTTCTTGAGTTCAAATCGAGCTTCAGACATTTCCTAACTGGGTGACCCTGAGCAAATCACTTGTTTCCTTTTGCCTCAGTTTCCTCATTTAAATGTGAATTGAATTGAATTGGATGGGGAAAGGAAAGAAAAAAGAGGAAAAAAATAAAAATAAAAATTTATAAACACTCCTTTAATAAGAAGTATAGACTAAGAGGTGCAAAATGGGACATAGAAATGAACTGAAGAAGGAAATGGCAAATCACTCCAGTTTCTTTGCCAAGAAAAACCCAAATAGGGTCACAAAGAGTTGGACATGATTGAAAAATGACTGAACAACAGAAAGATCTATTTTTATGTTTTATAATATTTCATGTTTTATAATATATATAATTAGTATAGTAATAATGGACATAATTAATATACAAATATACACATGCAGATAATTCCCAGATCTACTTGTCCAGCCTGGATGGTTGCTGTCCTTTGTTCTCAAGGAGAACCAAAATAGTATTGGTATGTTGGAGTCAAGTTATAGTGTCTGACCAATATGAGCTCAGAATGTTCTACCACAAGTTGGGCACAAATAGTCCATATAAACATTTGGGATTTCCAGGCTTAACTTCTCTTCCAATTTCTAGTTTTACATCTCCAACTGCTTGTTGTATGTCTTCACCTGGATACCCTATAAACATCTTTAACTTGGCATGTCCACAATTGAACTCCTCCTCCTCCTCCCCACAAACCCTTTTCTCTTCCTAACTTCACTATTATTGTCAAGAAAATCACCTTGGCAGTTAGGGAGCACAGTGGATAGAGAGCCAGGCTTGGAGTTAGGAAGATATGAGTTCAAATCTAGCTTCACATACTTACTTGATGTGTGACCCTGGACAAATCATTTAACATTCACCTACCTTAGTTTCTCAGTTGTAAAAGGGCAAGGTTGTTGTGACGATCAAATGAGATAATATATTTAAAGTGCTTAGTACATAGTGCCAGGCACATAGTAGGTGTTTCTTTCCTTCATTCTAGTAACTCAGGTCCCAAATTTAATAGTTATACTCCTCACTCTTTCTCACCTACTCCTCCTTATTCAGTTAGTTGTCAAGTCCTGTCATTTCTACCTTTGTTTGTACAATTTTCTACATTGCTTGTATGTATTTGCTTTTCTCCTCTGACTTCACTGCAACTACTGTGGTACAGGTGCTCATGGCTGGACCACTCCTATAGCATTCTAGTTTGTCTCCCTGCATCAAGTCTCCCCTCACTCCAATTCATCCTCGACTTAGCTGTCAGATTGATCAGCCTAAAACCTAGTTCTGATGGTATCAATCCCCCACCCTGGCCAACTCAACCCAAGTTCAATGAACTTGCATGGCCCCTGTAAAACTCTGAGAAAGCTAGACAAAAGGTTGAGATAGTAGCTCTATAAAAGAGGTAGCTAAGGACTGTGGTCATTGAAACCAGAATAAGTAAAATAAAGAACAAGAAAAGTAAGATGAATTTTGAATCTTGGGAATTTCAGAATTATTAGGGTCATCTGATGCAATCATTATATGACACTTAGATTCTCTTTACAATAACCCTAATAAATGGCGATCCAGCTTCTGCTAGAACACCTCTAGTGATGAAGAGATCACTACCTTTCGAGAAGCCCATTCTATTTTTGGAGATCTCTGTTAGAAGGTTCATCTTTATATCAAGCTAAAATCTGTCTCCCATAACTTCCTTTCATTGCTCCTAGTTTTGTTCTTTAGCAGAAAATGTTACTTAAATCATTATAAACAAGCTGAAAAAGTACAGTTAAGATAACAGGATGAGATAATAAGGAAAAATAAAACACACACACACACACACACACACACACACAAACACATGGAAGAAATGGATGGGGAGTTCAGAGACCCTAGGGAGATCTTAGCTCTAGTCTTGACTAGGGAGATCTTAGCTCTAGTCTTGACTAGCACCAAGTAAACATCTGTCTAATTTTGGACAGATTGCTTTCAGGGACTTTGTTCCCACATTTGTAAAATAAGAGGGTTAGACTGCCTGATTTCTAAAATTCCTGCACTAAACTTTGATCTTATGATCCATTTGAATGAAATAGGGGGAAAAAAAGAAGAGGTGTAGAGAAGGAATTGGTGATGTTTGTGGGTAGAAAGAAGGATAATCGTATAAAGGCAGACCAGTCTTTTTTTGTTTGTTTGTTTTTGCAAGGCAATCAGGGTTAATTGACTTGCCCAAGGTCACACAGCTAGTAAATGTCATATATGAGGCTGTATTTGAACTCAAGTCCTCTTGACCCTAGGGCTAGTGCTCTATTCACTGCCCCCCTAGCTGTTCCTGGGCAGGTCAATCTTATAAGGAATGTGAAAGAATGTAAAAAAAAATGTTTTAAATGAATGTTTTCTATACCAGTGACTTGAATGTTATCCTGTATTCATCTTTTTTATGAAAGAATTCATATCAAATCATGATACTTACCATGTCAACCTCTGAAATGCTGTCAATACTTTCAATCTGGACATCTATACCCACTGGTACTGGTGCCCCTGCAATGCAATGATCAAATTGTACATGTGAAAGACATGCAGTAAAAACAAAGCAGTTTGGGGGATTAGAAGGATGGCATTAGCAACGAGAAGAGTAGGATTGTGGAAAGCACTTGAGCTGAATCTTGAAAGAAGGGTTAAGTACACTCTAGCCAGGCATGGAGACAGAGGCACCAAAATGAGATATGGAATTTATTCATGGCAAACAGCTGGTGGACTAATTTTGTTGGGAAAAAAAGAGACAAGAGTGGAGTAGTATATAATCTGTTTGGAAATGTAGACTGTAGCCAGGGCTTTAAACTCTAAACAGAGATACTTGTATTTCATCTTAGATGTGAAGAAGGAGTCATTGGAGCAGTGGTGAGATATATTCAGGTTTGTGCTCTATGATCTTGACTTAGTTAACTATGTGGAAGACAGAATGGAGAGGGTAGACACTAGGGGCAGGGAAACAAAATAGGAGGTTATTGCTGTAGTCCAGGAATGAGGTGAAGGATATCTGAACTAGGATAGTTGTGGTATAGATGGAAACAGGGTTCAGATTCAATAGGTATTGTAGAAGTAGAATTGATACAACTTGGCAACTTATCGAATGTGAGGGAAAGGGAGAGTAAAGAATTGAGAACCAGGTTATGAACCAGAGTGACTGAAAAGGGTAATGATACTTGCAATGGAAGGGGAAATTAGGAGTAGGGATAGCTAGTTGGAGCAGTAGATAAAGTGTGGATCCTGGAATCAGAAAGACCTGAGTTAAAATCTGGCCTCAGACACTTAGTAACTGTGTGATCCTAAGCAAGTCACTTCACCCTATTTGCCTCAGTTTCCTCATCTGTAAAATGAACTGAAGAAAGAAATGGCAGACTGCTCTAGTACCTTTGCCAAGAAATGGCACCCCAAATGGTGTCACAAAGAGTTGGACACAATTGAAATGGTGGAACAACAGTGGAGGGCTTGGGAGAAAAGATAATGAGTTGAGTTTTAGATTTCTTGAATTTAAGATCCTTCAATTGAGACTGGGTTTTTCCATTGTAAATAATTCTGACTCACTCTTCTATGACTGACCCTGTCTATTACCAGTGTGATAGGAACTATAGGATTATCCCTTAGGAATGGGGGCCGGAGATCTCTGATCATCTCATGTGTTCTCTTATCTCCCCATTGGGATAGGTTTCATTGTTATAACTTTACTCAATATGATGTAGAGGAAAGAGAAAGGAGATTTGGGGTCAGAAGACCAATCCTGATTCTGCCTGGTTACTAAAGGTAGACAAACTGCTTTCTTCCTCTGGGTCTCAGTTCTCTTTTTGTAGTATGAGGGGGATAGGGCTAGATCATCCCCCAGTTCCTTTTTAGCCAAATTCTCTGCTTTCCTTGATTCTGTAATTCTGCACAAAGAAAGTTAAAAGAGATCAAGGATATTAAGACTTTCCAAAAATAACCCAGTCCTAGTTTCCACTTGTCTATCATAAGTGATAGCCATTGAAATCCCTGTTGAGGTTAGTTGGGCAGGCACATTTCCATATGTTTCTTGGCCAGCCGTCTGCTTCAGGGGTATTTTGGGTCAGACCCAACTCAGGAAGATCTGGTTGTTCAGATTTGAGATTGGAATAGAGACTCCCAGACTATCTAATATTTAACAAAAGAATTTATAATTAACAATAGCATGGGAAAAGAAATTCTTCAAGGATGTAGCATTGATTTGGTTGGTTAGGCTTAGTTCTTCTACTTCCCTATTTGTTAAGGTGATGGATCTGGTTATACAGTGGGTACAAGATCAGATAATGGTGGGCCTGGTCACACGTTGTGGGTCAAAATTAAAGAGCCTAGATTGCTGCACTGAGTTTTTGTACTTATGCGACCAGGAAGCTATTACAATGGCAGAGCTTTAGTGGCCTGGACCAATTAAATTTCAAAGACATTTTGATTGTTTTATAGGGTACAAAAGTCCTCTAACCTAGCATTTGCATCAGGAATCTTAGTAAATGGTGCTCCCCTTTTGTCCCATTCCTTAACTTTTGGGCTGTCCCAGAACCCATCATGTATGGTAGGCAAAGGAAAGACATACCAACACTGGGGGAATCCTGCTCTAGTCCAGGTTGCCCCAAACCCATCCAGCCTGATTGATGGCTCACACAACTTGGAAGAGATGGGCCTCACTATTTCCATTCCTTACTGTGGGATGGGGAGACCCCCTAGACTCTATGGACTCCTAAAGTCCTTAAGACTTTACCATCTGCATGCTTTTATCCCTAGCATCACTATATCATCTACTGATGTAACCTGAGTATTGATGAAACCTGTGGACATCTGGGTCTTGCCATTCATCCCATTTTTGATAGGACTTTTGGGACTTTCTGCCCCGCAGCAAACTTTCTTTTATGTTGTCTCCATTAATTAGAGTTTGAGTTTTCAGAGAGCAGGGACTATTGTTTTTCCTATTCATATCCCCAGTGCTTTGTTCATATATATATTTTTTTATTTTGTTCATTCATAAGGAGGTGATTGAAAGCTTTAGAAGTTTAGTTTCTTAACAGAGTAATTGGAAATATAATGTTTTATTTGAAAATTAAGGTAAACTAAGAGACAGTTCTGAACATGATCAATTTATTAGTTAGACTAGCAGTAACAAATAAATTGGGTCTATAACCTTTCAATAACCAAAGATTCTGAGTGAGGGTTGACAGGGTCTTTTATAATAATTAGCTAGTTCAACTCCCTTATTTTGTAGATGAGGAAACTGGAGCTTAGAATGACTATTTACTTGCTAGGGCCATATAGGTGGAAGTGGTACCGACAGGATTGGACCTCAGGTCCTCCAATTCCAAATCCAGTTCTCTTTCTCTGACCCTCTTTGCTGTTCTTGTCAATCATACTTTCTCTCCTCTTTGACCTTCCTCCCTCCCCCTACATCTTCCACCCACAATCCTTCCTTCTCTAAGCTTCTCTGCTTCCTGCCAACTGACTTCCTACATCCCTGGCCAGAAAGTGATGAAAAAGTCCTCACTCAAAGGGCATAGTAATGGTAATTTCTAGTGAAAACTCATCCTTTGCCATGGATGGAATTTTTTTAAACATTAATAAAATGATCCAGAGCTTATGAAGCATTTCACTGACATTTCAGGCAAGTTAACTACTGATATCACATATGAAATAGCCAGACTATCAAGAATATTGTCCTGTTGTTTCCTAAACCACTTTTCCAATGTGGGTGGGGTTCCTACTCAAGCCTGGCCCTGAGTATATGTAAAAACATTTTTCTACTTTTCCCCGACATTGAGCTAGTAGTTTCTTACTGATATTAAGACAGTTTCAGGAACACTTCCTCCCCCCACCCCATATACACACACACATGAGTATATATACTCATACACATACAAACATACGTGCATATATAAACTCCTTTGTCTGATGGGGCACAGGCTCTGGGAAACCCCTGGAACTCTGATTGAACCTTCCCACTTGATGAGGCATTTGCCTGAGACTATAAGCCTTTCATTATAGCTAGAACCAAATCTCTTACTCTTACTATCCTAGCCCTCCATTGTCCAGCTACTTCCCACCCTTGAACCTATCAAAATATCTATACCCAAATCTGTTACCCTTAAACTAGCCCAGCCCTCCATTATCTGCCAACTCTAGGTAGCCTTCAGCTATTGCCCATCCTTAATCTCATTCCTGGAGTCTGACCTCATTTGACTCCTCCTCAAGACCCTCCCGAAACTCCTCTACACCACCCTTAGATCTGTCCCATAATCTTTCTGTATGTAAGATGCATCTTGCCTCCATGAAGGGGCTGAGAATTATCTAGCACCGACCCAGTCTGTGTCAGATTATTTTGGCCTACTTGTCAATACAAGTTTCACATATACTTAGGCTCCTTAAGAGTCTACTGATTAAGGCAAATCTTTAATAAACTTTGCTTTACTCCGACCGAGAGAAGACTTGAGTCAAATTCATTTGGCAGGACCCAGTGTCTTGATATTTTGGGGTCTTGAGCACCCTTAATCTAAACCCTAAACTTCAATGTGTCCAAACACATTTCGCAACAGTGTTATCTTTTGAAGGCAGAGCTCTTAAACTAGTTTAAAAGCTCCTAAATTACCATCTCAAGTAAGATTTACATTGAACTCTCCAAAGATTCTACTCAGAAAGTTAGCTCCTATTCACCTTTTAAATCATGCTGATGAGGTACAGGCTCTGGGACCCCCCTTGAGTTCTCCTTGAATCTTTGAGGTACAGGCTCTGGGAAACCCCTTGAAGTCTGATTTGGCATGATTTGGCCACTTGATGAGGCATTTGCAGAGGCCATAAGTATTTCATTGTGGCTGGGCCCAAACCTCTGTTACTAGCCTAGCCCTTCATTGTCCATCTGCTTCCCACCCTTGAGCCTTTCAAAATATCAATCCACTCTTGCATTGACCTCACTGACTCCTCCTGAAGACCCTTCCCAAACTCATCACTGGAGTCTGACCTCATTGACTCCTCCTGAAGACCTTCCCCAAACTCCTCCTCTAGACCACCCCTAGATTCCTCTGTATATAAGAATGCCATCTCCCTTCCATGTGGTGTGAGAGCACCATAGAATAGCTTAGCACAGACATTCTGTGACAGACTTACTCTGTCCTGCTTGCCCATCACAGATACCTAGGCTCCTTAAGAGTCTACCCAATATGGCGAACTATTAATAAACTTTACTTTTCTTTGACTGAGAAGACTTGAGTCGAATTCTTTCGGCAGGACCCAGCATGTTGGTATTTTGGGGTCTCAGGCAACCCTAACCCTCTGAGTGGGTAAACCTCTTCAGTGCTTTCATAAGGGAATTGGCTAGGGTTGGGAGGTAGGTCAGGGATCTAGAGTATAAATGGGACAAGGACTAGGCCTGTAATTTCACTGATATAAGGAATTCCTGAGAGGAAACTTTCAACCAATACAGGACAGCACCTTCTCAGCAAACTACCATCTTAGATTGATGCCCACCCCTAGAGCACTCAAAGTAGGGTAAAGTGACTTTCCCAGGGTCACACTGCCAGTATGTGTCAGTGTATGTCTAATAAGGATCATATATTCAGCCATAACTAAGATAAATAAGAAAATAATAAATAGATAAATACAAGGAACCTCAGGGAAGATCTGGTAGCTAGGTGGGAGAGTGGATAGATATGGTGTTGGGGCTGCAGTCAGGAAGACTCATCTTCCTGAGTTCAAATCTGGCCTAGCTGTGTGACCCTGGGCAAATTACTTAACCCTGCTTGCCTCAGTTTCCTCATCTGTAAAATGAGCTAGAGAAGGAAATGGCAAACCATTCCAGGGTCTTTGCCAAAAAACCCCCAAAAGGGTCATAAAGAGTCAGACATGACTGAAAAATGGCTAAGTAAAAACAACAACAGGAAGATCTAGTAAAAAAACAAAATCATGAATCATAACAGTGGAAACATTCTGAGGGATTCTCTATCCCAACTAGTATTTGAACATAGATTTTATAACCTCGTATCAAATACACATACTTGATATATATATAATTGGAATATGTGTAATTAAAGAGAAATTTAAGTATTAAGAGTATTAAATTAATATATTTAAATAATGGATTGAATTACTTCATTTAAATGTTAATTATAATTAAACTCCCCCCTCCAAATATCTACAATTCTCAAAATTTCCAAAAAGAGAAAAAAAAATGCAAACCCTCAGAGTTGGAAGAGGCCTCAAATACCACCTAGTTCAGCTCATATCTAAACAAGAATTCTGTCCCCCATCCCCATTTTTTTTCCTGCTTGAACAACTTCATTAGCGGGGAACTTACTGTGCAATAAAGCAGCTTATTCTATTTCTGGACATCCCCAAGTGTTAGGAAGCTCTTCCTTATGTTGAAAAAAAAAATTTCCCCCTTTAATTTCCCTCTGGAGATACTCAGAATAAATCTAATTCCCTTTCTAGTATCTTAAGATAGAGAGCAAATATGTTCTGTGCTAAGTCTTATCTTTCCCTGGTTAAACAATCCTGAGTCTTTCAACCAGTTCTCATGATATCATTTTCACACCTTTTATCATCCTGACCATTTTTTATTGCCCTGGTAAAATGAGGCAACCTAAGGTTATTATAATATTGATTATGTGTGCTTGTTAGTACAATCTCTTCACTTGATAGAAGAAATTAAGACCCAGAAAAGTGAAAGGAACCTCAGGGAAGATCTGGCAGCTAGGTGGGACAGTGGGTAGACATAGTTCACTATTCTTTAGTGAAAGTTAGTGATGTATCTACTCAGATAGGTAGTGGCATAAACCTTTATGATTAATTTTCATAGATACATAGAATTTTAGAGATAGTCTGGGGTTCAGTACTTTATGTAGTTCAACTCTCATTTTGCAGATAAAAACATTAATGTTTAAATAGATTAAATGGCAAGTGTCCAAGGCTACACTCTTGCACTAATTAGTATAAGAGTTGGATTAAAACCAAGATCTCCACAGCCCTTTCTACTATATCACTCTACCTTTCTTTTACATAGACAAATGACTACTGACTACTTTCTATACACTTTGAGGAATCAGATGGAACAATAATTTTATAACTTTATGGTGCTTTTAAGTTTGTAGATACATTTCATTATGTACCATCTCATTTGGTTATTGTGGTAGGTGCAATGTCCTAAGAAAAAGTTGATCAGCAATGTCAAAGGCTGTAGAGAAATCAAGAAGGCTGAAGATTGGGAAAAGACCATTAGATTTGGCAGTTAAGAGATTATTAGTAATGTTGGAAAGGCAGTTTTGATTGAATGATGGGACTGGAAACTAGACTGTAGAGATTTCAGAAGGTAACTGAGAAGAAAGGAAGTAGAGGCATCTATAGACAGCTTTTTCAAGAAGCTTGGTTATCCACAAAATGGTGAAGATATATGAGATGGTAACTAGTAGGAATAGATGGATTATGCGAGGGTTTTTTGAGAATGGGGGGACATGGGCAGAAGAAAAACAGCCAGTAGACAAGCAGAGATTAAAGAAAAGTGAAAGGTGACAGAGGGGGTAATCTGCTTGAGAAGATGAGATAGAATGGGATCACCTATGTGTATAAAAGGGGCTTTTCTTTGTCAAGGAGAAGGACTACTTTGTTATGTGAGAAGGGGAGAAGAAAGAGACAGTGGCGAAAGGCATATGAATGATGAGACGTGAGGAAGAGGGTATAAGAGGGAGCTCTTGAGGGATGGCCTCAATTTTTTCAGTAAAGTATAAGGCAAGATTCAGAGGTGAGAAGATAGGGACTAGGGGAATCGTAGGATGTATAAAGAGGGATGAAAATGACAGAAGAGCCACTGTGGTGAGTAGAATGGCGAATGGGATAATGAGAGGTATAAAAAACTTGCCTTGCAGCATTGAGAGCGCAGTTGAGATTAAGTAACACAAATTTGTCATGGATCCAGTGAGCTTGGTTTCATGATTTTCTCCAGCTTCATTCAGTAGTACCTGTGTAGAAATGAAGGCACCAGGTAGTGGGAGTGACCCTAGGCTGAGGCTTGGCAAAACAAGATTGGCAGTACAAGGGGGCAAGGGACTGGAGAGAAGAAGAAAGTGGAGAGTTGAATGGGTTTGTCATGGGTTCATCACCGGGCAAGAGAAACAAGGGTAGCTATTTCAGCAGTGATGGGAAAAAACTGAAGAGTCAAGGACCTGGAGGTCATAGTGTAGATGAAGAATTAGACTTGGAGTTGTAAGGCAGCAGGATATGTGTAATGTCAGAGTTTAATCAGATAAGGGACTCCCAGAAGTCATGAACATGGAGGTGGTGCATTTGTGAGTGATGCCAAGATCAAGGGTATGACTATCTTTGTGTGTGGTTGAAGTGGAATGCAGGAACAAGTAGGTAATGAGAAATAACAAAGCTGGTGGATTAGGGTATTTGAGGGATTATCAATATGTATGTTGAAATCCTCTAGTATGAGAGAAGGATAAAAAGACTGTGAGCCAGGCATTGTACTAATTGAAGAAATAAGGGGAGCATCCTAGAGGTAGGAAGACAGCAGCTACCAGAATTTTGAATGGCTGGTAGATATGGATTGAGTGAACCTCAAAGGAGGAGACATTAGCAAATGATAGTAGTAGAGGGAGTGGTCATGGGGAACAAGAAATATTCCAACTCTCCCACCTATCCTAGTGGGTTGGGGAATGAGCGAAACTGCTCCACGAAATCATCTAAGGTGTCCTCCATGCCTATCCTTGTTGAATAAGTCAAATAAATGTAATAATCTACAAGTATCTCATTTGTGATGGGCCCCCAGGGGGCTCAGTGAACAGAGTATAGGGCCTGAAGTCAGGGAGACCTGAGTTCAAATTCTGTTTTAGGCACTAGCTGTGTCTGCCTGGGCAAGTTACTTAACCTGTTTGCCTTAGTTTCCTCATCTGCAAAATGTGCTAGAAAAGGAAATGGCAAACCACTCCAGTATCTTTGCCAAGAAAACCCTGATGGAGTCATGAAAAGTCAGACATGACTGAACAAGAAAAACCAACAATCCCATTTTGTTCCATAAGTAAACCTAAACCACTAGGGGACTGGTCTAACCTAGAACAATCTTCACAACAACCTCTTAAATTGCTTCTCCTTAAATGTGAGCAAATCAAGTCAGGGAGAGGTTAAGAAACTTGTACGGAGTCATACAGATGGGTAATGACAACCAGGAGTAGTCTGAGGCTCTGAACTCCCTAGAACAATTTTGATGGGAGGATCACGGAAGTCCCTGCCATTGCTGGTGCTTTTAATTGCGGAGACCCAGCTGCCAGAAGCTCCATATGCTGTAATTGATTTCAATTCAAAGAAACAAAGAAAATAAATCTCACATCCATAAAACTCATGAAAGAAAGTCCTTGGTTTTGGGAGATGAGAAGAATAGGGAAAACATAAATAAAGTAAACGAGATGCAATTTATAAGCCACGTTAAATAAAAAGCTCCCCCTAAATTTATGTCCTAATGTTTCTACATAATGAGTCAATTAATCTTCTAATGTTTTATAAAAGTAAAAATCACCGCAGGAACAGCTGGTTTTAATGTTAAAGCTAATTAGGAAAACATTAAGATGAGAGAAGTGCTTACCTTACAGTTAGCTCAAGAAGAAAGAACTGTGCACTTGGGTATGTGCTTATGGGTAAATTACTTTTACCTCCTGTCACTAGATTTGCTTGTGTCCAAGCAAGTGTTTAGGTAAAGGAGGCTTCTCTGATCTGTGGAAGAGACAGCACAGCACCAAGTCTTACTGTGTGGGGACATTAGATCAGTGGATCACATGAGCACTGGATCAAAGGGCGGTAGGAAACTTTAGAAATTGATCATAGGTTTAGTGCTGAAGCTGGATTACACTGAGAAATTGATTGTTAAATTTTCTCTGTAAGCACTGATAGCTCAGAAACTGCTAAAATGCTAAAAAGTAGGGCATAATTTATTATTTTAGGTCTAGATGTAAGGAAGTGATGGAGAAAATATTAATAATACATATTTAAAATATGTTAATAAAAATATTTATATGTATTATATATTGGATATTGCATACAATATGTATATTATATGTATACATATTATATATGTATAAATATATTAATAATACATATTTAAAAGTGTGTGGTTCATAACATTTATCTGCACATTCCTGGTTGGAATAAACTTTAGAAGCTCAGGTTCAGAGTTGGGGCAAACCATG
Source organism: Pseudochirops corinnae (assembly GCA_028646515.1). Taxonomy (NCBI): domain Eukaryota; kingdom Metazoa; phylum Chordata; class Mammalia; order Diprotodontia; family Pseudocheiridae; genus Pseudochirops; species Pseudochirops corinnae. Next base: position 40,200,417 of record CM053591.1, on the reverse strand, counting down.
TCTAGTCCAATACCCTATTTTTTCCAGTTGAGGAAAATGAGACCCAAGGTTCAAAGGGTAAAGTGTGTTCCCCATGGTCACACAGTTTATCAAGTAGGGAATTTAAACTTAGGTTTTCTGGTTCCAAATCCAGTTTGTACAACTCTTTATTTTACAGATTAGGAAACTGAGTTCCAAAGAAATTCTGACTTGTTCATAAGTCCCAGAGTCACAATTCAAACTGATATCAGTCTTCTGATTCTATATTTGGTACTCTCTTTTCTTTAAATATTTTTACTGAGTCTACAAGTCTTAAGACTGATTTCATTGAATTTTCTGGCCATTTGACCGTTATAAAGGGACAGCCTACAATTAGTCATACGAAAACTCCTTTACCTCCTGCAGAATCATATGCTACATTGACTAATTAGCTGCATTCAAACACACAGATACACATACGTACACTTTAGGATGCTATGGTATTTAGACAGATTCCTGAAGATGCCCAAATTAGGCAAGGTGAGATGGAAAAATTTGAAAAATTTAGTAATATGGGGGTAAATAAAAATCTTCTTTAAGGAATAAGTAAGGCACAGCCAGGTGGCTCAGTGAATAGAGCACAGGCCCAGGAGTCAGGAGGACCTGAGTTCAAATCTGACCTCAGACACTAGACACGTGCTAGCTGTGTGACCTTGAGCAAGTCACTTAACCACAATTGCTTTGCCTTCCCCCCTCCAAAACAAACAAACAAACAAGTGAAGGCTTAGGTCTTAATAATCTGGACTGCATGCTGTCATAGTCCAAATTCATATGATATTTGTTTAGATATCATAATTGTCGCAGAAGCCATGTAGAGTATGCTGGTCTTGATGTTTAGATGACCTGAGTCCAAATCCTGATTCTCATACTTACTTGGCATAGGACCATAGGAAAGTCATGTAAATTCTCAGAGGCTCAGTTTCCTCATTTGCATGTCAAGAATAATAATACCTGTAATACTGACCTTTTTGTTGTGGTTCAATCATTTTTCAGTCATGTCTGACTCTTTGTTTTTTTAAAAATTAATTAGTTAATTAATTTTTAGTTTGCAACATTCATTTCCACAAAATTTTGAGTTGCAATTTTTCCTCCTCGTCTTTCCCCTACCCCCCGCTGCAAAATAGCAAGCCTACTGAATTCCCGTTCCCCCAATCTGTTCTCTGTTATATCCTTCCCCATGCCCCCCTAACTTTCTAGTAGGGCAAGATGGCTTTCTATACCCCAGCGCCTGTATATCTTATTTCCCAGTTGCATGTAGCAAACAAACTTTTTTTAAACATTTGTTTTTAAAACTTTGAGTCCCAGATTTTTTCCCTTCTTCCCTTCTCTGCCACTCCTACTGGGAAGATAAGCAATTCAATATACGTTGTACATATGTAGTTACCCAAATCATTTTTGTAATTGTTATGTTGTGAAAGACCAACTATACTTCCCTCCATCCTATCCCGCCCCCCACTTATTCTATTTTCTCCTTTGACCCTATCCCTTTTCAAAAATGTTTGTTTCTAACTACTCTCTCCCCCAGTCTGCCCTTCCTTCTATCATCCCCCCTCTGATCCCCTACCCCCTTATTTTCCTGTAGGGTAAGATAGCCAATTGAGTGTGTATGTTATTCCCTTCTTATGCCAAATCCAATGAGAGTAAGATTGTCCCATTCCCTTTCACCTTCCTGCTCTTCCCCTCCATTGTAACAGTTTTCTCTTGCCTCTTTCATATGAGATAATTTACCCTGTTCTATCTCTCCCTTTCTCCTTCTCCCAATAAATTCCTCTCTCACCTCTTAAATTTACTTTTTAGATATCATCTCTTCATATTCAACTCATCCTGTGCCCTCTTTCTGTGTATACATGATGATACTTATGCCCACAGTCACATATATATTTATATACACAAACACCCTCCTATATATGTATATGTATGTACACATATATACATATATATTCCCTTCAACTATGCTCATACTGAAAAAAGTCTTATGAGTTACCATTATTGTTTTTCCATATAGGAATGTAAATAGTTGAACTTTAATAAGTTCCTTATGATTTCTTTTTCCTGTTTACTTTCTCATGCTTCTCTTGCTTCTTGTATTTGAAAGTCAAATTTTCTGTTCAGCTCAAGTTTTTTCATGAAGAATGCTTGAAAATCCTCTATTTCATTGAATGACCATATTTTCCCC
>CM053591.1:40171454-40197723 GCA_028646515.1 Pseudochirops corinnae | reverse complement strand
ATAGTATCTTGATTTCTCATAAAGTCATTAGCTTCCAATTGCTCCAATCTAATTTTGAAGGGTTATTCTCTTCATTGAATTTTTGAAATTCCTTTTCCATCTGGCAAATTTGGCTTTTTAAGGCATTCTTCTCCTCATTGGCTTTTTGGGCCTCTTTTGCCATTTGAGTTAGTCTATTTTTTAAGGTGTTATTTTCTTCAGTGTATTTTTGGGTCTCTTTTAGCAGGTTGTTGACTTGCTTTTCATGATTTTCCTGCATCATTCTAATTTCTCTTCCCAATTTTTCCTCCACTTCTCTTACTTGATTTTCAAAATCCTTCTTGAGCTCCTCCATTACCTGTAACTAGTCCATATTTCTCTTGGAGGCTTTTTATACAGGAGTTCTGACTTTGCTGTCTTCCTCCCACTTTATGCCTTGATCCTTGTCCCCAAAAAAGGATTCTATGGTCTGTTTTTTCTTCCTGTGCTTGCTTATATTGGCAGCCAATTTCTTGAAGTTTGAGCTCTTTGCCACGGTAGAACTCTGCTTTCAGAATGGAGAGAGCTATGTCCCAAATTGCTGGGTTTTTTGCAGCTGCTGGAGCTATTAGGAGGGCACTGTCTCTACAGCCCCCACAAGCTCTGGCTCACTGGTCACACGCCCCAGGACCACCACCCAAGACCACGATCCAGATCCAAGCAGGCTAAAACAAGAGGGATTACCCTCTGAATGGTTGCTTGGTCTGCATATTATTATCTGCAGGCCAGAAACTCCTGAGGCAGCCACACAGCACAGCTGCCAAGCCTCTACTGCTTATCACCACAGGGGCAGGAGCCGGATAGTGCTCTTCCATCCACCCCTGTTCAATCAGAGTTCCATACTGACCTTTTACTTAGGCATTTATGGGTTGAGAAGTCTGGAAGCTGCCACAGCTGATGGTTATTCATTGTCCTGAAGTCTGTTCTGGCCAATGCTGGTCAGGGCTGCCCTGGGGCTGGAACCGCATGGCTCTTGTGGGACTACAGTCAGCTCCCAGTGTGTTGCAATAGACCTTTCCTGTTGGCCTGCTAGCTGTCTTCAGCGGGAAATGTGTTGCTTGTCACTTTGTGAGTTCTGTAGCTTTAGAATTTGTTTAGAGTAATTTTTTTTACAAGTATTAGAGTTGTTTGGAGCTGGAGCCCATACCAAATTTGTGCTTCTACTCTGCCATCTTGGCTCCTTTCCCCCATCCCCACTCCATTTGTGGTTTTCCTGGCAAAGATACTGGAGTGGTTGCCATTTCATTCTCCAGTTCATTTTACAGATGAGGAAACTGAGGCAAACATGTTAAGTGACTTGCCCAGGATAAGGGCTATTACAAGACTCAAATGAGATAATGTATGTTCAAGAGTTATATGAATATTAATGTTATTATTGTTCTTTGTTCCATTTGACTATAATCAGCCCCTTCCTCCAGGATTTTTAACAGATGAGTTTACCAGGAAAAAAACCTAACCTGATCAAGGCATGGAACATCTCTATAGTCGTAAAGAAAACTCACTGAAGAATGATAAGCTTCAGGAAAGGTTCTGTCCTGTTTATTGGTTTTCTCTCTTATCATTGCTCGTGTGATGAGAGCCCTCTGTTGGTCAAGAAGCACCACAACTCAGGCTTCTATTTTTATCCTCAGTCCTTCCTATTAGTCAATCATCAATTAGCATTTATTAAGCCTTGGTAGGATGCTAAACTCTGGAGACACAAAGAAATCAAACAAGAACAACACATCGAGAAACCTCCAGAACAGTGCCTGTCCTTAAGAAGCTTGTACTAAAGGAAAGGGAATTCTAGGGAAATTTTGAAGGGATCGGTAGAGACTAAACTGCTCAATGAGGTTCTGAACAATTCTTTGGCAATGGTGGCTCTTGAAAGAGAACTGGTGTGTGTGTGTGTGTGTGTGTGTGTGTGTGTGTGTGTGTGTGTGTGTGTGTGCGCGCGCGCGTGGTGTTAAAATGTGGGATATTGGACATTTTCTCTTAGGAAAAAAATCTATTTCCAAGTGAAAAAATGAATTGTTTCTGTGGGGAATGTTAGCACAGGCCTACAATCCCTGCGATTGGGTTGGCTAATGGTGGTGAACAGCTTGAGCTTGGGAGTTCTGAGCTGCAGTGGGCTTAACTGATCAGGTGTCTGAGCTAAGTCTGGCAGCAGTAGGGTGAGCCCCTGAGAACAGAGAACCACTGGGCTCAGGAGGATTCGACCCAGTTGTGTGCTAATAAATACGAAACAACTGATTCTAAGGGGAAAAAAGTATGAATGGCACATTAAAATTTTCTCCACTTTCTTGAGACAATCAGTAGAATGATAAATCAAGCCCCGATTTGTAGATTTCACTGATTTCTGAGATGTAAATGTTTATGCTAAAAATTTAACATTTAGATCTAGCTTGTACTGACTCCAGCATATTCTTGGTCAAATGGCCCTAATCTGAAACATGCTAAGCAGTAGTAAGATCGTTCCTGTGAATGGCTGCTGCACATCTAACCTGAGTGACACAGGGAGACCAATTTCCAAATTAAAAAAAAATTTACCTACAACTCAGAGAGGCAGCATGATATATTGAAAAGGGACTGGGAGCCAGAGGACCTGGGTTTAAGTTCTGGCTCTGACTTGCTAGCTATAACTTTTTCAAGTTACCTACCTTCTCTAAGACATAGTTTCCTCCTCCATAAAAATGAGAAATAGGAGGTGAATGGATGAGATGGTTTCTAAGGTCCCTTCTAGTACTAACGTGACATGACATGACACGACATGACACAATGTAACATAACAGAACACAGCATAACATAACACATAAAACATAACATAACTTAGTATAATTAACAGATGATCTTAATATAACCGCTTATAAAATCTCTGAGTTGGAAGGGACTTTAGAGGCCATCTAGTCTACCTTATACTTGAATAAGAATCCCCTTTATCAAAATGCCTGGCATATGGTCTTCCAACGTTCGCTTGAAGATGTCAGTGAGGGGAAACTCCACTGTCACCTGAGACAACCCCTTCCAGTTTGAGATCTCTCTAATTGTTAGGAATTCTTTTAAAAATTTAACTGACATTTATGAAGCACCTGACTGCCTAATACTTTATAAATACTATCTCATGTTATCCTAAGCTTGGAAAGTAGGTGCTATTTATTATTCTCATTTTTCATTGAGGAAAGTGAGGAAGACAGAAATTGAGTAAGTGACTTGTACAAAGTCACACGGCTAGTAAAAGTCTCAGCTCACATTTGAACTCAGGTCTTTCTGACTCCAAGTCCAGTTTTATGATCATACCACCTAGCTGCCCATTGGAAGGAAGCTGAAATCTACTACTTTGCAATTTCTACTCATTGCTTATTTAAACAGTTCCAGGATTTTGACTTAAGACTGCTTCAGGGCTCCAGAACAGTCAAAAACAAACAAACAAAAAAACCCCCCAAAAACACCAAACCAAAGTAGAACAAAAACCTGTTGAGTGATGCTCTAATTTTGCACAGCTCATAAAGTAAAACAGAGAATCTGGTGCCCATATAGCATCTTGGAAAAATTTTAAATGTAGCTTAGTGATCACAGGCATATTTTTCATCATACCCACAAACAACTGGATTTAAGATTATAGATTCAAAGCTGGAAGGAACCTCAGAGGTGATCTAGTCCAGGCTCCTCATTTTACAGATGAAGAAATCGGAGTCTAGAGAAGGAAAGTGACTTTTCCAAAGTCATAGAGATAATAAGTAACAGAGCCAGGAACCAAATCCAAGTCCTTTGATCACAAACCTAGCATTCTTTCCATTGAACCACATTGAATGGATTATATGTGAAAGCATATGGGCAAATGCATCCTATATTGTGCCCATCTGCTTGCTATCCTTTACTGGCCCAAAACTGTAACCATGACCACAGCTTTACTGAAAAGTTATAAGCTTCCTCCCTCCCACGGGTCCCACGATTATGATTATGGATGCAGCTGTGCTTATTTAATTGCAGGAAAACCCTTTCTCCCACATCCCTTAAACTCATGTTTCCAAACAACATTAAAATAGCAGTTAACAGTTCAGGAAGTCTGGGAGTATGAGTGGACCAGAAGCAAGTATAATGGGTCCCTCCCTCTCTCAGGGAATCTGAAGAATGAAGCCGGGGGACCTGGATTTATTTTAGCAGCTGATTTTATGTCTTCATTAGGCCCTTGTAAAAAATAAAAAAGATTGTATTTCCCTCTCAACAGGTGATCATGTTCACTTCAGAAGAATCAGAGAGAAGAGACTTTGAGAGGTCATATATTTCATGTCCTGGTCTTTAGGCTGTGTTTATCTCTCATTCATTGCAGATAGGAAGTCCTTTTTAAAACATTTTCTACTCAAACATCAGAAAAGGAGCATTTTCATGCACAGAGCAGAACAACAAAAAGAGAGGATTCTATATAAAACTGCAAATGGGTGGGTGCCTTTAAATTAAAGCAGGAGATTTTAACCTGGAGTCCTTGAAATTGTTTTTTAAATATTTTAATAAATGTTTCCTTTGTAAACCTGTGTGTTGTTTTATACATTAAAAGGCCTTATTCTGTGAAGGTGTACGTAGGTTTCGTCAGACTGCCAAAGGGAGAAAAAAACTCAGATCATGGGCAGCAATGGCATTTGACAAATGATTGCCCTACAAATAAAGAGTCTAGCAACAAAATTCAACTACTAATATTTGTTTACTTCAGGGGTTTGTGAATTCATTGGTATAGGTAGGACTGATGTAAATTCCAGCCCTTCTGTGTTTTAGTAGATTGATTAATAACTTGCTTTAGAGGCCGTTAGCTCTAACAGTGGATAGAGTATTGAGTCTAGAGGCAGGGTGACCTAATTTCAAATCCAGCCTCTGATACTTGTTAGTTGGGTGGCCCTGGGCAAGTTATTTAACCTCTTCCTGACTCAGTCATCTCAATTGTAAAATGGGAATAGCAATGAGGATAATAGATGAGGATAATAAAAAGCACCCATGTCAGAAGGTTGTTGTGAGATTATATTAGTATATATTATATATACATGAGATTGTGTTAGTAAAGTGCTTACCACAGTTCCTGGCACACAGTAGGTGCTTAATAAATGCTTATTCCCTTTTCTTCTCCATCCTCCTCTCCAAAGCATTATCTGAGATAGTATTGAACCTATCCAAACTTAGCTAGGCTGGGTGTTTTCAACCTAGCAAAATTAACTTCCTAACAAAACCGAAGGAGATGTTTATTTCAAAGTTACAAAATTTTAAAAGTAAATCAGATTCTCTTTGATCCAGGTCTGTATCCCAGAGAGATTTTAAAAAAAGAAAAGAAAAAGTACCCATATGTGTACAAAAATATTTATAGCAGCTCTTTTTGTGGTGGCAAAGAAATTGAAGGGATGCCTATCATTTGGGAAATGGCTGAACAAGTTGTGGCATATAGTTGTGATGGAATACTATTGTGGTACAAGAAATGATGAGCAGGAAGCTTTAAGAAAAACTTGGAAAGTAAAGTGAGCAGAACTAGATAACATTGTACATAGTAACAGCAATATTGTACAATGATCAACTAAGACCAACTTAGTTATTCTTAGCAATCCAAAACAATTCCAAAGGATTTATGATAAAAAAACGCTATCTACCTCCAGAGAAAGAACTGATGGAGTCTGAATGATGTGATTATTCAATCAGCATTGAATAAAACTTTTTAAGACTTTCTGGTTTTTTTTTTTTTGGTTTGTGTTTTTGTTTGGAACATGGCTAATATGGAAATATGTTTCTCGTGACTGCACATATATGGTCTTTGTCAAATTATTTGCTTTCTCAAGGAGGGGGGAAGGAGAAAGAATTTAGAGCTCAAAATTTTAAAAAGTGAATGATAAAAATTGTTTTTATATGCAATCTGAAAAAACACTTTTCACAAAATAAGAAACTCAAATTATAGTCTTTGCATCAAGTAACTGTAGAAAAGTTTTTAAAATATCTAAATGGCTTAAGATTCATGACAAGGATTATAAGAAACATGTGAAAGTGACTTAGGATGCATCAGTATTAAAATATAAGCATATTTGTGTGTGTGTGTGTGTGTGTGTGTATGTGTTTGTGTGTGTGTGTAGTAGGCATTCCAACTGAAAATAAAGCAGCACTTCCTATTTCACACTTGGTTATCACTAGTTCAATAGCAAGCTTGAAAAATTACTTAAAATTAGTTTCACTTCGAATTTTTTATGGTTATGCTTCATTTAACTCATTTAACTTTGCATTGGTGAGCTTTCATACTTTTATAGTTCTCCGAAGAAGTGTTTTGCTGTACACAAAAATGGGTGACACAAACCCCAGATAGGCCTGTACTCAAAGCCCTTCCAGTACAGGAAGCCCTGTGGGAACTTATCCTCTACTGCCTTTAATTTTTGAGAAGGCAGGGGCATCTGCACAGCACAATAAGGCAGGAAGTAGGATTTTAGCATGTGAATTTTAAAAAATATTCTGTACCCATTGCTAATTTTATTTTACATTGCAATTTTACCTTGAGGAGTAATGCGGTCTTATCTATAGACAAAGTATGGTGAAAGGATGAGAAGTTATTTTTTCAATTTAAGATGGAATTATGCAAGATAGAAATTCATAATATCTCTGCTTTCTTCTCTGTAAAATGGAAACAATTATGCTTGTACTGTCTACCCAGGATTATTAGGGAGAAAATGCTTTATAACTTCTAAAATGCTATATGAATGTGAGTTATGATAAGATACAAATCATTATCACTTAAGAAAATGTGCCTCAGAGCCAGTTTTTCATCTTGCATTCTTACTCCAACTTTCCATTTCTATTTGTGATAGTGCCACACTGAGGAAAGTTTGAGGAAGAAATTGACTTTCACTTATAAAGACGCCTTAAGATTTTGCTTACCTCCGAATCCAGGCCTCATTGCAAAATCATGGTCCTTTATGTGGAGAAGTTGATCATACTTGAATGGCCATATTTTTGTGCTGTCTTTCTTCTTCATTTTAATATCTCTTTTGCTGTAAAAAAAAAAATAGCAAAATAAAGAAAAACAGCAACAAAAAAATGTCTTGAGATATTCTAAAATGGCTGAATTTAACTTATATAAGTGCATTCATTGCAAGATATTGGTAAAGAAGACTGGAGAAAGACTGGAAATTTATGTTGCACATGACTAGTAGTATTCTGATGTTTACTACTTATTAGCTTGGAGAGAAAGGATGGGGGAGTTAGTAGAGTAGAATTATAGTCCAAATTCCACTGAATTTTGCCTGAGTACAAAACACATGTATCGTCCCAAAAATGTCCACTGAAGTAAGATGGGAGTAGTTTGAAATGCGAAAAAAAAATAGCTTTGTTGGACCTGTATTCCTTGCCCAAAGAGTGTGATATAAGTTGCTTTTTTGATTTCTAAAATTGGACCCTTTCCCTAAAATTGCCTCAGACACAAATGCGATTTGTGATCATCATGAGAACATTAGATACTAAGTCTCTATCTTCCTGTGTAAACCTCCCCCTATTACAAGTTGGTTGTTCGGTTGCTCTTCGGTCATGTCAGACTCTTTGTGATCCCATTTGGGTTTTCATGACAAAGACATTGGAGAGATTTGCCATTTCCTTCTCCAGCTCATTTTACAGATGAAGAAACTGAGGTGAGCAGGTTACTTTTTTTTTCTTTGTTATAAGTGGTTTTCTGGGCAGTGAGAAGAAGGTTAAAAGTTAGCTAAAGACTTGCTCAGGATCACATAGCTAGTAAGTGTCTGACACTAGATTTGAACTCAAGAAAGTGAGTCTTCCTAATTCCAGGCTTGACACTCTATTCGTTGCACCACCTACCATTATTAACAGGTAGCAGAGTTAAGAGTCTTGAATGGTGGGTATAGCATTGTCAAATGCCTGTGGGTGGGAGAGGCATCTATGAAAAAGGAATATTTGAAGTTATGGTAGTGAATAAAATTGCCAAAGGAGGTGAGATGTAGAAAGAGAAAAGATGAGCAAAGAAAAAACCAGGGAAACACACACATCAAAGGAGTCAGGAAGAGAGTAAGGAGCTGGAAATGGAGACTGATGAACAGCTAGAAACACAAGATCATAGTTTTGGAATGGAAAGGGTCCTTAGAAGTCATCAATGTAACTTGATCATTTTATAGATAGGGACTTGCTGAAGATCATAAAAAACAATAAATGGTAGAGGCAGGATTCAAACTCAGGTTCTATAATACAATTTCTTCCCTCCAATCTGTCCTTCATACTGTTGCCAGATTAACTTTCCTCATACATAGATCTAGTCTGTTACTATTCTGCTCAAAAGTGTTCAGCAACTCCCCTTTGCTTAGTAAGAAAGAAATCATTCTCCTTAGACTGGCATGAAAAAATATCTTCTATCTTTACCTAACTTTTATTTTAGATATATCTTTCTTCTCACTGCCCAGAAAACCACTTGTAACAATGAAGAGAAAAAAGAATAAGTTAGCAATATTAGCCAAGTCTTGTGCATACATTATTCTGTATACATAGTTCTTGATCCAAGCAAAGAAAGTTGGGTAGTACATTCTCACGCCTTTTCTTTGGGGCCAAGCTTGGTCCTCATTACAGTTAACAGCATTCAGTTTCAAATTTTGCTGTAGGTGTTCTATACCCTTACATTGTTATTGTCCAGTTTTTACATTGTTTTCATCATTCTGTTTTCTTTGTATCAGTTTACTTAAGTCTTCCCAGCTTCCCTGTATTCTTCATATTCATTGTTTCTAAAAGTGTAAGAAATATACTATCACGTTAATGTGTAGTCCCCCTTTTGGGGTTCATTTCCCATCTCTCATTTGAATTGGCTGACTGAATCTCCGGAAACTGACTGGCTACTTCTCCCATTGGGGTTTTGAGGGATAATCCTAACGGCTTGGAGTTTCTAGTACTGTCACTAAACGACCCTACTGAGGTACTTGTATTTATCATTAGCCAGTGTGAATTAGTTTTTGGAAAAAAAACATTCGCTAAGTAAGTATAGTGAGGATGATCATTATAGAAACATCTCCTTAAAATGGGAGCACATTCTTTCCTTCCACACACAAGGCCCTCGGGGAAAGTGAGATCAAACTTAGAGGGAATTCATGTTTCCAAATAACATACTCATGGCTCCTGGTTTCTACAAGTCCTATTTCTCTCTATATGAAATTCCTCTTAGAGATAACTCTCTGCTGGGCTCCAAAGGTAGGTGCCCTTGTAGAGACCTAAAACTGCCTTTCCTTCATGTGCTCAGATGTTGCTATCAGTCTCTATTTCTCTGGGGGCATTTTTATCAGCTCTGGTTGATACTGCTATCAATTCCAATGGGAACTCCTTATCTTCTGACTTTTTAAGTTGATGGAAATAAAAAAGACTGCTGGGAAAACTGGAAAGTATTCTGGCAGAAATTAAATTCAAACTAACACCTCATACCATATATGTAGTTCATTTTTGATTAATTGATCCTATTGAATTGCCTAGGCCTTTTGTGATTACATTAATTGGGGTAAGAGGAATTTCTGACCTTATACTTGTACTGAAATTTAGCCAGTTCCCAAATGATGAACATCTTTCTTTTCTTCCTTCCTCCCTTCCTTCCTTCCTCCCTTCCTTTCTTCTTTCTTTCCTTCCTTCCTACCTTTTCTTTCCTTCCTCCCTTCCTTTCTTCCTCCCTCCCTCCCTTCCTTCCTTCCTTCCTTCCTTCCTTCCTTCCTTCCTTCCTCCCTTCCTCCCTCCCTTCTCTCTCTCTCTTTCTCTCTCTCTTTCTCTCCCCCCATCCCTCCCTCCCTTCCTTCTTTCTTTCTGATACAAAAATAACAGCAACTCATATTCTCTGTCTCTGTCTCTGTCTGTCTGTCTGTCTCTGTCTCTTTATCTTGTTTTATCTTGTTTTCCAAGAGTTTTATCTTGTTCTCCAAAATGTATGTGAGTTCCGAAAAGGTAAGATCCATGTCTTATGAGATCATAATTTAAAGATGAAAGGGAGCTCAGAGGCCATCACATCCAGTCCTCTCACTTTATAGTTGAGGCGAGGCAGTTGAGGGTGGGAGAGGTTAAATGATTTTTATTTAAACTTTTTATCTATCCCAGCACTTAAAACAACAAAACCTCTCTGAAAGAACTCACTAAATATTTGGTGAACTAAATTTAATTGAATGGAATCCTAATGGTGAGAACTGGGCAAACAAATCCATATTTACCTTATTCATGCTGCTTTTATAGGTTTAATTAAACTTTTCCCTTTTCAGCATCTACCTTCCAGACTAAAGAATCCTAAAAATTTGACAAGGAGCAGTGGTAAATACCTAGTGGTCTAGAATCAGGGGGTTTTGTATGACTTGTTTTGTGGGTACAGACCCACACTAAACAATAGGTGGCCATTGAGCTTGGTTCAAATGATCTTGTGATTCTGTGAGTTTCGGATGATCTTAGCTTCCCTATTAGTTTACTCTTTTGTTTTTCTTTTTGTCTTTTTGGAGGGGGGAAGGCAGGGCAATTGGAGTTAAGTGACTTGCCCAAGTTCACACAGCTGTCAAATGTCTGAGGTCAGATTTGAACACAGGTTCTTCTGACTCTAGGGCCAGTGCTCTATTCACTGTACCGCCTAGCTGCCCCGACAGCTTACTCTTTTTATTTTGCTTTTTGGAAGGGGAAGGTAGGGCAATTGGAGTTAAGTGACTTGCCCAAGGTCACATGGCAATTTTTTGTGTCAAGTGTCTGAGGCTGGATTTGAACTCAGGTCTTCCTGGCTCCAGGGCCAGTGCTCTACTCGCTGCACCACCTAGTTGCCCCCAGCCAACAGCTTACTCTTAAAGGGCAATGCTTTAAACTCATGTACCACTCACCTAATATAAATGTTCTGCTTCAGTCATACCAATGTCTTCACTATCTCTAAATCTGTCCATAAAGCTAGAATATTGTCCTGAATCTTCTGTTTCTTTTTATTTATCCTTTAAAATTCAGCTGGAGTTGAGCATTGACCCTGAAGTTAGCAGGACCAGAGTTCAAATACGACCTTAGCCTAGCCATACCAGATGTTAAATTGTATTATAAAGCAGTAATCATCAAAACTACTTGGTACTGACTTAGGAAATAGAGCAGTAGATTATTGGAATAGATTAGGTACATTAAGACACAGTAATCAATGATTTTAGCAATCCACCTTCTGGGATAAGAACTCACTGTTTGACAAAAACTGCTGAGAAAACTGGAAAACAGTATGGCAGAAACTGGGCATAGACCATCATTTGACACTGTATATCAGAATGAAGTCCAAATGGGTACATGATCTGGATATAAAGGTTGATACTATAAACAAACTAGGGGAGCAATGAATAGTTTATCTGTCAGATTTATGGAGAATGGAAGAATTTATGACCAAACAAGAGATAGAAAACATTATGAAATGTCAAATGGATAATTTTGATTACATTAATTTGAGAAGTTTTTGCATAAATGAAGCTAATACAACCAAGATTAAGAGGGAAGCAGAAAACTGGGAAAGATTTTTTCCAACCAGTGTCCCTGATAAAGGCCTCATTTCTAAATTATGTAGAGAACTGAATCAAATTGACAAGAATACAAGTCATTCACCAATTGGTAAAGGATCAAAGAATATGACCAGGCATTTTATAGAGGAAGAAATTAAAGCTATCTATAGTCATATGAAAAAATGCTCTAAATCACTATTGATTAGAGAGATGCAAATCAAAACTCTGAGGTACCACATCACACCTATCAGACTGGCTAACGTGGCAAAACAGGAAAATGATAAATGTTGGAGAAGATGTGGAAAGGTTGGAGCACTAATTCATTGTTGGTGGAGCTGTGAACTGATCCAACCATCCTGGAGAGCAATATGGAACTATGCCTAAAGGACTATAAAAATGTGCATGCCCTTTGACCCAGCAATACTTCTTCTAGGGCTATATCCCAAAGAGATCATGAAAATGGGAAAAGGACCCAGTTGTACAAAGATATTTATAGCAGCTCTTTTTGTGGTGGCCAGGAACTGGAAATCGAGGGGATGCCCATCAAATGGGAATGGCTAAACAAGTTGTGATACATGAATGTAATTGAATACTATTGTGCTATAAGAAATGATGAATAGGCAGACTTCTCAGAAACCTGAAAAGACTTATATGAACTTAGTGAGGGGAACAGAACCAGGAGAACATTATACACAGTAATAACCACAGTATATGAGTACTGATTTTGATAGTCTTAGCCCTTCTCAGCAATGCAAGGACCTAAACAGTTCCAAAGGATACATGATAGAAAATCCCAGTGACATACAGAGAAAGAATTGTGGAGTTGTAACGCAGAACGAATCAGACTATTTTCTTTTTTATTTTCTTTTATCCTGTTTTTTTTTCTTTCTCATGATTTTTCCCATTTGTTATAATTCTTCTACGCAACATGACTAATGTGAAAATGTATTTAACAGGAATGTATGTGTAGAGCCCATATCAGATTGCAAGACGTCTTGGGGAGGGAGAAAATTTAAAACTTATGGAAGAGAATGTTGAAAAATAAAATTAAACAATTTACCAAAACAAACAAACATAAAAACAAAACACTCTCCCCCTCCCCCCCCAATATGGCCTTAGAAACTTACTAACTGTGTGACCCTGGGCAATTCACTTAAATCTGTTTGCCTCTAAACAAAAAAGAAAGAAAGAAAGAATGAAAAGAAAAAAAAGGAAAAAAAGCAACTGAAGCCCCATTTGCCTTGACAAGGCAGTTAATGGTGCAATGGATAAGAGTGTTGTGTTTGAAATCCAGAAAACCTGAGTTCAAATATGGGCTCAGATGATTCTTAGTGGTGTGATCCTGGGCAATCACTTAGCCTCTAATTGCCTCAGTTTCTCAACTATGAAATGGGGATGATAATCATCCCAATCTGAAAGGGTTGTTGTGAAGATCAACTGAGAAAATATTTGTAAAAAGCACTTAGCATAGTAGCTGGTACCTCACAGGGCTTTTTTCTTCCCACTCTCTGCTCCCTGAATGTTTCAGCTACAGTGATTAATTCCTCCTCTGAGGGGGACTTATGTAGCACATGTGATCTTATTCTTGATGTTCCTTTTGACATTTATCATATGGCTTTATATGATGTTAGCATTTAACTCATTAAAAAAAAATTTAAATGTGTATACCTAATCTCTCTAATTAGTGTATGAATTTTTTGAGAGCGGGGACTTTTTTATGCTTTCTTTTGTATAAGATAGCCCTCTTCTCAAAAACCTTCAGTGGCTCCCCACTGCTTGACCCATGCAACACAAAATCCTAAACCTGACATTCAACCTGAAGAATCTGGCTCCAGTCTCCCTTTCTAGTATTATTGTCTAAGTATTCCTACCTTCTACAACCCAATCAATTATTTTACCCATCATTTTCTCATTTTGTCCTGTTCTTTCTCACCTCTGGACCTGTGGTTTATACTCCTCGAATGGATGGGCTCTGTCCCATTTGCACCTAATATTCTTCTTCTTTATCAAAGACCTGATTTAGGACCCATGTCCTCCTGGAAGCCTTTACTAATTCTTCAGTTTGAAGGAACCCTTTCCCTCCTTAAATTTCTTAGGTCATTCTGATTGAGCTCTAAAGTGTACTTATTTATTTTCTCAATTGCTTTTTAGTTATCTATGTATATCTCTCATTCCTGGGTTAGATTATAGATTCTTTGAGGGCAGGGATTATGTTGTTTTAGTCAGACTGCTGTTACAGTGCTTTGACATAGTAAGGCGGCCATGGACATTATGTGTTTTGTACAGGCTTTGGACTCTAATGGAATGATTAGGCTTTGTTGATGCTAACAATTTAACCTAGGGGCTAGCCTTTAGTCCTGGAAAGCTTAAACAGGGAGAGACTGAATATATTCACCAAAGCCTACTCTAAGGGGAATCTTTTAGAAAAAATACAACAAACCAACACTTCCCCCTCCCCCAACAACAATGAAAATTGTATCAAGAAGGGAAAACGGCTCTTTGGATTTGACAAACCATTTATTATTCCACTCACTGGCTTGTGTTATTGACTTGAGTGTGTCTCTGTAAGCTGCCCTGTGTGTCCTTGCCGAATGCTTATTTATATATCTTTGCTTAGCGTTGGTTTAAATTTGATAAAAATGTTTTTTAAAAAGTTATTTTACATCATTGATTCAGTTCCTCCAAATTCAGAAATTGTGTTTATTATATCAGGTATTTAATAAATGTTTCTGAAATGGAAGTGAATTTAATTGAATATTCTCCACCACCTATTATAATGCAAGGCACAGGGTAGGCAGCCAACCAAAAATGTAGGAAATGAGGAGATGCTTGATCTGTGCCCATCGTGCTGTGCTAGAAAAGGGAGTAAAACTCATCATATTTTGATGTTAGCAAACCTTTACTGAGCACCTTCCCTGTGTCTTTGTACTCAGAACCTTGTATTACAAAATATTACAAAGGATGACTTAGGTCTTCTGAATTACCTTCTGTTATAAAGGAGTTTCTAATCTAGCTGGAGTTTCTAATCTAGTTTCTAATCTAATCAAGACATATACATAATGTGAGTAATTTATGATTAAGTATCAGAGAAAATTATGTGACTTTGGCTCAGTCATTTCACTCTCTGGACTTCAGTTTCATCATTGGCAAATGAAAGACTTGAATTAGATTATCTTTGAGGTCCCATCCATCATTAACACAGAATAGATGAGTCTGGGTGTCATAAACCATAATAAACAAATGATGAAATAACAAAGTGAAGGAAATTTCATTGTGGCTTGAGAATTGCCAGAGAAACTGCTTTCAGGGAATCCTAGGTTTTAGAGCCAGAAGGGCCTGAGAGGTCACCCAGTCCAACTTCCTTGTTTTGTGTATGAGGAAACCAAGGCTAAGAGGCTAAGTCATATATGTAGAACCCAGTCTGGGAGTCCAAAGATGGCATTCTTTTCACTGTACTACAGTTAAGATGTCAATTCTTTTTCTTTTTAACTTTATTTTAAGTTTATATTTTATTTTTCCTCCAATTACAGGTAAAAAACCATTTTAACATACTTTTTTCAAATTTTGAGTTCCAAATTTTCTTCTCCCTTCCTCTCCCCCCTGCCTGGAGAAGGTAAGCAATTTGACATAGGGTATACATGTGCAGTCATGCAAAACACATAAAAATCATGCTAGGAAAGAAAATAGACAAAAAACCTCAAGAAAGATAAAGAAAGTAAAGAAAAAGTATCTTGGATTTGTATTCAGGTTCCATTAGTTCTCTCTCTGGAGATGGACAGTACCTTGAAGAAATCAATTCTTCAACTAAATCTTGATGACAGTCTAGGGTTTATATTAGAGGGGAGGAAACAAAAGAAAGAAAACAGGATGGAGATGGAGGAAAGAGGGTCGGATTTCTGCCGCATGTTGTTTGACCTTGGAAAGGATACTTCTGTGGGCTTCAGTTTCCTTATGAATGCAAATGAAGGGGTTGAGTGAGGTGGTCTTTTTGGTCTCTTTTAGCTCTCAGTCTATGATCTCATGATCATTCCAGATAAGGAGAAAAAAAAAGGATAAACAAAGATAAGAATGAATGTGGCATGTATGAAGTATAGAAAGGGATGGGTAGTGACTCACTGGGTAGAGTGCTGGGCACAGAGTCAGGAAGGCCCGAGTTCAAATTTGGCTTCAGACAGTCACCAGCTGTGTGACCCTGGATGAGTCACTTACCCTTTACCTCAACCACAGAAGGAAAAGGCAAACAAATACAGTGTCTTTGCCCATGGGACAGTAAGGTCCATCGGATCATGAAAGGTTGGACGTGACTACGACAACCACCTAAGTATACTGGGCAGTGTCAGGAAGGAAGGGAACAAACATTTCTTAAGCACCATGCTAAGCGTTTTATAAATACATTGCTTCTGTCCTCACAACAATCCTGGCAGGCAAGTACTGTTATTATCCCCATTTTACAGTTGAGAAAACTGAGTCAGACAGAGGTTAATTAATTTAATCTAGGGTCACACAATTAATAGTTGCATGAAATCATATCTGAACTCTGATATTCCTGACTTCAGGCCCAGTGGTCCATTCAGCAAAGAGTTTTCATCAAGTTTTAATTTTGTGTAACAGAAATTCTGATAAGGCTTAGACAAGGCCCCGTTTTAAGGGGGCCCAAAGTTGCTAAAGTCATTGAGAGTTGTCTTGCTTCCCATCTTGGGAAGAAAAGAAGCTGTCAAGGCATGGGAACTGGAGGGCAGAGTTTTCCCACTACATCAGGAATTTTAAATCTCTCTGGAGAGGTGCACAGAGAAGAAAATTAAAGAAAAAGGGAGTGAGAGACGGAGTGAAAGGAAGGACTTGGGACCTTGAGAGAAACAATCACTCAGTAATGTACTCCTCAACTGAGAAAATATGGGAAAAACCTGGGCTAAGAATTCTAGGATATTTGAGGCCGTGTAGTATAATGGCCTCAATGTGGTATAATGTGGTATAATGTTGTCTAAATCTTTTTCAAAAATTAAAAACAAAAAACAAGACATTATCTCTTGGATCATAGCAGCATGCTTAGTAGAATATATACTGGGCTAAGAGTCAAGGAAATTCGGGTCCTTGTCTAAACTTTTCCATTGATTCAATTTATAACCTCAGTATCACTTCTCTCAACTTTAGTTTTCTCATCTGTAAAATCATGAGATTGGCCTAATATTATAGATTTAGAGCTACAGGAGACCTTTGCTGTTCAGTTACTTTTAGTTCTGTCATGCTCAGCACTCTATCTTCCTTAGTCTAATCCAACCCTTTATCATTTTACAAGTAAGGAAATTTAGACCCAGAGATAATTGTGTCTTAAACAAGGTCAGAAGCAGCACAGCAATAATTTGAACTTAGGGTCTCTGCTTACAGATTCAACACTCTTCACTATACTATACTGTTGTTAGGACCCTTTCAGCTATATAATCCTATATTCTTAAGTTCTAACTGACATTCAGTTCTTTTTTTGAGGGGGAAAAGCAAGGCAATTGGGGTTAAATGACTTGCCCAAGGTCACACAGTTAAGTGTCAAGTGTCTGAGGTCAAGTTTGAACTCAGGTCCTCCTGATTCCAGGGTCAGTGCTTTATTCACTGCACCACCTAGCTGCCCCAATGACATTCACTTCTTAAAAGTGTAGTATTAAGTGTGACTAAAAATTTTGCTGGCCAAATTTGGCTTAATTCATTAAGGAAACTTCTTTTATGGTAGGATTGCCAGTTCCTGTTATTTTTGGAGCTACTTAGACAAGTCATAGCAAATCAGATTAACTAAATCTTTTATTTATATCTGATTCTATTGTTCTTCTATAGACCTGGCCTTAGCCAATAGCAGATCCCTTAATAAAGGTTTTGGTTAACTACATGACCATTATTGTGGAAAAATATATTAGTTTTTCCCCTCATGATAAGAATATTTCTACAGATCCACGTTTTTGCCACAATCATATCCCTTGATAGGTTGATCTCTGTTTTAAGAACTGAAAGAATCTTAGAATAAAAATACTGTTGGGCCAAATGTATCTGCCAAATACAAAAGCTTAATGGCAAAGCCATTATCATTTATAGGATAATGGGCTCAAGATGTAGTCAAACTCACTTTATAATTTATGCTCCCAAACCAACTTAAGTAATAGTATTTTTATAGTTCCCTTTTTTTTCCTTTTCTTGATGTTCTAACAGTGAATTTCCATTTTTTTTTCATTAGAGGGAAACAATCATAGACCACATATCTGAAAGGGACCACAGTGACTGTGTACTCCAGCTGCCACATTTTGATCACACAGGTAACAAGAATCAGAAGGAGGAGTTGAACCCAGGACTCTGATCCCAGAGATAGTTCTATTTCTGCGACACTACGCTATTGTGTTGCCACTCTGCTCTTGACTCTACCAAGCCTCTGTATTTGTGACTAACATTTTAAACTTTTCCCCAAGAGAATGAAGAATGAAAGCTACAGAACAAGGTCTTGCAATTAACCAGGGGAAATGCATGGTTGTCTTTTAAAAAAACTACATCTGAACCAGAGCCATCTGTTTACTCTTTGAGGTGCCCTAAGGGTTTTTTCCATTGAAGAGTAAAAGAATCTGAGAGAAACTAATAAAACTGGACTCTGACTTGTTTCTCGGAGGATCTCTAGTTGAAGCAGAATACAAAGAAGTAAAAATTAAAACAAGGTCTTGAAAACTCACAAGGAGGTTGAGCTCAGAATATCCTCTAAAATGTTCTTCTTTGTTGAATGTTGACTAAAGATTTTATCATATGACGTGAACTATTAGAGACTGATTTTCTCCCCTTTACTCATCATTGATGGAACTGCTGAGAGATGTAAGTGGTCCCCTGTCACAGAGCCTAGACTCATGATCTATTTCCATTTCCCCAAATTTAAAAATTTTATTTAAAAAAAATTAACAAAAATCCCTCCCTCCCATCCATTTGTTTCCCACCCTTATCCCGCACATCAAAAAGAAGAGAAAAACAAAATTTGTGGTCCATTTTTGACTAGCAGATTTGCTGTTCGTGATGAATGTTCCTTGTCTGAGGAAGTCCCAAGATTTTGGGACTTCAAAAAGAGAAAGGGCTTCAAAAGGCTCCTTCTCCACAGACTTCAAAAGAAAAATAACCACAGAAAATGGGAAAAAAGAAATCCTACCCTACTGCAATTTACTGCATAGGTCACCTAAAAATGCTCACTAACTATCTGGTATAGTCTACCAGGGGTGGGGAACCTGCAGCCTTGAGGTCACATGTGGCTGGCCCTCTAGGTCCACAAATGTGTGGCCCTTTTGGATTCAGGCAAAGGACCACACTTAAGGACCTAGAGGACCACATGTGGCTTTGAGGCTGCAAGTTCCCCACCCCTGGTCTAGCCTCTCCTATCCCAACTTTCTCTTGTCATGCCCCAAAGAAGACTTGGGTGGTTCTTAATGCCTAGGTTTCAGGCCCTGCTTTGCTCCTATCTTACTACATTATCTTGGGTAAATCACTTAACCTTTCATTGCTTCCATTTTAAACACTAACAATCTCTGTCAAAATTTACTCCCCCCAATCTCCTAAAAATAGTCAAGGGACTAGCTTCTTGAAAAGGCAGCTGTGGGGCAGCTAAGTGGCATAGTGAATAGAGCACTGGCCCTGGAGTCAAGAGGACCTGAGTTCAAATCTGGACTCAGACAACTTAACACTAGCTGTGTGACCTTGGACAAATCACTTAACCCCAACTGCCTAGCCTTCCCCCTCCAAAAAGCAAAAAAAAAAAAAAATAAAAAGGGCATCTGGACCATAGTGCAAAGAGTGTTGGATTTTTAATGAAAAAAATTGGGCTGCAAATCTTGACTTGGTTCCTTACCATCTATGTAAACTTGGAGAAATCACTCAGCTTCTCTGGGCTTCAGTTTCCCCACATATAAAATGGTAATAATGGCACTAACTAGCTCACATCTCAAATGAAATTATGAATGCAAAATTACATGTGAATGCAAGTTATCATTGTAGTATATTAACTCTAAAACTAGAGGAAATGAAGTGAGAAATCTTCATGCTTGATTCAGTAAGGGAGAGGGGAAAGAGATCTGGTGATTTTTTTTGTGGACTTTTTATTAAAGCTGGCGATTCTTACACAAAGGCTGCAAGATAACCTGTCTGATATGTGCAGAGGACACCCAGTTACCCATTTTGGGATAGATAGATTCTGAGACTGCTTTCCTCTCTGAATGGTCTCTTTTATCTTTTTACATATTATTTTTCTTGTTGGGGATACTCAATAGATCTTGGATAAGGATGATAATGATGAAGCTTTGCTTTCAAGTATAAACCTTTAGATTTTTGTCTGTTCTTCCTTATAGGAACACTTGTTTTATATTATTTAATTGTCTTTTGTAATCATATCTAGAAATTATAAGATCAAGTATATCCTATTAGTCCTTAATATTAAAGGAAATGGCAAGTTAATCTAACTCCTACCCAAGATATTTTGAAAAATTTTTCCAACCCATTAAAAGTTCTAAGGTTTATCACGGTAGGTAATTTGAATCTAGAAATATATATTTATACTCTCACTAGATGTTCATATGTAAATGAATATGACTCCCTCTTCTAGGGCATTCCCATAAAAAATAATGTTTATGTTGGGTAGATGACATATTTTTACTTTTCCATGGTATAGTATGAAATTTTAACAGAGGCCCAATATCTTGCTTTTCAAAGTGGCAAACAGCTTAATATCTTGGAGCATAGATGCCATCCCCAGAAACTAGTAGACAGTCACCATAAAGCTTTGCCTCTAGTGAAGGGGAGAAACTCTATGGTTTCTGGTCTTTGAGAAATGGCTCTGGTAGAATCATGATAATGACTGGTGTGTCTGCATTCCAGAAATCTTACCTGGTTGGCTTCCTGGCAGATGAGCACTGTTGCTCTTGCTTCTTGGCTTTAGGGACAGCAAGGACGTTAAAAACCACTGTGAGCCAGAGGCCTGTGAACAGTAACAGTCGGAGCACCATGTCTTTAAAGGAACAGAAATGCAGTTTTCAATCCTGCCAGTGATCCTTCATTTTTAATATTCTTCTTATTAAAAAACTGCATATAAGCCAATGATGTCAGGAAGACTGAGGCGAGATAAAAGACCAACGCATCACATAACCTTAATTATCTTCAATGTTGCCTCTTTTTGTAGTGGATGAAAAAAATCCATATTGTTTGTGGGCAAGCAGCTGTCATTATATTCAGCAACTGGATGAAAATAAAGCAGTTTTCCTCTACTTTTCCTCCTCTTTTTCAGGGAAGGTTCTTAACCGAATGCTTTATCCCCTACTCAATAAACTCTCATCTGTAGACCTGAGCAGACAAAGAAGTGATGTCAAACATCAAATCCCTTAATCCTACACAAAACCATATATAAATCTTTCATTACCCTACAAAAATTTAGCTTAATGAGAAAAGATTACTAAATTAATCTTAATTATGCATTTTGGAAACTTCCCCACCTTATGGATTTTTCACCCCTTTCTTTCCCTTATTCTACTAACAAAGACACTATCCATATACCAAATTCAAGGAATTACATTTCTTTGATAATTTCACACTTTAATTTTATTCCATACATATCAAAAATGATTTTTTCCTTTGACTCTGAGTATAGGAAGTCTTGATATAAAAAAGTAATTGGTTTTGCTCAGTCTGTAAGGCTGATCAAAACAATAAGCCAGATTCTGTGAAAATGCTCTCTAAGAAATAATGTACTCTGGATATTCAATTCAACAAATATTTGATAAGTCCAAGGCCTTGTGCTAGGCACTGAATTTGCAAAAATGAAAAAAAATGATAGTTCCTGCTTTCTGTGCATTCATAATTTCCTACTAGAAAGGGGATGACATATAAAAATTAGGACGGAATAGGGACAAAGTGCTCTAATAGCCAAAGTGCTTTCATCAAACTGAAATCCTCCTGGTGGCAAAATTAATAAGAGGACAACACATCAACAGATGGTCTGCCTATACTTTTCCAAATATTTAATCAATCTTACATTCCTGATATAAACCACAATCTCATAGGTTATAGGGTAATAGGTTTACAAATGGAAGAGGACGCAGAATTCATCTATTCCAATCCTCTGATCTTTCAGATGATGAGACTGAGACCCAGAGATTTGAAGGAGCTTGTCTAAGGTCACACAGGTAGTAAGGAACGAAGCCAGGAATTGAATCCAGTTTCTTTAACTTTAAAACAAGCACTCTTTGTTGGTTACTCTCATTAAATATCTTTAAAAATATTTTAAATGTTTTTTTTTCATTAAATATTTTCCAATTACATCTAAAAAAAATTGAGGGGCAGCTAGATGGTGCAGTAAATAGAGCACCGCCCCTGAAGTCAAGAGAACGTGAGTTCAAATCTGGTCTCAGATACGACACATTTACTAGCCGTGTGACCCTGGGCAAGTCACAACCACAATTGCCTTGCCTTCCCCCCTCTGGAACAAAACAAAAAAAAATTTTTTTTGAGTTTTACATTCTCTTCCTTCCTTTTGCCCATCTTCCCTCCTTAAGAAGCCAAGCAATTTGGTATCAATTATATGTGTGAAGTCACATAAAAATATTTCCATGTTAGTCATGTTGCAAAAGAAAACACAAACAAAATAAAACAACAAAAATAGAGTAAAAGATGTATGCTTCAATTTTCATTCAGAGTTCATCAGTTCTCTCTCTGGAGGTGGATGGCATTTTTCAATATAAGTTCTTCAGAATTGCCTTGATCACAGTAGCTGAGTCTTTCAGAACTGATCATCCTTGCAATATTGCTATTACTGTGCACAATGTTCTGCTGTTTCTGTTTATGTCACTTTGCCCCAGTTTACATAAGTCTTCCGAGGTTTTTCTGAAAGCATCCTGCCTGCCCATCATTTCTTATAGCACAATAGTATTCCATCACAAGCATATACTACAACTTGTTCAGCCATTCCTTAATACTTAAATCCAGTTCATTTGCATGCCATGGCATGACCTCTCAGATGTCATGGTCCTCTTTGAGAGTGAAGGACAAAAACCAGCAACAACAACTGAGGAGCATCCCCTCAATTTCCATTTCTTTGCCACTACAAAAAGAGCTGCTATAAGGACAGGTAGGTGGCACAATGAATAGAACGCTGGCTCTGGAGTCAGGAGGACCTGAGTTCAAATGTGGCCTCAGACACTTGACACACTTACTAGCTGTGTGACCCTGGGCAAGTCACTTAACCTTGTTTTCCTTAGTACCTTAGTTGTAAAATTAACTGGAGAATGAAATGGCACACCACTCTAGCATCTTTGCTTAGAAAACCTCAAATGGGGTCATGATGAGTTAAACACGACTGAAACACAACAACAAATCAGCAGTGATTTAGAGTAGTTTTTTTTTTGGAGGCAGGGCAATGGGGGCTAAGTGACTTGCCCAAGGTCACATGGCTAGTAAGTGCTAAGTGTCTGCGGTTGGATTTGAACTCAGGTCCTCCTGACTCCTGGGCTGGCACTCTATTCACTGTGCCACCTAATCTGCGCTAGAGTATTTTTTCATGTGCTTATTGTTTTTTTAAAAAATTATTTATTTTTTAGTTTTCAACATTCACTTCCACAAGATTTTGAGTTACAAATTTTCTCCCCATCTCTCCCCTACTCCACACCCCAATATAACAAACATACTGAACACCCCTTCCCCCAATCTGTTCTCTTGTATGTCCTCCCCCATTCCCCCTTACTTTCTTATAGGGCAAGATGGGTTTCTATACCTCATTACCTGTGTAACTTATTTCCCAGTTGCATGTAAAAAACAATTCTTAACATTTGTTTTTAAAACTTTGATTTCCGGATTCTTTTCCTTCTTCCTTCCTCACTCACCCCCTACTGGGAAGACAAGCAATTTGACGTAGGTTGTAAATGTGTAGTTA
Source organism: Pseudochirops corinnae (assembly GCA_028646515.1). NCBI lineage: Eukaryota > Metazoa > Chordata > Mammalia > Diprotodontia > Pseudocheiridae > Pseudochirops > Pseudochirops corinnae. Next base: position 40,174,326 of record CM053591.1, on the reverse strand, counting down.
TGCAAAATATTTCCGTAGTAGTCATGTTGTGAAAGACTAACCATATTTTGCTTCATCCTACCCCACCCCCCATTTATTCTATTTTCTCCTTTGACCCTGTCCCTTTTCAAAAGTGTTTGCTTCTAAGTACCCTCTCCCCCAATCTGCCCTCCTTTCTATCATCCTTCCTTTTATCGTCTTCACCTCTACTTTCCTGTAGGATAAAATACCCAATTGAGTGTATGTGTTATTCCCTCCTTAAGACAAATCCATCGAGAGTAAGGTTGTCCCATTCCCTTTTACCTTTCTGCTCTTTCCCTTCATTGTAACAGTTTTCTCTTGTCTCTTTTTTGTGAGATAATTTACCCTATTCTATCTTTCCCTTTTTCCTCCCAATATATTCCTCTCTCACTTCTTAATTTTATTTTTTAGATATTTTCCCTTTATATTAAACTCATCCTCTTTTCTTCTGTCTATGTATGCACGTACACACATATATACACATTCACATGTATTTATACACATATACACCCTTCTATACAAATATATATGCATATATACATATATATACACATATATTCCCTTCAACCATTCTCATACTGAGAAAAGTCTCATGAGTAACAATTATTGTTTTTCCATGTAGTAATGTAAATAGTTCATCTTTAATAAGTTCCTTATGATTTCTTTTTCCTGTTTGCCTTTTCATGCTTCTCTTTCTTCTTGAATTTGAAAGTCAGATTTTCTTTTCAGCTCTGTTTTTTTTTCATCAAGAATGCTTGAAATTGCTCTTTTTCATTGAATTACCATATTTTCCCCTGCAGCATTATACTTGGTTTTGCTGGGTAGGTAATTCTTGGTTTTAATCCTAGCTCCTTTGACCTCCAGAATATCATATTCCAAACCCTTTGATCCCTTAATGTAGAAGCTGCTAGATCTTGTGTTATCCTGATTGTATTTCCACCACATTCAAATTGTTTCTTCCTGACTGCTTGTAATATTTTCTCCTTGACCTGGAAACTCTGGAATTTGGCTATCATATTCCTAGGAGTTTTCTTTTTGGGATCTTTTTCAAGAGGCAGTCAGTGAATTCTTTCAATTTATATTTTGTCCTTTGTTCTGGAATATAAAGGCAATTTTCCTTGAGAATTTCTTGAAATATGGTGTCTAGGTTCTTTTTTGATCATGGCTTTCAGGTAGTCCAATAATTTTTAAATTATCTCTCTTGGATCTATTTTCCAGGTCAGTGGTTTTTCCAATGTGATATTTCATATTGCCTTCTATTTTTTTCATTTGTTTGGATCTGTTTTATAGTACCTTGATTTCTCATAAAATCATTAGCTTCCATTTGCTCCATTCTAATATTGAAGGAATTATTTTCTTCAGTGAGTTTTTGAAATTCCTTTTGTCTCTGACTAATTCGTCTTTTTAAGGTATTTTTCTCTTCATTGGCTTTTTGGGCCTCTTTTGCCATTTGAGTTCGTCTATTTTTTAAGGTGTTATTTTCTTCAGTCACGCTGTTGACTCATTTTTCATGATTTTCTTGCATCATTCTCATTTCTCTTCCCAATTTTTCCTCTACTTCTCTTACTAAATTTTCAAAATCTTTCTTGAGCTCCTGCATGCCCTGTGGCCAATTCCTATTTTTCTTGGAGGCTTTTGATGCAGGAAGTTTTGACTTTGTTGTCTTCTTCTGGTTCTGTGTTTTGGTCATTTTTGTCCCCCTAAATGATTCTGTAGTCTGATTGCACTTCCTCTCTTTCCTCATCTTGCCAGTCAACCACTTGACTTTTGAGTTCTTTACCATGGTAGAAGTCTGCTTGCAGAGTGGAGAGTGCTGTATCCCAAATTGCTGGGATTTTGCGCAGTTCTTGTTAGAGTTTTTTCCAGGCATCTGCATCAGAATTGTGAGGAGGACTTTCTCTCCACAGCCTCACAAATTCTGCCATGCTAGCGCTCCTCACCCACCATCCAAGACTGTGACCCAGATCCAAGCAGGACAAAGCAGGAGAATCCTGTCTCAGTGCCAGGAAAGAGATTCCTGCAAATGCCCTCTGGACTGTCATTTAGTACCCCTAAGATCTGTAGTCCAGTAGCTGGAAGCAGCAGCAGTGGTAGCAATTGCAACTGGTGGGGCTTATGCAGGACTTCACTAGGCTCCCAGCTTGGGGTGACAGATCCTTCCTGTTGGTCTTCCAGGCTGCCTTCAGAGGGAGATTTGTTTCTCTCTGTCACTTTGTGGGTTCTGTGGCCCTAAAATTTGTTTAATGTCATTTTTAACAAGTATTTGGAGGTGATTGGAGCTGGAGCTTAAACAAGTTCCTGCTTTTACTCTGCCATCTTGGCTCTGCCCCCATTTGCTTTATTATTCTCCTTTTGAAAACTGCCTGTTACCCATATGTACAAAAATATTTATTGCAGCTCTCTTTGTGGTGGCAAAAGGGGACTCCCATCAATTGGAGAATGGCTGAACAAGCTATGGTATGTGAATGTAATGGAATACTGTTGTGCTATAAGAAATGGGGAGGAGATGGTCTTCATATTCACCTGGAGAGCCTTATACAAACTGATGCTAAGTGAGAAGAGCAGAACCAGGAAAAATTTGTACACAATCACAGAAACATCGTATGTGTGATGACCAACTTTGATAAACTGGACTCTCCTCAGCAACACACAGTTGTAAGACAACTCTACAAGTCTCAGGATGGAAGGAGATATCTACATTCAGAGAAAGATCTAGAAAGAACAGAGTTTAAATGGAAACTGAAGCACTCTACATGCTCTCGTTCTTTTTCATGTTTGGTTCTCTTTCTTTTTTCCCATTTTTCACTCCATTGGTTACAATCCTTCTATACAACCAGACTATTGTCCAATGTGAAAGTATTTGCAGATCCTA
>CM053591.1:40125803-40170954 GCA_028646515.1 Pseudochirops corinnae | reverse complement strand
AGAACAGAGTTTAAATGGAAACTGAAGCACTCTACATGCTCTCGTTCTTTTTCATGTTTGGTTCTCTTTCTTTTTTCCCATTTTTCACTCCATTGGTTACAATCCTTCTATACAACCAGACTATTGTCCAATGTGAAAGTATTTGCAGATCCTATACTTGATTGTATGCCACCATGGCGGGGGGGGGGGGGGGGAGAGAAAGGGAAGAAAATTTGAAACTCAAGGGACTGTGGAACTGAATCTTGTAAACTAAAAGTAAATAAATAAATCAATTAAAAATTTAAAAAAAAAATGAAAACTGCCTGTTCGTATTCTTTGACCTTTTATTAACTGGAGAATGGCTCTTATTTTTTATAAATTTGGTGCAGTTCCCTACATATTTGAGAAATGAGGACTTTATCAGAGAAACTTGCTGTAAAACTTTCCCCCCCAGTTTTCTGTTTTCCTTCTAATTTTGGCTGCACTAGTTTTATTTGTGAAAAAGCTTTTTAATTTCATATAATTAAAATGATTTGTTTCACTTCCCATAATCTCTTATATCTTTGTTTTGATAAATTGGTAAATAAATTTTATCAAAGAAATCCGACAGGTACATTTTTCCATGCTTCTCTAATTGACTTTTGAAATTCCTTTTTATATCTAAATAATTTCTCCATTTTGAGCTTATCATTGTATAAAGTGTACGATGTTGGTCTATGCCTAGTTTTTGCCAAACCGCTTACCAGTTTTCCCTACATTTTTTGTCAAATGTTGAGTTTTTACCCCACAAGCTTGGATTATAGGATGCATCAAATACTAGATTACTATGATCATTTACTACTATGTATTGTGTGCCTAATCTGTTCCATTGATCCACCACTCTATTAGGCAGTATCAGATTCTTTTGATGATTACCGCTTTGTCATAAAGTTTGAAATCTGGAACTGCTAGACTTCCTTCCTTCACATATTTTTTTTCAGATGAGTTCTTGATATTTTTGATCTTTTGTTCTTCCAGGTGAATTTTGCTACTATTTTTTTCTAGCTTTATAAAATAATTCTTTGGTAGTTGGATTGGTATGGCATTGAATAAGTAATTTATGTAGAATTGTCATTTTTATTATATTGGCTTGGTCTATCCATGAGCAATCAATGTTTTTCCAACTGTTTAGATCTGTCTTTATTTCTGTGAAATGTGTTTTTTAACTGTGTTCATATAGCCTATGGGTTTGTCTTGGTAGACTCCCAAGTGTTTTTTATTGTCTGTTGTTATTTTAAATGCAATTTCTCTTTCTACCTTTTGCTTCAGAGTTTTGTTGGTACTAAGCAGAAATGCTGATGATTTATGTGGGCTTATTTTTTATCCTACAACTTTGCTGACATTCCCTGTTTTAACTAGTTTTTAAATGATCCTCTAGAGTTCTCTAAGTATACCATCACATCATCTGCAAAGAGTGATAGTTTTGTTTGCTCATTGCTTATTGTTCATTCCTTTAATTTCTTTTTCTTGTCTTATTGTATTGTTAGCATTTATAGTCCAATATTGAATAATAGTGATGATAATAGACATCATTGCTTCACTCTTGACTTTATTAGGAAAACTTCAAAGTTTATCCCTGTTACTGATAATTCTTGCTCTTGATTTTCTATAGATACCACTTATCATTTTAAGAAAGGTTCCATTGATTCCTATGCTTTCTAATGTTTTGAACAGGAATGGGTGTTATATTTTGTCGATTGTTTTGCATCTATTAATATGATATGATTTTTGTTGTTTTTATAACTGATATGGTTAATTATGCTTATAATCTCCTAATTATTGAATCAGCCTGGTTCATACCATTCCTGGTATAAATCCTGCCTGGTCACAGTGTATGATCTTTGTGATATATTGCAATAATATCCCATAATATTTTATTTAAAAATTTCACATTGATATTCATTAAGGAAATGGGTCTATAATTTCTTTGTTTTTGCTCTCCCTGGTTTAGGTATCAAAACCACACTTGTGTCATAAAAGGAATTTTTTCTTAACCTGTTTTTTTTTTTTTTTTACTTTTCCCCCCAGAATTTATTTATTTATTTTTAGTTTTCAACATTCATTTCCATAAGATTTTAACTTCCATATTTTCTCCCTATCTCTCCCCTACCCCACTTGAGATGACAAGCATACTGATTACCCCTTTCCCCAGTTGGCCCTCACTTGTATCCCACCCCCCATGTCCCTTTCCCCCTTACTTTCTTGTAGGGCAGGTTGAATTTCTATGTCCCATTGCCTGAATATCTCATTTTCCAGTTGCATGCTTTACCTCTTTTTTTTCTTCCAATAATTTTTGTAGTATTGAAATTAATTGTTCCTTAAATTTTTGGTACAATTCATTTCTAAATACATTTGGTCCTGGGGATTAGACAGATCATTAATGGCTTGTTCAGTTTATTTTTCTAAGATAGAATTATTAAAATATTCCATTTCCTCTTCTGTTAATCTGGGCAGTTTATATTTTTGTAAATATTCATCCACTTAGATTATCAGTTTACCTGGCATATAATTAAACAAAATGACTCCTACTAATTGCTTTAATTTCATCTTCTTTGGTGTTCACATTTTTAATTCTTATACTTGTAATTTGATTTTCTTCTTTCTTTTTAAAAATCAAATTAACCATTGGCTTTTCTATTTTGTTGTTTCCCCTCTCAAAAAAGCCATCTCCTAGTTTTAATTAACCATTGGCTTTTCTATTTTGTTGTTTCCCCTCTCAAAAAAGCCATCTCCTAGTTTTATTTATTAGTTCAATTTTTTATACTTTCAATTTCATTAATTTCTCTAATTTTTACGATTTTCATTTTGGCATTTAATTGGGGATTTTAATTTATTCTTTTTCTAATTTTTTTAGTTGCATGCCCAATTTATTAATCTGCTCTTTCTCTCTTTTTATTGATTTAGAGATATAAATTTTCCTCTAACTATTGCTTTGGCTGTATCCCACAAATTTTGTAATATATCATTGCTATCATTCTCTTTAATGAAATTATTGATTTTTTACAATTTTTTCTTTGACCTATTTATTCTTTAGGGTTAGATTGTTTAGTTTCCAATTAACTTTTAATCTATGCTTCTACAGCCCTTTATTAAGTGTAGTTTTTCTTTCACTGTGGTCTCCAAAAGTTGCATTTAATATTTATGCTTTTCCCCATTTGTTTGTAAGGTTTTTATGCCCTAATACATGGTCAGTTTTTGTGAAGGTGCCATATACAGCTGAGAAAAAGGTATATTCCTTTCTATTCCCATTCAGTTTTTTTCCAGAGGTGTATCATATTTAACTTTTCTAAGATTCTATTCATCTCCTTGATTTTTTTCTTATTTATTTTATGGTAAGATTTCTTTACCTTCAAAAGAGGGAGACTGAGGCCTCCTACTAGTATATTTTTACTATTTTCTTCTAGTAATTCATTTAACTTTTCCTTTAAGAATTTGGTTTGTATATGTTTAATGTTGATATTATTTCATATGGTTTATTACAGTAAGATATAGTTTCCCTGCTTATCTTTTTAATTAGGTCTATTTTTGCTTTTATTTTGTCTGAGATCATGATTACTACCCCTACCTTTCCTATTTCAGCTGATGAATTAATAGATTCTGTTCCAGTCTCCTCCTCCTTTTTTTTTTTAAACCCTGCGTGTTTCTGTTTCATGTGTGTTTCTTGTAAGCAACATGTTGTTGATTGTGATTTCTAATCCATTCTGCTATCCACTTCCATTTTATGGGTGAGTTCATCCAATTCACATTCGCAGTTATGATGACTATGAATTTCCCTTCATCCTGTTTTCTTCTGTTTCTTCTCTCTCTTGTCCCTCTTCTCAAATCCATTTTGTTTCTAATGACCTGCCTTCTTTTATCTGCCCTTCCTTTTATCACTTTCCCCCTTCTCCTGGCCCCTTCTTCTCTCACTTTCTATTGGGTAAGGTAGATTTCTGTTATCAATTGAGTGTGTGTGTGTGTGTGTGTGTGTGTGTGTGTGTGTATTCCTTCTTTAAACCAATTTAGATGTTTAGATAATTCTTGAATTGAGGTTGAAGTGTTGCCTGTCCCCACAAGCATTTCCTCCTCCACTGTAAAAGCTCTTTCTTGTGTGCCTCTTTTATGTGAGATAATTTTTCCGATTCTTTTTTTCCCCCCTTCTCCCAGGGCTCCATCTTTCTTCCCTATTCATTAAAAAAAAACAAAATCCACCATCCCCAAATAATCAATCAATTCCCACACCCTCTTTTCTGTGTAGAATCATTTTAGCTGCTCTGTGGTAAAGTTCTTAGAAAATAAATGTCTCATCTTCCCATATAGGAAGGTAAACAGCTTAATCTTATTGAGTCCCTTATTTTTTTTTAATGTTTCTTTTGAGTCTTGTATTTCACAGTCAACTTTTCTATGCAGCTCTTGTCCTTTCATTAGGAATGTTTAAAAGTCCTCTATTTCATTAAATCTCTATCTTTTTCCTTGAAGGATTATATTGAATTTGACTTGGGTAGGTTATTCTTGGTTGAAATACCAGCTCTTTCACTCTCTGAAATATCATATTCCTGGGCCTCTTCTTCTTTAAAGTGGTAGCCACTAAATCTTGTGTGATCCTGACTGTTGCTCCATAATATTTACATGTATTTTTTCTTGCAGCTTGAAATATTTTCTCTTTCACCTGGGAGCTCTGAAATTTGGCTATAATATTCCTGGGAATTTTCATTTTGGGACCTCTTTCAGATTGATGGAGCCCTTCAATTTCTATTTTACCCTCTGGTTCAAGGATATTAGGTATCAGGGCAGATTTCCAAGATAATTTCTTGAAATATGATGTCTAGGCATTTTTTTTTTAAATCTGAAAGTAGCCCAATAATTTTAAATTATCTCTTGAACTGTTTTCTAGGTCAGTAATTTTTCCAATGAGGTCTTTCACATTTTCTTCTATTTTTTCACTCTTTCAATTTTGCATTATTGTTTCTTAAAGTTTCATGGAATCATCAGCTTCTACTTGCTCAATTCTAATTTTTAAGGAATTATTTTTTTTAGTTAGCTTTTATACCTCTTTTTTCATTTGGTCAATTCTGGTAAGATGTCTTCAGCATTTTTCTTGCCTCTTTTTGTTGTTGTTCAGTTGTTTTAGTTATGTTCGACTCTTTGTGATCCTGTGGACCTTTGTCCATGGGGTTTTCTTGGCAAAGATGATGGAGTAGTATTCCCTTCCCTTCTCTAGTGGAAAACAGAGGTGAAATGGCTTGCCCAAGGTCACACAGCTAGGAAGTTTCTGAGACTGATTTGAACTCAAGTCTTCCTGATTCCAGCCCCAGTGCTGCATCCATTGATCCATCTAGCCCTCCTTGCCATGCTGCTAATTGTCTTTTCATAATTTTCTTCCTTTGTTTTCTTTTCTCTACCTAATTTTTCCTCTCTCATTCTTAATCGATTTAAAAAAATTTTTTTTAAATCTCAGGAATTCTTGATGGACTTATATTTAATTCACATTTTTTTTTGAGACTTTACTTGTAGTTATTTTGATTTCATTGTCTCTTCTGAGTTTGTCTTGATCTTCCCTGTCACCATTGTAACTTTTTATGGTCAAGTTTTTGTTGTTGTTGCCGTTTGCTCATTTTCCCACCCTGTTTCTTGATTTGGAACTTTATGTCAATGTTAGACTCTATTCACAGTGGGATGGGGAAGTGGCACTGCCTCAAACAGCAGATTTTTTTTTTTCATTGCTGTTTTCAGAGCTAGCTGCGGGGGTTTGGAAGTTTTCAGTGCTTCCAAGGGGAATGATCTGGGGAGAGGTGTGGTCCTTTTTCTCCTGGTCTCTACTCTGCTCCTTACCCAAGAAGGACCCCTGATCACTTCGGATTGAAATTGATATTGCTCCTCAGGGACCCTTCTCTCTTGGGACCAGAAACAATACTGTTCCTTAGGGCTCCAGATCTTTTGTTACCAGAAGTGATACTGTTCCTCAGGGCTTCCACTCCTGAAAGTGCTCTTCTCCACCCCTGAACTGTGACCCAGAAATGGGTATAGGCAATGGAGTTGCCAAACAGCATCCCTAGTATAGGGATCCCCTGTAACCTCTTTCTGAACAGTTTCCAGATCCCTTACCATCTCTGACTTGAGAATTCTTGAAGCTGCAGGTGCTTCAGTTATCATCGTCTAATCCCATCACTGATATTTCGTCCATGTGGGCTCCTGGCAGCTTCCTCCTCTATATCACACATATCTCTTTCCAAACTCCTGTATTGTCTTAGACTGAAAGAATGATAGTTAGATGACTCTGCCACTCCAGAATTCAATTTGGTTTTAAAATTATTTGGAAGGGAATGTTGGGTGAGCTCAGCTGAGCATCTCCTTTACTCTGCCATCTTTTCTCTGCCTTCAGAACTCACAAAATTATTTTGACTCATATTCCCTCTGAGAGATTCCCTGGGAACATCAGAAGATGACTGGTGTCTTTTCTCCCTAAAAGAGCCCTTTGGTGGAGATGTCTACATTCAGAGAAAGAACTAGAAAGAACAGAGTTTAAACGTAGACTGAAGCAAACTACATGCTATCATTCTTTTCCATGTTTGGTTTTGTTTCCTCTTTCCCATTGTTCATTCCATTGGTTAAAACCCTTCTATATAACCAGACTCATGTCCATTGTGAAAGTATTTACAGATCCTATACTTGATTGCATGCTGCCATGGAAGGGAGGAGCAGGGAGGGAAGAAAAATTGAAACTCAAGGGATTGTGGAAGTGAATCTTGTAAACTAAAAGTAAACAAATAAATCTATTTTTTTTAAAAAGAGCCCTTCAGCTCTCCTGAAAATTTTTTAAGGGATTCATGAATATTGATGGCAAAAGATCCATCTTTATTTTCATTAACCTTTAACTGGAATTTAGCATATCCTTCAATTATTTTAAAACATTATTTAGAAAAAGGGTCTATAGGCTTCATTATATAATAGTAAGGATTCACAACACAGAAAAGATTAAGAAGTCCTTTACTGGTTGACCTTTAAGGATTTCACCAGCTTTCAGAATCTCTGATTATAAGAGGGTCTCTGGTCCTGTTGTCTGTTGATTCTTTCCCAGAGGACCAAAACTTGGCAAAGTTTGTTTTCAGGGCCTTTCTTATTCTTTTCCTGGCATCTCCTTTCTAGCTGCTCAGTACTATTGTTCCCTTCTCTGCATGCCCCAAATCCTGCTCATTTTATCTCCATATATACATCAACATTTCATCTATTCTTGTCCTCCAGGACAGTACACAAAGCTCAAGATGGATTTCTATCTCCTATCAAAATGTATTTGTCCTTTGTCCCATTTCTTTAAAGACTTATTAGATAACTCGTTAACTTATTTACAGTGAAGTCTTGGTGGCTGTTAAAGACTGAATGTGTCAGGTGTTACACATTCCTCTGGCAATTTAGCAGCAAATTCCTTGAGTCAATACCTTAGGTCAAATTAATACATCTCTACTGATGGAAATTCTGGCTATTTGGCTGCTGTGTAGATGGCACAGAGGACTGGGCCTTAAGTCAGGAACCTGAGTTCAAATCTAGCCTCAGACACTAAGTGTGTTACCCTGGGCAAGTCATTTCACCCAGTTTACCTTAGTTTCCTGGAGTCAGAAAGAGTTGGAAATGACTGATAAGAACTTAACAATTCTTAGGGAAGCTGATTTGAGGAAGGAGAAGGGGAAGCTACCTTTTCTCAGTAGTTTTCAAATTTCACCATACAGAAATACTTGAAATATTGGCCTTGCCAGGGATATAGCAAAAAAAAAAAAAAAAAAAAAAGAGCAATATCCTCTATATCAGAGGTTTTTAATCTGAAATTCATGAACTTTTTCTTTTTTAAAAAAGATTTTGGATAATGAAATTTCATTTTAATGTTTTTCTTCTATAGTCCTACAAATTGTATTTTATTCATTTAAAAATACTATTCTGAGAAAGTATCTGCAGACTTTTCCAGACTCCAAATGAGTCCATGAGACAGAAAAAAGGTTAAGAATCCCTGTTGCTAGGACAGAATCTTAGGAGAGAATCAGATTTGGGTAATCCACTGGAGGGAGGTTGGTTTCTTCCAGTTTCGTGAGTGATGATTCCGTTTTCCTCTCAAAGAGGGTTCTAGTATGTTACAGACCAGATTGTCATATCAGCTCTATCACCATTCAGGGGAGGAAATTGTTTCTTTAATAGCAATGAATTTCTGAGTGGAAAACTGCATGAAACAGAAGATGAAGTCATGGTCTATAGCATAATGTAACACCTATTAGTAGGTTTTAGGACAATTCGAGTGAGACATTTGTCAGTGGTGCCATCAAGATGACTCTCCTTCATTCTAAGCTATTATAAACTGATAAAGTAGCTCAGCTTTCAGGGAGTTCTGAAAAGATAGAAGATAGAGTATAACCTTCTGAATGGAAATGAATAGCTATCTGGAAACAGAATTAATTCTGTTGTGTCTGAATTGGTGAAATTGGTAATAACAGCAATCTCTCTCTATTTTTTTTCTCTAGTGATGACAATCACATTTTATTCTTTTCTTCAAGGAATATAACATTATCATTGGATGGAGGGGACAGAGTTCACAATATCTATTGTGAAATGTAAAATTAATATTGGGCAGCTAGGTGGTATAGCAGATAGAGCACTGGGCTTGGGAAAAGGAAAACTCATCTCAGTTCAAATCTGGCATCAGACACTGTCTTAGCTGTGTGTCACTTAACCCTGTTTTCCTCAGTTTCCTTATCTGTAAAATAAGCTGGAGAAAGAAATGGCAAAACACTTTAGTATCTTTGCCAAAAAAAATCCAAATGGGGTCACAAAGAGTCAGATACAACTGAAATAACAATGTAAGTAATATTTCTTCCAAAGAGGAATAAAAAACTACCTAAGTTCTATAGTGTACAAAATTAATTTTTTTCCTTAGAAATCAGTTATAACCTCCAGAAATGTCTAAATATTTGTCTACTTATGTTATATTGCTGATTTTTAGTTAAGATGACTTGAGTTGATCATTTGGCTCTGCTACCTGCTAAACTTTGACAAAAGACTTAACCTGTCAAAAACTCAGTTTCTTCATTTGTTAAATGGGGATAATAATAATTGTATTGTGTACCTCACATGGTTGTTGTAAAGATCCAATGAGATAGCACATGTAAAATGTTTTTATCATTATCACACAGTCGTGTAATTCATTTTGGTCTCCAAATTAATCTTTTTTCTCTGAGAAGTCATTTAAAAAAAAGACTAATGATTTTTTCATAGCTTGAGCCTGGTAAGCATAGAATTTATCTGGTGTCACAGTTGTAATATATGTCTCTCTCTTTCTGAGCACTACACAGGTCCCCAAACTTCCTCTCTTGTCTTATTGGTGACATATTTATATAAGAACAGACACAAATCAGCAAGAGTTACTGAAACTGATCATATCTAAAGAAAAAAAAGGAAAAAATTCTTAGAAATGGGAATTTGGGGAACAAATGAGGGAAGAGAGAAGGAAAAAGGAAAAGGAAAGTGAAACTTCACCAGCTCTAGTCTCAGGAATCTCAACAGTTCAGCAAATACTTCATGTTTCTTATGCATAATTTGATCTCAAACTATCCATCATTAAGAGTATCTTGACTGATATGCTTCCTCCATGGTTCCTCAGAGCAGTCCTCTCAGTTTCAGTTATACCTGCCCATCTTGGCAGCAGCTTTGACATCTCACCCTGGAGTTTACCTTCCCTCTTCTTCCATCTCAATATAGGATCAGTGCTAATTCCTTGGGAGTCAAGAAGGGGATTTCCATCCTGACTGCTATGCATTTATCTTCTTGTAGGGGCACTACAACGATAGACCATTCCAGCATTGTGATTAGTATTATCATATGTGATAGTAATGCTATAATCATATAGCTCAAACCTTTGGATGCTTGACTGAATGTTTTAATTTTCACTTGGTACTTTACCAGCAGTAAAATAATCAGTCTAGTGCCAACTTGTACGACAGTTTGGGGAAATGATAATAATAGCTAGGATTTATACATTATTATTATTATTATTATTAACGTATTTATATACGTTAAGGGTTTGTGAAGCCCTTTACAAATATTATCTCATTTGATCCTTACAAAAACCCTGGGAGGTTAGTACTATTATTTTCTTCATTTTGCAGATAAGGAAACTGATTAAATGACTTAGCCAGGGTCACACAGCTATACTAAGGGTGTTGGACAGGATATGAATGCAAATCTTCCTGATTCCAAGTCTAACATTCCGCTGACTGTGCCATCTCGCCCTGTTCTCTATGTCCTCAGGAAATCTTATTTCAATTTGGAAGTCATGCTTGCCACATTTCCTCACGCTGGACCTCAGTTTGCTCCCTTTTTTTCTCTCTTCTTTCTCTCTTCATGCCCCTCCACCCCCCTCCCCTTTGCATAGGACATTTAGAAGCCGACAGAGACAATGGCAGTGAGGAATCTTGTTTTATTCGTGTGAGAAAAAGGGGAAAAAGCCAAAAATGCTAAGGCAAAGTGTAATAATGCAGTATGACCACACGATGGAAGCACAGGGTATGAAATGCGTTATATTTCATCTGCAGGTAGTGTTTTCTGAATTGATTGATTCTGGAAAGGAAAGAAAAGAGCAAACTGAGGTTGTGAAGGCAAGTTGAAGGAAGACCTGAAAAATCATTTATGTGATCCAGGCAAAAGAAGGAAAAGGAATAAAAAGTTCCTGCTTTTAAGGAGAAAAATGGTTATTTGTCTTTATGATCATGGCTGATTTCTTTTTTTTTACTTCAACTGAATTCCGTGGAATTTTCTTGATAATTGTTGAACTCTTGATGCCTTATTTTTAGTAGAGTAGCTAGATTGCACAGTGGTAGTTCAGGGGTTCTTAATTTTTTTCCTGGACCCCTTTGGCAGTGTGGCAAAGATTCTTCCTCAGGAAAAAAATGTGCAAAATAAAATGTGTAGGAGTACAAAGGAAACCAATTATAATGAAATTTATTTATCAGTTTTTTTTAAGCACATGGATCCCAGGTTAAGAACCTCTGCCATAGATCCTGGCTTAGCAGAAAGAGCCAGGAATTAGAAGCTAGAGAACCAAGATTCAAATCATGACATTTCTCGTTACCTGTGTGGCTTTAAGTAAATCAAATCACTCATTGGGCCCTCAGCTTCTTCGTCTATAAAACTGGTGGAGGGAAGAATTAATTAGACTGGCATTCACTGAAGTTCCCTCTTGTTCTAAAATCTATAGTTCTAAGTGTAAAACTTGAAAGACCCCCGATTCTGAGTGGGGCTTGAACTGGATTAAAATGTAATCCAGAAATATTTAACAAACTAAATTAATATACAGAACAAAAAGATAATGCTTTGTTAATTTCCAAGTCAATACATGGCAGCAGGGATACATTCTGATTTGAGTTTGACACCATTGCTCTATGTCAGTGGTTCTCAACCTTCCTAATGCCGTGACCCTTTAATAATTGTATGTGAGCGTGTCTGCTTGTGGGCAGACCTGCCTGGAGACAGATGGAGGAGCAGTGTCTTGGTTCCTAAGACCACTGGAAATACGTGTTTTTCGATGGTCTTAGGCAACCCCTGTGAAAGGGTCATTCGACCCACAAAGGAGTCGTGACCCACAGGTTGAGAACCACTGCTCTATGTGAGATATGCTTCTAATAAGCTTTCTTTTGTCCAGGTATGCCAGGAGGAATGTTTTTCACAGTTGGTCATCATGGTAATCTATGCTCTAGACCTTGGATGACAAAAATCCTGTGACCTCATAGGAACAGGGTGTTTGGGGTGTTCAAGGAGGATTAGCACCTTAGGTGTGAGGATCAGTTGAGCCCTTTTCAGAGCTGCTCATCCACCTTTGTGTGTCCACCTGGCACTCAAGTCTCCCTGTTGCTCCCAGAAGATGTAGCATGCACAGTGGTCACTTCCCAGTAAAGTGTTTTGACTGATGGGCTAAACCAGGTTGACAGTAACCCAGATGTCTCAAAACCATTGGTGAGAGGTGGATGTCCACCCCAAGCATGTGAAGACTTATCTTGGTGGAATGGGAAGCCAAAAATAATTTATTACAACAGCTTTGAAGCAGGGATTGTAAAGCACTTAGAGCTTGGTCAGATATCGAAGACACCAAGGTCATTCACTGCATCCTGGGCCACGGGCAGTTGTCCTGACTTTAGCTTCGCCACTGTACTTCAGTGACTCTGGAAGAGAGAGTGAGACTGAAGACTTTGTGCAGCTGTTTCAATTAAATCCAACTCACCAAGGAGTAAAGATATCACCCTATGGCGTCATTGGTCCTTTTTGAGAATGAAGTATAGACAATAGCAGGAACTCATCTTGTTCCAGCATTATAATTTTTAGGGAATATAAAGTCTTGGTGGGAGAAACAGGGGGTTGGGTAAAGAGTAGGATCATATATTACAGATTTAGAGCTGGAAGAGACCTTACAGATCATTTACTGCAACACTTATTTTTAAAATGAGAAAGCTAAAGTAAAGATGGTATAGTACCACACAAAGTTGCATGATATACATTTATTTATAAGTAACATAGGAAGGATTTATTCTGAAGACTTTTCTTTAAATACAACACTCTTTCCACTATACCATGTTGCCTCTAAGGGCAGAGAGAAAATAGCATCCAGATTATGTCATTATAAGTCCTTGGTTTAGGTACAATTGAATGTAAATCAAGTATGGAGACATAATTGTATTAATAATTCAGTGATTGACTCATTTGTTGAATATGGAGTGACATGATATGCAGTGAAGAACCAGGTAGATGACAATGGTCCATTTTCAACAGTCTACTTTAGGCATTTTTCTGCCATCTTTTTAATCTATTCATTTGCTCAAGAGCAATGATTCACCATAGTAACTGGTCAGACGAGGATTGTGCCCACAAATTCAAACTCAACATATAGCTCTGTTGTCAGAATTAATAGAGTCTGTTAATCAAATCTATGTATTGTAAGTACCTCATCCAGAACTGAGATTGTACTAGCAGAAGTTTGAATTAGAATTAGGAATACTTCAAGATATTTTGAGAAGGTTACTACCATTATGAAGTTCTTCCTCTGAAATGGTCCTGAAAAATCAATATAGATTCCAGGTGACTAAAGTTCACAGTTGCTTCGTGGAAAAGGAGATGCTTTTGATGAGTTAGGTTGAGTAGTCTTGCATGGCTTACAATAATTTCCTGGTTTTAGACATAAATTCTAGTCAATGCTTTTATGTGAATACTTTATGAATATGCTGCTTATATTGTGGCTAGGCCAGTGTGATGACTACTTGCTGAGATAATAATATGGTTTTCTCGTAAAAGGTAGTTTTTGTGGGCTGGTTATTCATCAAAATAATTTGAATTTCTTAGGTAGTTTCTCTGCTAACCACCCCTCTATACCCACTTAGGGCATGGGACAGTCTGGGATCCTTCTTGGTTAATGGTGTGATTTAATTATCATGACAAAGTACGTAAGAACAGTCCTCTTATAGGAGAAAAATGAACTTCCATTGGAAGTGGCAAAACATGATTGTGATTATGACTCAGGGAATTTATATTTTAAACTATTCTTTCAAACTTGTAAATAAGCTTATACATGCATTTCACCAGACTCTAGTACTTGTAATGGTAATGGGGATTTGAAGATCTTCCCTGCCCCTTGTAATGGCAAGCAAACAAGTACTTAGCACCTTGTTTCAAGTTAAGCAGTGGGAAGAACTTGCTGATGCAACAGGAAGGGGTGGGCAGGGAGGAGCTAATGACCAGGATAAAAAGCTGCACACAAGCTGAAAATGAGCCAGAACTTCTGGAAGCAAGCAGCATAGAGGCTAAGGAGCTAGTATTAGTGAGAGAGGGGCATTCTTGCTTGAGGGAGTCTGTTTTGTTTTGAAGGTCTGATGGAGGGAAGGTTTGGGAAAGCTTGGGAATGTGAGTGTTCTCTGTATTGGTTATGTGTGCTAACTTTGTGGTTACCAAAATGAATTTGGCTTTTTGGTTTTGGGACTTGGTTTTCTGGTATTTGAATGTTTTGGTTCTGTCCTCTATGTGGAGAGCCTGTTACATTTTGTGATTCACAACTAGACCAACATAGCCACCATGGGTGCTATGAATATCGCATTGGTGTTACAGTACTACATAATTAGGGGTGCCAATTCATCCTGTTCTAGACAGACTAAATGACAGTATAATTTTTAAAGATGCAGCTATAGAGATGGTTATGGAACTCTTTGACTCCTATAAGTATAGCAAGGGCTTCTTTGTCAATTTCTACATAGATGGCAAGATCATAGATTTAGAATTAGAAGGGTCCTTAGAGGCCCTCTAGTCTCAAACCCTTAATTTAAAAACAAGACTTGAATAGGTTCACCAAGGCTGAAAGTGACAGAAGTGGGATTTGAACCTAGTTCTTCTGCCTTGGAGGCAGCTATGTGGCTCTATGGATAGAGTGTGGGATCTGGAGTCAGAAAGACCTGGATTCAAATCCAACCTCAGACCCTTACTAGCTGTGTGGCCCTGGGCAAGTTTCTTAACCTCTCTGTTTTCCTTAATCCATAAGAGAAGGAAATGACAAACCACTCTAGTGTCTTTGCCAAGAAAACCTCATGAAAAGTATTGGCATGCTATGGTCCATGGGGTCACAAAGAGTCAGACAAGACTGAATATTGACAACAACCTCTGACTTGAAATCCTGTGTGTTTCCACTGTACCATGTAGTCTTTTAATATAACATTTTTTCTTGGGCCATATGTAATTGGTGCCTCAGGGCTCTATGGGAATTTATAATTGAGTGTTGATTTCTAGATAACAAAAGAGTAGTTTCTGTTTATCACAATGTACTAGTCTGGATTAAGTAGACAGCTATGTGGCACAGTATAGCACCAAAACAATATTCACAGCACCGATGGTGACTATGAATGTGCCAGCACAGTTCTGAATTGAAAAATATAATAGGCTTTCCATATAGGAGACAGAAGTAAAACATTTATTCAGACACCAGAAAACCAAATCCCCAAACCAGAAAGCTGACTCCCAACACCAGAAAGTCAAATCTATCATAGCAACAAAGAAGTTAATACACCATAGCACAATAGGGAGCCACAACATCCTTTAACCTTTCCACAAACACTCACAATCCTACTAGTCTGCTTGCCTGCAAGATGCTCTCTCTCCTCCCTCTGTCTAACTGCTCTGACTCCCAGCTTCCTATGGGCTCTGCTCCACACTTCAGCAAACTCCTCCTACCACAGGCTCCGTGTGATTACATTCAGCCTATTAGGAGGCAGGGAAGATCTTTAAATTCCCTTAGGCTTATTAAGGGACAGGGAAGATCTTCAAATTCCCACTACCATTACATTTGGCCCCAAGACCTTTCATGTCCCTTACATAGCAAAAATACATTAGCAATACATTTAATTACATAAATTAATGGGAGTTTAGGGGTAACTGGTGTCAACAGAACTTTACAATAATATAACAGAGATAGAAGAAAATAGGAATAAAACTGTATCTTAGAGTGGGACTTGAGCACAAACACCCTAACATTCCCTCCTTGAACTAATGGGGCTCAAAATCTAGGGATAAGAGTTGAAGGTCTTCTCCTCCAAAGCTACTTCCTGTTGAAATTGGATGTAGAGCTGTCTTTATTACCTCCTCCTTTAACTTTCTCAATACTCATCCAGCCCCTTCTTCACTGATTCTCACCATCCAAGACAGTAATGATTCTCTCATCCTTTAGGTGAATCAACTTAATGCATCAATAACCTCCCACTGAGTGAAATCCTCAATTATCTCCCTGAACTCTGTTTGGCCTCCCTGGTTCTCCTGCTTTCTTCTTAGTAGGGAGTGAACTTCTGCCCTTGTAAAAGCCTCCTCATCTAACTTTGTTTCATTTTCCTCCCACATAGTCTCTTGGCAGTGGTCTCTGTAACAACTAGGCACAGCCCCTTGACAAAGCCACTTGTACATTCCTTTTATTAGTTTTTTACTTCTTTTTCTGCACCTAACACACTTCTACCACCTGAGATCTTCCTGTTTGCTCTTCTAAAGGAGAGCCTGAATATTATAACACAGCCAACTCCCTTTCTATCTGAGTTTTTTCTTCAAACAGTTTTTCTCTGCTTTTACATATAACATGGTAACCTATTAGTAAAACCCAGCCTCTTCCACATACTCCATCCAGTTCTTCCTCTGGTTTTATTGGTATTCCTTACAAATGTGTTTCTAAATCTCTAGCTTCTCCCTTCCATAACAGAACCCTGTACTTTTAGCTCATTCCTTTGCTAGGGAGGAATAAGGTAAATCCTCCCGTCCTGAGATAGCCATTTCTTCTTCTAAAGCCCTTCTGCCTCCAAATACAGGTTCGCTATTTTGTGATCCCACCCTCATCTCCAAATGTAGTGCCAATATAATATTCACAGCACTGATGGTGACTATTAATATGCCAGCACAGTTCTGAATATAACAAAATATAACAGACTCTCCATATAGAAGACAGAAGTAAAACATTTATTCAGACACCAGAAAACCAAATCTCCAAACCAGAAAGCTAACTCCCAACACCAGAAAGTCAAATCCCCCACAGCAACAAAGAAGTTAATCCACCACAGCACAGCAGGGAGCCACTCCATCCATTAACCTTCCCCAAAACAACCACTTACAATCCTAAGTTGTCTGCTTGCCTGTGTCTTCTCTCCTCCCTCTGTCTAACTGCTCTGACTTCCAGTTTCCTGTGGGTTCTTCTCCACCCTTAAGCAAACCTCTCCCACCACAGGCTCCATGTGACTACATTTAACCTATTAGGGGGCAGGAAAGATCTTCAAATTCCTATTGCCATCACACACAGTGTATAGAATACCTGGCCTACAGTCAAGAAGACTTGAGTTTAAATGTGACTTCTGGAACTTTCTAGCTGTGTGATCTTGACAAAGTCACTTAACTGCTCTTTGTCATAGTTTCCTCATCGATAAAATGGAGATAATACCACCTACCTCTCAGGGTTGTTGTGAAGGATCAAATGAGATAATAGTTGTAAAGTGTTTAACAAAGCACCTGGTACTTATTAAATGCTATGTAAATGTCAGTTATTATCATTAATAATAAAGGAAAGAATGTGGTTTGATGAATTGTTAACAATAGACTGAATCAGGATATCTGGGTTCAAATCCTAGCTCTCTCCACCTCTGACTAGTTAGGTGGCCAGGAACAGGATATTTAATCTCTATGGTTTTCAGTTCCTAATGGATAAAATCAGGGGGTTGACAAAAACTACTCCTAAGCTATATTCTGTTTAGTTTTGACATCACACCTTCAAGATGGATTTTTCATAGAATCTACACCTAAAATATCTGAATTTGTGAGCAAAACACTGGCATAACACTTTATAGCCTAAGCTAAGGACTGATGTGTCTGAATTGATCTACAGACTTTTTTGAAAATGCATTTCCTGAATTCTGCTTAACCTATATGAACCTTTGAATCACCTGTACCCCTCTCTGCATCCAGTGATCCTGGGTTAAAACTCATTCTGCAACGGCTAGCATACTCTTCCCTCCTCCTGCTTTCTGACTCCTGGCAATATGGAATACTCTTAAAAAAATAATTCCTCCTTCCTCTATTTCATCTCTCCACTCCCTGATTCCCATTCTCTCAATTCTACTTTGGCAGATATGAAGTCATTTGGCCCTTTTTATGGTGCCCTCTAGAATTCAGGCTCCATAATTAGCAGGTTTCCTTTCATTTTGAACCACTTCCTCTCTATTCCTTCCATTTTCGTACATTCACTAAAACTTCTCTGAAAAACAGTTTATCATTGATCATCCTTTCTAATACTAGTTGTTCTTTCTATAATGACCACCTATCTATTTCTTTATCCAAACTCACCAATCCTTTTGGAGGAGTCAGTATACTTTTTTCTCCCCACTAATACTTCCAGACTCTCACTCTACTAACTACCAGGCTCTCCCTCCATGATCACTCAGCGACCTCTCCTTTTTGACATTCCTACATTACAAATTTGTTACCCAAACTAGATCTCATGGCCATTATCTACTGACTCCCCATGATATTCTTCTTCTTCTTCTTCTTCTTCTTCTTCTTCTTCTTCTTCTTCTTCTTCTTCTTCTTCTTCTTCTTCTTCTCCTTCTTCTCCTTCTCCTTCTCCTTCTCCTTCTCCTTCTTCTTCTTCTTCTTCATCATCATCATCATCAATGTTTGGTCCACAGTTTCCTTCTCCATATTGCCTCCTGCTTTCACATAAGGAAACAGGTTGATGTTCCCTCAAATGCACTAATTTTCCAGTTCCTCAATCTACTTAACTTCTGTGATTTACTTTACCTCGGTTACATGCATCTATAAACACATCTTTAACCCACAAAATGTTCCATTTTATGGTAGCACATTAAGTCTCTCCCCCACACCATGTTCCATTCTCTCCTTCATAAATATTAAGAAATAGAGGTGGCCAGGTGGTGCAGTGAATAGAGCACTGGCCCTGGAGTCAGGAGGACCTCAGTTCAAATCTAGCTGCAGACAATTAACACTAGCCATGTGACCTTGGGCAAGTCACTTGACCCCAGTTGTCTTGCCTTCCCCCCTTCAAAAAAAAATATTAAGAAATAAACTTTAAAAAATGTTTTGGCTTGAAATCTTTGATCTCACTGGAATAAAAAAATCTAATCACTTTTCCCTAGAATAGAAGGCAATACTAAGGGGGAGGTATTCTGGTCTAAAGTCTTTTTTATTGCATTATTATTGAAGGCCTAGCCTGATCATCTAAGGAAGGACTCATTCCTAAAACTGACCAGGCTAATAATTAGCCCAATAGAAAGTATAGCTTTGATTAATGCAATTAAAAGAAACATCTTTTGTCCAGGTAAAAAGGAGAATCCTTAAGAGGAATCATTAAAGAGGGCTTGAATGATTTTAGGAGAATGATTGTTCAGTGTGGACCTAAAGTTAAATTACTATTGAAATGACTCACCAACAACAAAAGTTGGCTGAATTGAATACTTACCTAAACTTGGCACTCATTTCATCTTGACTATGGAATTTGATCTATAAATTGTTGCTAAAAAAAAATCTTATTCAGAGAAATTTTTAAAAGGCAAGATATAAATCTCTATCCCTTTGGATTTTCTCTCTCTAAGCAGTATATTCAGAAGTATTTAATTAAAAAATTTGTCTTTGTCTGATTTGTGCCTTAAATGCAGAGTAGAGTTTTTCTTCCATAATTTCGAGGAAGCCTTCCCCAGCCCCTCAGCTACTATTGCCTTCCACTTTGGGATTACGTTCTAGCTACTTAGGGATGTATTTGGCATATCTCTATTCATGTGTGTGTTGCCTCCTTCACTGGAATGTAAGCTCATTAGTGGCAGAGACTTTGCCTTTTTAAAAATCTTCAACATTTAGCACAGTGCCTGGCACATGGTGCTTAATAAATGTTTATTGATTGAATATGTTTGCTGTTAGGTCTCAGAGCTTTAAATCTTTCATAGTTCAGGGGACTGTCTTTTGCCTCAGTATCTCCAACACTTAGCATAATGCTTGGTATACAGTAGGCACTTAATGAATGTGTATTGATTGAATGATAATTGATCGAGGCAGATGTCACACCTGGGCTCTGCAGTAGTTTCATCAACATCACTGAGAACCCTATGGAATATTATTATACGGCAGGACAAGATCACCACCAAATGTTCCACAATGATACTCATTACAAATTCACTACAGGAGGCTAAGGGAATAAAAAGAATGGGAGCAGGAGTTACTCTATAGAAAACTGAAGTTAGAGTAGCTAAAAGTTAGGGAGTAGGGAAGGATGCAATCGGACATCTGTGGGGAGTAATATTATTCCACGTGAAGGAGTTTTAACTACCTGATTTAAAACTGTTTAGTTTTAGTAAAGTTTAGTTTTTAGTAAAGACAGTATGTGCGTCTTACCTAGTTTTGGTGAAAATCCCTGGAGCATTAAAGACAAAAACATCTCAGGTACTAGGAAACATAATGAGAATGGATTTTTGGTGATAAAGTATGTCAACAAACATTCTGTCCTTGGTATGGGGGGAGGCAAGACAGGGTTCTAGGGGCCCTGAAAAGTGAGTCCTTTGGGGTACAGGCACTTTCCTGCTCCTTTGAGAATGCTTAGTTGTGTCTGCATACACCTCCCATAGGTGCTCACATAGGTGACCTTGATGAAGTAGGGAGAGTGCGGCTGTGGGGACAACTTTTTCTCTCTAGACAGGAGACTTTTTTTTTCTTTGCAAAGGAGAATCCTTTGCTCCATGTCACTCCTGGGAAAGGATTTTTGCAATCTGCTCTTTAGCCCCTGGGACAGAGAATTGGAAAGATGGAGAGTATATACCCTTTTAAAAGTCATTGCAGAGTTTTCTTTTATTCCAAGTGTGTTAATGATCAGATTTGCTCATCTGGAAAAGAAAATAACAAGGTATCATGAGAACAATAATCATTTGTGATCATAAAACCCACAGGAGAGATGCTTGTAGAAGTTTGGGGAGTGGTAATTAGATTCACTAGAAGAAGTCTTCATATTGTGTAAACAATGAGCAATGGGGATCATTAGGAAGTCAGACCTACTGTAGCATTAGCTTCTTTAAATGATTTTTGAACTGATTATAGGAAAACTATAACCTAGATAAAACTACCTAAGGCATCAGCTAACTTTGATCTGTATTAATGATTAACAATAATCTTGACCATCCTATTGATTCTTATTCAAATTAGGGACTAGTCAATTGGAAAGTAAAATCTTCCTCTCCACACTGCTGCAACCCCATCCTACTCCTATGTGATATGAATTGGTTTAGGGTCTTTTAAAATGATTTTGTCATTAATAGATTTTTATTTCCCAGATAGGCTCTTATTTTGAAACCTTCAAGTAGCTTTCTATTATTCCATATCAACTTTGTATTTTTTATTCTTGCAATAAGACCTTTATCCAATAGACATATATTCCACTATTTCCTCCATTTTTGTCTTAAAAAGCAAACCAAGGTTGCTTTTGAAATTTACATTCCTTATTTTCTTCAGTTTAAAATCACTATATTTGTATATTAGGTTTTCTTTACTTCCCTCCTTCCTCCTTCTCTCCTTCCCTCCTTTCCTCCTTCCTTCCTTCCCTCCTTTCCTTCTTCTCTCCTTCCCTCCTTCCTTCCTTCCTTCTTTCTTCCTTCCTTCTTTCCCCGTTCTTCCCACTTTCTTGTCTTTATATTAGAGGATTTCACCATCCATATTTATACACCTTCAAATCCCCTGACTCCTCAAATACTGAATCTCCTCAAATCTCATGGCTTACTTCACTCTTTCTAGAAGCATTTGGTGATGCAGTGAATAGAGCACTGGACCTAGAGTTAGGAAGACCTGAGGTCAAATCCAGCCTCTCAGATGCTTATAATCTTTCTATGTGATCTTATGCAAGTCACTTAACCTTTGCTCACCTCAGTTTTGTTGTGAGGATAAAATAAAATAGTAGTTGTAAAAAGTGCTTAGTACAGCACCTGGCACATTATAGGCCCTATATAATTACTTGTTTACTTCCTTTTCCCCTTACCTCCACAGTACACACTGCAGTCCTATCATTACCCCTAAAGTCTTTATTTCCATAATAAAAAAGTTTGACATTCCTCTTGTCGTTCCATCTCTCCTCATGCCTTCTGTCTCCTAAAACCTATCCTTTATCCTCATCATAAACTCCCTTTGTTACTTTCTCAGGCCATTATATCCACTTTGATTTCACTTTTCTAACTTCTCAATCTTGACCCAAATCTCAATGACTCAATCTTGACTTCAAATCTATGCTTTCACCTGCACCCAAATTCCTTTCCCCCTTGTCATATTGCTACAAATCCCTTACCAAAACCTAGCTCTGGATTTTTCTCACCATCAATAGTTCAGATGACAGTACTGTTGTGGTCTACAGGTACGAACAACTCTGAAATGCAAAGGTATAGGGCAGGGGTCTGCCTTGAAAGAATTCAACCACACAAGCCTTCTTCTAGTTCAATTAGTGAGTTTATTAAGACACTGGTGGGGTGGGTGAGATGCCTAGTGAGTCTGCAGTTCTTTTTAAAATTTGTTTATTTATTTATTGCTTTTTGGAGGGGAGAAGGCAGGGCAATTGGGGTTCAGTGACTTGCCCAAGGTCACATGGCTAGTAAATCTTAAGTATCTGAGGCTGGATTTGAACTCAGGTCCTCCTGACGTCACGGCTGGTCCTCTGTTCACTGCGCCACCTAGCCACCCCTGAGTCTGAAGTTTTTGTGACACCAATGCAAGTGGGCCAGATTCTAAGAATCTGAGCAATTTAATAAGGATAAGATTTGTATTTTTATATAGAAAGACCATGAGAAGTCTGGATGGGATGGAGGTGTGGCAAGTAGCCTGAGTGGGCCAGGTGTAGACACTGAGGGCCAGAATGAAAGGGCAGTTGAAAGGATTATACTTGGGTGGGCTGGATGCCTCAGATGAATGCCAGAAATATTGGATGCTGAAATTTGTGGAAAAGCTCAAGGATTCTTTTTTAGGGGCCCCATTGCTCTATTAGCCTTATCATTACCATGGTCTGGAGGCAGGTGGTGACCCCTGAAGGACCTTGAGAGGTATTGGCAAGGCAGAGGGTAAAGTTTGCTGGTCCTTCTTATCAGAAGGAATATAATTCTTGATTCCCATCTCATGCAAGTTGTTTGAGCAGTTACGTAGCCAAGCAGCCCAGATGGGTTCTAAATGACTTGAGACCAGAAATCTAGGGGGAAGGATGCCCCTTGTGGGGATGAGTGTTCCTTTCTTCTGTTTAGAATGGTGTTCACACAGAGGGAAAAAGGGGGAAATAAGAACATAAGGGCATGCCTGGTAATGATGGGGTACAGGCTCTGGGAAACCCCTTGAACTCTGAATCTTCCCACTTGATGAGGCATTTGCCTGAGGCCATAAGCCTTTCATTATAGCCAGGCCCAAATCTCTTAGTCTTAACCTAGCCTAGCTTTCCATTGGTCAGCTACTTCCCACCCTTGATCCTATCAAAATATCTATACCCAAATCTGTTACCCTTAAACTAGCCTAGCCCTCCATTGTCTGTCATCTCCAGGTTCCCACCCTTAATCTCATTACTGGAGTCACCTCAGTCCCCTCAAGATCCTCCTTAGACTCTTCCTCAAGACCTTCCCCAAACTCCTCCTCTAAGACCACCCCTAGATCCCTCTCACAGTCTTTCTATCTATAAGATGCATCTTGCCTCCATGAAGGTGCCAAAATTATCTAGCACAGATTCACCTTGCATCAGATTATTCTGGCACACTTGTCAATGCAAGCTTCACATATACTTGGGCTCCTTAAGAATCTACCCATTAAGGCAAATCTTTAATAAACTTTGCTTTACTTTGGTTGAGAGAAGACTTGAGTCAACTTCATTCAGAAGGATCCAGCATGTTGGTATTTTGGGGTCTTGAGCACCCCTAAACCCTAAAACCTCAACAGTAATAGCAGAAAATAACACAACCATGATAAGTGGGTAAATTATAAATTTATGCTCTCTAGTTTCAACTGTCTTCCCTGCAGCAAGGCAATTCTTTCCTTTAACTCATTTCTCACAAAACTAATTCCAAGCCTTTTTTGCTTTTCTCTAATCTCACACAAGTCTCCTTTGTCTTTTCTGTCAGTTGTTAGACTTTACTACTTTATAGAAAAAATCGAATCTATTCACAGTTGACTCTTCTCCCCTTTACTTCATTTCAAAACCATTTCACATTAATCGTTACTCATTTCCTTTATCTCAGGCCTTGATAATGAGATGACCTTTCTCTTTACCAAGGCCAGCATCTACACTTTGATCCTTTTTCTTGATCCCTTTCTCTCCTATCTTAGAATGCACTTTCTCTTCACTCTGTCTTGCAGATATAGTATGCCTTTTTTTAGAAGAACATTTGACAAAGTTTATTATGCTATCATACCAATTTAAGTAGGGAAATGTTTCCTATTTGTAAAGAATACAAGGGGAGGGTGGTTAGGTGGCACAGTGAATAGAGCACCAGGAGGATCTGAGTTCAAATTCGGCCTCAGACACTTAAGACCTACTAGTCGTGGTCGTGTGACCTTGGGCAAGTCACTTAACCCCAATTGCTTTGCCTTCCCTCCTCTAAAAAGCAAAAAAAAAAAAAAAAGAATTCAAGAGGATTTTGTGGCCTCCATTTGTTATAACAGACCATTGTAGCTCAGGGCCTTACAGTCTTCCCCCCAACCATGGACTAGTACTTTTGGGCTCCTGCAGGAACTCAGATGAATTCCCATGTTTGGTGAATAAGGAGTAGCAAGATTACTCCTTATTTTTTGCCTTGATTTGGCTTGATTTTGTCTCAAGGGCATATTTATTTCCACTAAACTGGAGGATGGAGGTGTGTTATTATTTTTCTCTTTTTCCTTATTGCCTTCCCTGTTTATATAAACTTGTGCTTGCCTAGGGAACATGATGTCAGTATAAAACCATTGTATCTGTTACTTCCAAATGGAGAGAGTATGTTATTCCTTGCCCCCTGTTTGATTATTGAACTAGGAACGTATATCCTGTTGCTCTGCTCACACCAGCATTCATCACAACAGGTAAGGAATTAGAAGCTCTTAGATATATTTAATAAAAGGGAGAACAAAATAAAATGATAGCAATGAAAGAACAGTGTGCAATATTAAGGAAATATAAAATACAAAATTTTATATGGGTTCAAGAATAAATTCCACAACTACAGGATGGGAGAATGATAGCTGGACAACAGTTCAGCTGATTAAGAAGTAGAGGTGATTTTTGACTCATTTAGAGAGCCAGAAAGGGGCAGCTAAGTGGTAAAATGGATAAAGTGCTGGACCTGGAGTCAGGAAAACTCATCTTTCTGAATGTAAATCCAGCCTCAGATACTTAGCAGCTGTGTGACTCTGAGCAAGTCACTTAACCAGTTTACCTCAGTTTCCCCATCTGAAAAATGAGTTGGAGAAGGAAATGGCAAACCACTCCAGTATTCTTGCCAAGAAACTCCAAATGGGGTCATGAAGAGTCGCACACTGAAAATGACTCGACAACAACAACAAAATAGTCAAAAAAAAGGAAGTGATTCATTACTGTATTCTACATTGAACAGGCTACTTTTGGAGAACTATGTTCATTTCTAGGTGTCATATTTTAGGGGGAAAAATGAGAAACTGGAGAAAATTTAAAAGAAGTCAATGAGGAACTTGAAAGACCTTGAGCTCTTGACATATGAGGATCCATGGGAGAAACTTGGGACGTTGTTCCTGGGCAAGAGAAGACTAATAGAAGACATGATAACTGTCTTGAAGTACATGTAAGAAGACTTAGATTTGTTATTTGGTCTCAGGAGGAGAGCTTTTGGTGGAAGTTAGAAAGAGTAAATTTTAGGCTTGATGCATGATATGAAAACTGATTAACAATTAGAGCTCTCCAAAGGGAAGCAAGCTGCCCTGGAAATAGGTTCCTCTTACTGGAAAAAGACTGGCTGACTGCTTGTCAAATATGCTGTAAAAGGGATTCTTTTCAAAATAAGTTTAACTAAATGGTCGCTGAGATTCCTTTTAGTTCAGAAATTCTATAATTCTGAGTAGTTGTATATGAGAAACAAAAGAATGTGGTGAATTTGAAACTAGAGAATAGCTGAAAAGGAAAAGGATTGTCAACAGTATCATATGCTTGCTACACAGAGATCAAAGAAGAAAGACGATTGGATGTGGCAAATAAGATGGCTTTTGAAATAGCAGTTTCAATAGAGTTGTGGGGTAAAAAACTATATTGTAAATGGTTGACGAGCTAGTGAGAGGTAAGGGCACAAGTGTGGTAAGTTTAAATTACTTTGTTTGGCAATGAAAATGCAATAAGGTTTGAGAACTGATTGGTATCCCATAATTTTTATTTCAGAGGGAAAGCCTTGAAAATGATTTCATATTGTGATCTTTGAACCTGAAGTGGGACTCGAGTTATTCCTGGGAGTTCTGAAACAGAAACACAGACTTTAACATGGACATTGTAGAACTTCCAGGTTACAACTGAATAGCAGCAGCTATGGGAAGATGGTATCCTTATGCCTACTTGGGATTTAATGATCTGAGTGGGGAAAAAATAAATGACACCAGGGTATCAGGTGAAAAGAGAAACTGAAAAGTGGTCCCTCCACTTCTTAAAGGCATATTGTAGAAGAGTTGGACAGAAACTACCAGTTGTAACCACCTCTTCAAGGACTGGGAGAAGTTGTGCTTCCCCCCTAACTTTTCCTTTTCTTGTATCTGTACAGTATATACTCTGCTTGCTTCTTTTGAACTAAATGTTTCCTGCATCTGATTTTTGCCTTAAATCTAAGAAAGGGCAGGGCTTAGGTAAAGGTAAAAAAAAAAAATTAAATTAGGTCAGAGAGCCAAACTTATATAAATAGTTTGTTAAGAATTTTCCTAACTGGGGGCTCTAAGCTATTGTGATTATAAAAACCATTTTTCTGATACAAACTCCATAAAATAGAGAGAGTATGTGGACTTGAAGGGTTAATAGATTGCCCATAGGCTAAAAAACAAGTTAATTGTTTTAGGGTATGGAAGAAGCTAACCCCACTCTCCACAGTGATCCCCACACTCATCAGTGTGACAAAAGGAAGGAGAGAAGTCATGTTAAAGTTTGAGGGCATTAGAGGAAGTTTTAAAAAAGTTTGGCGGAGACTTGAACATGGTTGTAAGAAAATGGCCAATGATGCTTGAAAGTTAAAAAGTAAAATAGAATGAGGTCTATAAGGAAGTGGAAAAGGACAGGATCCAGGGCATAGGTAGAGAGATTAGACCTGACATTCCTCTGAGCTAGGAAGTAAGGATAGAATATGGGTAAAAATAGAGAAATTTTAAGTCAGGAGGGTTTTTTTTTTTAAAGAGGGTTTCAATCAGTATGTTCTCTGGAACATGAGGCATGGCCATTTCCTGAAACTGTGGGAAGTGGTATGAGGTCAGACTACTAACTTAATTGGAATTGAATTAATAAGTTTGGTGCAATTTTCTGTAGAATCTTTCCTTTCCCTCCTATGTGTTCAATCTGGGGTTTAGGGAAGGATGATGGGGACATTGGATTTCTGTTTGAATGGCAAGTGGGAAGTCATTGTGTCACTGATTTCTTTAAGTAGGTTTCAGAAATTCCTAGACAACTGTCTAACTGAAAAATTGAAAGCAAAATTTGGCACTTTAAAAAATATGTGTGGGGAGTGGAGGTGGGTGGCTAGGTGGCAAAGTGAATAGAGCAGCAGCCCTGGAGTCAAGAGGACCTGAGTTCAAATCCAGACTCAGGCACTTAACACTTATTAGCTGTGTGACCTTGGGCAACTCTCTTAAGACCAATTGCCTTGCCCTTCCCCCCTCCAAAAAGCAAAAATAAAAAATGTGTCTGGAAAAAATAGCATAGTTGACATTTGTTTCTATAAGTCATGTCAAGGAAGTCTGGATTAGCTTAGTGAGGAGTTACTAACTCCATATATAGACAGATTCAAACTAGTGCCATTTGGTCTGAATGTTTCCATTTCTATTTGTTTTGAAGTATCCTATGGTTTCATGATAGAAAGTTATTTTCTTGGTGTAAGATAGTTGTCTCATTCTCTGTAGAGGATTTATTAGGTGACTATGATCAGCTTAATGATGTTAAAGGGATGGGATCATCAGAATTTTGATTAGATGAGAAAAACAATTTTTCTGCCCCCAAAAAGGACTGAATAAGTTATAATGTAATATACATATGTATATAATTTAAAAGCACAGATTTTGATCCTTCAATTAATTTCTTAACAAGTTAGTAATTATTTTTAATTCTTGGAGAAAAATTCATACTTTCATGGTTTGTATTGGAAGGGTTGATAGGCACACATATTTTTTGGTGGATATGTTAATTAGTAGTACAACCATTCTGGAAAAAAACTTAGAATTATGCCAATAAAGTGGCAAAATTTCCATTTACTTTGACCCAGAAATTACATGCAAAGTCACTAGTAAAAAAAAAAAGGTTCTAGATACAACAAAATATTTGTACCAGTATTTTTTGTTGTAACAAAATAGATGCCTGTTGTTTGTCTAAACAAATTGTGTTGCTTGAATATAACAGAATGCATGTGAAAGCACTGTGATACAATGAAGCATGGAAAAACTTACATTAAATGGTGCAAAATGAAGCAAACAGAACCAGAAAAACAATATACATAATAATGCTAACAATCTAAATGGAAAGAAAAATCACAAAACAATAAAAAATGTGAAAAATAAAAAAAAGGAAAAAAAGGAAAAAATAAAAAAGACTGCTGACCTCAGAGAAGGATAAGAAAACACTGCCCCCACTGCATTTCAGAGCATGGAGGGTTGTGATGGTGGAGGGAGGACGAGACATGCATGTAGAACAATGCATATACTGTCAGATGAAAGAGAATATTAATTGGTTTTGTTAATTTCTTCCATTTTTCTTTTTAAAAAATATTTATTATAAGGATTGGCTCTTTTTTATTAGTCAAGGAGAAAGATACAGAGGAAATCAAGAAAATAAAAAAACCCAAAAGATATCAGTCAAAGTGTATCATGCTGTATTAGTGACAAATCACTTAATGATATAACTAGACTTGTAAAAGGGGAAAGAAGATGAATTGAAGGATAAAAGGAATGTATGTAATTACCAAGGAAAAAGTTTTAGACAAAGAGAGAGAAAAAGGTTGGAAAAAGAGATTAGAGAAGAGGATGTTCAGATTAACAAATGAAGGAAAGACAGATAAAGGAGATGAGATAGGGCATGTGTGGACCTTATCCAGTGAATTGATCTCTCATAGGGAGGAAAGGTTAGAGATACTTAAACATTTAATGACATAAAAATATAGGAATTGTGTTTAGTGTTGCTATGCATTAGAAGCTGTCTCACTTGGCGATCCTTCTCAATATCCTAAATTATCACCTAGCACCCAAGAAATCTTCTAGCTGTATGGAATAGAATTGGAATGTATAGTGTTTCAATTTTACTTCCAAACTCAGTTCTAGCCAGGAATGTAGACTCCAAATCCTATGGATGGACTAAGGAATCAACTTTCTGTAATGGATACAAGACTTCCTTGATTCTAAAATGCATTGTTTCCTGGAAAATATTTATGGGGGAACTTCACTGACCTTTAGGTTTGTCACACTGAAGAGCTAAGGCCAAGATTCTGGCTAGAAGGAGCATGACTGAGAGTCATCGACCTCTTGACTGGAATTGACAGGCCTTTAAGATACAGGCCTTCCGAGTTCTCTCTATTGTGTCTCATTTCCTTTCTTTTTTCCTTGTCCTTCTCCCTGTCCCTATTCCTCCTTCCCTGTCCCTTTCTATCTCTTGATTGATTAAGAGACAGATGGCCTCTTTCTTCTCATATTGAATGACAAGAGAACAAGTCATTACATTTTAACATGTATTAATTAGCCAAAAGGCTAGTGACTTGCTTTTCTCATCTTTTGGAGAACAGGGAGTACAGAGCATCATTGTTCTTTGCCTTCTTTTTTAGTAGCAATGAGCCAAAGACTACTCTCTTGAAGGACATAGAATTATAAAAAGTCCTCTCTCTGTCTCTCTCTTTCTGGAACTGGAAAGTCTATGTGGCTTCATATTGCCATCCATATTGGCAGCTGGATGAACCTGAGTTCAAATCTGAAGTCATATAATTACTAGACTGTGTGACCTTGGATAAATCACTTACCCTTTCTTTGTCTCAGTTTCCTAATCTGTAAAATAATAGCACCTACCTCTCAGGGCTCTTGTGAGGATCAAATGAGGTAATTGAAAAGTGCTTAGCACAGTGCCAGGCACATAGTAAGCACTTTTATAAATGCAGCTATCCTCTTTTCAGTGACAATTGTTTATTTTTTTTTTAACAAAAGGCTTATTCTTTTTTTAATGCATTTTTTTCTTTCCAAAATTTTATTTTAGACTCAAACACCAGAACACAAATACGAAACAGAGAAAAGAAACAAAAACTTCATAAACTTAAATATTGGAACTTAAATACAATAGTTAGAAAGAAAAAAAAAGCATGTCGTGTGCATAGTAGAACATAAGAGAGGATTCAAAATATGTCACAATAAATTTTCATTTCAAGAAAGTCTATATGATAAATAATACTCATTGTGTTGAGATGTTCATCTTTGCTTTCTTGTGAGTTTTCTTTTGTTCTCTGCTGTGCACTTTTTTACTTTGTTCTTTTTTCCCCTTCCCCCAAGCTCCCCAGAATGCCACAATAAAGTTTAGATGTATTTTTCCGTAGCTATAGATATATACATACACCTATACATATATACATACATGTATAGACATATACCTTCCTAAATCTATTCTACTCCTGCTCTTTGTTTTTATGTATATGCCTATCTCTTGTTTCCTATCCCTCCTGCCTCCTCTACTCTTCTTTCACCTACTACCTTGCCCTCCTGTGACTTGCCTACCCCTCTCCAAGGATTCCTCCCCTATGCTCCCATTCCCATAAATCTAAACACCCTTCTTATACCCCTATTTACCTATTCCCTCACCCTCCCTTCTAACGATCCCTCCCTTCTCCTCTCGTCCCTCCCTATGCCCCAACCATTTTATTTCTTCTTGAGTTAGAAGACTTCTATACTCTTCTAAATATACATGTATTGTTCCCTCTTAAACCCATTCGAGATGAGAATAGGTTACCAGAACTACCAGGCCTCCTCCCCTATCTTATTCCTGTGTATCAATTCTTCCTCTTGCACTTCATTTCTATAAAATAATTACTCTTTTTAGCTGTTCCTAAATGGTTTTACATTTTAAATTCATATCATACTCAAGTTTTCCCCAGTCTTTCTTATGAACTACCCAATTATTAATAAGAAACTTAGATGTAAATTAAATACTTTGTCCTTATGGATCCCTTACAATCAGTCTTTGTTATGTATCTTATATTTATATTGCTTCTTGTACATTGAATAATCTGTTAAGTTCAAGATTCTTTTTATCAAAGTCTTGAAAATCTGAGAGTTTATCAAATGTCCATATTTTTTTTGTTCAAGATAATAGTTAACTTTGCAAGGTATGATATTTTCGCCAGAGCCTCAGTGCTTTTGCTCTTCTATATGTTGTGTTCCAAGACCTGCATAATGTCTCTGCTGTTAGGTCTTGTCTAATTCCAATTGTGGTACCAGAATTTTTTTAACTTGTTTTTATTTATGAAAAATTATTATTAAATTATTTAAATAATAAATTATTCTTTAAACTAAACCAAACTAACTTATGCTAATAAGACTTCCAGACTTTATCCAAAAATTAATTGAGTACCTGTATGTATCCTACCAACAGAGACTTATTTGTTTTCAACTCCCCAAATTAATTAAAGAATCTTTGCTGGCAGTGATCCCTAAAGAACCTGATAAAATGAACTCAGTTAAGCAAATACATGCAATTTCATTCAAGAAAGGATGGCATTTAATGAAAACTGCTAGCTCAGTACACACATGTGAATCTATCAAAAATGTCATATAATTAGATCAGAAGCTTTAAGAATAAGAATGTTTATTTATTTAACTTGTTTTAATCTTGGTGCTTTTAATATTTTTTCCGTGAGCTGAGGATTTGGGAATTTGTCTATGATATTCCTATGAGTTTTCCTCATAGGATCTCTTTTAAGTGGTGGTCAATGGATTTTTTTTTTCTATTTCTACTTTCCTTCGTTGTTCTAATGCTTTGGGACAACTTTCTTTAATTATTTCTTTTATTATTGTATCAAGATTCTTATTCTTAAAGCTTCTGATCTAATTATATGACATTTTTGATAGATTCACATGTGTGTACTGAGCTAGAAATTTCTGTGCTTGACAGTTTTCATTAAATGCCATTCTTTCTTGAATGAAATTGCATGTATTTGCTTAACTGAGTTCACTTTATCAGGTTCTTTAGGCATCACTGCCAGCAAAGATTCTTACATGAAAAGAGTAACGATGCTTTCATTAATTTGGGGAGTTGAAAACAAATAAGTCTCTGTTGATAGGATACATACAGGTACTCAATTAATTTTTGGATAAAGTCTGGAAGTCTTATTAGCATAAGTTAGTTTGGTTTAGTTTAAAGAATAATTTATTATTTAAATAATTTAATAATAATTTTTCATAAAGATTACATTCTTACCACAAATAAGGATATAGTGAAGATAAGCCATAATTAACAATTATAATTCAAAAGTAGTTCAATTTATTAATGGATCCATGCTATCATTAATGGTGGTACCCTCTCATCTAGATATATTGTAACCCATAGAGACCTCCCCACTCTATATAATTCTATTCTTATTCCTTGAGAATATTCTCCATAATGGATCTAGCCAATGTATTGGAGAATTTCCTATATCAAAGAAAACAAAGTAAAACAAAAAAAACCTCTTATCCTTCCTATTGGTATTAGTAAAGCACTCAGGTTGTCCACCTGGTACACTTTACATGTACAATATGACTAATTTACATGACATCCTGTTCCTACCCATAATTCAAAGGATGCAAGTGACATCCTTTGAGTTATGTTTTGTGCACTGTTTATAGTGGATAACAATACAGTTTTCTTTTATCACTCCAATCTGTTTCATTGACTTTTAGGATATCTGTAATTTCAAATCTTTAGACTGTGGTTTTACATGATTTGCAGGCATAAAGCATCACTAGGAGACTAGTAGTATTAAAATATGAATGAAAAAAGCAGTATCACTAAAATTATAATAAAATAATATTTATGGCAAATAGACAAATGTGTATCTTCCAGAATTAATAAGTAACTGATAATATGTATGAGATTATTATTTAATAATACTTATTCCTCAATAGAACAATGGTAAAAAACATGAATGGAAAATTTATTGAAGAAATATAAACTGTAGCAACCAAAATTCAAATTCAATTAAAATGTCATGTATATTTTGTTACTGGATCAAAATTACTAGGCTAGTTGCACAGTAATGAAAATATTATCAAATTCTCAATTAGAAAAATAAAAATCAAGACAACTTTAAAATACCATCTTTTATCCACTAGAATGGCAAAAATAGATTAAACAATAATAAAATTCAATATAATTAGAGTTGAGGGCAACAGGCACTGTAAAATATTGGTGGGACTGTAGATTGGTACATTTCAATGGTAATATGTTGTAAAAGTCACAAAGCTGATATTAACTTGTAAACTCAACTGTTCCATTGCCAGAACATTATCCAAAAAAAAAAAAAAGTCAAAAACAGAAAAAAAGATGCAGCTGTATAAAAGTGTTCAGAGATATTTAATTTATAACAACAACAAAAAGTGGGAGCAGCTCATATGACCAGTTATTATATGACTAAAGTAAGCATAATATAATACCATAAGGTAATATTGTGGTTCCATAAAATGGCAGATGTTAAGCATGCAAGCAAATAATGAAGTAATATTGTGATATAAAATGAGGTCAATAAATTGAGAACTGTAAGGAGCTGAATGCAATGTTGTGTTGTATTCAGAGAAAAAAAACTGAATATAGCAATATTTCAGTGTCTTGGGAAAGATGATAAGAATAAAAGAATGTTTTGTTTTATAAATTCATTTGTTTCTATTTTCTTAATTGCTCAAAATTTACGTGATATTTTTCTCCCTTTTGGTATATTTATTTATTTTTTTGGTTTTTGTTCATAGCTATTATTAGTTATTATTGTGATAATTCAGAAAGAATAAAATTTTTGTATATGTGTATTATCATACAGCAATGAATATGAATAATGGCATTCAGTTTTTCAAACGTAATCCCACCCAGTATTTACCACATATTTGATTCTGTGGCTAATTCATTATCCCTTTTCAGTGATTTTCAATGTCTAGTATAGGTAGATGAAGACTTATTGATCAATTTACTACAGTTCATTCAAATGCAGGTCACAGCAAGAATTTTTCATCCACTTGGTTTTCTCCATGAGGATTGTTAGGTTTTATAACATCTGAGTGGCTGTGGACCTTTGGAAAATCTGTAGTATTCTGAGGTTTGATACAAGGAGCACAATGCCACACACAAATAGGAGTATCAGGAAGACTTTACCATTTACATTGCTTCCTTCAAATATTTTGTATCTCTTTGCTTTTTTTTTTTTTTTGTTTATAGGAAATAGATACCCTATCCTTAATTTATATTGTACACTGAGTACTTTCCTATTCCCCCCTTGAGGGAGACTAAACATTACCCCAAACATAAGCTTTAAATAATCTGTTGCCAGTATGCCAGCGAAGGGATTTAACAGCTTAAGGTAATGATTTGGGCTGTTCTTTCAAGTGAGTAATCAGAGACCCTATAGAAACACTATGTTTTTCTCCCCATGAAGTTGTACATGAGAAATTGTAGTTCAGATTCCCTTAGGGGCAGGGGGAAAAAGCT
The DNA here is from genome assembly GCA_028646515.1 of Pseudochirops corinnae. NCBI lineage: Eukaryota > Metazoa > Chordata > Mammalia > Diprotodontia > Pseudocheiridae > Pseudochirops > Pseudochirops corinnae. The sequence continues at coordinate 40,136,534 of CM053591.1, read as the reverse complement.
CCCAGTGCACAAAGATGTACACACAGTGTACAAATGTAAGTATAGATTAATATTCTATAGAAAACAATGTTGATTCATATATTTTCCTCAGTGAAGACCAGTACTTGTAGTTACCAAATTCTTTTTTTTAAATTAAATTTAATGTTTATTTTTAGTTTACATCATTCATTTCCATAAGATTTTGAGTTACAAATTTTATCCCCATCTTTCCCCTACCTAGCACCCCAAAACAGTGATCCCACTGTATACTTCCTCTCCCAATCTGCTCTCTTCTATATCCTCCCCCATTGCCCCTCTGACTTTCCTGAAGGGCAAGATGGATCTCCATACCCCAGTGCCTGTATATCTTATTTCCCAGTTGCATGTAAATAATAATAATAATATTTTTAAACATTTGATTTTAAAACTTTGAATTCCAGATTCTTTCCCTTCCTCCCTTGTCACCCGTGCTTACTTGGAAGATAAGCAATTAAATATAGGTTGTACATGTGTAGTTATGCAAAATACTTCCATAGTGGATATATTGTGAAAGACTGACACATTTCCCTCCATCCTGTCCTGCCCCCACTTGTTCTATTCTCTACTTTGACCTTGTCCCTTTTCAAAAGTGTATGCTTCTAACTACCTCCTCCCCAAGCTGCCCTTCCCTCCATCATCCCTGCGCTCATCCCCTTACCCCCTACTCTTCTGTAGACTGAGATATCCTATTGAGTGGGTATGCCATTCCCTCTCTAAGTCAAATTGACTGAGAATAAGGTTGACCCATTTCCTTTTGCCTTCCTGTTCTTCCCCTCCATTGTAACAGTTATCCCTTGCCTCTTCTATATGAGATAATTTACCCCATCTCCCTGTCTCCTCTCATTATATTCCTCTCTCACCTCTCAATTTTACCTTTTAAATATCATCCCTTCCTATTAAATTGATTCTGTGCCCTCTGTCTATATATACCTGTACACATATATGCACACACTCACATATGTATTCACACGCCAATGTACCCTCCTACATAGACATACATATGTATATGTATGTATGTGTGTGTGTGTGTATATATATATATATATATATACATATATATATATATGAATATATAGATATACACATTTCTATTCCCTTCAACTTTCCTTATACTAAGAAAATTTTCATAGATTACAATGATCGTTTTTCCATGTAGTCATGTAAATAGTTCAACTTTGATAAATTCCTTATGATTTCTTTTCCTTTTTATCTTCTCATGCTTCTGTTGCTTCTTGTATCTGAATGTCAATTTTCTATTCAACTCTGGTTTTTTCAGCAAGAATGCTTGAAAGTCCTCTCTTTCACTGAATGACCATATTGCCCCTTGAAACATTATACTCAGTTTTGCTGGGTAGGTGATTTTTGGTTTTAATCCTAGCTCCTTTGATCTCTGGAACGTTATATTCCAAGCCCTTTGATCCCTTAATGTAGCAGCTGCTAGATCTTGTGTTATTCTGATTGTGTTTCCACAATATTCAAATTGTTTGTTTTTGGCTGCTTGTAATATTTTCTCCTTAATTTGGGAATTCCAAAACCTAGCTATAGTATTCCTAAGAGTTTTCTTTTTGGGGTTTTTTTCAGGAGATGCTCAGTGAATTCTTTCAATGTCTATTTTGCCCCCTAGTTCTAAAATATCAGGGCAATTTTCCTTGAGAATTTCTTGGAGGATGATTTCTAGATTCTTTTCTTGATCATGGCGTTCAGGTAGTCCAATAATTTTTAAATTGTCTGTCCTGGATCTGTTTTCCAGGTCAGTGGTTTTTCCAATGAGATATTTCACATTGCCTTCTTTTTTCCATTTGTTTGGATCTGTTTTAATAGTATCTTGATTTCTCATAAAGTCATTAGCTTCCATTTGCTCCGATCTAATTCTGAAGTAATTAATGTCTTCAGTGAGCTTTTGAAATTCTTTTTCCATCTGGCAAATTTGGCTTTTTAAGGCATTCTTCTTCTTATTGGCTTTTTGAGCCTCTTTTGTTAGTCTATTTTTTAAGGTGTTATTTTCTTCAGTAAGGTTGTTGATTCTCTTTTCATGATTTTTCTTGCATCATTCTCATTTCTCCTCCCAATTTTTCCTCCACTTCTCTTACTTGATTTTCAAAATCCTTCTTGAGCTCCTCCATGGCCTGTAACCAATTCATATTTTTCTTGGAAGATTTTGGTTCAAGAGTTCTGACTTCATTGTCTCCCTCCTGTTTCATGCTTTTATCCTTTTTGTCTCCAAAAGAGGAATTCAAAGTTGGATTGCTGTGCTTGCTTTCCTTCCTTTGATTTCTCATGTTGCCACTCAATTACTTGACTTTTGAACTCTTTGCTACAGTAGAACTCGGCTTCCAGAGGGGAGAGCTTTGTCCCACATTGCGGGGGTTTTCCCAGGTGCCGGATCTATTAGCAGTGAGCCATCTCTACAGCCTCCACCAGCTCTGGTTCACTGGCCACACCCCTCAGCACCAGCACTCAAGACTTCGATCCCAATCCAGGCAGTTTAAGGTAAGAGCACTTAGCTTCTGAATGTTCCCTTGGCCCCCCCTGCACTCTGCAGGCTGGGAGTTCTGAAGCAGCCACATGGAGGTGGCTGCACAGCTGCCATGGTGCCTCTGCTGCTTCTTGCTCTAGGAGCAGAGGCTGGACTGTGTCTCTGTCCCCCCCAGTTCTAACAGAGTTCCAGTGACCTTTTACTTTGTCTTTGACATTTATGGGTTGATCTTTCTGGAAACCACCACAGCTCCTCGTAATACACTCTCCTGAAGTCCATTCTAGCCGCTGATTGTTGGGGTCACCATGTGGCTAAAACTGCGGGCTCACATGGGTCTGGGCTTGGCTCTCAGCACACTGTGATGGACCCTTCTTGTCTGCCTGCTGGGCTGCCTTCAGTAGGAGATTTGTTTCTCTGTCACTTTGTGGTTTCTGTAGCTCTAAAATTTGTTTAGAATCATATGTTGTAGGTATTTGAGGTGGTTATGCAGGGAGCTCACAGAGTTTTTCTGCTTCTATGCCACTATCTTGGCTCTGCCCGACTACTAAATTCTAAGAAGCAAAATTGTTATACACATTGTTTACATGGGTATAAAAATATAGAGATCAGACATAATGGGAAGCATCAAATGAATTTGAAGTCGCGTTGGCCATCCCATCCCATTCTTCTACAAATGAAAAACTTTTCTTTTTTTTATCTCTTTTCCTCATTCTATCTAATCTCAGAGATTTGGGTGGCTAGGTGGCACAGTGAATAGAGCACAGGCCTGGAATCAGGAGGACCTAAGTTCAAATGTGGCCTCAGACACTTAATACAAAACTAGCTGTGTGACCTTGGACAAGTCACTTAACCCCAATTGCCCTACCTGACCCCCTCCAAAAAACAAAAATAAAAAAAATTAACCTCAGACATTGAAGTGGCTTTTATTTGTGACTGAGATCCCATGCTTTCCCCTCTTTTCTGTCTTTTTTTTTCTTGTCTTCAATTTCCAAACCTCTACAGTCTTCTAGGTGGCACAGTGGATAGAGTGTCAGGCCTGGAGTCAGGAAGACACATCTTCCAGAGTTCAAATCTTGCTATGAGATGCAGGGCAAATCACTTGCCTCAGTTTCCTCATCTACAAAAAGAGCTGCAGAATGGAATGGCAAACCACTCCTGTATGTTTGTAAAGAAAATCCCGAAGAGGTTTATGAATAACTGTACATGATGAAAGAACAACAACAAGGAAATACTGGTCTAAAACAAACTGGGAGGCAAAACAAGACCCCACCTTGCTCAGGGCATCTCTCTTAGTAGCTCCCATGCCTTCCACAGATTCCACTTTAAAAAAAAAGTTGAACATGTCTGAAAAATGACTGAACAATATAGCACAATAGTATTCTATCACAATCGTATTTGATGCTATCGTATTGTTTCATGTGTACAAATATTGTTTTCTCATGTCAGTTGTAAGCCCTTTGGGACCTGGGATACTATCATGTACTCTTTTTGTATTGTGTCACAATACTCATTTTCATAGGTACATTCTCAGTAAATGTTTGTTGGAAGGCATTGGTTCTGCCACATCCTGGGTCCAGTATGTCTGCTCAAAGCCAAAATTTGAAGTGAGTATCTTTCCCGAAATGATAGACAGCTTCAACCTCCCATTCTATGGCTCAGTACATTGCTTGAGTGGGCATGGGTAGCCAAGATTACTCTTAATAGAATACAAAATGGTGACTACATTTGCACAATGCTCTATGTAATGAAAGTAATCAACCCAAACCAAATACTTTCAAATGAAGAAATGCAAAGTAAAGAAGCCTTGTACTGAAAGTCTATACTGAGACTTTTAGGGAAGTCACATCTTCAATGACCCTTGATAAGACTGAGAGATGTTTTAATGAATATAATTGGGTGCGTTTAGCATGATTTAAGGATTAGCTCATAGTACTCAGTGAAACAACCTTGAATCCCTCCTATAGGGAGTGTCCCTTGTTGGGACTGAGGGAATTTCAAAGTTGTTTTCATAAACAGATTTAGAAGTGAACGGCAATAAAAATGATTCCCTTCAGATCTGAATCTCCTGAGAGAAATAGCATAATAGGAACGAATGCTGATTGGTTTTTCCATTCCTACCCCTACAATATTTCCAAAAAAGAACGGCTCGTAGCCTCACATGCCACGCAGTCTGATCTTGTCATTTTACAGATAAGGAAACTGATGCCTGGTAAGCTTGTGACTATACTATGTTCAGTCAGATGGTAAGGGTCAGAGTGGGAATTTGAATACAGGACCTCTAACTTCAGAGTTTTACCTTTATTGATGCACAAAACACTTTACAGAACTCAGGTAAGAGTGCAGTGTTCTGTGGACTTCATTATTCTTTACAATGGTGGTTCAAAACCAACACAAATCCTTTCTCTCTTAGCAACATTTAGCCATTTCTATGTAGCAATGAAACATCTGAGTGGAAAGTGGAAAGACTGCATTAAGTGTGGAGGTTTTTCTACATGATTCCAAAACCCAAAAGCAAAGAACATTCAGACTGTTGATTGAACTTTTTCTTTTTCAGTCCCAAATTTGTGTGTCATGTAGAGAGAGCCATAGTGGAGTTTTTGAGACTTATTAAATGATTGTTATTCATCAGACACTGTGCCAAGCATGAGGAATACAAAGACAAACCATAAAATGTCCCCTGATCTCTGAATAGAGAAGTGGATAAAGTTTTAAGGTACAGAGTCAGTAAATCTTGGGCAGAGGTCCTGTCTCAGACACTGACTTTCTCTGTGACCTTTCGCAAATTGTTTAACCTCTCTCGGGCTCTGTTTTCTCATCTATAAACTAGGAATGATAATGTTTGTGTTGATGTTGTTGTCATCATTATTATTATTGGGTGGTGTAGAGCACTGGGTCTGGAGTCAAGAAGGTCTGGGTTCAAATCTAGCCTGGACTCTTTCTGACTGTGGGACCCTGAGGAAGTCACAACTTCTGTCTAATCCCTTTTCTTCAGCTTTAAAATGGGGAGGAAAATAGCACTTACCTTCCAGGGTGGTTGTGAGGCTCAAATAAATATTTGTAAATCACATAGCACAGTGCCTGGCATGCAGTAGGTGCTTAATAAATGTTTGCTTGCTTTTTGCATTGTCACATTTCCTAGAGGGTTGTTATGAGGATCTAAAAAGATAATGCATGTAAAGAACTTTGCAAACCCTAAATATCCTTGTCAGTATCCCTTATTCTTTTCTTCCTTCTTTTTTTGGAGGGAGGAAGGCAAGGCAATTGGGGTTAAAGAACTTGCTCAAGATCACACAGTTAGTTAAGTGGCAAGTGCCTGAGGCTGGATTTGAACTCAGGTCCTCCTGACTTCAGAGCTGCTGCTCTATGCATTCCACCACACTTATACTGTCTTTAAAGGCAGAAGAACTTGGTACATAATAAAGTGATCATCAATAGAGCTTTCTAATCACTTTTGAGACAACCTAATGATGTATAATTTTTATTGTTTTGGTCAGGGACGTTCTGTAAAACATATCTACTAAATAGTTTCCTTGTTCTTTCATAGAGCCGAAATTAGTTGCATTCTTGACTTTTCAAAACTGTGAAAGCTCAATTTTCCTAGCATTGTGGGAATAAAAGTTATCTGACTCATCTGCCTGTTTCTAGACAAAATGAAGAAATATATTTGTAGTTATTATATTAAATATTTCCCAATAACATTAAAATTTTTTATATTCACTTAATTTTTTTCTTTTAAAATTCTGTCATTCTCTCCCAACCTCTCCCAACCCTCTTGAGAAACCAAACAATAGGATATCAATTATACATGTAAAGGCAGAAAACCTTTTAAAACAGTTTCCAATGGTAATATCTTGCCTGGAAACCTTCAGGGAAGGCATATCTACAATTTGTCTTAATAACACTTTCCAAAAATTAATTGGATTGTGTTCATAGAGAAGAGTTTGAAAAGAAAAGCATGACTTTTTTCCCTGTTGATTTGGAGTTGAGTAGAGGTCTAGATCAGCCCCTTCATTATGATCAATTTAGCAATGTGACACAGCAGATGTAGGTCATTATTGTTGTTCTCACCTGAGACTGGGCCTCTCTATTCTCACCCAGGCTTGAGGTACAGAGGTCACTTGTAGACTCAGTACTAAAAACAGTTAAAACAGAAGCTTTGACCTGCTCCAGTTTTCTGACCTGAGATGGCTCACCTCTCTTCAGGCAGCCTGCTGTCCTTCTTCTTCTAGAGGCTTACCATATTTCTATGGGACTTAGAGCAGATGCCTGATTGGCTTTGGCCTTTTGGCCACTGAGCTCCGCCATTTTTAACCCCCTCCTGTAGCAGGTGTTATAGATGTGCTTTCCCACCCCTAGACATAGAGGGTATAATACTCAACCAGGAATCAGGAAGATGGGAGATCAGATTGCCCTCCTGATACAACCCCTTTCACCACATTTTCTCTTCTATAAAATGGTTATAATTATGTCTGTAACACTTCTCTTGGGGTTGTGGCAAGATTCAGCTGAGCTAATGTCTATGAATTGCTTTGCAAATAATAAAAGAGATATTTGTTGTTATTCAGTCATTCAGTCATGTCTGACTCTCCATGATTCCATGGACTTCATCCACGAGTTGGCCATTTCCTTCTCCAGTGTGTCCCCATGTTACAGACAAGGAAATGAAACAAATAGGGTTCAATGACTTGCCCAGAGTCACACAGCCCCTAAGTGTCTGAGGTCACATTTGAACTCAGATCTTTTTTATTTTTTGATAAATAGCATTTTTTTTTTTTTTACAATTACATGGAAAGATAGTTTTCAACATTTATTTTTTATAAGATTTTGAGTTTCAAATTTTTTCTTTCTCCCTCCCTAACATGGCAAGCAATCTGATAAAGGTTTTACATGAGCAATCATGTAAGCATATTTCCACGTTAGTCATGTTGTGAAAGAAGAAAGAGAACAAAAGGGAAAAGGCACCAAAAATCACCAAACGAACCAAACAATAAAAAAAAAACAAAAATAGTATGCTTTGATCTGCATTCAGACTCCATAGTTCTTTCTCTTAATGTCCATAGCATTTTTCATAGTGAGTCTTTTGGAATTGTCTTGGATCATTGCATTGCTGAGAAGAGCTAAGTCAACTATAGTTGATCATTGCATAATATTGCTGTTGAACTATGATTTTCCTAACTCTAGACTTGGTGCTCTTTGAATTGTACAGCCTAGAAACATCAATTACTGTAATATACAGTGTTTACAGAATTAACGATTAATAGAGTATTGCTCCTCAAGTGCCATTTGTCTTTATGCTATTTATTACTAGAATTCTTTAATATTCTCTTTTAAAGTTAACAAATTTCTAAATCTCATTTTTTTTTTAATTCTAATCCAGGGGTGGGGAATGTGTGACTTTGAGGTCATATGTGGTCCACTAGATCCTCAAATGTGGTCCTTTGACTGAATCCAGATTTCAAATATTTCTTCTTTGAAGTTTGGATTCAGTCAAAGGGCCACACTTGAGGACCTAGAGGACCACCCGTATCTTCGAGGCTGCAGGCTCCCCATCAATGTTCTCATCCAGGCGAAGTAGCAAACAATTATTTTAAAATGCTTTTTTTTAAGAAGAAAAGTTAACCCGGAAAATACGCTAATGAGAGGCCACCCAATGCAGAAAAAAAATCATTTCAAGGAGTACTTTAGTGAATGTCTTCTTTATTTCTCATCTCTCCTTGCAGAGAACATCCACAATGGAATCATGATGGAAGAAAATGTAACACTGGTGACAGAGTTTGTTCTCACAGCCCTCACAGAAAATCCAGAATTCCAGCTCCTTCTTTTCTTCATTTTCTTAGTGATCTACCTCACAACCATGGTGGGGAATATTGGGCTGGTGGTACTTGTTTGGATGGACTCTCACCTTCACACGCCCATGTACATATTCCTTGGTAGTTTAGCTTTTGCAGATGCTTGGTCTTCCTCTTCAGTGACCCCTAAGATGCTGGCAAATTTCTTAACAGAGAATAAAATTATATCCCTTTTGGAATGCATGGTCCAATTTTACTTTTTTGGTGTCAGTGCAACTGCAGAATGTTTCCTGTTGACAGCGATGGCATATGACCGATATGCAGCCATATGCAACCCTCTGCTTTATCCCATGAGGATGTCCAACAGACTGTGCAAGCAGCTGGTGATTGCTTCCTATACTCTTGGCTTTCTGCATCTCATGATTCATGTGGGTTTATTATTTAGACTAACTTTCTGTAGAACGAATATAATACATCATTTCTATTGTGAAATTTTACCATTGTTTAGGATTTCCTGTACTGACCCATCTCTTAATTCACTAGTGATTTTCATTTTCTCTGTCTTTATACAATCCTTCACTCTTACGACCATCTTAGTCTCGTACACATATGTCCTCCTTGCCATCTTGAGAATTAAGTCTGCACAGGGCAGAAGCAAAGCCTTCTCTACCTGTAGTGCACATCTGTTCTCTGTCTCTTTATTCTATGGCACGCTTTTAATTATGTATGTGTTTCCTGGATCTGGTGTTGCCAACAATCAGGACATAATGTATTCCTTGTTTTACACAGTCATAATTCCTCTATTAAACCCATTTATCTACAGCCTGAGAAACAAAGAGGTTCTGGGTGCCCTGAGAAAAATAATAAAAAAATAAAGATTCCTCAAGTGAAGCTGGAAATTGTTCCTGTTTAATTTGATGAAATCTCCAGATCTCACAGGGGATACTTGGTTATGCCAGCTAAAGAAAATTCTGAATGTTCAAACACATGAATCAGTATAGTATGAAGTTATCTCTGCATAGTGTATAAATATTATTTTATCACTAGGGTACCTGAATATCATCCACAATGTATCTATTGTAAATAATATATTTTATTATCTACCTTTGAAAGGGACAGACTCTAAGGAGATTTGCATAACGTATGCTTTGACACCAGCCAGTCAGTTCTAGCCAGTAGTTAAGTGAATTAAGAAGGCCAGAAACCTTTCCCAAAGACAGGATATTTGTGAAACTAATTTGACTGTGATAAAAAATGGATACTTTCTAATGGCCACTATAAAAATGATAAAAAGCAGATACTATCAAAGCTCTAGTGCAATATTTTAATTTTCTTAATCACTGTCCGATTAAGAATTCTACCATCAGATATGATTATACTCTAAAAATGTTTCATTGATACATTTTTATTTCATTTACCTCTATTACTTCCCAATAACTCCCTCCTATTACAGAACCTTCAGTTTATAGCAAAACAAAAACATTTATAAAAACAAATATGAAAACTAACTGACAACAGATGTAACTATCTGCTCCTCTTTACTGAGAGAAATATATTTCCCAATCAGTTCCCTTGAACTAAAATTATATGTTGTTTGTCATATGAATTCTGATGTATCTAGTATTTTCATTTATATTATTTTAGTCATTATTTATGTTTCATATGTACAATGATAGTTGAATGTTTCCTTTCGAGGATTTCGTTCCCATTCTTTACCTCCATATCCACTGATGAATGACTCTCTGTCTTATATATTTGTGTCAATTCATTATATATCTCAACATCAAACTTTTACTAGAGATATTCGATATAAAAATTTGCCACCATCCTTCAGTTTCTCTTCTTATTTCATCTGCATTGATTTTTATCCTTGTGAATACTGTTATAATTTTTATAAGCAATTATGAGAGGCAATGTGGCAAAGTGGAAATAAAGCTGTCATGAGAGCTTGGAAGACTAGGTTCAAGTTCCACTTCATATCTATCTGTCTATCTATGTGTCTGCCTGTTTGTCTATCTACTTATCTATCATTGTTGAATCTAGGTAAGCTATTTCATTTCTCAGTGCTCCAGGAAACTCTATAAGGTAGTGGTTCTCAACCTGTGGGTTGCAACCCCTTTGGGAGACAAACAACCCTTTCACAGGGGTTACAGGGGTGTAACAGCAAGCACCCTAGCATACCCAGGGCGGCTACTAGCACAGGTTCTTAGATCTGCTTTTCTAAAGGAAAGCAACTCAAAATGGGTTAACAATTTTACTTTAATCAAACATATCATTTACCTAGTTCAGGGGGAAAAGGCAGCCCCCTGAACTTCAGAGAATACAAACAGAAGTTACAAACAAACAGAAAAACAGATCAGCAGACGGCTTCCAGCGTCTGATCATTACATCAGTTACCTAGTCAGTTACCAGAGAGGGAAGCACCAACATCTGGGTTTTTCAAAGCCG
>CM053591.1:40097272-40125303 GCA_028646515.1 Pseudochirops corinnae | reverse complement strand
AAGGTAAAAGGGAATGGGACAACCTGATTCTCATTGAATTTGGCTTAAGGAGGAAATAACATACACACTAAATTGGGTATCTTACACTGCTGGAAAATAGGGGGGAAGGGGATAAGAGGGGGAATGATAGAAGGGAGGGTAGATTTGGTGAGAGGGTAGTTAGAAGCAAATACTTTTTAAAAGGGACAGGGTCAAAGGACAAAATAAGTAAGGGGTGGGATAGGATGGAGGGAAATATAATTAGTCTTTCACAATATACCTACTATGGAAATATTTTGTGTAACTACACATGTAGAACCTAGATTGAATTGCTTATCTTCCCAGTGTGGATGGGTGAGGAGGAAAGAAGGGAAAAAATCTGGAACTCAAAGTTTTAAAAACAAATGTATATAAAAAAAACTTTTTTTAACATGCAACTGGGAAATAATATATACAGGCACTGGGGTATGGAAATCCATCTTGCCTTACTAGAAAGTTAGGAGGGAGGGATGAGGGAGGATATAAGAGAGAACAGAGTGGGAAAAGAGGTATTCAGTAGGAAGGCTATTTTGGGGTGGTAGGGGAAAGATGGGGGAAATTGTAACTCAAAATCTTGTGGAAATGAATGATGAAAACTAAAAATAAATAAGTTGGTAGGAAAAACACTCTCAAGGTTTCTCTGAAGAACTTTGGAATTTATTGCATGACATGAGAGACACTGGCAAAGTACTTCACAGCATGGTATGCCTGCATCAAAGAAGGTGCTATGCTCTATGAGCAAAGCAAAATTGATGTAACTCGAAACATAAGATCCACAAATTTAAAGAATCCACCCCAAATGTTCAAATGTTCACATGGACTAATATTGTTCCTGACCTGTAGTAGAGCATTCTGAGCTCTCATGAACCACAGTCAGACACACTAACTTGACCCCAACATAGTCGTGCCATTTTGGTCCTCTTCAAGGACAAAGGACAGCAACCAATCTTTGTACAAGTATGGATTGGATCAGATGACTTCTGAAAATCCTTTCAGCTCTTTAGATTCTGTGATTTTGTGACTGAAACAGTTGGTACAACTGAGGCTTACATTTTCTGTGTTTTCTAATTATCTAATATTCTCTCCTGGATTGTCAAGAATTACCTATATTTGTGGGGGAAACAAAGTACCAATAACAGAATTGTACCAGTACTTGAAAGTAACTAATTCTTACTTCAAGTTATAGTTTGGCAGTGTTCTTTTTGTTTTAAATCTGTGCTGATATTGTTACTTATGGCATAATTAAGTTAGCTGGGAGTTCAGTGCTAAGGAGGTTGGACCCAATCAGGACTTAATCTACCTCATTTTGAGCTTTTATTTGTCCCAAGGCCAGAGGGTACATTCCTAACCCCACCTTTTGTTTACATGTACTCATATGGGTAATCCAGAGAGAGATGATGAAGAGATGATTCTCTCTCTCTCTCTCTCTCTCTCTCTCTCTCTCTCTCTCTCTCTCTCTCTTTCTCTCTCTCTCTTTGCCTCCCTCCCTCTCTCCCTCCTTTCTATTCTTTCTCCCTTCCTTCCTCCCTCCTCTCACCTCTCCTCTCTTCTCCCCTCCCTTCTCCTCTCCTCTCCTCTCCTTTCCTTTTCTTTCAAAACAGAAGTAGACTTTTAATGACTCATCCTGCCAGGGTCCATAGGTCATGAGGAAGCCTATTTTAAAATCTAAACTCAAATAGTGGGTACTGGGAAAAGATCTGGATTTTGTGTGAGGTTGTGCCCTGCTGATTGTCTGCTTGTGGGCTAGAGCTTAGCTGTGTGCCATATATTGCTGAGAAACTTTCAGTTCTCACTTTGTGAGAATAGTAGGATCCTTGTGTGACAACAGAGGCTATAGGGTGACTCCTTTAAATGTACCCAAACTATATAACTATATGCAACCATAGCCAAAGTGAACAAACTTGCATATTCTTTGATCTAAGGATACCATCATTGAAAACAATTGGCAACATGTCTGAAAACATCATGCTAAAAAGCATGGGAACAAGCATACAGCCTTGTCTCACTCCATTGGTAACTGGGAAACCACGAGAGCATTGTCCATTATCTAGAACCCAGGCAAGCATGCCATCATGAAATTGAAGTACAATGCTGATGAACTTCTCCAGATACCCAAATTTTGACGTAATTTTCCATAAGCCCTCATGAATGACAGTATCAAAGGTCTTGGTCAGATCTACTCTGTTCTGCTCCTAGCATTTCTCCTGGAGTTGTTGGGCAACAAACATCATATCAACTATTCCTTGGCTCTTTCTGAAGTCACATGGGCTCTCGGGTAGATGACCATCTTCCAGGTGAAGGCTCAGCCTATTAAGAAGGACTCTGGCAAGAATCATACAGCAATGACTAAGAGAGAGACTCCCCCACCCCTGTAATTGTCACAGGACAATCTATTTCCTATACCTTCATAGAGATGGACAATAGAGGCATCTTTGAATTTCTGGGGGATAATCTCTTGTCATATAATCTGGAACATTTCAGTCAGCTTTTGTATGAGCAATGGACCCCCTACCTTGTAAATCTCAGCTGGAATAGAATCAGCACCAAGTGCTTTGCCACTGGAGAGGAGCCTAATGGCATTCAAAACCTCTTCTTCATCTGGAGCTTCAGCTAGGGAGAGATTGACTTCAACCAGAGGTAAACAGTCAGTGGCCTCAGCATTGATTGATGATGGTCTGTTGAGAACACTGTGGAAGTGTTTAGTCCATCTCTCTAGGATCATGTCCTTATCACTAATCAATGTGGCTCCATCAGCACTGAGTAGTTGAGATGCATCAGAGGTCTTTGACCCATAAATAGCCTTCAGAGCATCATAAAAGAGCTTTGAATGTTACTATCAGCATAAAATTGAATTTCATCTCTCTTCTTACTGAACCAGGAATCCTGTATCTCTCTAAGCTTTACTAATACTTTACTTTTGATGGAATTAAATGCTGCCTTCTTAGAGATGGATAAACTATCCTGATGGTAAACCCTGTGGAGTTCCTGTTTTTCATTCAGCAGCTTCTGAATTTCCTCAACATTTTCATCAAATCAGTCTTGGTGTTTTCAAGTGTTCTGACCCAGATGAGTAAATACGGTGCTATACCCAATCTCTGAAAGTTGCCCAGTCCTTTTTGACTCCATTATTGCCAACTGTGTGTTGGTTCAACCTTCCCTCCAAGTCAGCAACAAACTATTCCTGCTTAGAGAAGAGCTCTAATTTGTTGACATTAATTCTTCTGGTAATGATTTTGCCTTGGGGATGCTGCTTTTGTTGAATGTGAGTTTTTAGCTTGGAAAGGATAAATACAAGACTCTGTACCATGCATTGCCTTCATTTCTCTCACATCCTGTCTACATCTTCTTCTTACAATCACATAATCTATGTTTGCTGCAAGAGTGCATCCATTCTTAAGTCTACAAGCCAAGACCAAAGTGGAGGGAGTGTTGGTGCATAATTTCCTGTTTGTGGATGACTGTGTACTCACTGCAGTCTCTGAAGCTGAGAAACAGCAAAGTATGTATCAATTCTCTGCTGCTTATGCTAATTGTGGCCTAACAATTAACACCAAGAAAACACAGGTGCTCCATCAGCCACCACCACAACATCCATATATGGAACCATCAGTTACAGCAAGTGGAGAAGTTTTGAATGCTGTGGATAAGTTCACTTACCTTAGTAGTATACTTTCTAGGAATGTACTCATTGATAATGAGGTTGCTCCATGTATTGCCAGAGCTAGCTCAGTTTTGGGAGACTTTGAAGGAAAGTATGGGAAAGAAGGAGTATTAGACTGTCTACCAAACTGAAGGTCTACAGAGCCCTTGTGCTAACCTCATTGTTGTATGCCTGTGAAACCTGGACAGTATACAAGTGCCATGCCAGGAAACTGAATCACTTCTATTTGAATTGTCTTAGGAAGATTCTAAAGATCACCTGGAAGGGTAAGGTACCAGACATTGAGGTCCTTACTTGAACTAAACTGCCAAGCATTTAAACTCTGCTTCAGAAAGCACATCTCTGATGGGTTGGCCATGTTGTTTGAATACAAAATGTATACTTGCCAGAAAGACTGTTTTATGGAGAACTCCCACAGGGTAAGCGTTCACATGGTGGTCAGAAGCAGTGATAGAAGGACACTCTCAAGGTCTCTCTGAAGAACTTTGAAATTGATTGTGTGACATGGGAGACACTGGCACAGGACCTCTCAGCATGGTATGCCCACATCAGAGAAAGCACTGTGTTCTATGAGCAAAATAGAATTCAAACAGGTCAGAGCTGATTCACTAGGAATCTTGCCTGGTATTACCAATAAAACTCACCTTGACTGGAAGGCTTTAGTGGTTGATTTTTTTTGAGGCAATCTTGTACCCTTTTCCCTTGCATTTTGGGACTCCCAGCACACCTAGACTCTAATATACCCACGACTCCTGAAGACTGAGGAACTATCATCAAAGTGAATCCCTTCTCAGGGGAATTTTTCTTAAATAATAGATTATGGATCAGGACTAAAAAGTTGACTGGACCTGTGACTTAATTGGTATAGAGGATTATGCGAAGAGCAATCTTCTTTTTTCATTCAGGTGCCCATGACACAAATCTAAAAGAAGAGAATAACTTCAAATAATCTTCAGGGAAAGCCTCAAAGAAAAACACAGCTTGACCATGAGTTCAACTGGAATCCTTAGAAGATATGAAGGGAGAATTTTTGTAAAAGTTTAAAAATATCTTATAAATGAAATGAGAGTGCTATTGGAAATAATTAGAAAATAATTGAGAGGTATGGAAGAAAGTCTTGGAAAGAGAATTAACAAGAAGAACACAATTGTATGTATGCAGCAGGCTCCTTGAAAATTAGAGTGATCAAAAAGAAGTTAATGACTCTCTATGTAACAATAAGAAATATTAAAACAAAATCAAAATACTTAAGAAGAAAATAAAAAGGAATCAAATATCTAAAAGAGCTGATCTGGCAAGCAAATCAAAGAATTTAAGAATAAATTAAAACCAAAAAGAGATCATAGACATCTCATTTCAAAAAATCATTAAAGAAAACTGCCCAGATCTCTCATAACCAGAGAGCAAAATGAAAATGGATATGATCTACTGGTTATTTCCTGAAAGAAACCCCCAAACAAGAATGACAAAACATCATAGATAAAATCCAGAGCTTCCAGGTAAAAAAAATACATAAGCATCCAGAAGGAAACACTTCAATGCCAAAGAACCATGGTAGGTATCACACAAAATTTAGCAGCTACCACCATAAAGACATAGAGAATTCAGAATGCGATATTTCCCAGAGTAAAACAGACATACTTGTAACTAAGAATAACTCACCTGGAAAAATGAATATAAAGGTTCAAGGAAAATGAAATGTTAACAAAATAAAGGACTTTGAAGCATTCCTGATGAAAAGGTCAATGCTGATTAACAACATCAACATGTATTCATAGGAGTCAAGAGCTATATAAAAAAGCTAAACAGAAGAAATGTTAATGCAATAAATACTCCCATTCCGATAGGGAAGATGACATAGTCTTCCCCATCAACCTTAATATCACTGGAACATACAAAGAGAAAAGGGTGAAGGAAATGGATGACATGAACTTAATTTTCATCTGAATTTAAAGGATGGAAGAATACAAGATATACATTTGGGTGCAGAAATATATGTCACTTCATGGGGAAACAGTAGGGTAAAGAGAGAAGAGAAGGTAGAATCCGACAAAGGATAAACTCAAGGAGGGATGAGTCATAAACACAGAAAACTCTAACCATGTTGGGTGGATCATAAAATGTGGTTTAAAAGCAAAGAAAGAAGGTTATTGGGCTCTAAGCAGGGAAAGAGAAGAGGCAGTTGATAATATCAAATTTAAAAGATTTTGCACAAACAAAACTAATGCAGATAAAATGAGAAGGGAACCAGGTAATTGGAGAAAATCTTTGCATTAAGTTCCTTTGATAATGGTCTCATTATTCATCATGTATTCATTTTATATGCATATACATTTGTATAACATATGCATTTATATATGCATATATTCATATTATCCATTATATATTCCAAAACACACAACCCAATGTATATATATTATACACAAAATAATATAAACTCAAGACTTGAAAAAAAAGAATCAAAATGGGTCAAGGGAAACACAGGATGCACAAATTTAGAGTATCCACCCCAAATGTTCACATGGATTGTTTGCACCTGACCTGTCATAGAGCATTCCAAACTCGTATTGATCTAATCAGCCACAGTCAGTGTATCAACAATGCAGTATTCACAATGTCTACAGTAACTATAAATATGCTGATATGGTTCTCAATCACAAAATGTAACAGGCTCTCTACGTGAGAAATATAACTATAACATTTATTCAAATACCAGAAAACTGAGTCTCAAAACCAGAAAGTCAAAGCCATCACAGTAGTTATGAAGTTGGCACAGGTAGTTAATGTAGTAAACACCCACATTCTCAAGCCTTCAAAACAGGAAAGGCTACCTCAGGCAAAGATCTTCCTCTCCTCACTCACAGCAACTGCTCAATGTCCAGCAGCTCTGGCAGTTCCCATTCCTGGCAGCCCTCAGCAGTAGTCCTTAGCACAAATCCTGGCTGGCTCAAAAGAAAGGAGTTTGTGCTGCAGCCACTGCTGCTGCCACTGCTTCCACTTCTGCTTCCAGTCATCACACTAACTCTAGCTTGGCTCCGGCTTCCTCTTGCCCCACCCCTTCCTGCTACATCAGCAAGTTCAAGGGGCATGGAAGATCTTCAAATCCCATAACCATTACAGTCGGACACATTGAAACTTGACTCTAACATAGTGGTGTCATTTTGATCCTCTTTGAGAATGAAGGAAAACAACCAACCAACCAACCATTACTAGGCATATACTCCAAAGAAAGAGGGAAAGAATGATATATTTAAAAAATTAAATTATTCCAAATCAGCTCATGGCCATAGGTAACATACCATATTCCAAATTAGACTCCTTCAGTACACACTACACAATCAAAAAATGTCCTTCTCAGTATCATACAGCCTTATGTCCCTTTACAATAATAGTTTTGGGGGCACTTCCTTGCTGTGAAGGTGAACACTGGAAGAAAGAAGATGGCCAACTTACCTTCAAGGATATTTGTACAAACAGCTTCCAGCACAGTCATGATGGCCCCTGATACTCTAAGTGATGGCCCAGATCTCCCTGTTGCCACTTTACTGGTATAATTGACAAAAATCAAAATAATACCTGGGGACTGCTACGAACTGCTCTCTTCAAAGACATTGACTATGTTTGTGGAGAAATTTCACAAAACAGTGTTTGCTGTTGTATGAAATAAGGAGAAATAACTGAAGGTGGAAATCAAGCTGGGAGATCAAAGAGCTTTAGAGGCTAGATCAGATGTAAAGTATGTATGCACTGACCTCTGCAAGGAAGGTTCTCTCCATAAACAGATTGCAAAGACATTAGCAACTATGATACCAATCACAGTTCACTAATCACCACATAAGGCAGCGGTTCTCAACCTTCCTAATGCTGCAACCTTTTAATACTCATATGTGGGTGTATCTGCATGTGGGCAGACCCTGGAGATGGATAGAGGAGCGGTGTCTCGGTTCGTAAGACCATAGGAAATACGTGTTTTCTGATGGTGTTAGGTGATCCCTGTGACCCCTGTGAAAGGATCATTTGACCCCCAAAGGGTCATGACCCACAGGTTGAGTACTGCTGACTTAAGGTATTGCATCACTTGCTAAATGTCTCTCATTTTGAGACATTTTTGCTAACTAATTTGCCTTTATGCTATCCAAAGAACTGTGGATCCTGGATTGCAGCACTTCTCACTGCCAAATAGCAACTTATCCAAATACATACGTTGTAAGCCCAACAGTAAAAAATAAAGGGTACATAAGGTTGGTAGAAGATAGAAAGATATATAAAAGATTCTCTATGTTTCACCAACTATTCTATTAGATTGTGAGCTCCTTGAGAGCAGGGCCTGTCTTTTGCCTCTTTTGTTATACTTAGTACCAGGGTACATAGTAGACACTAACTGATTATTCCTACATCTTGTCATCGAGATTAATTTCTGACTACTTTTTTTCTGAATCCATCTTTCAAATGAATAAAGAACTTAAACCTGGTGCCCAACGGCAGGGCAGGGGATCCGCTGACATGGTGTTCTAGCTCTCAACCCCCAGCATTCTCCCAACCCTGCTGCCTTAGTCCCAGCTGCTCCAAGTCCACTCTCTCCAAGGCATCCTCCCAAGCTCCTCCCACCATATTAAGATGCCTATATCCTAATGAAGTAAAATAACAAATAAAGAGCAACTGGAAAGGGAGGGAAGAAGGGATACAAGCAGTGGAAGTATGGTGTGGAAATAGCTGGAAATTAACATGGAAACCCAGGTCTGGGCAAAACAACATCGAAGCTCACTCATTAGAGCCCAGGATTCCAAGAGCAGAGGCCAAGATTCCAGTGGGAGGGGAATAAGATTGATGGCCAGAACATAGATTTGGAGATGACCAGAAAGTAGAGTTGAAGTCTGCTTTCTAGTAAGATAAGGCTGGTGATACAGAAATGAAATGGTAGGATCTGCTCTTAAAAATTTTAGTAGGAGCTCCTCTCATATTCTTTCTCTCCTACAATGCAACTTTTTTTTAAACAAGTTATCAATATATTACCCAAAATACAAACTGGAGGAAGAGAATGGAACAAACTTATAAACTGGGAAATCAGCCTTCAAACATCTGACAGACTTTGTTTAATTAGTTTTTTTGAGTATTTGACTGAATTTGAAAAAAATTCTGTAAGGAAAATTAAAAGAATCTTTTCCAATTTCCTATGTTAAATTGCTAATGTTCTTTCATCTTTCAAGTATCTAAATTTTTTTTTGAAAATTTTTAAAATTTATTTTTAGCCTTCAACATACATTTTCCAAAGATTTTGAATTACAGATTTTCTTCCCATCTCTCCCCTACTCCCCACCCCAACATGGCAAGCATACTAATACCCCTTCCCCCAATCTGCCCTATTCTATTCAGCTCTGGTTTTTTCATTAAGAATGTTTGAAAGTCCTCCACCTCATTGAATGACCATATTTTCCCCTGGCACATTGTACTCAGTTTTGCTGGGTAGTTGATTCTTGGTTTTAATCCTAGGTCCTTGGACCTTCAGAATATCATATTCCAAGCCCTTCGATTCCTTAAGGTAGAAGCTGCTAGATCTTGTGTTATCCTTATTGTGTTTCCACAATACTCAAATTGTTTCTTCCTGACTGCTTGCAGTATTTTCTCCTTGACCTGGGAACTCTGGAATTTGGCTATAATATTCCTAGGAGTTTTCTTTTGGAGATCTTTTTCAAGAGGCAATTGGTGAATTCTTTCAATTTCTATTTTGCCCTCTGGTTCTAGAACATCAGGGCAATTTTCTTTCACAATTTCTTGAAAGATGATTTCTAGCCTCTTTTTTTGATCATGGCTTTCAGGTAGTCCGATAATTTTTAAATTATCTCTCCTGCATCGATTTTCCAGGTCAGTGGTTTTTCCAATGAGATATTTCACATTGCTTTCTATTTTTTCATTCATTTGGATTTGTTTTATATTATCTTGATTTCTCATAAGGTCATTAGCTTCCATTTGCTCCAATCTAATTTTTGAAGGAATCGTTTTCTTCAATGAGCTTTTGAAATTCCTTTTCCATCTGGTCAATTTGACTTTTTAAGGCATTCTTCTCCTCCTTGGCTTTTTGGACTTCTTTTGCCATTTGAGTTAGTCTATTTTTTAAGGTATTATTTTCTTCAGTCAGGCTATTGATTCATTTTTAATGATTTTCTTGCACCATTCTCATTTCTCTTCCCAATTTTTCCTCTACTTCTCTTACTTGATTTTCGAAATCCTTCTTGAGCTCCTCCATGGTCTGTCACCAGTTCTTATTTTTCTTGGAGGCTTTTGTTGCAGGAGTTCTGACTACGTTGTTTTCTTCTGGTTCTATGTTTTGATCCTCTTTTTCCCTAAAAAAAGATTCTGTAGTCTGATTATGCTTCCTCTGTTTGCTCTTCTTACCAGTCAATTACTTGATTGTTGAGCTCTTTGCCATGGTAGAACTCTGCTTCCAGAGTAGAGAGTGCTGTGTCCCAAATTTCTGGGGTTTTGCACAGCTGTTGTCAGAGCTTTTTCCAAGCACCAGCCTCAGAACTGGAAGGATGACTGCCTCTCCAGAGCCTCAACAAGCTCTGCCATGCCAGCATTCCTCACTCCAGGACCACCACCCAAGATTGTGCCCCCAATCCAAGCAGGGTAAAGCAAAAAAATCCTGCCTCAGTGCCAGCAAAGAGATTCCAGCAAATGCCCTCTTGTCAGCCACTTGGTCGCCCTATAATCTGTAGGCCTGGAGCCAAAAGCAGCAGCAGCAGCAGCAGTTGCAGCTCAGCTACCTCTGCTACCACCGAGGCAGGGCCTGACAGTGCTCTTCTCTCACCCAGGATCAACAGAGTTCCCCTACTGACATTTTACTTTCTCTTTGGTGTTTATAGGTTGAGAAGTCTGGAAACTACAACAGCAGCCAGTGATTAACTCTCCTGAAGTCTGCCCCAGCCAGTCTGGGCCATGAGTCTGGGTCGGTGTGGCTCATCTGGTACTGTGCTCCACTCCCATCTCGGTGCAATAGACCCTTTCTGTCAGCCTACCATGCAGCCTTCAGTGGGAGATTTGTTTCTCTCTGTCATTTTGTGTGTTCTGTAGATACAAAATTTGTTTAGAGTCATATTTTACAGGTAGCAGAGGTGGTTGGAGTAGGGAGTCAAGCAAGTTACTGCTTTTAATCTGCCATCTTGGCTCCACCCCCCTTAAAATTTTTTTCAAAAACTTAATTCTTTTATTTCTTTGTAGATCAAAATAATCAGGTATTATTTTCTCATGTATGATAAAATTTTATACTTTTTCATTTAAAATTATTTTTTTCTAAAATGAACAAGTTAACAAAAAGTATACTCAAGATTCTGGTTTCAGTCAAAATTATTCAAGAAAAAAATTACTAAAATGTGGTAGACTTTTAGATTAAATAGCAGCAGGGAATGCAGTTTATATAATTTTATTACTGTTCCCAAGGGGAGGAGGAAAATAAATGCCAACAAGGCACAGTCTCCACGTGCTGCCTTATCCTTCAGCCCCCAGCTGAGGGCAGCCTACAATGGGGCTACCAGACACGAGACTGTACAGTGGCTTTCACACTATGGTCAATGAACCAGGGTTCCTCCGAGCTCAAACTTATTCAGAATTTTACACAAACAGTTGGCATGATGCCAAGAGGAGACTACTACTGTCTTATATAGGACTTGTAAAGTGAGGGTGTGTTCTAAATTGCCCAATAATGAGTGAGGAATGAGGGGTAGGATTGTAGAGACTCTGTGCCATTCTATCAAGAGACTGTTTGGGGTGGGGGGAGAGAAGAGGGTGGTTAATGCCAAATCTCTGGGTTTTTTAGCCTTGGTATACATGCATCCTGGGGGCCTCAGGCTGTACCAAACTAGTTTTTATCAGTCAACAATAATTGACCTGAAATTTACCATCTCACTGAGAAATAGCATTAGGAGGAATATTCTATTCCTTGGATGTCATTAAAATTAGGTTCACTGTTATTCTCAATAATTTGTTTATTACCCTTTTTCAATAGTTTTCTTTAAGTCTTCAGAGTACATAGGAATAACATGGTATAGTGGAAAAAGGAACAAATTTAGATTAAGATGGACCAAATTCAAATTCTGGCTCTGCAATTTAATAACTATGTAATTATGGGCAAGTTAATTAACTTTTCAGGACCTCAGCTCATCTCGTGCAAAGGTTTACCTAATGGACCAGTGAGGTCCCTTACAAATATAAATCTGTCTTATGATCATGGAATAGGAATCCCCTTTAAACAAGAAAGCCACCTAGGTCTATTGGCATAGGCCTCAAAAGAAATCAGAAACAATTTTTATAAATTTGGATTAAGGGAAAGTATCCTTCTGGTATTACAGGGTAGCTGGATTGGTGCAGTGGCCTACAGTGGTGGGCTTGGAGTCAGCAGGACCAAGTTCAAATCTAACCTCACATACTCACCAACTGTGTGACCCTGGGTAAGTCACTCAATCTCTATCTGTCTCAGTTTCCTCAACTATGAAATAAGGGTGATAATAGCAGGTGCTATTGCCTAACTCCCAGATTGTTGTGAGGATCAAATGAAACAGTAATAATAAAGAGTTTAACCCAGTGCCTGGCACATAGTAGACACTATGTAAGTGTCTAAGAAGTACAAGATTAGGATCTAGTACTAGGATCTGGTACAATCAGATTCCAGAAGTCTTGACTTTTGTCTTGCCTCTGGATCTCAGTGACTGGAAGAGAGTAAGGCTGGTGACTTTGCACACCTCTGTCTCACTTATATCCAATTGACATGTAAGTCAAGACATCCCCTGTGATGTCATTGGTTCTCTTTGAGAATGTGGGATGAACAACAGCTAGATTAGGAAAACAAGAAACCTGGGTTCATCTCCCAACTCTGATACTTACCAGTTGTGTGACCCTGGACTGTCTTTTTTTCTTCTCTAAGCTTTGGTTTCCTCATCTATAAAAGGGGGATAATGCTACGTGTATTACCACAGACGGTTATTGTGAGACGTGTGCTTTGTAACCCTCAAAGTACTAGATAAACTAAGTTTGGAAAAAGTTTTCTATAACAATATCCACGAAAATGGGAAGCATTGAAAAGATCTATAAAGTCTGCATCATATTTTTTGTTATTTTTTTTTTAATCATTGAATTAATAGATGCCTACTGAGTTACTCATCTTGGAGTTTTAAGTGGGAAGAATGATATAAACATTCCTGAGGTCTACGGAGTACCAGATGATAATTCCAAAATAGCTTGAGCACATGTTTTCTCAAGGCCTTTGTTATCTATCCTTTGTTTCTTTGGATGACTACTAGGAGTATGTCATTATCTGTCTCTCATTCCCAAATTAGGAACTAAAGGGTAGAAAGCACATTTTTTATTTTTTCCCCCAAGAAACATTATTAAGCATTAATATTCCTAAATCCCATACTTATAATGAGAGGCACTTAAGGTAGAGGGAAAGGTAAATAATGAAACCAAAAGAAAATCAAAACAAAATTTTAAAGAAAACTTACTTTTTTTTTTTTACTTAGTGAGTAGTTTAGTGAGTTTTAGGCGTCCTAGGGAGATTAACATCCATCAACTGATTAATAAGTGTATGTTAAGTGTCTGCTATGCACCAGGCATGTCCCAGGCATTAGGGGTACAAACACAATAAATGAAACAATCACTTCTCAGAACAAGCTTATAGTCTGGTCCAAAAGGCATGCCTATCATCAATCCAGGCCCAGGAATTCCAGAATTCTGAACTTTGGTGAGTTAAGTTTATTGTCTTCACTAAGTGTAGCACTAATATTGAGAATCCTCAGGAGGAGGGGTGGTGCTTATCAGTATTGGGATCCCGCCTAGGAGTTGTTAGTGCATTCCCAGGCTGAATGAGATAGAGACTTTTATCAGTGAGAGAGACAGACAGAGAGGCACATAGAGAAAGAGACAGAAAGAGAACATCTTGCTATTTATTCACTTTGGTAAAATTTACAGCTTGAATTATAAGACATTGCCATGTTGGGAGTGAATTTGATTGAAACAGATAACAGAATGAACACATTCTACAATACTGGAGAAAGGAGGAGTCTGATATTTGACTTCTAAAGAGGCTCTGATGGAGACATGACTGGAGTTAGCAACTTGGTCAGTTGTATTGTGAATGTGTTGTGAATCACCCAACCAAGAAGTTATTGGAATTGTGACTGCATGTGAAGACGAATGAATTCCCATGAGCAATCCAAAAGCTTTGATATTTAAGCATTCATATAATTCATTTACTAGTTCTATAAGAAATACATACAAGTGGGTAAAAAGTCTAGAAACTTTAATATAAACTTTAATTTAGTCCTCTCTTTAGTCCACAAGTTTATTGGAGAATATATCCATGACAAAAAGAGCTCCTAGCCCTTTAAGGTGCTGTTACAAAAATAATTGGTTGATGTCTTAAATTGGTATTATTGCACTAACTTCAAAACTTTATTTTACTGGGGTGCATCCCTCCTCTGTCTTATTCTTGCAAATAATTGCAAATCATTCTTGCATCAGTAGTCTTTTGATGAATGGCCAAAAGTGGCCAAAAAAAAGTTCTTCATCTGCTGGAGCTGAAAGAAACCTTAGAGGTCACGTAGTTCCATTCTCTCACTTTACAGATGAGGAGACAGACCCAGAGAGGTTAAATAACTCTCAGGACCTCTACCCAAAGACCACTCCTCTTTTCAGTCCTCTCTTTTCTTATTATTAGGAGATACCTCATTTTCCAGGGCTAAGGCCCAGATAGCAACTTGTGCCCTGAGCTTGGAATAAAAACTTTATTCTAACCCTTTAGATGAACTATGCTACAGCTAAATCACAGAACTGGCAGCCCCTGAGCTTGGGCAAGAACCTGCAGGAACTGTGGTCCCTGTCCTAAAGCCCTACTATGAGTAGACTTTTGCCTTTATGCAAGCTTGCCATGTTGCTGTTGTTCCACCTCACTGCTTGATTCTTTGTCTTGCCAAAAGTATATGTATCAAGATTTAGCCTCACTGCTTTGGGTCTCCTCAGTTCCAGAACAGATTCTAGCACTCATCTCTAGTTTCCCTCCTCCAACAGAAAAAGAATGGTTTGTTGTTTTTTTTTTTTGTCTATAACCTCTGTGAGTTCTTTGGTCATTTACTTTTCAGAGTTGACATCACTTACCCACAGTCACACAGCCAGCAAGTTTAAGAACTGAGATTTGAACTCAGGTTTTTCTAATTCCAAGTCCAGTCCACTAGACCAAGCTGCCTCCCTTGAAATTTTATGTGTCCTAGAAGCTGATACTCCCTTCAGTTGGATAATTCAAGAAAATGTTCATTGATAATATAAATTTAACTTTAAAATTCAGATCTGATATATTTATTAGAAGATGAAATGCACTAGAATTTTGTTGGAAAGTGTATTAATTTCAATACATTCATAAGTAGGTTTACATTATTTGTCTGAGTGAAATGCAAGTTAGCCTTGCCAAGTGTAAAATATATCTTGGACACACTAATTTCTGTTGAATTGGAATTCATTTTCTGTATTAAGATATATCTCAATTCTTCCTGAAATCCACAAGATTCATAAAAAAGCACTAGGTGGCGCAAGTAAGCTAAGAGGATAGATACAGACTATTCAAAAATTAGGGCGTTAAAGGTTTTGAGGGGGGAAAAATCAGATGTTCATGGCTGTCATTGCTGAAGTGTTAGGTTTTCCAAAGTTGTAGTTGTTTTTTTTTTATTAGTGCAGTTTTCATATTTCAAATTGTTATAGTTTTGTGGATAAAAGAAACTCCTATTTGAAAATGTCACCATTAATGGGATTGTCTAAATGGTCGTTACATGTATTTAAATGCTTACAGTTAATTTGTAGATACTGTTTAGATATCTGTAGTGTTAAATCTAGTCTTTCCACAACTGACTACTTTGGAAAGTGGAAAATCCTTGAGGTTGGGAACTGCATCATTTTTCATTTTTGTATTCTTATAACCAAGCATAGTGGCTTGTACATAATAAATGTTTTCCAAATTTCATAACTCCTAAAAATATAAATATATTCACAACACATATGTAGCAGTTTCATATTTGATGCCAAAGATAAAAAGGTAAGGAATCAGGAAAAATGAGACCTGAGAAAGATATTAATTTAGAAAGATCAAGGTCAGTCACACACTGCACTCTGGGCCATCACCAGTCGTCTTGAATTTTGCCTTGCCCCTGGACTTTGATAACTCTGGAGGAGACGGTGAATCTGACAGCTTTTCCAAGCTCTACCTCCCTTAAATCTAATTCATCACGCTTCTCTTTAAGAATGAAAAATGAACAATAATTTGCCTGGAGTTATGATCAAAATTTTTTAAGAATGCTAAGATAAAAAGTATGGTGAAAAAAAAATCAGATAAACAGAAATGAAATGCTCAGGACTTCATCTATCATTGCATCATACTGATGATTTGAGTTTTGATAAGCCTAGAAATATTCAATTGCATGACAGGTTTCTATCTATCTTATTTAGCCTGAGCAATAGTCCCTCCAATCCCTTTTATTTTTCCTTCTGTCTATGATATTACTCCAAAGCCTTTAATAAGAAAATGAATTGGATCTTTTTTGGTAGAAAACAGAAGCAGCTTACAGAGTAAGGGAATTAAGGGCAGGGGTTCAGGGTTGGGGTGAGAAAAAATGATACATGGAAACTTCTGTTTCTTTAGAAGCTTGTATCTATATATGCTCTGCTTTTCCTGTGCTAATACTAACATGCATTCCTGTGGAGTCTTTCTGTCATATTCAACTTGTCTCTATTTGGTATCATGATGAGAATATTTGATCAAAAAGGCATGGAACTTTCCATTCTACTACTATGTGAATTCTTCTTCAGAGATTACTTCATCTATCTTTTCTGAAGTTTGCTTTCCTGATTTTCAGCTTGACCAAGAGCCTTCACTGCAACAATTTGACTAAAAATAAAACCAGTGCAATGATAAAGAAAGGGATGTGATGAGAAAAGATTTGTTTAGCAAATTGAAGTCACTTTTAAAACAAAGGTTTAATGGTTCTCCTAAGAAGAATTTGAAATATTTTCCAAAGTGAACCAATAAACTACTATACACAAGTCAAGCTGATCAGTCATGTATAATTGCCACTGAAGTATCCTCTGCTATATTTGGGAACCTTGGGAAAGAGAAGGTCCTCTGTGTGTATAGTGAGGACGTTGGGAGGTGGAGAGGGAAGACTACAGGAACACTTTGCAAAATTCTGTTTGAGAGCTCAGAATCTAAATTTATGTGACTGCTGACTGTTATTTCAGGGAATTCTTAAATTCTGTGATACTCTGACTCTTTTCACAATGTCACTTCATGTGAAGGAATGGGCACTTCAGAACAGGACTTTTATTTAAAAGATTAACAAAAATGAAGGAAAAAAACACAAGAAAGCATTGTGCATCTGTGATGTTTTTTAAGGGGACAAAGGAGAACCAGTCCTGTGGATATGTTGATATAGTGAACTCCCAGTGAGAAAAATCCTTGAACTCCAGAATGACTTGGCTATTACCACATAACCAATATGTATCAAATGTAAGGCCTGGTTCTTGACTCTAAGCCCACCTCTCTAGGCACACTGCCTCTCTAAAACCATGAAGTTTGTATGGTATAATAAAATATTGTTAGCCTCTGAAATACTCTTTCTTCCCATCCTGAGAAGAGGCTCTTTAGAGGGAAATAACAAACAGCATCTCATTAAATGCTATACAGTGTGATTTAAAAAAAAAAATCAAACTGGAAAAGAGAGGGAGAATGATGAAAGCAATTATTTAGGGTTATTCAGCCTGTCAAGCTACTGTGTTTTCATGTAGTTTTTTTCTAGTATCAGCCCTAATATCCTTGAGGCTTAGTCGCGTTTATAACTTTATTGGCTTGTGAAATAGAAGAATTTTAAAATTAAGTATTAACATGATAAAAAGCTAGACATTCTGAGGGAAATAGAGCACCACATGTAGCACTCTTTGCCCTTTCACCTTTGGGTTTCCAACAATACTTTCATGAATTTGACTCGTACTTTGAAAGATTACTTGATCCCTGTGGTATCTCACTTAGAGTTCTTTGCCTTACAATCCATGTTATGTTTTCTTTACTTGGGAAAAAACTGAGTATGTATAAATATTCTTTCCTCTTTGAACCAATTCTGATGGGAGTGAGGTTCAAGCATTGCTTGGCATAACCGCCCCATGCCCCTCATTTTTTAATTTTCCCCATTCTACCGCTCCCTTCTTCCTTTGCCCAGTGCATCCCTTCATTTGTTTTGGAGATGAAGGATTATATTCAATGTTGCTGGGTAGGTTAGTTTTGACTGTAATCCTAGCTCCTTTGTCTTCCAGAGTATCATATTCCAAGCTCTATGCTCCTTTAAGTGGAAGTTGCTGAATCTTGTGTGATCCTGATGGTGGCTCCACAGTTTTTTAATTATTTCCCTCTGACTCCTTGAAGTATTTTATCTCTGACCTGGGAGCTCTGGAACTTGGCTGTAATATTCTTAGGTGTTTTTATTTGGAGATCTCCTTCAACAGGTGATTATTCTTTCAATTTCTATTTTATCCTCAGGAACTAAGATGTCAGGACAGTATACTTGATAATTTCTTTAAATATGATGTCTAGACTCTTTCTTTGATGATGGCTTTCAGGTAGTCCAATAATTCTTAAATTATGTATTCTTGATCTGTCTTCCAGGTCATTTGTTTTTCTAGTGATATATTTTACATTTTCCTCTATTTTCTCATTCTTTTGACTTTATTTTATTATTTCTTGAAATATAAAGTCACTGGCTTTCACTTGTCCAGTTCTAATTTTTAAAGAATTATTTTCTTCAGTGAGATTTTGTACCTCTTTTTCCATTTGACCTCTACTGCTTTTTAAGAAGTTTTTTTCTTCAGTAAATTGTTGTGCCTTTTTTTTTACCTTTAGGTCAATTACATTTTTAAAGGTGTTATTTTCAACTGTAGATCTATATCATTATATGAATTTTCAGTCATTTCTTTATTAACCAGATGTTTTATTATTTCTCCACCAAAATGTTACTATGGTAAACCAATGAATGGTTAAATATATGAAATCAAAGAGGCATAAACAGTAATACAACTTATGAAACTGAATGGAAATCCCCATAAGAGATAAATGTTTGAAACAAGCATGAAAATCACACTTACCCATAACAGAGGTAAAAAAAAAAAAAAAAAAAAAAACAAGGAGAAAAGGTTAGAATAATTATCTGAAATTCTATTTATTTTTAGCTTTCTGTTTCAAAATGACAAAATTCGAATAAATCGGTTGATGGTCTACTTCTTTTTTAATCGGAGGAAGTGAAAAACATTAGCAATGTATGGTTTATGTATACATGCACACCTATGACCTCTTCTCTAAAGCCCTCTTTGCCTTCTCTAGTGGGAAACAATCACTCCCTTCTCTGAATTTTCAATGCTTTGTTTAAATCTTTGCAAAAAAAGCAGATGTTCAATAACTGTTGAATGAATGGTTTAATGAATGAATTTGTACATTAATATGTTTCATATGTAATATATTTCAATGTGGAAAAATAAACTGCCCTGTGCACTGTTTTCTTCCAATGAGTAACTGACTTCTCTTTCTTATTTATCATCCTGTTCATTGTTTTACTCTGTGGTTAAGTATATTCTAGAGACTACCACCTTTTGTTTATCTGAAATAAATAATAGATGGTAGCTCCGGCATTACCATATGTGAATTGACCACATCAAAAATCAACTAACAAGGTTATTTCCTGGCTCAGCTCAAGTCTTATCTCTGTAAAGTCTTCCCCCAAACACCTCAACCTTCAATTTTATTTCTCTCCTTTAGACTTCTCATCTTGACATATTTATCTGCCATATATTGCTTGTATTTTACGTATATAAGCATATATATGTATATATGTGTGTGTTTACATATATGTGCATATGAGTAGTTAAGTGATGCAGTGGATAGAGCACTGGGCTTGGAATCAAGAATATTCATCTTCATAAGTTCAAATCCAGCTTCAGACACCAGCTTTGTGATCCTGGTCAAGTCACTTAACCCTCTTTGTGGGGTTATTACTTATACTTAATTATTATAATATATATAATAATAT
Source organism: Pseudochirops corinnae (assembly GCA_028646515.1). NCBI lineage: Eukaryota > Metazoa > Chordata > Mammalia > Diprotodontia > Pseudocheiridae > Pseudochirops > Pseudochirops corinnae. The sequence continues at coordinate 40,105,521 of CM053591.1, read as the reverse complement.
ATTATATGTAATATATATATTGTATAATATATAAATTATATATACTTATAATATATAATAATATATAAAATAAAAATATACTTAATTAAGTATTAATAAATACTTAATACTTAAATATATACTTAATCCTCATCTGTAAAATAAGTTGGAGAAAGAAATAGCAAACCACTCCTGTACCTTTTCAGAGAAAACCCCAAAAGGAGTCACGAAGAGTCAGATATAACTGAAACAACTCAACAATAACAATAATAAAATATATTTTCCTACCTCCTTGTCTGTTTTTTTATAATTCCACCTAAGTTGCAATGTATTCATATATATATTATATCTGCCCATATAGATGTTTTATTGTCGCAATTAGTATGCAAGACAGAAAACATGTCATATATCTTTGTATCCCCAATAGCACAATAATCTGTTAGCTAGTACCTGCTGTTAATGATTTCTTCTGTGAAAATAACTTGGGGATTATAAGGTGGAATGTTCTGTTTTACTATCCATTCAAGTATGTCTCATCCACAACTTTGTTAAATAAATGCCTGTCTGGTTGAATTTTTATGTCAAAAATTTTCAAAACTACATTCTGTATTTATTGTCTTTTGTCCTTCTTCCCTTCTCTGTTTTTCATTTTGAACTATATAAACTAATTTTCCTTTTAATTTTCCAAGTCATATCAGGAAACTACTGTTGTCATCATATTTTGAGGTCCTTGGGATTAATCTAATCACAGAGTCTCATAAAGAAAGTTTTGGCAACAGTGAGATGCTAGGTAAATCCAATTCTATGGTTAATCCTATCACTTGAATCTGAGGTACAGGGCAGATGAGTATCTAGGAATTTTTTTCATTCGGAACAAAAGCAGTTTGGGGAGATCGGTAGCAGCAGCAAGAACAATTGGACTATGGGAGTAGTTGTGCCACTAGAAGGATATCACAGGTACACATAACCCTCTGGGTAGCACGTAAGGAAGAGTGGCAGGTCAGTGGAAGTCCTTAAGATGCAAGGCTTCCCAACTTACTACACTATTAATGACTTTGAAGCATAGAATACTCCCCTATTAAGGACTAGGTAACAGAGACTGAACCTAGATGAAAACCGAGAATTTTCAGCCTTAAGCAGACCCACACAGTATAATTCTAGCCACATTCAATTCCTAATACAAAAAAAAAAACAAAAACGCTCTTCCTTAGTCTCTCCCTCATATTCTGTAAATAATTTCTAAAGAAATAGGGAACAGGGATTACACCTGATTTCATTAACACAAAGACAAAAAATTCCCTCAACCAATGCAGGTCATCACCTTCATTGGTGTCTTGTCTCAGGGAATTACCTAGAGAAAAACAACTTGCCCAGTTACATGGACAGTATATATCAGATGTAGAGTTTAACCTGAACTCTTGACTCCAAAGCCATTTTTTTATCCACTACACCATAGTGACTCTCTACAAAGCAAAGATACTTCAAGAACGTTAAGCATCTTTTCTTGAATGTAGGTCCTAAATACCTTTCTATTAAGGTCCAGCTAAAACACAAGATGGAAACTTGAGCACACTTAAGTGTATGCATTTTTGAGAGGGAGACAGAAACCTTTGCTGCTCCCCCAATTCTCCAGGTGCAAATCATGAGCAGCATCAGCGTGTGGATATTTAAAATCATAGGAACAGAGATTGAAAGTTGGAAGGGACCTTGGAGGTCATCTGGCCCAATCTCCTCATTTTGCTGATGACACCCATGACCCTGTCAGTCCTTCTGGGACAAGATTGTTAACATAAAACAGATTGCCACTCCTGCACACCTTTTTGCCTTGTGTGGTTCTCATTCATGCCTTTTGGAAAAGAACAGACCCTTTACATATGCTGGGAGCCTTCCTCTTATTCCTTCAGTATGCAGGAGGGTAGTATTTGGTGCTCAAGCCAAGTACCTGTTACAGCTGTTGAGTTGTTTCAATCCTGTCTGACTCTCCATGACCCCAGTTGGAGTTTTCTTGGTAAAGATCCTGGATTGGTTTGCCATTTCCTTCTCCAGTTTATTTTACAGATGAAGAACTAAGGCAAACAGGATTAAGTGACTCACTCAGGCTCACTCAGCTAGTAAGTGTCTGAGATGAGATTCACACTCAAATCTCCTGACTCAGAAAAGGAAATGAAACAGTAATGTAATGAGAGACAATGCACCTATTGTCTCTCATTACATTCCTGTTTCATTTCCTTTTCTGGGCTTGTGTCCCTGATAATGTCCTTATGCCATTTATAGATTCAGAGGATTTAATCAGTCTTTAAGTGTCTACTATATTCCAGACTGAGATGCTAGGGATAAAAGACAAGCAAAACAAGTCATTTCCACAGAGTTTATATTCAAGAGAAAGAGGAGAGGCAGAATAATATGCAAACATATGAGTTTATACAAAACATATATTATAATTTAGTGAATAGGGCAGAATGGAGACTAGGAGGATAAGGAAATGTCTCCTGCAAAAGATGATGCTTGAAGGAAAACAGGAATTTCAGAAGGCAAAGGTGAGGAAGGAGTTAATTCCAGGCATAGGCTTTTAGACATACCAAAGGTATGAGGACAAAAGATTGAGTGGTATGTGTGAAGAATTGCAAGAAGACCCATTAGACTGGACCACAAACTAATGAAGTATGGAGGAGACCAACATGCAATTAAACTAGAAAAGTACAGGGCAGATTAATTTAGAACTAGAAGGTTCCTTAAAGATCATCTAACCCAATCTCTTCTTTTTATGAACTGAAGAATGTGAGAATTAGAGAAATAAAGTGATTCACCCATAGTTGCACAAGAAGTAACTGGGACATGTGACTCCAAAGCCAACTCTCTTTATACTATGGTGCTCACAAGCAAGTCATCAATGGTGTAAGAAACAAGCTATTTCCCACAGGAGGACTGGAATCAAATAGTAGAAGAAATGAGTGAGAATGAGAACCACAATGTGGGAGCAAAAATAACTTTTATCGAATGAGGATAAGCTTATCTTTCCAGGAACAGAGAGGAAACCCCAGTAGAGATCTTGCCAAAAGGAAATCTATACTGTAGGCCCACAGGGGTGGGGAACCTCAGCCTGAAGGCCACATGTGGTCCTCTAGGTCTTCAAGTGTGGCCCTGTGAGTGAATCCAAACTTCACAGAACAAATCACCTTAATGAAAGGATTTCACCTGGTCAGGTCCATGCCACTAGGATTTATCTCCTGTGTTGCATGTAACTCAGTGGACTGGAATCAGACAGGAGTGACTATTACAACTGGAAAACAAGAGAGAACCTTTCATTCACTTTATCTTTCTGTATAAAATCTTCCCCAAGTTCTCTTCTTCCTGCAAAGCTGTAGTCTATTTACACCCGCTATGAGTCTATTGCTCTTTAACTCTCTTAAATATGGTGATTTTTCTGAGATTACAGTAGAGCATGATTCATTGCCATAAAAGGTCATGAAGAGAATAGTGGTGTTAAAGAATGGGCTTTTTTCAACAGTAAACAATTTAGGATGATTGAAAGCACCTTGTAATTTCCCTAAGGCAATCCCATCCAATTTTCTCGTCCTCCTTAAATTTTGGAACCAGCTCATGATCTAAGATATAAATTCACATATATGTGTCTTTGCCATCATTATTCTCTTGTGATAGGTATGTATATATATCTAAGACACATACATGCACAAATATACATAAGTATATATCTTAGATATGTATATATGTACATATGTGCACATATGTCTGTTACTTTACCTGTATATGTATTGTTGTTGTTATTCAATTGTTTTCCGTCATGTCTGAGTCTTTGTGACCCTTTGGGGGGTTATCTTGACAAATGGAGTGGTTTATCATTTCCTTTTCCAGCTGATTTTACAGATGAGGAAACTGAGGCAAATAGCATTAAGTGACTTGTTTAGGGCCACACAGCTAGTAAGTGTCTCAGGGCAGTTTTGAACTCATAAAGATGAGTCTTCTTCACTCCAGACCAGGCACTCTACCCACTGTACCATCTAGCTGCCTTAGTGTACATATATGTATATGCATATGTATCTTACATACAGATATATACATATATATTAATTGATTAACTTGTTAGTTGACTAACTCAATGATTTTTGTCTTCATATCATATTTTGGACAATATGTTTTTTGATCACTTTGTTTTACTAGTGTGGATCTCTTTTAAAACAGTATGAACCCTGTTTAAAATGATATGTATTTCACTGAGGTGTGAAATGTTCTGGGGCTCAACATTAATTAGCACATCTCATCACAGAAAGGTAAATTTCTTCCAATTGGCCTCTCTACAGGACCCATGATACCAGGAACATCTCAAGTGAACACAATGTTTTGCTTAATGTGAAAACACAGATGATTGTCGAACAGAAAGTTATCTTTGAAGTCGTATCAGCCAAAGAATATTGCATAATTTTAATACATTTGTGTAAGATGATTCATTTGAGGGAAGCCTTGAAGGCCACATTTTGTTTTACTGGATTTAAAAGATAAGCAATTACTAGACATAAAAGGATACCGAATTCTCAACACCTCACAATAACATAGCTGAATGACTGTGGAGATGCCTATCTTCTGCTACAGGAAAATCATTTATGAAAGACCACCTGTGCTGGTAATATTTTTATCAAGGAGATCCTATGTATTAATCTAGTCAGTCAGGTGTTTGTTGAAGATATGGACAAGTCACACAGGACCAGTAGGCATAGATGGCCTTAGATCTGCATCTTTAAAGGGAATACCTGACTTGACGAGATTACAGATTATTTGAGTTTTTTGAGTATCAAGGACAAGCACCACTTCACAACACACTTCCTTCTTTCTTTGTTTCTGCTGTTATAAACCTTCTCTATCCTCAAGTCCTCTGGACTCCTTCCCCCATCTTTTCAAAGGACCTTGTCTCTTACTTTACTGAGATAAGAGAGACTAAAGCAAAGAAGTAGAGAATGAGTTATGACTCAGAAAGTTTCTGAGATAGGGTGTAGGGCAGATGCAAAAGTTGATGAAAGACAGCTTCAGCAAAAGAAGAAAGTCTCCTTGACAAGGCCAACCCATTGGCTTGTTATTGTTCTTCATCTTTCCTTTTCAAAGAGGATCAGGAATATCATGGGATGATGTCTGGACTTGTTTGTGAGGCAAAGTATCCTTTATCTCACTCCCTCTATCTCCTCTGGGATGTTGTTCCTTTAACCATGACATCTCTCAGTCTCTCCTTTTCTACAGGATAGGTCCTTGCCCTCCTAGCTCCAAGTGAATGTCAGTAGTAACCGTTTCTCTTTTGTCCAGCAACCCTGAGGGTCTTCCCTTCCCAGCTTGATTTTTTTTTTTAATTAAAGGGGTCATCCCTTGACTCACTTCTTAAGGAGGCCTATTCACCAAATGGGCGTTGCCTCACTCAAAGTGGGAACCTGAAAAGGCCTTGATCAAAAAGGGCCAGGGTCACCGATTGCATCCTGAGTCATCTCCAGTCATCCTGATGAACATCAGGCCACTGGACCCAGATGGTTCTGGAGGAGAAAGTGAAGCTGGTCACTTTGCACAGCCCTCCCTCACTCAAATCTAAGTCAACTGCAAGTCATGCATGTCATCATCTCCCTGATGTCATACTCCTCTTCAAGAACAAAGGACAAACACAATCAATGTCAGCAACACACCTGGATCTTTTACTATTGCCCACAAACATTTCCAGGTGCCCCTCATTCTTTTTTTTTTTTTTTTTTTTTTGCTTTTTTTTGCTTTTTGAAGAGGGGAATGCAGGGCAGTTGGGGTTAAGGGACTTGCCCAAGGTCACACGGCTAATTTTGTGTGTGTGTGTTAAGTGTCTGAGGCTGGATTTGAACTCAGGTATTCCTGACTCCAGGGCTGGTGCTCTATTCACTGTGCCACCTAGAGGCCCCTCCCTTATTCTTTAAAAAGAAAAAAAAGTTAATTTGACCCTGCATCTCTGCAGTAGCTATACAGGTTGTGGGAACCCCCTTGAGCTCTTCTTGAATCTTCCCACATGAGGCATTTGCTGAGGCCATAAGCCTTTCATTATAGCTCAGCCCAAATTTGTTACTAGCCTAGCCCTCCACTGTCCAGCTACTTCCCACCCTTGATCTCTCATTATTGGAGTCTGACCTCATTTGACTCCTCCTGAAGACCTTCCCCAACTCCTCCTCTAGATCACCCCTAGAACCCTCCCACAACTTTCTGTATATAAGACCCATCTTGCCTCCATGAAGGAGACAGAGAATTATCTAGCACAGACACATGTCACGATTCTGGCCTGCTTGTCCAATACAAGCACCACAAATACCGAGGCTCCTTAAGAGTCTACCCATTATGGCAAACCTTTAATAAACTTTGCTTTCCCTTGGCTGAGAGAAGATTTGAAACAGGGTTACTTAGGTATTGGAAATTTAACTTAGTGGTTTACTTTTTCTTAATAAATTCTGTCCAGGATAACTTTAGTAGTGGTGGAAATGGCCAGCTGCCATCTGTGTCAGTGCCAGGAAGAAGATGATGTGTAGGAGATCCCATATTTTAAGAAAGAGAAAGAGAACTACTACCATCTCATAGCATGAAAAGGAAATGGTCCTGAGCATCAGACATGGGAAAAATACATACCCCTGAATTAGTCAGCCTTTTTTTACAAGGCCAGAGTTACATCTATAAGAACAGTTTGGGAGGCCTAGAAGGGCAGAGGCCAAGGAGGCATGGAGGAACACAAATGGGACCATGCATCACAGGTAAAGCTCCACTGGTACCTGGGCCAGTGAAAAAGGTTTTAGGTGACATTAGAGCCACAGTCAGCAATTGTGTACAGAAGTCAAAGACCGGCCTATTCTTTGGTGGTCAGTGCTCCTTTATGTCTTTTTGGGTACCACTGGCTGCTGAGTCTCTAGGAGGAGAAGTTAGGAGTTCATACATTACCTCAGTGCTGTCAATGGTGGTTGTGTGCAGAACCATGTTGAGGTTCTTTGCTGACTTCAAAGTCCTTTCTCTAGAGGAAGAGTGTTCAGGCAATGACAAAATCAAATTGATACTACCAGATGTTCAGCCTCCCTCAGATTTGCTGATACTGAGCCCCAGCCACATGAAAAAAGGGGGAGGGGGAGCACAGGGGAGGTCTGAGTGCAGAAGTGAATTTCTATGATGGAGATACTTTTTGAGGCAGCAGTTATATTTCATTTGAAAGCTATGGAGAAGAAAATTCTCCAGAGGGATCATTGTCACAGGAAAGTCTTTGAAAATCATTTGCTGATAGTATGGTAGATTCTGAAAGAATTAGGACGCTAGATTATTTCTGGGCTTCTAAACACAAAGAATTTCTAATTCTTTCTGCAAGGAAGCAGAAATTAGAAACATGCTCATCTTGGTTTTTTGAGGGGATTCAGAAAAAGTCCTGCAGCAAAGCATTAAAAAAGGAAAAAAACAGCTGGCAAGACATAGAAGAATGGGCCATACTTTTGAAAGGTTCTCACTGTACTCTGGCAGCAAAGGGATTAACTACAGGTTGAAGTAGAAAAATACAAATAAGGCGATTCTGAAGCTATGAAAGAGATGCATCAAGAACATAAAGCAACCTAGAATCCTGTTAACAGACAAAATGACAACACATTTTCAATAAAAGCTTGACCCAAAATAAAATTTGGATTTGCAGGAAGTAAAATTGCTTAAAAAACAAAGCAAAAACAAAAACAAAAACCAATTTGGAAGACTTAAACACTCAGCAGTAGTTATAGAACTTTTTACTTTACTTATGTGTGTAAATCCCCCATACACATAAATATGTACATATATACACACATACACCCATATAGATATACAAATATATACAAGTAAAGAGCTATATGACTACTATATATATATATATACATATATATAATAATTTAATGTCCCAAGTTTATTGAATGTCATTTCAATTTTTTATTGACTTCAGTAAAACATATAATGTAGAAAAGAGAAGGAAGGAAAGAAGGAAAGAAGGAAAGAAGGAATGAAGGAAGGAAGGAAGGAAGAAAGGAAGGAAGGAAGCAAGGAAGCAAGGAAGGAAGCAAGGAAGGAAAGAAGAAAGGAAGGAAGGAAGGACGAAGGAAGGAAGGAAGGAAAGAAGGAAGGAAGGAAAGAAAGAAAAAAGGAAGGAAGGAAGGAAAGAAGGAAGGAAAGAAGGAAGGAAGGAAGGAAAGAAGGAAGGAAGGAAATAAGGAAGGAAGGAAGCAAGGAAGGAAAGAAGAAAGGAAGGAAGGAAGGAAGGAAGGAAG
>CM053591.1:40081460-40096772 GCA_028646515.1 Pseudochirops corinnae | reverse complement strand
TAATGAATAAATTAGTACATACATAAATAATATATATTTTATATAAATAAACATATAAATAAATGAATGAATAAATAAATAAAAAAGTAAAATCTGAAAGACCTGGATTCTCATTTCAGACACTGACTAGCTGTGCAACCCTGAACATAATTAAAAATCATTTAACCTTCCTCTGCCTCAGTTTCCTCAACTTTAAAATGATATAATAATAGCATCTACCTCTCAGAATTACTGTGAGAATCAATGAAATAATGATTGTAAAGAGCTTAGCCCGGTATGTGGTACACAGTAGTCATTTAATAAAATGGTTGTTCCATTCTCCCCTTCTTGGATTCTCATTGAATAAATTTAATTTAGTTAGTTATTCTACACGCCAAAACTATTTTCAACCATGGTTAGGCAGGGTTAGAAAAGGAGTTGCTATGTAGGTTTCATATCTCAAACACTATGAGGTGAGGCAAATGGCCATTAGTTTATTTCTATGATCTTGTTTTCTCCTTGAACAATTTCCACGTTGGTGCGGTTTGGTTTGTTGTTGTTAGTGTTTATTGTGGTTGAAGAAGAATAAATGTGTAAATCTAAAACGTTATGGTTCCTTCCAAATCTTCATATTAGAAAAAGTTTTATGTTAACAATGTATAATTTTTTTAATGTATAATTTATTGATGTTTTGGTATGTGATGGCAGCTCCAGAGGCTTCATATTACTATTTGTCAAAGTTGTAGAGCAATGAGAGTCTCCTAGGTTCTAATAGACAGAAGATACACTATAAATCAGCCCTCTTTGACAGTTTTCAGAGAATTGGGGGGAAAGTTGGAGGTATTGGGAAAGTATAGGGAGCCATTAATCATTAACAGGCATTAAATATCCGCTAAAATAATAAAACCAGGGCAAGAATGAATGCATGAATAAAAAAAAAGATTTATGAAGTGAATGTTGTGTGCTTATCACTTATTGCATGTGGGCTATACATTTTGGAAATAAAGACAGTTTCTGCCCTTAAAGAGATTACATTTTACTGCAGAAGATAAAGCGTATTGGGATCTTGGCTAAAGGTATGTCATTAGGGGATATTACTGGGATAATGAGTGGAGTTACAGGGAAACTGGTGAATATGTCTTTTCTAGTGTTATGGGAATGGGAATCTGAAGATCTTCCCTGCCCTTTGGCCACTTGATAGGCTTAAGTGAATCTGAGAACCTTTCCTGATTAAAAATATACTCTGCCCCCTAATAGGCTGAATGTGGTCACATGGAGCCTGTGGCAGGAGGCTTGTTTTTCAGGAACACCCACACCTTGTTATTTTGTGATTGGGCAGTGGGTCAAGAAGATTGTGACATTCTCTGACCCAGGAGAAGGCTATATATACCCTGATGTGAGGCTTTGCTTTGGGGCTCATTTTGGGAAGAGTTGTATGATTTAGCCAGATGACACTCTGGGCAGCCCTGAGCCCCCAGCTTTGAAAACTCAGATGTTGGTGCTTCCCTCTCTGGTAACTAACTAGGCATGGATGTAATGGTCACACAGCTGGAAGCCCTGGCTGCTGATCTGTTTCTCTGTCTGTATTTCTTTTTTTGTCTGCTTGTAACTTCTGTTTATATTCTCTGAAGTTCAGGGTGCTGACTTTTTCCCCTGAACTAGGTAAATGATATGTTTGATTAAAGTAGGATTGTTAACCCATTCTGAGTTGCTTTCCTTTAGAAAAGCAGATCCAATAACCTGTGCTAGCAGTCATCCTGGGTCTGCTAGGGTGCTTGCTGTTACATCTAGAAATAATAGGGTTGACTTAATTATTGTTCCCAGAACCAGAAGAGCCTGCTCAAAAGCACATTTTTCATCTACCAATCCATTCCTACCTCTGCATCTTGTACATCTGTCCCTTTGTTTCTATTCACAGGCCAACCCCATAATTCAGGCCATTATTATTTGTCATTTGGACTAATAATTGATTTCCTTGCTTTTCATCTTTCCCCCTCTCCCAATCCATTTGCCATGTGGAGGCCAAAAAAATTTCTTAAGACATAGGTCTAATTGTGTCACTCCCCCTACTCAAAAATATTCAGTGGCTCCCTATGACCTCTAGGAAAAAATAGAAATTCCGCATACTGACATTTAAAATTATTGACAACCTTGCTCCAAACTATCTTTACAGACATTTCATATTATTTTCTTTCATTATTCTATATTCAGACTATGCTTAAAATTGGACTCAACATTCTATTTCCAGTTTCTAACTTGACACAATCTGTTCTTCAAGCCTAGAATATACTATATTTCCTTACCCCTTCCTTTATCACCTCAGATGTCATTTCTTATTGAAAAGATTTTCTAATTTCCTCCACTCATGGCTCCACATACACCCTCCCTTCTCTCCACCCCTGTCATGTTTCTTTCTCTCTTAAAAATGTTTTGCATTTTTTTACATGTGTATAAGTCACCTCCATCTAGTAGAATGTGAACTCCCTGAAGACAAGAACTGATTCTTCTCTTTGCATTCTCACTATCTAGAAGAGTGTTTTACCTAATAAATCTTTGTGAATTGAGTCTTCAATTAGAATTGAAGTTAGAATTTTAGGGTTCAAGTCCTCTCTTTCACTGACTCTCATTTGATTTTACCTGGTGGTCTAGAATCTACAAAGCAATTATTTTAAGGTATTTTCCCATAAAACTGGTTAGTTTATGCTCCTTCCAGAAAGTGTCAATATAAGAAGGTTTAGAAGTACAGGTCAAGATACTTGAGATAAAGGAAAAAAAAAATCATTACACATAAAGATTGCAGATCTAAAGCAAAATTTACTCTTACTAGAAATAATGATCTAGGATTTGGGCTTCTGTAAGTTGGGGCCAGGTTTAACTCCTGGGGGGAAGATCTCTGGCAACAAGGTGATGCAGTGGATAGAGCACTAGATTTGGAGTCAAGAAAGTGAGTTCAAATTCTGCCTCAGAAACTTTCTGGCTGTATGACCCTGGATGAGTCCCTTAACCTCTCTCAGCCTCAGCTTTCTTATTTATGAAATGCAAGGGTTGGATTCCATGGCTTCTAAATTCCCTTCTAGTTGTAAATCTATGATTCTATGAAATAAGAGATCTATGATTGGAACAAATCCTCAGAACTTACTACACACACACACACACACACACACACAGAGTTGTAACTACAGTTCTTACTCCATCCATGTCAATACTAAAATAGAAATCATTTTCTGGTTAGAGCTATAGTCATACCTCCACCATTCCTTTAATGTGGGTAATTTCCTTTGAGTGAGCATGAACAAGATATGGAGGAGATTTGACTGATTTGTAAAATCTTGTTGTAGAAAAGTAACAATAGGAGCATCTCCCACCTATTAAGTATATTTTGGAGGACAAGATGAAGAGTCTCATATAGACTAGGCAAATTATTAGAAATTGCTATTAAAGATCAGCTTTTTTTTCCTACTAAGATCAAAAAATTTAATGTTAATAGGTTGTCTGAGGAATGCTCATCAAGAATGAGGATAAATAGGGGCGGCTAGGTGGCCTAGTCAATAGAGCACTGGCCCTGGAGTCAGGAGGACCTGAGTTCAAATCCAGCCTCAGACACTTAACACTTACTAGCTGTGTGACCTTGGGCAAGACACTTACCCCTAATTGCCCTCCAAAAAGCAAAAAAAAAAATCTTCCTAATAGATTTGGGGTGGCTAGGTGGCACAGTGAATAGAGCACTGGCCCTGGAGTCAGCAGGACCTGAGTTCAAATGCGGCCTCAGACACTCAACACAAAACTAGCCACGTGACCTTGGGCAAGTCACTTTACCCCAATTGCTCTATCTCCAAAAAGCCAAAAAGAAAAAGAAAAAAATGAGGATAATTGCACTCTCTTTTTGTGTCCCCAATGCGTAGCACAGTTCTTGGCATTAATAAATTGGTGATTGGTTGGCACATATTTTCAAGGAAATGAGCCCCAAATTACTGCGATTTCTCTTATTTCCTCTTATTCTTCTCTTCCTCTATTTCCTGTAATTACTTGAATGTATTTTTCCATAAGACTAGAGTTGGCTCATGCTCCTTCCAGAAAGTGTCAATATAGGAAGGTTTAGAAATATGGAGTTTTCAAGTTAAGATACTTGAGATAAAGAAAAAAAGTTATATTACATAAAAATTGGAAATTTAAAGCAAAACTTATTCATAAGAAGAATCATCTAGAGCTGGTAACCTCAGAGTTCATATAATCCAACTACTTCATTTCACAGATGAGCAAACCTAAGCCTAGAAAGGTCACAAGACTTGCCCATGGTTACATAGGTAGTTAGTTTCAGTGGCAAGATTTGAACCCAGGTACACTGACTCCGTATGCTGTGTTTTTTTTTCCCCACTGCACCATGTGGCTTCCACTCAGCATTAGAAATGAAAAATGTTAGGTACTTAGCATCATTTTTAAATTTTTTTTATTTTTACTGCAATTGACAAATGCTATTTCTCCATGGGGTAGAGAGGAGAGAACCTTCTAGTAGTTTCCTATTTTAATGAAATATTCTTATTAACAAGGTGCTGAGTTCACTTGTTTCAAGCTATTGAAGGAGTATAAGTACTGACCATTCCCTCTAAGTTTTGGTGTCCTAGGGAAAAGGACTGCTCACCTCTCTCTGGTCATCATTCTCAATTACCCACATAGAAGTGACAAGCATAATGCTTTCTGAAATCTAGTTTTACACCAGTAGTATAAAAACAAGAGAGGGGTTAATTTATTGCATATTCAATGAGAATGTAGCTACTCTGCATGTAAACACATTCCCTCGTAAAATAACCTATGCTGGCCTAATTTAAGGTCTAGAGGAGACTTAATATTTCGTACAAATTTACATTCAGAAAACTATGCCAAGGGCACATACCGATCTACCTGTGTATCCTTATAATATTGTAACTATTGTTATTACAATTATATAATATCTCCTAATATTTAATAATTGCGATATTAGAATTTAAATAATAATCATTACATATAGTTCAAATATATCCTTATGGAGCTAAATATTATGGTAATTATGGGAATATGTTTATTGGAAGCATCAGGGCCAATCTATGAGTGGAGAGTAATTCATCCAAAGAAGCTAAGGCAAAGTATGATAAGGCAAAGTTGGAGAATCCAAAAATCTAACAGTAAAATTCAAAATTTGTTGTCTGAAAAAGGCACTTCAAAGATAAGGCATATTTTCTAAAAGTCTGTGAGGTTGCGACTTAAAATCCCAGTCCTTATACAAGTTGCCAAAGCTCAGATTTCAGCGAGAAAGAAACGATCTTTTTCAAATTTTGAACTATTTATGTGAATACCCCAAGGCAGAGTTGCAAGATAGGGACATCAATTTCATTTGAAATACAGGTTGCTGTTCTCATCCTCCCTAAGAGATAACACATAATCTATATTTTTGTGACAAACATAAAACCACAGGCTAAGTTTCATCCTCCCCTTTATTTGCTCTCTTTTTGAATAGTTTTGGTTTTGCCACCAAATAAGAGTAATAGAGAGGGCATCACCCACTAAATCACTGTCTGAATGAGGGGTTTGGTATAGTTATTCAATATATCGAAAACTTATTTTACTTTATTTAGGGCAGAACCATTATTTTTATCATTTATGGTGGAGGTAGTAATAATATGCATGTGATGCCTTGATAATAATATCTAGTATTTACATAATGCTTTCAGGATTGAGAAGTGCTTTACGATATTATTTCATTTGATACTCACAACAACCCAAAGAGGTAGGTGCAATTATCATCCACATGTGACAGATGAGGAAATTGAGGCAGAGAGATTAAGTGACTTCCCCAGAGTCACACGGTCATCTAGTGTCTGGGGTCAGATTGGAACTTGGGTCTTTCTAACTATAACTCCAATGCTCCATCCACAATTTACAAAGCACTTCCCACACATCAGTTTTGTCAGATAGATGAAAGCCCACTTCAAAATATATATTTTGGGGATCAGACCTTTGAATTCCAGAACAAATGAAAACACTTTCACTGTGGAAGAGATTTAGCAAGAATTCCTGACTACTTCTAGGAAATGTGTTTTTGTTCATCAGCTTGCCATTTTACACCCCATTTCAAAATGATCTGAACTTAAGTCTTTGGACCTAGGGAGGCAGAATCATATGTTCAAGGAACAGGACTTGGATTCAGGAAGACCTGGATTCATATCCTGCTTAGTGACCGTGTGACCTTGGATAAGTCATTTAATGTTTCTGTCCTTCAGTTTCTTCATCTGTGAAATTAAAGCCTTGGGTCTAATGGCCCCTAAAGTCCCTTCCAGTGCTAAGTCTATGACCCTATGATGCCTTCAAATTCTGTGTTCTTTCCATTATGCCATGCTTATTTTTCTTTGTGTTTCTCACTCACAACTCTCCAGATCCTATTTCCATAACTCTTCCCTGGCTTTCCCCCATGACAGAAATGATTTTCCTCCTCACCTCTGCTTCATAGAATTGCTGGCTTACTTGGACACCCAGTCCAAATGCTGTCTTCTGTAGGTCTGTCCCAGGATTCTGGAAAATCTGCATGAAATTTTTTAGCCCTTCCTTTGTACCAGAGAAGAAATTTGAATTATTATGATATTAAAAGATAAAATATGCTGATATTATATAATACTATACATATATTTGTATACATTTATGAGTTTCTAAACTTTTTCTGTGTCATTTTCTGGCATTTGCATGTCATCTGTGGCTTTTGCAAAATTCCTCAAAAATGACCATTTAATTTCTCATGCTGACCTGCAATCTATCAAAATCACGATGGGGAAAGTCGCAATTGGGAAGGGATAACTGTAAAATCCTTAAGCATAAGGATTATTTTTACCTTTCTTTGTATCTCAGCTCACAGGCACAGTGTCTGACTCATAGTAAGAGCTTAATAAATCCTTGTTGACTAATTGACTTAGACAGCGACATGGGGATGAGAGGAGGAGGAAGAACTAGTCACCGAAACTTGTAAATTGACAAAAGAGAAAAATATTCTAAAATATCATGAATGTGACATCTTTAATTGTACCTGACACGTTTGTTTTGAAGAACATGTTTATTTTTATGTGATATAGCCAGAATAAAATCTATCACAGTTACCAGTTGTCCTACTTGAACACTTTTTATATAAGCCATAGGTAGCCAGTTTTGTAGGTTTAATCAGAATATTTAAGCATAACTCTGTCTTAGAAATTTGAAATATCATTATACTTCTTGGCTAAGATAATAGCAAGAATTTGGCAAGAATGATGGGAGTTGTCAAATAAAAGAATCAGAATTACAGGATTGTCAGCATTTTTAAATGACTAATTCTAGTGAATGAATTACTATCCATTAAAGTCAGAGGCCCAATAAAAACCAAAAATTAAAAACAAAACAGAAAACAAAAATCAGACATTTAGGTAGTTATTTAGGTAGAATTTGCTAGATGAATTGAAACACTTTAAGAAACTTGATCTTATTAATTAGGTTGTCAACAATATTAATTTAAATTTAGTTTTTAAAACAAATTAATAAGTTTATGATATTTTAAAATATTTCCTCAGAACCATCTCTAATAATTTTAAAACTTTTAGAAAATGCATCCTGAAATCAACTTTTTAAGACAAGTTTTGTTGAGAGGATAAGGACTAACTAAGAATGCTGAAACACAAGGTTCCATTAGGTTACACCCCTGACATACATTGAGTCCTCTTTTAGGGGTGTGCAGCAATGTGTGGGGAGAACCACAGAACCAGGCCCATAGCATCATACCTACAGTGCTGCTGAGGGTGAAGAGGGGTGAAGTCATTTGATATTTTCCTATTTTAACTAATTCTTACTAACAAGGTACTTAGTTCAGCTGTTTCTAAGCTGTTGAAGAAGTATAAGTACTGACAGATCCTTAAAAATTTTGATTCCCTGGGGTAAAGGACTGATCAGCCCACTTTGATTATAACTGAATTTCAAGAGTGATAAGTATAATATTTTCTGAGATCTACTCTTGCATCTATAGTATAAAGGAAGAGAAAAATGTATTTATTGCATATTCATTGGGATTTTAAATTTTTGGATGCATTTTTACTTATCCTGGAAAAATAACCTACACTGTTATTATTTAGTATCTGAATAGACCTGATTTTTTAAAAAAAGGCACATTGCCATTCATTAAGGTACCGAAAGGTGGGAGAATCCAACCTAACCCCTTGATTGGTAAAGGGAAAAAAGCTACATTCAAGTGACAATAGTAATAAAGGTTCTAGTATTAAGATTTATTTCCTCTGAGTCCTTCCTGTTGGTTCTCCTTAGACAAGGCTGTCCTTTTGCCCGTGGACAGCAACTGTAAAAGTCTAGTCATGTCAGCAAGGTTTGAATTCAGTGTGAAAAAGAGAGGGCAGTATTATCACTCTGTGGTTTTTGTGAGCAAAAGCTACTGGGAATTTTTTTTCTCTGTGGCATGTACATTATGCCAGTCATTGCTAGCTTACGATATTGTTACAGAGGACAATGGTTTGGGTAGTCAAAATGAATCAGAGAAAGATTTCTTTCATCCAACTCACTTTCATATTGAAATTTCTGTATCAATTTAGAAATTAACTTGTGACCCTCTAGGCACGTTTTATATCCAGTCACGAACATATAGCTTCCTGTGCAGTAGGGAGAGCTGCCTCTGTTCATTTGAGAGCAAGATATAGCTTTTTGCCGTTGAAAAAATGGAGAAATTTGGGAAAAAATAAACCAGGTTAGTTTTCATCTAAGAATTGCTCTAATGGTGTGCAGGGGGTTGTGTGTATAGGGTGTGGGTGTGTGTATATGGGAGGTGTTTGCTTATTAGAAATGTTTATAAATTTTAAAATGCAAAAGTATGGCTTGTAAGTTCTTATTCATTGGCAAAAAGTGGGTGATTGAAGAAAAAGGGACCTGGGAACACATGGGAAAGTCTTTGTTGGGGAAAGGACTTTATGCACCTGATAATCATTTTATGTAACTAGGGATTTAAAAATAGCATCAATCTGTGGCAGTTTCTGAATGATTGTTTTGCTAATTATTCTAAATAAGAAATTATAGGAATTCCATGTTAGAGTTGGAAAAGATCTTGGATATCACCTACTGGTTCTTAACCTAGGATCTAGGAGCTTTTTTTTAAAAAGTGTTTTAAAAACTGTATTTCAACATAATTGGTTTCCTTTGTTTTCTTACACATATTATTTTATGGAATTAAAAACTTCTTTTTTGAGAAGTTCATTTACTTGACCCAATTCCTAAGGTGGTCAACAACACTAAAAAAATGAAAGAACCTTTGACTTAGTCTAATATTTCTCAATCTTCTAATAAACTTGAGTGTCCAAAATGATGTAAATGAGGGGTGAAACTAAAAGAAAAGCTTGTCATTTTTCCTATCTAAACTATTAAAAATAAAATAATGAACCAAAATATCTTATGAGCATGATTGTTTTTCAGTAAGAAAATAAGCTTGATTTTCTCCATTTTGCTCCCAAATGTTTCCATTTTACTTTTCTCCAAGAGTATTTCATGTAGGTAGACTTTCTTCTTCATTTCACTTGATGAGCATTTACGGATTTTGTCAATAGACTAAAAAGCTTCAGTATTCTTTGGCCAAATTAGATTGGAACATTTTTAAATGGTTTCAATTTATAGAGGTGGAAACCCTACAAAAGACTGTATCAAGTCAGAAAGATTAAGTAACTTAACTAAGGTCATAAAGCTTAGTTTTGTTTTATTTTTTGGCAGAGACAGACCTAGAACCCAGATTGCTGTAATTTTTTCTGTTCAGGAAGGCTAATGGTAACAACAATCTATGGTGCTTATATTTAGATGGATTATATGTGACCTGAGGCAATTCTCTTAACAACTGTTTGCCTCTACTTTGAATGTCCCAGTAAAACTACTGGCCGGACTCCTTTTCTTGATGCTGATGCTTCTCGTGTTCAATCCATAGTTTTTCAAACGTGTATGAAGCTTATGTATGAAATCTAGAATTGAATGATATTTAGAACAACTTGAAGATTTAAAAAATTTTTACAAGTAGTTTATGCATAGTGAGTTATCAAAGGAAATGTTCATTTCCTAGTATAAAACTGCTACAGGAAAAGCAAATTCTCTAACACAAAGAGCAACAACCAAAACTACCATCTACTACTCATCTATAAAATGAGTTCCTGTCCTTCCCTATGTCACTGGGATGTCAGTAAAATAAATGAGATATTAAACCTACCTACTCATTAAAATAAAGTTCTTTTCTTTTGTATGGACTTGACTTCTCTTTTCATTTATGTATGTTTTAGTCTCTGTATTTGATGTTAGAAGGTTTGGTTATTTTTAAATCAGTTGTCAGTTCTCCCAGAACATTTGAGGTGTTGTAGGTTATTAGATAAACATTTTCCTTCTATAGCCACTGGACCGCTAAGGCAATGCAGTGAATAAAGTACAGGACCTAAAGTCAAGAAGACTAGAATTCAAATCTAGCCTCAGACACTAGTTGTATCACCCTCAACAAGTCACTTGACCCAGTCTGTCTCTGTTTCTTCCTCTGTAAAGCCAACTGCAGAAGGAAATGACAAATGACTCCCAATATTTTTGCCAAGAAAACCTCAAGTGGGGTCACATAAAGTCAGACACAATTGAACAACAAATATATATATATATATATATATATATATATATATATATATAAGTTCTCTCTATAACCATTATACTATGTTAATTAAATTTATTAGAATGTTTTCAGTAAGGGCATCTTATGGCATAGAAAGTGTGGCTTTTAAAAAGAGCTGGGTTCTGAATGATTCTTCTATGGCATTAAAGACACTTCATTAAAGGCAAGTTATAAAATTCCTTTATGAAACTATTGCAAATGAAAGAGTACAACATAGATTTTAAAATCAAATTAAAAATCAGTAACTTGAAACACCATTATGAAAATATACATCTGCTAATATCTCTGATCAGGGAGACAAAAATCTTACTAAAGACAAAGACCCTACCCTATATATTAAAGATCAGTAACATTTTAAAAAGTCATTTTTCTCTCTGTAAGATAGCATAGAACATCTTATACAAATAGACTATATCTTAAACTATGTCTTAAAATATATCTTAAAATACACATGGTGAATAGTGCCATAGAAAAGTGTGATAATGGGATTTTAGTTTAAACACAAGGCATTCATTCCATTAGGCTGAACCCTGAAATCCAAGTGCCACCAATTACATTGTTAGTCATGTTTTACGTTGCTCATCTATGTTATTAAAGCCATATAATTACAGAAAGTTAAAACATTCATTCATGGAATTACTGCTAATGAGAGAGCATGACATGTATAACAAAACACCATTAAAAAGCCTTTACTTAAAGAAAGCATCATCATGAAAATACCCTTTTATCAGTCACTTTGATCAGTAGCCAGATCTCTTTCTAAGGCTGGAACTTGATCTGTGTTTGCTTTCTTGACTCAAATACTAGAAACTTACAAAGACTCTAGCAGATTAAAAAAGTATAGCAAGTTCAAGACATTTCCTAGGATAGGGAGGGGCTGTCAGCAGTTATAAAGGTTAAAAAAAGATTTTACAATATTATTCATCTTCACCACCACCCCTCCCCTTTCAGTTCAACCTAATTCTAGCCTCCCTGGGGCTGCCTGCCATTCTACAAATATAGAGAAAGGACTAAGGGCAAAAGATGATTTAGAAACCAATGGGACTGGAGTGAGAACTTTTTGATTTGGATCTCAGCAAAAATCAAATACAGGTACCCTATAAAGCTCACCACAGACATTGTGACTATATTTGTTAGTGGCTGAAATATGTTCATTTTCTCAAAGGGTATTTCCAATGGAAGCACAGTATCCAGAGAGCTGAGATAGTTCTTAGTAGAGAAAAACAGGCTGAAAGCATATCACAAAACACTTTGAAAGGATCATATCAACTGGAACTCATGTTCAGGAGTGCAAGAAGAAGAGAGTCTCTTAAGTTACGCATTTGATCAGCAAAGATCAACAAGAAGACAGGCCACTTGAATAAATAACAATTGATTCACTCACATCCACAGCCTTTTCTCCCTTATGAAGTAGCTTCCTTTCATTCAAACCTTTATGTTTCTTCATCCTTAAACTTGTAAAATAAGCTAGAATTTTCTCCTCAGCACTTTTCTCCTTTCTTCTTTCTCCCGATAAAACCATTTGAATTGCCCTTTCCCTACCCCCTAAAAAAAACAAAACAAAACTCTTCCTAAAAATATTTCACTCCTTTACTTTTACAGAGACACAGAACGTCTTCTCCTTCTAGAAAAATCCTCTCCATGAATGAAGTTGGCAAAGATCTTAGTAAGGTGACTGTCTGAGGTTTCAGTGCTGCTCCCAATGTTGGAATTCTTCAGACAAGGACAGAGACAGCAGATAATGGCTCGCCGTATATAGTCATCGAAGAAATAATAAATGAAAGGGTTAATGCAACTGTTAGAAAATGCCAAAGGACCACTGACCTCCATGCCCACTTGGAGAATGGCTGAAGAAAAAAAGGGTTCTTCTTGTAGCCCAGAGATGATAGACAAAACCTTAAAAATATTAAAAGGTAGCCAGGAGCTGACAAAGGCTGCCACTACAATAAAGATAATTTTTATGGACTTTTGCAGTTTTTTGTTGTGTTTTCCTGACTGCTGGTAGTACGCACACAATTTCCTGGCAATAGAACAGTAGCAGGTCAAGATGCTCAGCAAGGGGACAAAAAAAGTGAAAATTAAGGATACTAGGGCCCAAGCACGTTTAGAGAGATCTGCCGGCTCTTCTGCACAATAAGGTTTGTCCTCGATCATTGTGAGGTTCCTGGACAAAAGAGTAGGCAACCCCAGAAGGCAGGAGATGAACCAGACACTGACGCAGATGCCATAAGTGCAGTCTTTCCTCCTGAATTTCCTGGATGCTGAAGGGCACATGATGGCCAGGTAGCGCTCAGCACTCATGCAAGTCAAGAAGAAGACACTACTGTGCATGTTGACTGAAATGATGTAAGAGCTTCCCTTGCACAGAAATGAGCCAGTCCTCCACACGCCTAAGGATGCCTCCTTGTCCACCCAGAGTGGCAGTGTAACAAGGAAAATAAAGTCAGAGATAGCCAGGTTGATGATAAATATGTCAATCAGTCGTTGGCTTCCCCTTTTAATATGTAAGGCTCCAATTAGGATCAGATTCCCCACAACACCGATCAGGAACACAGCAGTGTAGAAGATGGGAAGGAAGACAGATGTGTACAGGATGTGCAAGTGGTCATCCTCGAAGTCAGGACCTTGGCTAGTAGCATAGTTATCCAAATAGCTCAAGGGAGTCGTCTCATCCATCTCAAAAATTCAGGTACTGAAATGCAACAAATCTTCTCACACCTTTGAGATGTTTTGTGAGGATTTTTCAAATCTTGAGACAGATTGTTTCATACAGAGGCCACTTCTTTTTCCACCACTTTAAAGCTGCTGAGCAGAGCATAAAAACACATTTGTAAGTCCATCCTCTACCGATAAGAAAAAAAAAAGGCCCATACAGTGTAGTTCTGATTGGTTATGGTTGTGGTTATCCTTATTTGCATTTGACCATAAAGCAAAGGAGATTTCTTTTTTTGGTCTTTCTTCAAAACTTTGAACCTGCTGTTTAAATACTGTTGGCCACAATTAAAAGCAAACAAGTTTATCATTTTAGAATACCTTGCCTTCCTTTAAGGTGGGTGTTTTTCTTCCCTGAGACCTAGAAATCTTCTATATTGTTTTGTTAAGGGTTTGAAGGGTGTTGTTTTCTTTTTAGAGTTACAGAGTAGGTGATAGTGGTGAAGAAACCCCATGTTCACAAGATTGCCCAAAAAAACAATTGAGGAAACTATAACTGGGAATGATGAAAGGTAATGGTAAAGGTTTCAATTTTGAGCTTTGAGAGATTGAGTAAATAGCTCCAGATTCATTCCCCTTTTCTCTAGGTCTTTTGTTTTTACTTATTGAATCCTTATTCCACTACCCATAAAATTTTTTCCAAACCTTTTCTTCTTTTCTCAAGTCTCTCATAAGTTCTCTTTCTCCTTCCTCCTCAGTGAAGAACTTTCCTTTTTATTTCCTGAAAATAATTTAGACTATTTACCACAAGCTCCCTCGTTTCTTCTCTTTAACTCAAAACCCTTTGACATAATTTCTGATTTTCTCTGTCTTTATTCTAGTCTTTGATAATGTCCAAAGCTGACCTCTCCACAAATTCCCTTGATCCCATTCTCACCCATTTTTCTCCAGCAGATTGCTCCTACTATTATCATGTCTGTCTCTCTAATTTTTTGTCTCTCCTGATCAACTGATTTCTTCTTTTTAAAATTTTTTTATTTATTTTTCTGAACTTAAGAAATAAAACAAGCATTTCCATAACATAATAGAATAGGAGGAAAAAGATGATTATACATGAAACAGCAAATTTGTTATGTACAACTCATTATTCATTTTAAAAACATAGCAAAGTTATGATATAACTTTCTTTCTTTCTTCCCTCTCCTCCACCCCCACCCTAAAGATGGCTACCATTAGACACAAATATGTATATACGTGTAAACCATTCTATAAATATTTCTATTTATCAGTTCTTTCTCTAGATGCAGATAGTATCTTCATAGGTTCTTTGTAGTTAATCTTAATACTTACAACAGCTGAAATGACTTAAACTGATTCTTCCCCTACTGTTTTCAAATATGGCCAAGTCCCACCCTGTGATCCTAAAAACCTTCAATAGACCCTCAAACTATCATCTTGTATCTCTTTTCTCTTTCTCAAACTTCTAAAAAATAAAAATCTGTCCCTACTATTATTTCCACTTCCTCTTTTCTCATTCACTTCTCAACCTTTTGTAATCTGGTTCCCTTGTTGATCACTCAATAACTGAAACTACATTCCAAAGTTACCAATAATCTTAGTTGCCTAATTTGATATTTTCTAAGCCCTCATTCTTCTTGACCTCTCTGCAGCAGTTGACCATAGTCATCACTTTTTCCTCTTGGATACTATCTTCTCATGTTTTTCATGATACTACTCTTTCCTGGCCCCCATTTGTATGATGATTCCTTCTCAGTGTCCTTTGAAGGCTCAGTCTCTGTGTCATTTCCACTAATATGTATATACTCTAAGGCTCTGTTCTGTTCTGTCATCATCATCATCATCATCATCTTCCTCTTCTTCTCTGTCTCTCTGTCTCCTTCTCTCTCCGTGTCTCTTTCATCAATTCCATATGCTAAGTTTTCTATGCAGATGACTCTCAGATCTACCATAGTATTATGACTCCCCCCCCCCCGTCTCTCTCTCTC
>CM053591.1:40027293-40081360 GCA_028646515.1 Pseudochirops corinnae | reverse complement strand
TTTTTTTAAAAGCCTGGTAAACTTTCTATTGTTAACTAACTTATTGAAACAACATGGGAGAAATGATAATAATAATAATAATAATAATAATAACTGTACCTAACCCTAAGCTGTGGTTAGTAAAATTTGTCGTTTGAGGTAAAATGTCTTGAAATTATAATTTAAATTTTTTTAAGTTCAGATGTAATTGTCTGAATTATCAATATAGTAGTAATCCATCATTCAAGAGATATGGCATGAACTGTTCAAAGAGAGTGTGACTTGAGAACTGCTGCAAGTGGATGTCTGTCCCTGAGAAGATTGAAAGGACAGCCTTACAAAGGTAATGGCAGGATACTCTTAACTCAGTTTCCCCATTATGTTATTTCCTTTTTGAACAGGAGCGTCTCCTGAATGTCAGGTTAATCCTGAACCTGGCTATAATTGGCTGTTTCAAAAGGTTAACGATGACTCTTACCTGAAATTGAACAAAACTAAGAAGGTTTAGGCCTGGAAGAACAGTCTTGAAGTTGTTGCAACCACATCCCCCCTTCTTCCTTTCCTAGCAAATCTCTTTGATCATAGCAGGTAAAACCACAATTTTTTTGAATAATGAATCTTGTTTTTGTAATCTTTTTTTACAATGAATCTCGCAGGGCTCCAGCATTTTTGAACTGCTATAATGGGATGCAATTATAAAGTGCTTTATTAGGTAACTTACTTTAGTCTTCTTCCTATAGCTCTGTTTTTTAGTAACATTGCCTAGAGAATCTCTACAAGTGACCTGGAACCAGAAGATGGTCAAGGAAATCCCTCTACAAATCTGTTCTAGTCACAGGACACATAAGATACTACTCCATTTTCATCCAGCACTCATATTTCCATTTCCTGTCCCCCATAAAACCTGGAAGTGAGTCTTTTACTAGGCAAACCTGGGATGTGAACCACACTTGCTTGAACATGAACCATGATCTACCTGACCACAGGGGAACCATACCATAACTTCTGAGTGTTGAGTAGAGGATACCAAGAGGGAGTGCTATAGAATTTATCCTTTTATATTTTGCTATTTATTTCTCATTTTTATTTACATGTTTTTGCTTGGGTTTTTGTGACTGATAGTACACACTCTTTTCCACTTCTGTTCATTACTATTTATAGCCAGAAAGGAACATATATGCTTTAACTTTAAAAATTTAGCACCAACTTTGTCCATTGTATTTGAGCTGAGATGATTTTTTTCTTTTAGATTCATCTTCAATTAAATTGCTGTAGTTATTATTGCATTTATTCATTTTAAGATTTTAAATAATCATTTCTAGGAGATGGAAGCAAGTAGAGGATGAATATAAGTGCCACCCTGTTAGAAGAGTACCAAGAACACTAAAAACTTAGAACGATCTGAGACTAGTGAAGAAAGTTAAGAACAGAAAAGTGTTTAAAGTTAGAGAAGAGAAAAGAAGAGAATCAAAGAAAGGATAGAAGGGCTACAAATGATGGATGGGACAATAACAGAAGGCAGAAGGACTCAACTTTCATTATTCTTCTATTTCCTCAGCCAAAGACAATAAACTTGGAACTAATAAAGATGGAATAAAAATAGTTAATAGAGAATGGAAACCTATGGCTAAGGTAAGTAGGGAGAGAGTAAGAAAGCCCTGGGTTGATCTTGAGAAGTGTAAGTAACCAGGTCCAGATGAATTGCATCCTAGACTACTGAACAACCTGGTAGGCATAATTACTGAGCCACTTTCAATGATCTCCTAAATATATGGAGAATGGCAGAGATCCCTTTCAAGATTATAGGAGATCAAATGTCTTGATTTTTAAAAAGAGAAAGAGAGGAGAGTAGACACTGATAAACTACATTTCTGTGAACTTAATTTGCCTCTGGTAAAAATAATTGAATTTATTATTGAATAGAGTTACCAAGCATCTTGAAAAAGAATATGATGATCACAAAGAACTAGTAAGACTTCACAAGGTACGTTGTGCCATGACACAAGTTAGCAAAGAAAACAAAAGAGGTCGTTGGTTATTTTTAGAGGGACAGCAAATATTCATACCTTGTTAGTGGAGCTAAGAATTAGTCAATTTAGTTTTTTTAAGTATGTAAAATGCTCATAACCATTTAACTCAGAGAAGCTACTGCCAGGCAAATACTCTAAGGAGGGTAAAAAAGGAAAAAGACTTTCTATGTACCAACACATTCATATTAGCTCTTTTATGGGAGCTGACAACTAGAAATACATCACATTATCAATAATTATAATAAAGAGCTCATTTATATAGCTCCTTAAGATTTATAAGGCACTTTACATTTTTTATCTTATTTTATCTTCAGAAAAACCCTTTGAGGTAAGTGTTATTATTTTCTTCATTTTATAGATAAGGAAACTAAAACTCAGAAAATTACTATGTGACCCTGGGCAAGTAACTTAACATCTCTCAATCTCTGTTTTATCTATAAAAGGAAGGCAATGATAGCAAATACTTCACAGGCTTGTTGGAAAGACCAAATAAGTATAAAGTATAAAGTGCTTTGCAAATCTTATCCTACATAAGTTTTAACTATTATCATTATATTAATTAATATAGAGAAATAACTGCAACAATAAAAATAGAAAGAACAATAAAAACAAAATTGAACATTGTAATTATGGCTATTTGGTCCAGGAGAGTTGAGAAAATATATTTCCCTGTCTTTATTTGCAGAAATCAGGAACTATATGTATGGATTATTTCATATGTGATCAATATGTCGGCTAATTTTGTTGAACTGATTTTTTTTTTCTCTTTTAAAAAAATGTTTACGAGGAAAGGCTTAAAGCAGTGGTTCTCAACCTTCCTAATGCCATGATCCTTTAATACTCATATGTGGGCATATCTGCATGTGGGCAGACCCACCTGGAGATGGATAGAGGAGTGGTGTCTCAGTTCCTAAGACCATTGGAAATATGTGTTTTCCGATGGTCTTAGGTGACCCCTGTGAAAGGGTCATTCAACCCCCAGAGGAGTCGTGACCCACAGGTTGAGAACTGCTGGCTTAAAGGGTCACATGGGAGAACTATCAATCAAAAATCATTTTTTAGGCATCTACTATGTACCTGGCACTGTGCTTGGCTCTGGGCATTAGAAGATTAAAAAAAAAAAAAAGCTATACTAGCTCTCATTGGACTAGAAAGTAATCACTGCCCTCAAAGAACCTACATTCTAGAAGGAGAAATAACATGTATATAAGGAGAAAATATAAAACAAATACAGGGTAGTTCTATGAAGATAAGATCAGGAAAGTTTTTATGTAGAAGGTTGCACTTGAGCTGATTTCTGATAAGTGTCAAAGATTCCAAAAGATGGGGATGAGGATGGAGTATGGACAACCAATGCAAACTCATGGAAATAGGAGATGGGCCATAGTGTGTGAGGAAAAACTAGATGGCCAATATGACTCAACTATACCATGTTTGAAGAGGAGCGATGTATAAATAGAATGGTAGGAAGGGGCTAGGTTGTGAAGAACTTGAAATGGCAAACAGTGGAATTTATATTTGATTCTGGAAGTAATAGGTAATTATTACTGCAGTATATTGAATAGGGGGTGAGGGGTAGCATGCTAAGACCTGAGATTAAGGAAAGTCACTTAGGTAACTATTTGGAGAATGATTGGAACTAATATAGACTCAAGGGAGGAAGACCAAAGAGGTTACTACAGTAATAAAGGGGAGAAGTGATGAGGAGCCTTATTACAGTGGTGGTTGTGAGTGGGGAGAAGGGGTTATATGCAAGAGCTGTTGTTTAGGTAGAAACAAAAAGATTTGACACTTGACTGAATGTATGGATGAGTGAGATAGAAGAATTAAGGGGAACACCTTGATTGTGAGCCTGGATGGCTGAAAGATGGCAGTTTCCTCAACAGTAATAGGGAAGCAAAGAAAATATATAAGGTTGAGGGAAAAACAAAATAAGTTCTGCTTTGGGCATGTTCACTTTGAGATGCCTATGGGAAATCTACTTCAGTATGTCTGCCAAGTTATGGGGAGGAACTAGTAGTACTCAGGATGAGAGCTGGATATATAGATCTAAGTATCATCTGCATAGAAGTGATCATTGAACTTAGGGAAACTTATGAGGTTACTGAGTGAGATAATATGATAGATCACAGGATGGAGCCTTGGTATATGTCAAAAGTTAGGGTATATGACGTGGCCAACGATCCAGCAAAGGAGACTGACTACTAGTAGTAGAAAAGAAAAGAAACTGGGGAGAGCAGCATCACAAAAATCTCAGAGAGGGCAAGAGTGTTCCAGAGAAGAGGATTGAGGGTCATCAAAGTCTTCAAATAAGGCAGAGAGGTCAAGAAGGGTAGACATTGAGAAGAGGGCATTAGAGTTGGCAATTAAGAGATCTCAATAACTTTGGAAAGAGCAGTTTTAGTTGAGTGATCAAGTTAGAAGCCAGATTTCAGAGGGTTAATGAGTGAGAGTGAGGAAGAGGAAGTACTTAGTAGAGATTACTTTTTAAAAGATTTGGCTGAGAAAGTGAGGAAAGACTGGACAATACCTCTCCAAGATGGTAGAATCTAATGAATGGGTTCTGTTTGTCTGTTTATTTGTTTTTTTAAGATGGGAAAAGCTTAGGCATGTTTGCAGGCATCAGAGAAGGAACCAGTAAGTAGGAGGAGAGATTGGAGATGTCAAGAAACAGAGAGTGAGAAAGGTCTCACAGAGAGGAGGGAAAAAGAAGCATGATGATAGGGAGTTTGCTGAAGATAAGAGGAGATAGAATTGAGAGTGCATGCAGAGGCATTGGCCTTTCTGTGGAAAAAGACTACTTCTTTATGAAAAACTGGAATAGAGGAGGAGATAGGATGGGATGATGTTAAGGGACTGTAAGATGAGGAGGGAAGAACAAGGAGCTCTGGTCGAATGGCCTTAATTTTTTCAGTAAAGTATGGAGTAAAGGAGCTCAGCTGAGAACTTAGTGGAGAGAGGCTGTGGAAGGTTTAAAGAGAGAAAAGGTTTGGAACAGTCATTTTAGAGCATGCAATAGAGAATAAATTAGGGAGGAGTAAGAGGACTGCCTTAATACTTTGAGGAACCAGTTGAAATTAGATAACTTGTATTTATAGTAAATTCAGTTGGCACACTTACGTGACATTTTTTTTTTTTTTGCTTTTTAGAGGGCAATTGGGGTTAAGTAACTTGCCCAAAGTCACACAGCTAGTAAGTATGTCAAGCCTCTGAGGCTGGATTTGGACTCAGGTCCTCCTGACTCCAGGGCTGGTACTTTATTCACTGTGCCACCTAGCCACCCTGCATGACTTTTTCTAACTCTATTTAGTAGCACATGAGTATGACTAGAGGAAAGCAAATGTGGGGGAATAATCCAGGGTTTGGATTTGGAAAGGTGTGAGTAGTGATAGAGCAATGGAACAAGAGAATTGAGCGTGGAGAATAGTATAGAATTGAACTGATTTATTAAAGGGTTAAGATTGGGAAAGGAAGAGTACAGCCAGAAGAAGAACTATGGTCTAAGAAAATACTAAGTAGAAGAAGGACTTCACGCCTTAGTAAGAATGTAGAACCAGTTTAGGTGGAGTAAGGCATAGAGAGAGATGGAGTGATAGGAGATTGTAATCAGATAAAGGAATTTCATTGTTCTTGATCATGGAAGTGGAACACTTGTGGGTGATGCAAGATCAAGGGTGTGACAATTCCTGTGTGTAGCTAAGATAGAGAGGAGTTGAATAGATTTGATTTGAGAATTGAAGAGACTTGAAAACTGGAGAGACAAGGGTATTTAAAAGAGCTTCCACATGTATTTAGAAGTCCCTCATATTAGGACAGGAGTTAGGGTGACCTAGCAGAAAAGTAATTTCACAAAAGATTAAAGGAGATAGTGGGGCATGATACAAAAGGGTGTTGAAATGAGTATAAAGGAAGCAGACAGAATTCCCATTGAAAACTTTCAATTGTTTCCAAAAAGCATGAAGCAAGGACTGTAGCTTACATGGTGGGTTGGGATATAGGGGGTGGAGGGGGAAGAGGAGGGTGTTAAAATGTTTTCATAAAAGAATGTACCATACAAAGAAAAGGCATTAATTTACCAAAATTAAAAAAAAAAAAAACTGTTCATGCCAGAGTAAGCACATTTAAAAAAACAAGTTGCTAGATTTGTTGATCAGGGAAGTGCCATTGATATGCTTTACTTAGATTTTACCAAAGCATTTAAACATCTCTCATACTATGCTTGTGGACAAGATAGAAGGATATGACCTGCATTGTACCTGTTCCCAATTACTGGTCATTAACGAGTTGATGACAACTGTTAACTTCTCCACTGGAGTGCTCTAGAGATTGATGCCTGGCCATTTGCTAGTCAATATTTTTTTTCCCACAATTTGTTAACATTTTTATTTAAAGTTTTGAGTTCCAAATTCTACTCCTCCTTCTCTCCCTCCCCTCCCCCCTGGCTGAGATGGGAAGCAATCAGATATAGATTATACGTGTGCAATTATATAAAATATTAGTCAACATCTTTAATAGATGACTCAGATAAAAGAATAGGTTGTTTATCAACTTTGCACAATGACGCAAAGGTAGGAGGAATAAAAAAAAGTGTTGAATGACAGAGTCAGGAGCCAAAAAGAACTTGACAGGCTAGAACACTAGGTCAAATTCAATAAGATGAAATTTAATAGGGATAAATATATAAGTATACACTTGGGCTAAAAAAAATCAACTTTAAAAGTGTAAGATGGGGAAGTTAAGGTATGTCTAAAAAAGTCCTGGAGGTTTTAGTGGACTACAAGTTCATTGTAAGTCAATAGGGTGATAGGCAGCCTCCCCTCCCAAAAAAATTAAGGTGCCTGGACCCCTAAAATTGGAGGTCCAACTAGAAGGAGCCTGAGCCAGGTAGGTTATATAGCCAGGGGGTGGGGGAGGCAAGCCAATTATAAGGCTTGTTTAAAAAGGGGGGGGGGAGACATTTTAGATCCAGAATTAAAATGAGTCTCCCTTCTTTAAATTTGTCATTGTTCTGTAGTAAATGGAAAGCAGGAATCTCATAGATCTATGAAAGCTGTTCAGGATGACTTTAGACCACAGTTGGATATGTATATTAATTCCCCTTCTCTTAGTTCCTCCTCCTACAAATTTAGAGTGAATATATTAGAGAGTAGGAGGTAGGAGGAAAAAGGGGTAGGGAGAAAGTGGGAAATTATATGTGTATCTGTGGGACCTCTTGCTTAATTAACATAATACATATTCCTGAAAAAAGAAACTGTACAATGGGAAAAGGGTGCCATATAATTATATTTTAAATGTTTGGAAGAACTAGATAAAGATATTCTACTGTGAAACATTTTCTAAAAAATCGGTAACAAAAACACAAACTGTCACATATTAAGTAGAACATGAACAACATTCTGACAATAAAATTGAGATGAGGTATATAAATGTGTAAATGGGCTCCCACACATAGAAAAAATGGAAACTCCAACACATAAAGGAAATTCATGAATTCATGAATGGGACCCCACCTAGAATATGCCCACATATGTAAAAGGAATATAATAAACAGTAATGAGGTTCCCAAGTAAATGTGTGTGTGTGTATATACATACACATATGCATATGGCCTTCCTTGCAAGGTGTAATGGTAATGGAAATTTGAAGATCTTCCCTGCCCCCTAATATACCTAAGGGAATTTGAAGATCTTCCCTGCCCCCTAATAGGCTGAATGTAATCACATGGTGCCTGTGATGGGAGAAATTTGCTAAAGGGTGCAGCAGAGCCCACAGGAATCTGGGATTCATAGCAGTAGAGCTAGAGGGAGGAGAGGATGCACCCAAGGAGACAACAGGGCTTGTATTTGTTTGCCCCCTGCTGTGACAGCCAGACTTGTGTTTGTTTGTGGGAAGGCTAAAGGACGGTGTGACTCCCTGCTGTGCTATGGTATAGTAACTTCTTTGTTGCTATAATGGATTCAGTTTCCTGATGATTTGGTTTTCTGGTGTGTGAATAAATGTTTTTGCTTCTGTCTTCTATGTGGAGAGTCTGTTATATTTTGCATCTGAGTACTATGCCGGCATATTCACAATCACCATTGGCACTGAAAGGGAACAGATTTGATTCTAGAAACACTTCTAGCACCAGGGGCAAAGATGAGAATATCACTCAGCTGTAGCAACAGAAGACCTTGTTAGCTTAAATATCAAATTTCCTAGTCTTCATAACCCTTGGGCTTTTATCTCTTCAGCTTATTTTTTCTTAATTGGATTTCTCTTAATATGATGGGTCTGAGTTATCATGATACATGGTTTTCTCTCATCCATGGCACCTTTTCTACTCTACATCTTTTATTCCTACATGGGTACACTGTTTCCTATCTATGGGGAAAACCTTTCCACTCTATCAAATAGACAAACAAATTGGGTTGTATCCATGTTTTTAATTTCTTTCAAGCTGGAAACAAGCATTGCATGAGAGTTACAGTTCAGAACTGGTTCAATTTGGAGGTTGGGGTGCCCAGTTTATATACCTTTTTAACAGAGGTTGATATCATCTCATTGTCTTTTACCTACAGACTGAGGTCTGCCCAAACCATACCAGACCACTCCCAGCCTTGGACTATCTAGGCAGAAGAATCTGTTTCCACCCAAGCCAGAGCAGAACACAAGGGAGCTTGCAGACATTTGATTAAGTCAATTGAGGTTTGGGTTGGGGTCTGACCAGGATAAAGAGATTCATTGCAATCTGCGGGCAACTTTATTAGGATTCCATCAATTATAAGTAATGTCCTTCTAAAGGAGACACTGAATTTGGAAGGGGAAGTGGGCTGGGAGGAAGCTCTGGGTCTCCAAGATAATGATAACTAAGAAAAATCATTTTTCACACATCATAATTTGTGTCATATGTAAATTCAGATTTTTACAAATTAAGTTGGCTTAAAAAGCATCTTCCCAATTAAATTAACATCTTTAAAATTAGGCATGAGACTAATACTATCTCAATTTCAAATACAACAAGTATTTGACTCATTTTAAATGGATGTTAATTATTGTATAGTAAAATGTCAATTGAAAAATGATTGGGTACTTTAGACCCAACCATTGCTTGAATAGAAAAGTGGGTGGGGGAGGCTAGGGGATCTCCCCTTAACACCACCTACTAGTGATTTGTCACCAATTATTCAGTTTTGTAACAAGGATCCATTCTCCCCCCCCCCCACCTTCCCCCTTCACCAGCCCTGAACTGCAGCATCCTCCTCCTGTTTTAAAATGATTGTTTTTGATGGAATTCTCTTACATCTGGGCATTTGCATGCACACATGTTAGTGCAATGTTCAGTGCTTAATAGGTTTTAATACCTTTAAGTTTTAATAGCTTAAAACTGCACTTAAAACTGCAAGGTTTGTTGTCCTTTAGAAGGACATTACTGATAATGAGATTTCATTGAATCTCCTTATCCTGGTGAAATCCCAACCCCAATAAGAAATAGGTACGAATAAGAACTAAGAAACATCAAAGACAGAGGCAAGTTTGAAATAACTTGGTAATGTTTTGTGGGGTTTTTTCCCCCTTATATACCTGGACTCATAGGGTGAGAAGAAGGTGTTGATAAGCAAGTAAGGTAAGTTCATTTAGAAGCTAGAACAACACAGAGGGCTTTCTGATGCACATGTCATAATACAATGTTGTTCTGGGTCAGAATTACTAAGGGTCAGAAAGAGGCCCAGTATCTCATATTTGCTCCCTGATATTCACATTGCTGTGTGGTAGGCCTATAGCCACATCAGAAAAATGAAAGTATAGGCAACTTACATGGCTAAATGATGTTTATTGAACAGTTGATAGCAAAGTTGTTTGGATCTTGAAATGAAAGGGAAGAGTACAAGAACATGACTGCCTCCAAAGTTCCTTCTAGGTCCATAATGAGTTTTCCAATTTCTCCATCAAGGGTGAGTTTCTATGCTTGTGGAAGGAAGGTAGCATAGGTTTAACTGTCTATTAATATTATTATGTATTTCATTCTGGGGTGATTTCTCTGAATTCTCCCCATCTCTTCTTTGAACATTCTCGTGTTTTAAATGTTGGGAAGATAAGGTGTTATATATTATTTATATCACATAGAAATCAAGTAACACATAAATCTAGTTCTGCATTTAATCTTACCTTAAAAACAGGTTCTCTGGGTGTCTAGGTGGCCCAGTGAATAGAGTACTGGCCCTGGGGTCAGGAAAACTTGATTTCAAATCCAGCCTCAGACACTTAACACTTACTAGCCATGTAACCTTAGGCAAGTCACTTAACCCCAATTACCCTGCCTTCCTCTCTCCAAAGAACAAAAAAAAACAAAAACAAAAAAAAAATCCCCCCCAAACAGGTTCTCAAATATTATTGGCATTTTTCACAAATTATGATCCAAATTAATAACTGACAGTAGTCACTCATTAGCTATAATTCACTTCATTCCCCATCCCCATACAAGTGTCAAGGCATTTAGTTAAATTGTATAGATAGAAGAACCATTTTTACTTGTTGGTTCCTCCCAGAAATATTTAACTCGTGGGTCATGAAGACTCTTATAAGAGGTGAACCAGTACCAGGAATTCTCAATTTCATTTTCTCAACGGTTGAGTTTTTCTGGAGTCTACTATGTGCCGAGCACTATGTTAAGCACTTTACAAATAATATCTTATTTGATCCCCACAACGACACTGGGAGGTAAGTGCCATTATTATACCCCCATTTTACTGTTGAGGAAACTGAAACAAACAGAGATTAAGTGACTTGCACACAGCTGATGTGTGGAAGTCAAATTTGAACTCAGTTCTTGACTTCAAGCCCAGCACTCTGTCCACTGTGCAAGATGGCTGCCTTTGAGGAAGCAAGGAACACATCTCACTCAACTAAAGATTTAATTTTTAGTTTATAGCAACTTGAATATTGTTTGATCCTTGGAGCACATCTAAATTTTTGGAGTCCTTTTTAAACCAAAACTTAATACCCATCCTAATATTCACTAAAAGCGGGGGGTCCTAGTGCAAAGACTCCTGAACAAATTCAGAGTGGTTTCCAGTTTTTAAATCATAGATTCAAGGCTAGAAGGAAACTTAGAAGTCATTTAATGGGGTCTCCAGACTCAGGTCACACCAAACTGAAGCCTTACCCGATACCTTCAACTGCTAGTGCCCTCTCTTTGAGTCCCATCATCTTGTAACTATTTTTCATAGAGACATATTGTCTAACACAATCGAATGTAAGTTCCTTAAGGGCAGGGTCTGTTATACTTCTGTCTTTGTACCCAGTCTGCACATAGTTGGTACTAAATATATGCTTGTTGACTGATTCACAGATGAAGAAACAGAGGGCCAGGAGTAAACTGCTTAAGGTCAAATGGGTTGTTAAGTGCAACCCACTTCACCTCCAGAGTCCTAAGTTTTCTCATTTGTAAATTGGGGCAAGTTGAGTTGTAAGAGTTTCTGACTATGATGAAATGAACAGGTTTGGTACACCCCCTCTTCATCACCGCCCCCCATGCTACACCTCCCCTCTCTTCCCCACCCTCATGATGCTCTTTCCAGCTTCAACAAATTCTTGGTTCCTTTTATTCCCTCCATCTCCACCTCTCATCCTTCTGGTTGAGCCTGATAATCATTTAATTTCATATTTTAGCCAGTCTGATTTAATCAAACAAACTGCTCTGGTTGATCTAAAAATGCCTTTCCTGGGTCTGCAACTTCAAAGACCAGAGGTGAGATTCCCCTTATCTTGGGACTTACTCCCATGAGAGCAAAACAGACATCCTGAGACTGTAAAATGTAAATAGACCCTGATCTGGTTCTTGTTGATTTGCATTTACAGCCAAGGAACTCTGTATAGATGATAACAAATGGAAGTCATAAAGTTTTGTGACATGGTCCTCCTGAATTAGGATGGTTCTAAAATGTATAAAAAGTTTTATGATTCCTCTGTTCATCAGTCAGAACTTTAGTCCTGTACTTCTTGCACAAGTAATGCTAGTCTTAAGGGAATAATAAGGAATAAATTCTGTAATTTTTATATTACTATCTGTCTCTTTAACCAAACCTTTTCTAGCGGTTGACAGTAATGGTGCCATGACATAGGTTTGGAACTACTGAATAGCTGAACAGCACCCCACTTCATCAAAGTTAATGATTCAAGTGCCTCAGGATTCATTCTTCCTGGAATCTTGACCTTGATGAGGTTGGTAAATTCTTCTATTCCCAGCTTCCAACAAACCTCCCACTAGTTTGATTGAAGTCCAAAATTCCCTTAAAGCTATCTCAGGGGTGGGGGATCAATTTGCATTAAAGCACTCTGTATTAATTAGATCCCCTTTGGAAGCTAGCTCAGAGGGCAGGGATCAAAATCTGTGGTAAAACGCTCTGTATAGGTCCCTCAGGAGTACTGATTGATCTCAGGACAATTACGCAAGTAGTGCCAGAGTTAGTGATAGATTAAGTATTTGCCAGCACTAGTGCTCAATTAACTAAAGATAGCCCAGATTCCTAGCTTCCTCCCTTCTTTCCCTTAAAGGCTCTGATCCTGGGAAGGAGAACTCCTCTCCCCTGCCTCCCCTTCCCCCTCCCCTAGTACTAAGGATAGCTACTCTTGTCCTGCTGCTGTAGCCTCCTCTCTCCTGTCTTCCCATTCCCTCAAAGGCCCTGGTCCTGAAGCAGATGGACAAGCCAGGATGCTAACTGTAGAGGTGCTCCAAGCAAAAGGTTGATAACAAGCCTCTAATTTACCCTCTTTTATAATTAAATGTGGACATTGTATTTGTACTGTCAGCTGTCTGTCAATGTGTGTGTCTCTGTGTCTGTATCATGTGTGCTGTGAATGAGTCTACCATCTTGTGAGATCTAAACTACAGGCAGCAGCCAGACATTTCCAAAAAGCTGCAGCTGGGGAAACAAAAAAAATCTGTAAAACTCTTTTCTTTGTAGTTTCTGGTCTAGCCAACCTGGAATTACAATGAAAAGTTAGGTATAGCTAAAAACATCTTAGCAGATTCTGAGAATTAATTGTTAAGAAGTTAGAAATTTATATTATTTTGGGATTGCTGGTTCTCTAACAACCAGAAGTTTTTGTTCCGTCTGTTTGACCTGTTTCCTGAATTTGTAAAGGTAAAAATAATTGTCATTGTTATGGGATCAAAATGGTATAATGATTGTAAAATGTTTAAAATAATGACTGGAATGTGTTTGATACAATATTATTATCTTTCTAACTTTAAAATGGGTTTTTTGAATGACAGGAGTGATAAGATCAATTTGTAAATATGTCATTTGAAATTCATTGTTATGTTATTGCCATATTTCTAAAATTGCATTGTGTTTCTAAAAGTCTGCTTGGCTAGTGAGTTTTGAAAAAACATTTTTGAAGTAGGAATGGTAAAACAGCAATTTTTTTTTTTTTTGCTTTTTGGACGGCAACTGGGGTTAAGTGACTTTCCCAAAGTCACATGGCTAGAAAGTATGTCAAGTGTCTGAGGCCAGATTTGAACTCAGGTCCTCCTGACTCCAAGGCCGGTGCTCTATTCACTGTGCCATCTAGCCACGCCAGACAGCAATTTTTAAATCTGGATTGTGTTGCATGTGAATTGAGTTTTTATATTATAAAATCTGATAATTTAAAGCTGTCATATTTGTGTTACAAACAAGTAATAATAATACTGCTGATATTGCATTTAATATTTTGGCTATTATGGAAATATATAGTTGTAATTTCCACATTATTAATGATGAAATGAATGATTCTCTGCAAGGTGAATTGGAAATGTGTTTTGTAGAATTCTTATTGAGCAAATGAGAATCTCAAAAAAAGTAATAGAAGGATGTGGCTTTCAAGCCTACTCCATCTAAGGATGTATTTGTGTTAATTTGAAGGTTTCCAGAATGTAAATGATTTCTTGTGATGTTGATTGGCTGTGTGGCACTAAAGCAAGTTTTAGTTTGTGTATAATAATTTGAAAAATACATTCAGCTGAATTAAGGTCACCAGAATGGCAATTAATTGATTTTGAATTCAAAGTTAAATTTAAGAACATAATAATTGTGTTATTGGTAAGCAGTTGTATAATTTATGTTGTAAGAGAAGCAGTTTCCCTTAAAGTCTAAAAGTTGTTATGTTTTCGAGTATTGTAATTTGAGAAATCATAAGCTTCCAAGTTTGTCTTTGTTTAAAAGGAAGTTTCAGTTAAGATTGTTAACCTGGCTTGCTGAGAAGTTGCAAGTCTATGTGAAATAAGTAGAAGGTATTGCTAAGAATTGGCTTACATTTACATTTGGGAAAGAAAGGTGCTAATGAAATCCCTTTCATATGAAATCTTTATTGCTTATTGCAGCTCCATGAGAATAAAAACTGGCTCTAAGCTGTGATTGGTGAAATTTGCTGTTTAAGGTAAAAAGCACTTGGGACCATAATTAATTTTGTTTTGAGTTTGAATTTGGATATAGTTGTCTGCATTAAATCAGTATCTGAGAGAAATGCCAGAAGATACCCAGAGAGAATGTGATCCTGTACTGTTCACAGGGGAAAGTCTGCATTTGAGAAAAGCTGAAGGGGCATTCTCAGCCTCAGTCTGGAATGCGACTCCTTCTGGCTCAGTTTACCCATGGCTCCTTTGAAAAGAGATATTCCCCTCAAATTTCCTGAGTCTAGCTATGAGGTGAAACAGATACTGTATGGTTGGATAACTGTGACTTTATCTGAATTTAAACAGTCAAGGATGTTTTTTTCCTATCATATTTGGAATGTCACTGATTTTTCTCTTCTATAGCAAATTCTCTATGATCAGAGCAAGCAGTCAGTAAAAGACATGAGCCCTTTTGTGTTAGCTTACTGGGAAGAATAATATTGTTTTTCATCTAGAATTAGAACATAGCAGAAAGCTATGCTTAAGACTAAACTTTGTGATATCTAGGAATTCTGCAAGTATCTAGGAATTTAATCTGTAATAATACTTTGGGAATTTATGTTACTCAAGGACATTAACTTAGTTTAATGAATTCCAATTTGAAAGGTTTATTGTTGCTTTGAGGGAAAAAAGTTATCATTTAAAACTTTCCAATTAATTTTTCTTCTATAAAGGTTTAGAGATTATTCCTCTTAACATTAGGATAAATTCAAACTATTTTTTTAAAGAAAGGAAATACTTTTAGAAAAGACATTTTGAAAGGTCTTGCATGATAATTTCTGAAGGTCTACAAAGTTTTCAAATGAATTATTGTTAAACTAAATCAGTAAGTTGTAAAGCAGAAAAAATCTTGCTGTTTTAATCTGAATTTGTGGTTATTGCATAGTCTAAGCAAAAGTAAACATTTGTAATTGAATGTATAAGTAAAATGTTAGATTCCTGAAATATTTCACTCCTCCAGACTGAGTATAATTAGGGAAGAATAAACAAACGTGCAAGGACATAAATCCATCAGTTCGTGGGGTTATCCCATAACTTCTTTGCTTTGTCTGAACTAGGATTCCAGTACAGAATTATGTCAGTAAAAGAATAATAACTTACGAGCTATCTTGTTTTATGGTTAACTTGATTTTATAATTAATAGTTCAATCAAATTTTAGACGGCCTCATCTGAAGGATACCAGTCTAGATTAATTTGCTATTTAAGAATTTGGGGGACTGCAAAAGTTACTATTATTTTAAGCCTTGATTACAGGAATAGTTGTCATAAAAGCCTATTAACAGAATGGCATGGGCTGCAGGCTGAAAACTGCTAAAGGTGGATGTCTGTGCCTGGAAAAAGTTGGAAGACAACCTTGGACACTGTCCAGGTGGGATCTCTCTGACTTTATTTTCCAATTGCGCATTTTCTTTCTGAAAAGGAAACCCTCCCCCTCCCCCCCATTTATGCCTAAGCCCTACTTTCAGCACCTAGTGGCTACATGATTGCCTATCAGAGATGACTCATGCCTGTAATCAACAGAGCTAAGGAAGTTTTCCTTCTGGTAAGATTTGTGACATTGCTCCTCTTTTTTTTTATAGCAAATTTATCAAGAAGTTATATTCATGGCCAAATAAATAAATAAATGTAGAGATCACATCTTCCAAAGGAGGAAATGATTACACTGAGTAATAAGACAAAGATGTAATGTGATAGATGTCTCATTCAACGGGACAGTAAATTTTGAGAAAAATAACAGGATCAGATTGATTCCTCTAAGAACTATATACAGATGTATAAGATTGGCCTCCAAAATTGTCTACTATGAAAATTTAAGTTTTGAGCATATTTGGTAATAAGATGTCAAATTTGGATGTTTGCACAGAAATTGTATAAGATGGCAGAAAAAGTGGAATTATTTCTTCTTTATTAAAGTATCTATCATCAGACAGGTTTTAAAAGGCAAACGAACTCATTTTGGATAAATCTTCACATTTTAAGGATTCCTAGACCAAGAACAGGATTTAGGTAAGGATGGAAATAACAAATAATAGATAAACTGAAAATTCTCTGAAGTTTCAAAAATGTGGAACCAATTTTTAAGTAATTGTGCTAATTTATATTAAGTCAGAATTATCTGGGAACCTCTAGATCTGAACCAGAAAAACAGAACTCCCTTTCTGAATTGTAAAGCTACATGAGGCATCTGGAATTCAAAAAATGCTACTTAAATGGATATTGATCACTGGGATATAAGGAATTGATGTTAATTAATCCTGGTAATAATAATTTTGTTAATTTGTATGGTTCATGTGTAAGTTTTCTTGTTTATCTTGATGACATATAATCTCCCATCCCAAAATTAATATATTGTGAGCCACCTAAGTAGTTTAATCTATACCTGACAATGTAATTATGCATTTTTGTAAATTGTGATGAAGACTTTATTGTAATGTTTGAGCCTCGCTCTGTGTGGCTATAAAATTGAACTATTTGTGATACTGTGTGAACCTTGCCTTGCATGGCTGAGAAACTGAATCATTTCTATGTGCCTTTGGTGTTAAATCATATGTTTCTGGGAGCCCCTGTGAGGCCTGCTTGATTACTCCAGCTTGTGAATATCCCTGCTCCTGAGTGAACATCTAAGCCAAAGGAACTGAAAAAGACGACATCAGATGCAGACAGCTTTCCCAAGAATCTGGACCAGGCCTGCACAGGAACTGCTACAGCTTTAGCTTATTGTTCTGTATTCTCACTGTGCTACCTTGATTCCCCTTGCAGCCTGCTCCTTTTGGTTGTATTACAATTGACTTACATATGTGGGGATATCCAACTGTTCAACCATTTTTCTTAGTGCCCCCAATTTCAAGAAATGATTGGGGAAAAACCTGAATTCATCTAGATAAGGATATTGGAAAAGCTAATTAGAGGTTTTTTTTTTCCCATACCTTCTTTGGTCTTAGAACTAAATCTCAGATTTGTTCTTGACCAAAAGCAGGGAAATGATAATCATTTAATATCATATTTTAGCCAGAGTCTGATTTAATCAAACAAATTGCTCTGATTGATCTAAAAATTCCTTTCCTGGCAACTTCAAAGACCAGAGGTGAGATTTCCCTTATCTTGGGACTTACTCCCATGAGAGCAAAACAGATATCCTGAGACTGTAAAATGTAAATAGACTCTGCTCTGGTTGTTTTCAATTTTCGTTTACAACCAAGGAACTCTGTATAGATGATAACAAATGGAAGTCATAAAGTTTTGTGACATGGTCATCCTGAATTGGGATGGTTCTAAAACGTATACAGTCTTATGATTCCTCTGTTCATTAGCCAGGACTTTAGTCCTGCACTCCTTGTGCAAGTAACGCTAGCCTTAAGGGAGTAGTAAGGAATAAATTCTGTAATTTCAATGTTACTATCTGTTTGTCTCTTTAACCAAACTTTTAAAATGTTGACAAGCCCCAAGGGGAAACAATGAAACCAGAATACATTAATGAATAGAGAAGTGAGTGTGGGAAGCTAGGGGATCTCCACTTCAAACTACCTACCTACTAGTGAATTGTCACTTTGCAGCAAGAAGTCATTCACGCGCGCCCGCGCGCGCGCGCGCGCGCACACACACACACACACACACACACACACACACACAAACACGCCCCTCCCCGCTTTCACCAGCCCTGAACTGCAGCATCCTCCTCCTGTCCTAAAACGGTTGTTTTTGATGGAGTTCTCTTACATCTGGCCATTTACATACCCACATCTTAGTGCAGTTATAAGTGCTTAATAGCTTT
Source organism: Pseudochirops corinnae (assembly GCA_028646515.1). Lineage (NCBI taxonomy): Eukaryota > Metazoa > Chordata > Mammalia > Diprotodontia > Pseudocheiridae > Pseudochirops > Pseudochirops corinnae. The sequence goes on along the minus strand of CM053591.1, from coordinate 40,063,163 downwards.
TAATAGCTTTAAGTTTTAATAGCTTAAAACTGCACCGACTCTTGGGACACCCTGCATAAAACTGGAAGCCAGAAAACCTATTCAAATAAAGCCTTTCCAAATACGTAATAACTTTGGGGTATATTTACTGACTTATTTTACTTTTTTGTGTCCTTATTCCTTTTTTTCGTATTACTTCCAAAGTGCCTTAAAATACGTATTTCTGGGGCTGGGTGACCCTGCCCTCCCATGGCACACTCTGCCCCTTCCAAACTGGTGCCCGGGCCTAGCTTTAGCTCAGTAGGTCCTTCCTTCCGAGACTAACTCACCATCTGGGAGGGACCGTGTACCAAGCTAGACTGCAGGAAGTAACTGGACTAGGGAGTGGCGAACTACGGCTCCTACGAGGCTCCCCGCCTACGACCCGTTTCACCAGCCCGCCTACTTACTCTTCCTCTCTCTACTGCCTACAACTCCCACAACCCCTCGCGGTCCGCACCAGACGGAGATGAACTAGCCTAAACTGGGGGCCCAGTGGGAAGAGGGACGGGGGGGAGGAGAAAGAAGAGGGCGCGGCTAGGAAGTGCGTCAGAGGAGAGGCGCGGGAGGCGGGGCTGCCGCGGGATAAGCGGCAGGAAGTGCGGGATGGTGGTGGCCCGGGAGGATGGGCGGTAAGTCTGCCTCTGCTCGAGGTGTGACGGGAGTGGACGGGCCGGGGGGAGAGAGGAGCGAGAGAGCCCGCCTGGCCGGCACCGGCCTCGGCCGCAGTGGTAGGGAGGGGAGGGTGTGTCCTCTCGCCTCCGCTCCCCGTTCTCGTGCTCCCGGCGGCGTCGGGCGGGTCTTGGGGTCACCGGGTCTAGTGCAGGGGCGGGGAAGGGCGGGATCGGCGAACGTCCGGAGCTGCCCGGAGGGGCGGGGCGGGGGGGAGGACCTGGCGTCCTGGGCCGAACGCCCGAGGCCGCCCCATCCCCGTGCGCTCCCACTCCGCCCCCCTCTTGCCCAGCTGGATTTGGGGTGCGGACCCAGGCTTTCGCGGGACGCGCCCCGACCTCTGCGCTCCATCCACTCCCTGGGATGAGAGCTCGCTGGGCACGGTGGCCTCTTAAAATTATTTAAGAATTCCAAGATGAGAGAGACTGGACGAAAAAAGCGTGGAGTCGAGGTGAATCCTAATTCTTGTAATTGCCGGCCCCCCCATCCCCTGAGTCACTTCCCGATCTCCCCATCTCGGCCACCCCAGTTTTATGGGGCTGTTATTGCCATCCTCTCTAAGTTTGGTGCTCGTTGCCCCGCGTGTACTTGTTTGACTCAGCTTTGTTACTTAGTCATTTTACTGCGCTGCTACTGAACCCTGCATCTGGCTGAAGGTCAGTAAGCAATATTAAATATTTACGTAATTATGGAAAACTTGTTTCCTTCCCTGAGGATTCGGAGAGGCAGGGGGGACAGAGAGAGGAGGTGTATGTGAGAGTTTGCAAAACTGCAGGGACTTGGGGAGGCAGGGATGAAGGTGAAGAAATTGGGGAGAGGTTTGTCTTGATGAGATTGGCATCTAAAATAGTTGTATGCTTATTGTCCTGTTTACCATCCTGAATTTAGAACAATCTTCTCCTCGGGCTTTACCAAGCATTCTTTTTGATCCTAAACCTTTTTATGGAAACTTTCCTAGTTCATTAGAATCAGGGTCTGACTTCTATTGCTTCCTTTCTCTGAGGATGCCCGAAATTCAGCGGTCAAGCATAAAAATAAAACTTCCCTAAACTTAGATGGAAATTAAATGCAGAATTTTTAGAATCACTAGCTGTACTGTTAACTGTGTGGTTTTATCTGTATTTACATATTCCTTTGCCAAATATAGAGTATCTCTAGTGGAAACGTAAAACTAGGAGCCATCAGGACCTAGGTTTTGTTCATGATATGACTGGTAATCCTCACTATGACTTTCGGCAAGTCAAAATTTACTTGACTGGGCCTCAGTTTCATCATCTGTAAAATGGGAAGATCCCTGTCTGGAATTTTGTGATCATATGAAATGTATGTCAGTTTCCGTGCTATCCATTTTAATTATGCAACTAAAGAACTGGGATTCTGTATTCCTAATGCCCTCTGCATATTGGGATTTAATAAGTATTTTATCATCATAATAACTTTGCTTTGAAATGTCTCAGTCAGAATTTATATGACCCTGTAGATAAACCATACTGTCTGTGGGGTTTTCTTGGCAAAGATAATGGAGTAGTTTGCTATTTCTATCTAAAGAGGTTAAATGATTTGACCAGGGTAATACAGCTAAAGTGTCTGAGGTCAAATTTGAACTCAGATCTTCCTGACTCCAAGCCCAGTACTCTAGCCACTGTGACACCTAGCTGCCTTGATTAGCTAAGAAATTAGAAAAGTATTTGCCAAGTTTCTTATCCTTAATCATAATGTATTACGCTAGAGAATTTAAGGGGTAAAATTTAGACAGTGTCTTTAGTCAAGGTCATTTATTGGGCTAGAGTAGGCATTCTTAATGTTTTTCATGTCATGGACCCTTTTGACTGGCTGATGAAGCCTATGGACCCTTTTTCAGAATAATGTTTTTAAATAGTTGAATAAGTGCCAAATTTTAATTAAGAGGTTAGTGAAAATAAGAATACATTTTCTTTTTTTTTCCTATCCAAGTTCATGGACCCCCTGAAATTTATCCTCAGATCCTAGACAAGAAACTGAGCTAGAGAATGAGGAAAGTAATTTTATGGTAATGAATATTTTTTAATATCTAATATTATAGAAAAAACCTGAGTTGGATTCATGAAAGTTAACTCTTCTGTTTCCCTTTTCTTTTTTCCTTTTAAAAGCAAAAAAACCTGAATGCCAGAATGGATAACCGTTTTGCCACAGCATTGGTAATTGCTTGTGTCCTCAGCCTCATTTCTACGATCTATATGGCAGCATCAATTGGCACAGATTTCTGGTATGAATATCGAAGTCCAGCACCAGAAAACTTCAGTGATTTAAACAAAATCAGGGATGATTTTTTTGACAGTGATCCTGATGAAAAGGTTTATAATGACTTGCTTTTCCGGTATAATGGCACAGTGGGATTGTGGAGAAGGTGTATCACTGTGTCCAACAAAAACCCATCTTGGCATAGCTCTCCAGAAAAGCCAGGTATACATATATACTTTTTAAAAAAAATTTTATTTACCTATGCCAAGTAACTAACTTTGGCTTTGTAGTTTCTACATGATATCTGAAGATATTTTAATTCTTTATTTTGGACAATTTGTGCCGTATTTCTTTGGATCTCCCACAGTGTTTATACCTCAGCATCCTGACTGTATTGAATTCAATCCAAATTTATTAAAGTGCCATTTCTGTTCAGGCCACTGTCCTAGGCTCTGGGGGAAGTATCATGGTTAAATGACACAGCCCTTGCTCTTTTAGTGCTTTCTGTTTAGTAGGGGGAATATGAAAAATACAAGTAACTTTATGACAAAATATTACATGACAGTAAATGTATGAAAGGGCCAAAGTCCTGTGGAAGAGCTGAGAGGTTAATAAACTGACTAGGGAGAACCTAGAAAAATTCATGGAGGACGTAAGAATTTTAACTTGACTTTAAACAATGGGCAGGATTTCAGCAGATAAAGGAGTTTTCGGGGTTTGGTGTGATAAATTGCATTCTAGACTTTGTGTATAGCATGACACAAGGCAGAGGCAAGAAAGCATGGAAACTATATGGGAAACACTAATCTAGTTGGGCAGGAGTCTAGAGTAGGAGGAGAGTGGTCAGAAATTAGGCTGGAAAGATAGAGCAATGGCATGTTATCTGCAAGGCTACAGTTTTTCCTTTGGTTTTGAGTAAAGAAGTGAGAAGCAAATTAATTTGGTAACAGTATAAAGGATGGATGCGGTGGAGACAGGAGGAAGTGAAGGTGGGAAGACCAGTTAGGCCATCAAGTTAATCCAAAGAGGTGGTACTGAGAGCCTGTATTGGGTGATCGAAATGGGAATAGAGTGCCAGCAATATAATAGTTGGGGAATCCTTAGGACTTAGTAACTAAAGGGAAATGAGAGATGAGGGAGAAAGAAGGATCAAAGATAAATCAAAGTTTTGAACTGAGGAGGCTTAGATTTTTGGGAAAAGATGTTAAACCTGTTTTTGGACAAGTTGAGTTTGAGGCGCTGGCCTGACCTCTCAGTGTTAATGTATGTCTCTGACTTTGGAGAGAGTTCAGGACCAGAGCTATAGATTTGACTGTCCTCTTTATAGAGGTGATACACAAAACTCATAATAAATGGTATTGCCAAAGGAGAGAGAATAGACAAAAAGACACTCAGTAGGACCTCAAGTATTCTAATCAGTGAACTTTGATTGAGAAATTAACATTAAAGTCCTCTGTCTTTTTGTGTCACATTTAAACTACTTTCTATGAGCCTCACAGAAATTCTGAATAAATGGTTTTAAAATGTGTCACAGTGTACATACATGAAAATATAAAGACTGAAACCCTAAACCAGTATGAAAGAAAGAGACCGAGATCCAAAATCAAGCCTCCAAATATTTATCTCTGGTCTCTTTTAGGCAGTTGCTGTGTGAGGTTTCTTATTATTTTGGAAGATGTGATTTGGTCAGCTCTATGTTCAAATTCAGAGATAATCAGTAGGTTTTTTTTTGTGTAACTTACTGTGGAACCCTTTGGTTAAAAAATGGAAAACAAAAGTAATGTGAAAGCAAAAAGTAATATTTAATGTCTAAAGATTTATCTTCCAAATTGATTCAGCAAGAACTCATACTTAACATTTTAAAACTTCAATTTCCATCTTTTAAAATTGAATATTTTAAATAGTTTTAAATAGCCCTGGCTACTCCTTTTGGTATTTCTGAATGGAAGCTCTGTGTTCCTTGTGGTGGTTGTTACTGCAGAACATCAGGCTTGAGGAAGAATCGGTGAGGTGCCAAGTGTTATAGTATAGGAAGGCAAAGGGAGGGAGTTTGGTAAAGAATGCTGAACAGAAGTTCTACAATATCTTAAAAGGATTTTTTTTGCTGATGGTAATAATGTCCACAGTTATATCTGTCCTTTTTTTCTTCCCTTTTATAAAAAAAAAACAACACTTTCTTAACAGCGTCTTTTAAAACCTGCTAGTGACAATCAGAAATTACATTTATAGGTCTACACCAGTGTTGCATTAAATTTTGTAGTTGTTCCGTATTTCCATAATTTTGAAATTAGTTACCAAAAGGGTTGATTGTTGAATGTTTGTGTTGAAAAGAACAAGTAATCATTGTTATTCTTGTTCCAGAGTCATCTGACTCAATCACAGAATGTTTCAGTTTTACACTGTCAGAACAATTCATGGAGAAGTATGTAGAGCCTGGAAACCACAACACTGGGATTGATCTACTTCGGACCTGTGAGTAATTCGCTAATGGCAGAAGGTTTGGGGGAGAAAGGAGAAGAAACTTTTCTCCATCTTATGTTACCTTCATAAGAGATACGTTTTCCGCTGTAGAGAGAGAAGTCTCACTTCTACTGTTTAGCAACTTAGACAAGGCATCTAGTTTCCCTGAAAATAAGCTTCCTCATCTATGAAGTGGGGTACAGTAATAATATCCATTCTACCTCCTTCAGCAAATTTTGAGGATCTAGTGCAAATTTATGTAAAAGTAGAGCCACAAGTGGTACAGTGAAAAGAGTGATTCAATTCGGCAAGCATTTCAGGTAACTCCTATGTGTCAGGCACTATGCTAAGTGCACAAAGAGTGAAAAAATAAAATCTCTACCCCCTTACGTTCTATTAAAGTGGGGATGGGGGGATACCGCTTTTACACAGATAAATACATATATAAAATAATGCAGAGTAAACAGTAATTTTGGGAAGAATCAGGAAAGGACTTTTAAGCTGAACCTTGGAGGGAGCCAAAGATACCAAGAGGTAGAAGGGAAACATTCTAAGCATGATGGCAGCTTGTGCAAAGGCAGAGAGCAGAGATGGAATCTCATGTGTAGGGAATGGCAAGTAGGCCAGTTTGGCCAAACTATAGAGTACATGAAGGGAGTAAAGTGTAATTAGACTGAAAAGGCAAGATGGAACCAAATGTGAAGGGCTTTAAATTCCAAGCAAATAGTTTATATTTTATCCTAGTGGCAGTAGGATACTACTGAAAATAATTGAACAGAGAAGTGATGCAAACCGGGCACCTTTGTGAATGACAGATTGGGCAGGTGAAGGGTTGGGTGCTGGGAGACTGGTTAGAAAACTCTTAGGATAGATTTTGAGAGGTAATGAGGGCCTAAACTAGGATGGTTGTGCAATAAGTAGGAAAAAGGATGAATTTGAGAGATGTTGGCATGATAGAATTGATAGGACTTGGTAGCATCAGTTATGGATATGGAATGAGGGATGAGTAAGAGCAGAGAGATGAGAATGACTCCTAGGTTGCAAAATTGAATAACTGGAAGGATAATGGTGTCCTTTAAAGAAAGAAGCTTAAGAAGAGTGCCAAGTTTAGGGTGGGAAATCATGCTGAGTTTGAGATACTTATAAGACATGTAGGTGGAGATGCCTAATAGGTAGTTAGAAATGTAATATTGAATCTCAAAAGAAAGGTGAGGGATGGATATGTTGCTTTGCATGTTTTCTGCATAGAGATAATATGGAACTCATGGGAGTGGATGAGATCACCAAGAGAAAACATGTAGAGTAAGAAGAGAGCCCCACACAAAGCCCTGTGGACACAATCATGCTTGGGATGGGTAAGAAGGGGCATGAGGTGCTAAGAAGAATTGGTCAGGCAGAAGGCAAAAAAACCCAGGCAGGAGTATCCAGAAGCTGCGGTAGCAAATGTGACAAAAAGGTAAAGAAAGATGAGGACTTAGGAAAAAGACTTTGGATTTAACAAAAAGAAGTTATTGCTTATCTTCAAATGAGCAATTTCTTTTAAGTGGTGGATTGGAAAGTAAATTGTGAGGATAGTAGCCATAACCATTGTCTACAGCTTTCATTGAAATCCAGGCTATGACAAGGAGAGAGTAAGAATGATAGCCCAAGAGAATAGTAATATCACTGGAGGTTGTTTTAAGGACCGGAAAAAACCTAAGCATGCCTGTAGGTAGCTCAGAAGCAGCTAGGTGATAACAGTTTGAAACTTAGGGACTTAGGGAAATGGAGCGGATCCTTGTGCAAGTAAGTACCCCTTAGGAAATAGGAGTAGATGAGTAACAACTAGAGGGATTCATCTTAGCAAAAAGAAGAACCATCTCTTACTCAGAAGCAGAGGAAGAGAAAACCAGGGAATGGTGTTAAAGTGATTTGAAAAGTAGAATTGGGGTGACAAAGAAAAAAGGAGGACTCCTTGGATGGTGCAGTTTTTTCAGTAAAATAATGATGTGAAATCCCTGTGCTGTGAGGACGAGTTAAGGGGATAGCATAGGTGGCTTGAGGTAAAAGTTTTGTAACACACTGAGAATGTGATAGGTTATAAATCATAGAAGAATAGAAGGATTACTGTAAGGGCCCAGTTGAGATTACATGACGAAGTTGAAATGATTTGCACAGGAATTGGAGTCAGGAGATCTGGGTTTAGATTTTACCTGTGCCACGTAATATGTGTGTGATCCAGGACAGCTCATGTAACCTTCCAATTCTCTCATCTGTAGAATTAAAGGACTTGCCCTTTCCAATTTAAAATCTCTTATCCTTTCCTTTTTGTTTTTACATTTGCAGTTCTTCACGTGTTGTGACTTTCTTGGTGATCTATAATGAACTTTTGTGTTGTTTTAGGAGGTAATCTATTCTGATCAAAGTTTGGATTGTTTTGATGATGATTCACTAGAAAAGACCTAACATTCAAACTTTCTTATCAATATATTTTTTTTTTTGGTGTCAAAAGCTTTTATTGCAAGACAAGGGTCAGGCCCAAGCCTTCACTGTTTACCATTGCCATTGATGGGGAGACCATTGTGCTGTGATGAGACCAGGAAGGCCTTGAGCTTGGACTGGGAGGAGAGCTGAGCTACATAGGCAGACAGTAAGGGGAACATGTCCAGACAGTCTGGGGCCAGTGTCTTGTGAATGAGCAGCAGGTCCAGCAGGTTGTAATCCACAAAAGAGATTTGTCCCCAACAATAAAAGCCTTGCCTCTCTGGTTCTGCATCAGCAGAGTCTCAAAAGGCTTCAGCTGAATGGGCAGGTCCTTCACATACTGGTCTTTGCTTTCTTCATAATTCCGGCTGATGAAGAGAAGGTACTTGACCCCGAGGTCCTCCACTCCATCATTGGCCACATCTAAGAGAGCAGCTTCTTGATCATCCTTCCCATAGAGCCCATGTATGCGCCCAGGTATCTCAGGATGGCATTGTTCTGGAAAAGGTCAAGTCTCCATCTGTGATTTTGGGGAGCTGATCATAGAGACAGCTGGCCTCGAGGTGCCCCTTCATCCACATTTCCATGGTCACTATGTCGTCCTTCCAGTTCTGGCCCTGGTCATCCAGCAGCATTTGGGTGCTTCGCATCACCCTCGAACAGAGAAGTAGGTGATGGTGTAGGGAGGTATCTCAGGAGATAGCAGCACACAGAAATGAGCGAAGCAGGAAGCTCTCTTATCAATATTCTTAACAATAAAATTGTTCCTTAGAACGATGGAGGAAATTTCTACTTGAGAAATTGCTATAGCAAGATAATAACCTCTCTCTCTCTTTCTCTGTCTCTCTCTCTCTGTCTCTCTCCCCCCCCCAATCCTCCTCCCTCTCTTTCCCTCTTCCCCTCTCTCCCTCCCTCTCTCCTTCTCTGCCCCTCTCCCTTTCTGTCTCTTCTCTCCTCTTTACCTTTTTCCCTTTCTCATTCCTCTTTGTTCTTCCATCCTCTTTCTCTCTATCAGATCTTTGGCGTTGCCAATTCCTTTTACCTTTTGTTAGCCTAGGTTTGATGTGCTTTGGGGCTTTGATTGGACTTTGTGCTTGTGCCTGCCGGAGTCTGTATCCAACTATTGCCACAGGAGTCCTTCATTTACTTGCAGGTGGGTGTCTGAGTTTTACTGTACTTGAACTTTTAACCTTAATATAAAGGGCCTTTCAGTTGTGGTTCATGACCTGCCACATTCTAGTGTCATATTGAGACATCAGTGATTCCACTACCTAACTATGTGCTGTTGTTTTTCCTTTTCTCCCACTCCCAATCAGGTTTGTGTACACTGGGCTCAGTAAGTTGCTATGTTGCTGGTATTGAACTACTTCATCAGAAGCTGCAGCTGCCTGAGAATGTGAAGGGTGAATTTGGTTGGTCCTTCTGCCTGGCCTGTGTCTCAGCCCCCTTGCAGTTCATGGCTGCTGCGCTCTTCATCTGGGCAGCACGTACTAACCGAAAAGAGTACACACTAATGAAGGCCTATCGGGTGGCATAGATGGGCCGCAGCTTCAATTACAGTTTGCTACGCTACAGTATTTTTTAATGTCCATCTTATTCTCTTATCTTTTTCCTCCCTTCCCTGCCTTTTTCCTCTGCTGTGGCCACAGTTCCATTCTGGATGTTTATTTGCATTGTTTTCTTACCCTTAATTTTAAATTTGTGTGGTAGTCTTTGAGAAATCACACCCTTCATATGTCCAAATAGACCTAGATCTAGAATCCAGAAAAGAGAGGTTAGTGGATAAAGAGCATAAATTGAGGTTGAGTATCTGTCACCTGAGTGAGGCTGATGCAAAGCAAAGCACATTTAACAAGTAACAACTTCTAAGAGACTGAGGTTAAGGTACAGTATTTATATTGAATTGGTGGTACTCCATTTTAAAGGTCTCTTATGATTATCCATAGCTTTACTTATGCTGTCGTGTAGAACCTATCATCCATGAATATTAGTGCTGTTTTCAGATGTTTGTTTAAACTTTATATGATGGAGAAAAGATGAGTCAAATTTCTCTGACCTTTGAAGTGTGGCTTCATCTAATGTGAAATACAGCAGCTCGTTTAAACTGCACTGTGCATAAAATCTTTGAGCAAGGATGTGAAAATAGATATTTTAGTTAAATCTTTGTTTGTGGATCAGTACTATCAGTACTGAAAGTTAGCTCAAACAGCAGAGTATTAATTTTTTACATCCTTCAAAATTTCAGTGTCCTGGATCACTTTCCAAATGCACAGTCCTAATGAAAGATAAAATCCTTTCTAATAGTGTGTTGGAGTCACAGAATTGAGTGACCCAACTACCATCCAAGTCAGTTAAGTACTCTCTCAGAACATTTATCCAGAAGGTTATTTCTCAAGATCTAAGGCTTTGGCTGCCTATTAACAACTGTGGTCTTTATTTCCTGTGATGGAATGAGGTGCCTTTCCTCACCCAGACCTCTTCATGGACATCTCAGCATTGTTTAATTTCTTCTAATTCAGTTATTTTTATAAATATGTGTATAAACTTTTGAACTTTTAAAATCCTATTTATTTATTCCATTTCTGTAGAACATGGCAGGTTTTTTAAAGAAAATGTAACATAGTAATTTCTTACCATGTCCCAAATCTGTTGTTTAAAAAATAAAATTGGATCAGAAAAGAGATTGTCAGAAATGTTTTTTGAGTACCTCTACCTTAGAGTGATAAAGAGAAATGAAGAAATTAAAGTGAACATGCAACACTGGTGAGAAGGGAAAGGTTGGAAGGGGAGAGGACAAACAGGAGAAAATACAGAATGCAGGAAAATACACAAGTAGTAATCATAACCGTGCATGTGAATGAGAAGAACTCTCCCATAAGATGGAAGCAGAGAGCAGAGTGGATCAAAAACCAGAATTGTACAATACGTTGTTTACAGGAAACACACTTGAAGCAGAGACACACAGTAGAAGTAAGGGGCTAGAGGAGACTCTTCAGCTGAAGTAGAAAAAGCAAGGGTAGCAATCGGGATCTCAGATTCAAAGGAAACACAGAAATAGTTATAACTGAAAAAGACAAGGAAAGAAAGTACATCTTTCTAATAGACAGTAGACATGGACAATGAAGCAATATTAATACTAAACATCTGTGCACCAAGAAATTAAGTGAGTTACAGTCATGTTTTTTTGCTTTTTGGAAGGGGGAAGGCAGGGCAGTTGAGGTTGAATGACTTGCCCAAGATCACACACCTATCTACTAAGTGTTAAGTGTCCGAGGCTGGATTTGAACTCGGGTCCTCCTGATTCCAGGGCTAGTGCTCTATTCGCTGTACCACCTAGATGCCCCAGGCATTATGAAATATAAAACAGATAATTTTGATTATATTAAAAGGCTTTTGTACAAACAAAACTAATGCAACCAAGATTAGAAGGAAAGCAAAAAAACTAGGAAATGTTCATTTTGAAAAATTTACAGCATTAAGTTCCGCAAGTTTTTGAGTTCCAAATTTTCTCCCCCTCCCCCTTCCTCAAGACAGCATGCAATCTGATAATCAGCTCTACGTATACATTCACATTAAACATTTTCATATTAGTCATGTTGCAAAGAAGAATTTTTTTTTAGCCTTTTGGAGGGAAGTTGGTGTTAAGTGACTTGCCCAAGGTCACATGATTAGTAAGTGTTAAGTGTCTGAAGCCAGACTTGAACTCCGGTCCTGCTGACTCCAGGCCCGGTGCTCTATTCACTGCACCACCTAGCTGCCTGGCAAAGAAGAATTTTAGCCAATGGAATGAATCACAAGAAAAGAAACAAAACCAAAAAGAGCAAATAGTATGTTTTGATCTACATTCAGACTTTTAATTCTTTTTTCTAGATGTGGATAACATTTTCTGTCGTGAGTCTTTTGACTTAGAACCTTGGGACTTAGAACCTTGGGTCTTAGAGCCTTGCATTGCTGAGAAGAGCCAAGTCTATCAAAGTTAGTTATCATACAATGTGGCTGTAACTGTGTACAATGTTCTGGTTCTGCTCGCCTCACTGCATCAGTTCATAGAAATCTTTCCAGGTTTTCTTGAAGTCTGCCTGCTCATCACTTCTTAGGGCACAATAGTATTGGGAAACATTCTTTACAGCAAGTATTTCTGATAAGAGCCTCATTTCTCAATAGAGAACTGAGTGAAGTTTTAAAGAATACAAGCCATTCCCCAATTGATAAACGGTCAAAGGATATGAACAGGCAGTTTTCAGATGAAGAAATCAAAGCTATCTATAGACATATGAAGAAGTGCTCTAAATCACTTTTGACTAGAGAATGGCAAAATAAAACAACTGAGTTACCTCCTCACACATATCCAATTGGCCACTAATGCACTGTTGGTAGAGTTACAAACTATTCCAATCATTCTGGAGATCGGTTTGGAACTATGCCAATACTAGACAACCAATCTGTGCATATGCTTTGATCCAGCAATACCACTACTTGGTCTGTATCCCAAAGATCATAAAAAAGGGAAAAGGACCTACATGTGCAAAAAATATTTAAAATAGTCCTTTTCATGGTGGTAAAATGCTGGAAATTGGGGGGACACCCATAAATTGGGGAATGACTAAGCAAATTGTGGTATATGAATATAATGGAATACTGTTGTGCAATAAGGACAAACAGCCTGATTTCAGAAAATCCTGCAAAGATTTACATGAACTGATGATGAGTGAAGGACATAGAATCAGGAGAACGTTGTACACAGTGAGATATTGTATGAAAAACAACTACGAATGACTTATCTATTCTCAGCAATACAGTGATCTAAAGTCAATTACAAAAGTTTGGAGTTTGAATGCAGATTGAAGCATACTTCTTTTTCATATACTTTATTCTTTTTTGTGGCTTTTTTCCCCTTTTGTTTCTTTTTTCACAGCTGTGACTAATATGGAAATATGCTTTACATTATAGCTCATGCATAACCTATATCAAATTGTCTACCATATTCAGAAGGGGGGAGGGAGAAAAATTTGGCACTCAAATTCTTGTAAAAATGAATGCTAAAAATTGTCTTGACACATATTTGGGAAGAAAAAATACTATTTATAAAACAAAGTGATCATGCATTTCCAGTCAGCCTTGCCAGAGCACAAGCTTAGGCTATTGAATTGGATTGGCCTTTTTTATCTAAATAGTAGACAGCTTATTTTCATCTTATTATCTGTGGAATTCCTATTCAATAATTCATTTGCTTTCCATTTTCTTTAATTGAAAAATTTTTTTTCGTTCACCTAAAATGAATGAATCAATCAACACCAATTATATACCAGGTACTGTACTAGGTAGTAGGAATACAGATAGAAAGAATGAAATAATCCCCATTCTCAAATTCAAAACAAAGCAAAATTCAAATGGCATTATTGAATATCCTTGCCTCTCCAAATTCTTTGTGATATTTGGCTCCATTCAGTAAAAACAGGCCAACAAGCCATGTCTTAAAGGCACATATCTGTTATATGCAGCATTTGTAAAATAAAAAAGGATTTATGGCAGCATTCCCTTATGGCTAAAAGGACAACAGCATTGTATAAAAAAAAAGTTCTCTCTTTTCATTCTTTAAAAAGGTTTCTGAATTACCAATTTTGTAAGCAAATCATCTGGGCCACTGACATATACTTTATTATATGTTGTTTCTTATTCAATTTCCTTCATTTTTTGTTAGGTGGTTTAACTCTTTAACTTGTAATAGTCACATACCGCTTTAGAAAGTGGGAAATTTTTATTTTTATTTATTTTTCATAAGGTTCCAAACCTCCAAGCAAATTCCCAGATGAGTTTTGCAATCTTTTTGCATCGTTCATATGTGATGAATTCCCCACTAGGCCATTTATTGGTTGTGGATACCTGGGTTTGCAACTAAAGTAATATACCTGCTTACTACCTTTCAAAAAGAGCAGCAAATTGTTATTAATTGTAAAGTATATGAATAGCCAATTTCCTTCCTCTTCTTGCTCTGGATACTCTCTAACTGATATCTTTATTGGAATGTGGGCAGGAAAAAATACATAAATTCTAGGTAATTCTGCATAATGATTGGTCTGTTTAAAAAGCAATAGTAACTATAGGGAAAGGGATGAAACTTGGCTAAAAAAGAGACTTCTGCATGAAGAAGGGATATCTTTTCTCAACACATCCCTGTCAACTATTATGACAGGTTAAGCTGTGAATCATTTGCTATAAAGACCTGTGTTGATCTGTTATCGCCTCGAAGATGAACCTCTCTATAAGAAGTATTATCATTAAATAGGTAGGATGATAAGTCATTAGCATAGCTGTGGTTGTGCATTTTTTTTTTTTTTACTGTATTCTTAATAGGTTATGCTATCTTAGAGTGATGTTTGCTGTTGTCCTGCCTGTGGTGGATGTGTTACATGTGTGGGCATAACAGATTTTTGGCTGTCCCATAGTGTCACACGATAGGGTGACTTGGCCTAAAGTCAGTGCAAAGCTAAATTCTATTTATGACATTTCCAATCACCTCAGAAATCCACAGGAAAAGGAAGTTCTTTGCCTTTCAAAAATCTTTATGAATGCCTCAATTATTTTCCAGTCAGAATCTAAGATTTCATAAATATTAGAGGAATGACAGAAACATAAAACTTTTACACCCTTTTAGCACTGTTTTTTATTGTAAGGGCTTCCTTTAAACAGCCATAAAAATTACCAAATATTAGGAAATAAATAAAAAGGACAGAAGGAAAAACTTTAAGTGAATAGACGCTATAATTATTTTTAAAGCTAGATAAAGTTACTTGATCAACAGGCGAAATCCTTATAACAGTAAAACCATAAGTCCCCTAAAGCATTTTTATAGAGACACTGGGCAAAATAGTTCCCAGGAGGAAAATCCAGGGCCTTCCTTAAGAGAAAGTCCAGGAGCCTCCTTTTTACAAGAAAGTTCCAAACTCTCCAGAAAAGGCAGAACTCTCCTGTTGTGAAAGGAGAAGATTTACATGGAAAGCAAAGAAAGTCAAAATCTCCAAACACTGCCAAAAATAAAATAGTAATATCTCATCAGGAGAAGATACAAAGCATCACCAGGGATTTCTTTCTCTTCTCTTTCTACTGTGATCTCTCCTGAATCATTCTGATCTCATCTAGTTCACCTCAATCTTTTCTTACCTCAAGTTCCATATGTTAATATATAAAGAAACTTGGTTTTTTAAATCGCATATTGTAGCACCAATGCAATATTTGCAGTGCCCACAATCATAATAAAAACCATGACTATAAATATTGCATGATATTCAATCCCAAAATATACCAAACTCTCCATATAGAGTACAGAACTGAATCATTTATTTAGACACCAGAAAACCCAGTCCCCAGACCAGTAAGCTGATTCCATCATAGTATCAAAGATATTAAGAAGCCATAATAACACTGAGAGCCACAGCATACTTCAGCCTTCCCACAAACCAACACAAGATCAATATTTACTCACAAGCCTCTCTATCTCCTTGCCTGAGCCTCCTCTCTGTCCCACTGTCTCTCTAGCTCTGGATCCCAGCTTCCTGTGGGCTCTGCTTCCCTTCAGCAAACTCCTCCCACCACAGGCTTCATGTGACTACATTCAGCCTATTGGGGGCAGAGTTTACTTTCAAAACAGGGAAGGTTTACAAATTCCCCCCTAAACCTATTAAGGGTCAAGGAAGATCTTCAAATTCCTATTCCCGTTACACATACACACACACACACACACACACATATGTATACACACATATGTGTGTGAGGTAGTTTAATATGTCAGCCTATCTAGTCACATTTTGTGTTAAATGCTTGAGATGATCATAATATCTTAGGGAAATTTAAAATTGGGGTATTATTCAGCCCTGTACATTTGTAAACTGATTATCAAGTTTCACAGTAATCTTATTAGGCACATTAAAATAAGAATCTGATCACACATATTTATCAGACTGAGGGCATGTTTTGATCTTTGTGTCAGGGTTTCTCTTTTGCCAATATTTAAATTCACATTTTCAGTTTAAACTGGTTTTTTGCCTGTCTTAACCACTCCTTCAGTTTTGTGTCTGCTGAAGGCTCTTGGCTAAAACTTTTATGATGTAGACTCAGTCAGTAAGGACAATATAGCTATGGAACAATCATAGTATTCTGTCCTCCACCCTGTATTCAAAGAAATCATGATTCATAATAAGTACCCTACTTAAAAATGAATCAAAAACAATAATGCTTATTTTGAATTAGCTCTTCTCTTCTACACATGGGGACTCATGAAACCATGAGTAGGCACCCATATGTTCTTCTTCCATTACATCATCAATGGATAAAACAAATTTAACTTTATTCCTCCCTCGGTTATCTACAAATGTGTCTTGTATATATATACCAACTTCATCAAACTTTCATATTGTGACAGCTAGTTCTGGTAGACAGAATCTCATGGTGAAAAGGATTTAGCTCCAACTTATTCCGTATTTGAACAACAACAAAAATCTACAACATGCCAAGCGACCCATCATCAAGTCTTTACTTGAAGACTTTCATTACATCTGTGGATAATTAGTTGTTAGGAAGCTTTCCTTACATTAAAATTAAATTAAAATTAGTTTCTTGTAATTTCCACCTGTTATTCCTGGTTCTGAGAGCTAAGTAGGAAAAGTCTAATCCCTCTTCCATTTGACATCTCTTATACATGCAGATAGCAAGTACATCCCAACCAAGTATTCTGGTTAAATGTGCCCAGTTCCTTCAACAGATCCTCATATGACATGATCTCAAAGCTCTTCATTTGAATTGCCCTATTCAGGACACATCAGAGTTCTTTCTAAGATGTGATCTTCACAACTGAACATAATACTCAAGAATGTGGTCCAGCAAGTGCACATATATGCAGCAGGAACTAATTGAATGTAGCCTAAGATTGCTTTACTTGTTTTGGCTTCCATATCATGCTTTTGAAAATATTAAGTTTATGGTCCATTTAATTTGGCATGACTTTGGGAGAAAATGAAATTCTATGGAGCCATGCCTCCCCCCTCTTACTTGTTAAGTTGATATTTTGATCCCTAGTCCAAGACAACATTTATCTTTATTATATTTCATCTTAGATTTGACCTGCTGTTTTAGCCTATCAAGATCTTTGGGGATCTTAATTGTAGTTCAATATATAGTTATTCTGCAAATTTGATAAGCATGGAAATTATGCCCTTCTCGAGGTCATTGAGTTAAAAAAATGTTCAATAACACAGGACACAGAATAGATTCCTAGGTCACTCCACTAGAAATTGGCTTTCAAGTTGACATCAAACAATGATTGCCTTTTGGGTCTAGTCATTGAATCAGCTCTGAATCCACCTAATTGTATAATACTACCTAGCTCATATCTCTCCATCTTTTCTATAAGAATTGAAAGAAATTTTGTCAAATGCTTTCCTAAAATCTAGGTAAGCAATACCAGTATAGTGACCTGTCAAAAAAAAAAAAAGGGAAAAGATATCAATTTTAATTGCCTGCTATGTACTGTTTAATTAACCCATGCTGACTCTTTGTGATCACTGCTTCCCTTTTTTACATCTTCATTAACCATTGCTTTAGTGATCTCTTCAAGAATTTTGCCATGCACCATATAGTCTCTCTCTCTTTTTAATCAGAATATTTACTTTAAAAAATAAATACTACATCTCTCCAATTTCAGATCACTAGCAGTGACTTAGCAATTGTGTCTGCCAGGTCTTTCCATACCTCGGCTGTTCGTCAGGTTTGCTGACTTGCACTCATAATAGTTAGCCAGGTACTCACTTAGTGCGTGACTTAGCTAAGGTCATAATTATCTATTGGACATTTTTTCTGACCTTTCCATTCAAAAAGATCCCTCACTTTGGTTGATAAAACAGAAACCAGTTAAATAGTTAAGCAGCCCTGCCTTCCCTCTGCAGTCCCTTTTCATATCATCTCCACCCTCCTCATTGCAATTCTCTTCCTCTTTTAACACTTCTCTTTTCCCCAATACAGCTTTAGAGCAAAACAGAACCCTTTTTGTTTTCCTTAGCATTCATTGCCAGCCTCAGCTCACTCTCAGCTTTCATATTCCCAACACGATTTTTACAGCATTGTCCTGTGTTTTTATATCGTCCTTTATTGTTGACTTGCCCCTATCTTCTATTTATCTCTTTAAAAAATGTAAATTGGTCAATGAGTTCCACGTACACAAACACATAAATATTACTTAATCTTTCTCTAAATTCTTTGAAATTTGCTCTCCTAAGATGTAAGGTACATGGAAAACTATGCCTGACTTTCCTTTCTTATGCTACAAATTTCATAATAGTATTAATTTTCACTCAAGTTTTCTATCATTTCTATCCCAGCAACAGGTTACTCCTAGGTAAGAATGAGATATAGAAGTTCCCCTTAACAGTTTCTCCAGCATTTGAAAGATAAAATTGTCACTGGGATAAGCAAAAAAACTTATTAGCTGTTTTGCTTTCTTCAGAGAGAATGCCTGCAGCTGTTCCTATCGTTACTGTTCTCAAATCTCTACGTCAGGCTTGTGATTTGTTTCCCCAACTCCTTAATTTATTGCCATTGTTGATCTTTAACCAGTACCTTTCTCTAGTTTCTCCATTTTCCTACAGGAGTATATCTTCTTAATCTGCTTTTCTATTTTGTCTCCACTACTCCCAACCCTTTATTTTTACATGTTTCTTTTGAATAAAATATATCTTTCCAACCACATTTATATCCCAGCCAGAGGATTAATCCCAAGTTTCAGTAAAATCTAAGATAGCAGATTCACCTTCATGTGTTGTTAAAAGATATACCTTGCCTGTTAGCCAGTCTTTGTGCATTTGTCTGTCATCTGAAAATGCAGATTTTTATCACTGGTTCTTTTCTTGTGATTCATCAACAATAAATTTCTGAGTATCTCTACCATTATTCTCGATGGTATCTAACTTGAAAACTATACACCAGCAGCGTTCTCTCTTCCTCTTCTTTGAGAATGGCTTTACATCTGTTACTTAGCTGGGTTTAGTGGTCCTGTTCCCCTTTCTCGTCTATCTCACTTTTCTGCCTCCCAGCCTCCTGACATAGATGAGAACTGCTCTATCCTTTGTCAGATACTTTAGCATTGTTTTTACACTGAAGGCTTTCTTCTATCTTTTTAAGAAACATTCTGTTCTGACCAATAACCTGGAAAGTGGAAAAGTCTGCCTTGAATTCCTTTACTTTCTAGAAATAAGTCCAGACTGCCTTTAGAGCATAGATTAAAAGCAATTTGGATGTGGCAGATACACCAACATTGTATACTAGTTTTCTCTATTCTCCATTCTTGCTGGAAGTAACAGCCTCAGTCCCTCATCTTTCCTGCTTGTAGCCAACCTGGGTAACGTATGTGGCAAATTTCTTGTGGGAAAACTGAAGTTATTTCTCTCATTCTCACATTATCAGCACCTTTCCACATAATTAACCTTTTTTACCTTGCAAATGTCTTAACTATAGCCAGTTTCTAACCTCTTGTCTTTTTTTTTTTCCATCTTGTCCTAACTTCCTCTCCTTCCAGGGTTCCTCCTCTTCAGATGACTTTCTTTTCTTGGTTTCTTTCAACTTAAGCTCTTCTCTTTCTTTTTCTCTGTCATTCTCCTAACATTCTTTTTTGATCCTTCCACTTGTGTGGATTGTGTGTCTTCTTCAGTTGGGGCTTTCTTCATTCATCTCTAAACTTTTTCCTTCTCTATCTTTTCTTCAAATCCTCTCAATTTTTCCCTCCCTGAATAACATATCTGATCTCCTTTAAAAATCGTCCTGGAGCCCTAAATTGGGTCTGGAAATGAAAATGGGACTGTGCTCTATAGAACACAAGCTGAGTTATGAACCTAATTCTTTTCCTCTCCCCAGAGACTGAGGTATATTAGGGGTATCAGGATTAAGCTCTACATACTGTGAAGTAAATTTGTATATTTGGGATTATACTTTTGAAGTAAAAAAAAATTCCTTTTAATAGCTCATCTGACTATTAGTGGTTAAATAGAACTGTGATGTGGGGGATCCACCACACACACACACACACACACACACACACACACACACACACACACACACACACACACTTGAAGAACACCACTGATGAAGACAGAGGTATGGCAAAGAGCCTGGATGCCCCAAATTCCCATAAGAGTAGCAGAGAATCCTCAGGGAGGGGAGAAGTATAACATACTTGGTCATCAGATGGTCAGAGCTAGAGTAAACAGCGTAACATTATAAGTGTAACCAACCCAGGTTGGTTTCGTGAATGCTTCCAACTCTGTTTAACTACACAGTAGGAGCAGATAAGAAGAATACTAGAATTAATCCAGAGTTGGGATTAGACAAGGGATAGAGAGTAATAGGACAAAGGGATGAAAGAGTTGAGATTAGAGGAAGTCATTGTAGGAATCTTAAAAATAGTTTTATTACTTCATTTTAAAAATATGAAATGCACACATTTTCATTTTTAAGAAAATTCCTGGAAATGAATAGTGAAGTATGTTCTTTATATTCTTATTTTTACCTTTCTCTCTCTTCTATCTAATAAATTATGCTTATACTTTTTATCCTGTGCTTATGAAGGCTTCTAGATGAAGAAATTGTACTTCAGGTTTTAGCATTGAAGGGTGTGAAGGTAGACACACTTCTCTCTAGGAGAATTCTTGTGTGATTATAGCATGTCATAGAACCTAACTATAAATAATATTTATGAAGCTAACAATATTGAAATTTGTAGTCTAAAATTTACATTCAACAGCTAAATTAAATTTAGGGGCTGTGGTGGAGGGGAAAGAGCAGATTATTTAAGATAACCAAGACAAAGATGCAACCTTTTTATGCCTCTCAAGACAGAAGAGGATGTGGTTTTAGTTGTTTCTTCTTAGCTTAATTCCACAAGAATGTATTGATATTTCAGAGATAAGACAATGTACAGTTAGACTCAGCCATTTTCACTTTACATTGACTTTCTGTTTTGTTTTTAAAAAAGATTTTCTAAAAATCTTATGACTATTATGTTATGCTCAAAATTTATGATAAATTATCGTACCACAGGAGGAGTTTGATTAATTAGATATAGTGAAAAACCTATATTTAGGTTCAAAAATGAATTTTTGCAAGAAGTATATTTGTGGAATACAGTATGACTCTGCTCTATCTCAAATTTCAAGTATCTTACTTATACACAAAATCAAAACTACAAAAAATGTAGGAACTTAGGCTTTTCAGACAAGCATCACTGTTCCAAAAAGAAGAAAATTAACAAATATTTTACAGTTCTCATCTGCATAACAATTAAAACACCTGAAAACTTTGCTTTAGAGATAGAAAATGACTAAGGAAATGCATTTTGTGTTTGGTGGGGGGGTGGGGGTTATAGAAGGAAGTTTGTGGTTTTCTACCTAGATGGAGCATACTCCTGAATAATGTTCTATAAAAATTTAATCTTTATGAATTTGACAAAAATCAACAATCATGAACACTTCTTCACACAAAGAAGAGAAAAAGAGTATTGTCTATGACACCATGATGAATCTCTATTCATGCAGCTTGTTTTAAATATATACATAAATATTTAATCCAACATTGTGGCACCAATATTATACTGCTCGTCTGTGTCACCTTATTAACTTCCTTCTGTTCTCTTTTGTGTATTTTAGGAATGATCCATTGGTGCTCTTTCTTTCCTTCCTTTTTCAGTGTCAATTTCACTAACATTCTTCTCCCAAACTCTCCCTGGGGTGGTGTGAGGAGGAGCATTCCCTTGTAATAAACAAACATAGAAAGATAAAAACAAATCTATATACTGGTCTTCTGTGAAAATGTCTCATTTTGTACTTTTAGTTCATCTTTCCTCTGCCAAAAGGTAGGAAGCATGATTTATCATAAATATTCTGAAGTCTTGATTGGTTATTGCATTGATTATGGTTTTTGAGTCTTCAGCTTTCTTTCTAGTTTCTAGTTTGGATTTTTTCCCCTTAAAATCATTGTATAATTTTTTTCCCTGGTTCTCACTTACCTCTGAATTAAATCATTAAACTCTTCTAGGTTTCTCTAAATTTGTCCCTTTCAATAATATCTAATGGTACATTCATATACCATAATTTCTTCAGTAATTCCTCAATTGATGGGTACCCATTTTGCTTCCAGTTCTTTCTTAAAATAAAAGGTATTGCTATAAATATTTTTGTGCATATGGGATCTTTCATTCTGTCTTTGAACTCTTGGGTATATATGCCTAGAAGTAGGAACATATGCTCAAAGGGTATGAATAATTAAGGGACTTTGGGGACTTTACAATTGAGGAAACTGAGGCAAGCAGAGGTTAAATGACTTAACTAAGGTCACATAGCTAATTAGTGTCTGAGGCTGGATTTGAACTCAAATCTTCCTGACTCCAGGCCCAGAGCTCTATCCACTGCACAACCAGCTGCCTCACCATCCTTATCAGCAAAAATGATATTAAAGAAGAGACATTGCCATCTGTTTTGCTGCTGCACCTTAAAGACCACGGCACTTTCCATTTGTATTGTCTCCTCCATTAGAATGTGAGCTTCACGAAAACCAGGACTGTTTTATTTTTTGACTTGTATTCTCAGTGCTTAGAACTTATAGTAAATGTGTAATAAATGCTTTATTCTTCCATTCATTTTTGATTTTTAAATAGATATGATTTATCATTATCATCTGTCAAGGAACTTATACTTATGCTTGCTAATGTTTGTTATATTTTGGCAACAGCCTTTTTTGTACCTATTTGATATTTTCCTCTGATTTCATTAATTCTTATTGATAAAAATCTATGATCTTTGAGGCCTTTCAGGAGGAAGATCTCAATGTAACCCTGACCTTACCCACATAGTTAACCTTAGAAATTATTTAGTATGGATGTCTCCTTCTGTTTTTCCTATGCCCCCTCTATGTCAGGTACCTCAATCCTGTAAGTAGGGATCAGGCACTAGAAGACAGAAGGAAATAGAATAGGTTTGGTCAAGTAATGCCACATTTGTTAGTTTGGAGATTTAATATTGAATCAATTCTGTATTGGTGGAATAAATCTAAATCTGGCCATAGTGTATACTTTTTTGTTATTTTTAAGCATTTTTTGAAGCATCTTTTGCTAATGTATTATTCAATATTTTGTATTGATATTTCTTAGGGATAGTATTCTATAATTTTCTCTCTCTGCTTTATCTCTTCCTGATTTTGTTATTAGAATCCTATTTGTCTCATAGAAGGAGTTTAATAAGATCCCTTTTCCTATGTTTGCAAATTATTTATGTAATATAGTTCATTATTCTTCAGTTATTTGATAAAATTAAGTTTTAAATTTCATCTGCTTTATTTTGTTTTTTTCTCCTTTGGGAATGCATTTGTGGCTATCCAATTTCTTTTTCTGGGATTAGCTGATTCCATTGCTTTATTTTTTATTTCATTAATCTGAGAATTTCATATTTTTATAAATATTCATCCACTTCATTTATTTATCAATTTTGTTCAGATGTAATTGAGAAAATGAGTTTTTAATAATTTTCTTTATTTCGCCCTTATTTGGAGGGAAGAGTAGGGGCTAATAGGGGCTAGCAACTATCATGTTCCATAGACTGTGCTAAGCACTTTACAAATATTGTCTTATTTGATCCTCACAACAATGCTGTGATATGGGTGCTCTTATTATCACTATTTCACAGTTAAGGAAACTAAGGCAAATAAGTTAAGTGATTTGCCCAGGGTCATACAACTAGTAATTGTCTTGAGCTAGATTTGAACTCTAGCTACCCTCCCCAATCCCTGTCTAGGCTTCTTACACCTTACCTTAACCATATACTCTTTGATCCAGTGACACAGGACTCCTGAATCTTCCAGGAACAAGATACTCCCTTTCTTAGTTCCAGACATTTTAACTGGCCATCCTACATGACTGAAATGTTCTCCCTCCTCATCACTGCCTATTGACTTCTCTGGCTTCCTTCAAGTACCAACTAAAATCTTACCTTCTACAGGAAACCTTTCCCAATTCTTCTTAATTTTAGCGCCTTCCCTCCATTAGTTATTTCCTATTTATCCGGTATATAGCTTGTTTTAACGTATTTGTTTGTCGTCTTCCCCATTTAACTCCTTGAGGGCAATGACAGTCTTTTTCCTTTCTTTTATGGTCAATGCCTAGCACAGTGCCTGGCACATGGTAGGAGTTTAATGAATACTCATTGCTTGTCTGCCTGACCGCTTGACTGTCTGCCTAACAAGGCTGGCAGCTGAGAGCTGCAGAAAACTCAGAGGAAACATAGGCAGATTTTACTTCCAAGAAAGGCCTGAAGGTGGCAGCAACAAGGAAAATAGCAAAGCAGCAGATGCTACGCTATAGCAACAGTTCTGTCTCTCTCTGTCTCTGTCTCTCTCTGTCTCTCTCCCTCTCACACACACACACACACACACACACACACACAGACACACACACACACACACATCTAGTTTGTAGCAACAGTTCGATAATGTCCCATACACATATGTTGAGTTAAATCAAAATGGTGTAGGCATTTGTGGGAAAGTGTAACTGTATTTTGGACGAAGATTTTCCTTATTTATTTTGCAGTGCTGTTGCTTATCTTTGGCGCTGAACTACTGTGTTTTAATCCTTCCTTTGATGTTTAGTTGCTATGTGATCGCTGTCAAATCACCTAGCTTCTCTGGAGGTCTAATAAAAAATATATTGGTGAGGGTCCATGAACTACTACTTTTGAGTTTCTAATTTACCAAAAATAGTCTTTGAACCTGGGGCTGACTTGGGGCAGGGGGGGGGATCCACAATTGAGGGTGGCCCAGGCTGTATGGAGATGAGGACTAAATTTCTGGGAAGAGTTGTTACTGTGCATTCTTCCTTGGTAACTTGACGCTTGGGGATGAGTCCCATTTCTGTTTTCTATGCTTTATAAAATATATGTTCTAGTCAAATGTTTTTGGTGGTCTTGGCTACTTACAGATAAACTGATTAATAACAACACAATTGTTTAAATTTGTTGACATGCCATTTCCAGGTTAGCTTGCTAATGACTTTGAAATAGGATGAATGGCAACAATTGCAACCAAAGAGATGGGCAGTGTGAGAAAATGGAAAGATCACTAGCTGCCTTCCTCCGATGTTTGAATCCCATATAATCTTGAGTAAGGAACTTAGCCTCCTCTTGGTCTGTTTCCTCATCTGCAACATGAATGTGTTGGATTAGATGTCCTCAGAGATCCCTTTCAGCTATCTATAATACTGTGACAGGAGACATATTCTATAGGAAATAAATTTTCAAAAACAGTTACTTTAGAAAATGTCAAGAGAGTTCAGAAACAAATTTAATTGCAGAAGTGCTCTTTCTAAGCAAATAACCATGACCTTGAGGTAACTGACTATGACTAAGTTTATCAGTTTGTATTTAGTCTGCATCCTTCAGAGGTATAGTTCCACATCCTTATTGACTCCCCTCTACAGATTCCCCTGGCAATATATATTTTGTTCCAACATTATGTTAGCTTTGCCAGGTTGGAAGTCACTAACTCACTGGCATGGTCCACTTCCTTGGGTAGTCAATGAAAGATATTTCTGAATGAAGCTTTGATTTTTAAGCAAATTTCCATTTTCATTCATGATTAGTACAAGGGACACCTTCTACAAGAGGCCTTATTTGATCTCCAACTTTGTAAATGTCTCTATATCTACAAATTGTCTCCAACTTATTAAAATTTAAATTCTAATATAAAGGGACTGGGGACTGTTTCATTTTTGTCTCCACATTCCAAGTGCTTAGCACAGAACTTGGTACATAATAAACAATAAATGCTTTCCTGCTGGATTGATTTTAGTCTTAGAGTAAAATAAATATTCTTGAACTTATTTCTTCCTTTACACATTATTGGCCCAATTCTACCTTAGGGTTATGTAATTTAATAATACCTAATAAAAATGTACATTTGTTTTCTTTGTCATTTCTTAGGAAAAGTTTTATTGTATTTGAATCAATAAGTCACAAAGAATAAATTTTGTTTCAAATATCCCAAGATTTTTTTTTCTTCAGATTCTTTTTCAAAACACCGATTACTTCCTTGTTCCTCAGGCTATAAATAAAAGGGTTTAAAAAGGGAATGACTATTGTATAAAAGATAGCAATTGGCATGTTCTTATCTCCTTCATTAACAGAACCTGGTCGAATGTACATGAAGAGAAGAGAACCATAGAATATAGAGACAGACACAAAATGGGATACACAGGTAGAAAAGGCTTTGCCTCGCCCCTCCTTGGATTTCATCCTGAAGATAGTGAAAAGAATGTAAAGATAAGAAACTAAGATAATGACTAGGGTAAAGACTAAAATTGAGCCTGAAAATATATACATCATCAGTTCATTAATATAAGGGTCCACACAGGACAGTCTGAACAATGGAATTACATCACAAAAAAAATGATTTATTCGATGAGATCCACAGAAAATTAGCCTGAATACAAAACCTACATGAACTGCAGAAGTCAGATTACCACCTATGTATGACACAATGAGCATCTGAATACAGAGCTTCTTTGACATCATGATGGGATAATGCAGTGGGTTACAAATGGCCACATAACGGTCGTATGCCATGGCTGCCAGAAGAAAACAGTCTGAAGTTTCAACCACACAAAGAAAATAAAATTGTGTCATGCATTCATAGATGGAAATCATCCTTTCCTTGGAAAAGAGGTTCACCAACATGTTGGGAGTTACAGCGCAGCCACAGCAAGCATCCATAAAAGCCAAGTTACCAAGAAAGAAATACATAGGTGTATGAAGTCGAGGTTCACTTGAAATTAATATTGCCAGTCCGACATTCCCAACAATGGTTATCAGATAGATTACAAGGAATACCAAGAATAACACGACCTTCATCTCTGGGTGATTTGTAAATCCAACGAGGATAAAGTCAGTTGTCAAGGTATGATTTTCCTCAGTCATCTTGAGTTTTTCTGTCAAAAACAGGAACTGTGTACATATTAGAATGTAACACCATACCCTCTTCTTCCCTCCTTTTTTCACCAAAAGGCACCTCTTCCCACTTCCTGTGTTGTCTCCTAAAATCTAATGCAGGTCAGGTCTAAGTATTATTCTCCCAAAAATGTCCATTTACCTGATCCATAAGATCCCCAAATTTTGAGTTCCAGGTAAAGTACCAGACTGGTTGGACATGGGCATTTAAAAAAAATACCATTTAGGAGAATAACCACCTTACCACCCACACCAAAGACTTGCCATTGAAGAACTTCTATTCTGGGTTTCCACTCTCTTGATTGGCAACTGCTTCTCCTAGAAAACTATTTCAGGAAAGCCTCAGTCAGGCTTCACTTTTCTTCTTTCTGCCTCTCATAACCAGAACCCACACCCATAACAGCAATAGGCAGCAGCCCTTTTAGGAGTAAAAACCTGCTGGAGGCCACAAACCAGCAGCACCAGTACAGCAAAGCTCTGAACTGCCAGTGCCAGGACAGACAACCCTATATCATTTGCTCCACTATAGCATATTCAAGGGAACCATTGGGGTTTATTAAATAGGGAGCGTGACATGATCAGATCTGCACTTTGGGAAAATCGCTTTAGTAGGTGAATGGAGAATGGATTGGAGTGGGGAGAGACTTGAGGTAGGAAGATCCACCAGGAGGCTATTACAATAGTCTAGGTATGAAGGGAGGATCTACACTAGAGTGCTGGCATTATAAGTGGAGAGAAGGGGATCATTTTATTTATCACAGTTAAATCTTTCAAGCTGATTTTCCTTTACATTATTGAGGCATCCTAGAAATGACTTTCCTGGTTTTCTTCACTCTATATCAGTTTGCACAAATCTTCTAAATTTCTCTGAATTTCCCTCTTTTAGCATGTCTATTCATACTTTATACTCTTTCTTTCTTGGTTCCTGAGAAGTAAAATGACTCTCTCCTGGTCACAGAGGCAAAAGCATGATGGCGAGAGGTGGGCCTTAAAACTGCGTATTTTCAAATGTTTTGAGTTTTGTGGCTTTGAAATATCCCAAGAATTATGAGTCATATCCAAATTCTATTCAATTCTCAATTGCCTAACAATGACATGAAAGTGCCTATAGCAATAGCATCTATTGTCCTTCTTAATGCAGGTCTTGAAAGGTTATAGAAACACTAAATGTCCTAAGATTCATTTGTCTTACTACCCACGGAATTTTTTCCAAATTATTTGTAAATGTTCTTTTCAACCTAAACAGCATTTTGCAGTAACATTATTAGATAAGTTTATGTATCACTATAAAAGGAAGATCTTCCTTTAGCATGTTCTACTTTGTCTTTCAAATTTAAAGGTACATCCTTATGGTCTAATTTTATTGGCTCTGATGGAAAAAAAAAAATCAACATTCATACTCTTTATGATAGTCAAGATTTGAGTTAATTTCTCTTATCGACCAGAGGCATTATATCCTAATGGATGAAGACCTAGTATTGGAGTCAGTTGGGCTTGTTTTCAAGTTGACCCCTAGTGACTGCAGGTCACAGAGGAAATCATTTGGCATTTCAGAGCCCCAACCTCTCTAAGACTAAGTTGTAACAGAGGGATCAATCTGCACTGGTAGAGGGAGCTTTCTTATTGAAAGGTCCATATAGCAATGAAAACAAATTTAGTCCAAAAGAAGTTTATCATTTCAATTGTCATTTTCATAGAGCCTAAATCCTTTTTAGCATATTGTCATATGCAAGCTTTTCTATTTCTTTGATCACTGTAATTGTCCTAAAAATGTTTGCCCGATCTATTATGTCTTTCTTAGAGATCAGTGACATTAAGTACCCAAGGTATTTGGTTCCTAGTGAAACATAATGACCTGTCTGCTCTCCTTCCAGTGTCCTTCTTTATTGTATTCATTTAAATTTTTGGATTCAGAATGTACTAACCAATATTAATCTTTAAGTAACCCTCTGTAGGATCAAACATCTCATAAGTATGACTAGGATAATTGTTCATTACATGCATTACCGTACATTTATCCTCTCTAAGACTCATCTTCCCCTTTTGCTCACTCAGGTCATATTTTCTTTCAATTCATTCCTGGAATTAAACACAGACTGTTTGAAAGTCTTGATTTTACTTCTCTAATATCTAAAAACAAAGAACAATCCTCAAAATATTTTCAAGATTTTGAAAAGAAAAAAATGGAAATATTGTTACTACTTCATATTAGGGAATGCCTGCTAAAGATACAAGGTATGAAACTGTAAATGATTATCAATTTTTTATTTGTTTGAAAGTCAATATTAAATTGTCTTTTTTAAAACATAATACCTTCCTGAAACCCCATTACAATACCCAGTATTCAGATGAGTTAAGACTGATTAACATATGTGCTATTTTTAGTCACTTTCTTAGAAAAGTAAATTACCAATATACCTTGTCAAGTGAATACTCCACTGGTTTTCAGAATTGGTCAAGCTGCATAAGAATTCTGGGTATAGTGCCCACAGTCCAAATGGGGAATTTTGATTTTAGGAAAGTCTCAAAGAATTGATAACAAATCTTTTCAAACTGTGAGAAACTAAAAGAAGTTGAGGAAATAAGTCTTTCTGAATATTAGCATTTTAGTAAAAATAAATTTAAAAAAACTTTCTCTCACCTAAATTTCCTTGAAGAGGATTTTGTAATCATTGACTGTTTACTAGATCATTAGTTCTTGGCACCAGAATATACAGAAATAAATTGTGGGCTCTGAAACTTTGAGGATATGAAGAATGAGAATGCGGGGGACTCTGAGTACATCTGCCAATATCTCAATGACATTAATTCTGTTACTATCCAAAGCAAGTTATAATTTTCTTAACAATTCAAAAGGGATTCCCTTGCAGTTGACATTAGAGTATTTCTATAGGGTGTGGTAAACTGAGAGAGCCAATCTCCAAAACATGACAAATGAACCAAATTGGGATTAATTAAATGTAACCTTTGAGGTACTGGGATTAAAGTAAATGCCCATTACGCAAGGTTGTATAAGGGCTATGTTGTTTATTTCAGTTTAGTCTCAGACTTTTTTTTTTGGTATCCCTAGTTCAGTTCCTGGCACATAGTACTTAATAAACATTAGTTGACTAACTTTTTATCTTCTTCAATCTTATTGGAAATTGCAATGAGGAGAAAATGTGCACTGTATTCTTATTCTATTATAATTTTGTTTTTCTGTGTAGATGTTTTGATTCCTTAACAGAGGATCTTTAATTTCCCTTTTTATAAGCAGCATTATCCTCATCCTGATAGATCAAATGTGTATAGCCCTTTAAGGTATATAAAGCATTTCCTCACAACTGTGTGATATAGATCAAGACTTCTTAAACTTTTTCCACTCATGACTCTTTTTTGACCAAGAAATTTTTATGTGGCCCTAGACATATAGGTGTATAAAATAGGTATGCAAACCAAATATTTCCTCATAATAAATCAGAAAGAAATTGAGTTTAAAACAATCCTTTGATATACATATAATTTTACCATTTATTAAAGATGAAAGCAAATTTGCATCCTCATGAGATGGATGTGTTTCTTCATTTGCAAGTAAAAACTTTTCATGGACAGTAACAAATTTCTCAAAACATTGTTTATCTTTATTTGAAGATTTTAAGCAGTTCAAAATATCCCTTTGACTTATTGCGGTATGCTACATGCTTGGTATTAAGATGTTATCTTAGCTTGTCTGCTCTCTGCAGTCAAAACTTCATTACAAATTAGGCACAAAGTTTTTTCCACAACATCATCATTACTAAAAGTAAATCCATATTGCAGAAATGATTCAACGTATTTTCTTTTTCTTCTCAATTTAGGTGCATTTCAACCTGGTAGGAAAAACTCTACCGCATTATCATCAGTATTTTAAACTCTTCTTTCTAAATTTAATCACTTATATATAACCAAAAATATTTTTGTTCTAAAATATAAGTAAATATTGCTAACAATTTCTCAAATAAAATTAGTTTTTGGTTGTTGCATCTTCAGAAAGCTTTTTTTCACAAATTTTTTGCAACCCACCAAATTCAACTGCAAGACTGGGGTCACAACCCATAGTTGAGGGGATAGATAGTGCATTTATTATGCCCATTTTGTTGATAAGAAATTTGAGGCTCTGAAGCTATAATTATCTTTCCCATAACCTCTCTATTGATAATTCCTGATGTAAAATTCAAACTCAGATTTGCTGTATAGATCACATCATATAGCCTCAGTTTTAGCCATCTTAATAAAACTTCAATTATAATTTCTTGAAGATGTTCAATCTTATCACAAAATGATTCATCAGTCCTTCTAGCATTTAAATACTATTCCTATGATGAACAGTGGAAAATCAGGATTTTGAAAAAGTCCAAAACTAGCACATTAAAAAAATTCTTTTTGATTTGAAATAATCTTAAGATTTCTTTTAGCTTTTGGTCCAATGCTTACACTAATTTCAAAGACTGGTGATGAGTCATAAAATGGGTAAATACTATGTTTCTAATGACTCGGAAACCAAAATGAATAACAAGAAGAAATATTTGACGAATTCAGAACCATTCTAGACTCTTATTGCAATGTTTCTGAAATAGGTGAAGGGATCTGTTGCTTCAAGAGAAAGTTCTAAGGCATTATAGAAATTGGTGTTTTTGAGCTCTAAAAGAATTTTTGGGATTACCTATTCTCCTTTGCCTTCTGAATTCTTCACCTGGACAATGTCAAACAGCCTTCAAGATGTTTAGTGATTCACTGAATGGATACAGGTGGATTTGTTGGTCATATTGGTCCTCCAGTGTAGTGCTGAGATTTTTTGTTTTAGTTTTTGGCAAAACTCCTCCCTTGGTCTGCTTTGTTGAAATGTCTGCAGAGTCCACTTTGAGAAATACTGTTCTAGAGTTGACAAAGTACTTTTTAGGGCAGCATTCTTCAGAGGTGGTAAGCTCTTTGCTAGTACTATGGTGTCTTAACAATGGCATATTCATAGGTTGTCATCCAGAGGTGATTCCTTCTTTTTTGTTTTGCCTTATCAGCCTGCAGTTAGACTTGAAAAAACAAGATTCCTACAGAATGATGTATTAACTATAGTATGTTTACAGTGACTATAAATTGATATGTTTATACAGCTATCTCACGGATGCTAAGTGCACAATTTTACAACTGTGACATTCTATAACCTAGACACAAGTGGATGCCAGGCATGCAGCCAAGCCATCCTTATATTTTGAATTGTTCTTTATTTTTAGAGTTATTAAAGACGGTAGTACCCTCTGCCTGAAGTGGCATCTAGAATTCATTCTAAAGAAGCCCTCTGCCAGTCAAATTTTTAAATCAGCTTGACAAACATGTATTAAGTCTGTGTTGGTGGTAGGGAAGATCAAAAGTTCAGCTAGTTTCTGCCCTCACAGAGGGCAGATTACATGCTGTAATCTTCTATATTTATTGGATAACTCAAATAGTCTTGTGGTCATGAGAATTAGGATTGCAAGCCAACCCCCCAGCTTTAATTCAATCTAACCTGGAGTCTTCCCTTCCTTGTGATAAAATGTAGATGCCCCTTTTGATTTTTTTTTTTTGCCTTTTGGAGGGGAAGGCAGGACAATTAGGGTTAAGTGACTTGCCCAAGGTCACACAGTTAGTAAGTGATAAGTGTCTGAGGCCAGATTTAAAGTCCGGGCCTCCTGACTCCAGCGCTGGTGCTCTATTCAGTATGCCACCTAGCCGCCCTGACCCTTTTGAGTTTGAAAGGTGCCAGCATGTTTCCCAGTGTTGCTATCAGCACAAGTATATTGTCAACAGATTTTCATATAGTAACATATGTGCCAATAAGTGACCATCCTAATTACACACCTGCTTCCACTGTGCACCTGTGACTGCCATACAGCGAGTGATTGATTACCTTCCTGTAGGGAGAAGTAAGAGCTACTTGACTCCTGCCAGGATTGCATTGTATAGGTATTTGTATATGATTTGTATAGGTTTGTATATGACTGTATGGGTATATTGTATATGATCATCTACATAAATTTTATATGTACAATAATTTTCTATTTTATATATCAGGTAAATATTTGTAAGAGTTATACTTACATGAATGATATCATTATAATAAGTACTAATATATTTTTCACATTTTATTGCCTGAATAAAAACTGTTTCTCACTGTTGAGAAAAAAAGATCTTTAGGTGGTACTGACATTGGCAAGAGTTGTAGTGATTATTATATCCATAAAAAAGGTCATAGAGGAAAAAGGTTGAACCATTTCTCTGTAGGAGATGATTTGATTGAGTCATCTATGCAAAAGCAAATAGGTTTCATGCTGGTATAAAATCGTTACGTGCTATAGTTGTAAGGGTATTATTACCTGACTTCTCTCTATTAAAATCTTCAGACCTCAGAAAGCCGTGGTCCTAGGACCAATACACAGGCATGCCTAAGGAACTAAGAAATAGCCCGGAAATTGTAATTAAGGATGTCAAATCCTGCTTTTGTTCTCTGTACCTGAGACTGTAGGAGGCACATCTACCACACTTGACTTTCTACTTCATTTTAACATAGTATTCACTTTTCAATGATCTCATTCTCTATCTGTTCCCTACAATCAATCAAGTAATCAATTAATATTTATTAAGTCCTTTCTTTGCTCCAGGAACTATACTAAGATTTGGAGCTAGAGAAAAATAGAAATCAGCGCATGCCCTCAAGGAGGTTACATTTTTAACAAGTGAAACAGGCACTTAGAAAGCTGTATAGCAGCAGCTAGTGGCTATCTTTATAGAGATACAGAGGTATGTAGAGTAGTAGTCAGGTTTTGCAGTGGATAGAGCTCTGGACTCAGAGTCTGTAAGACCTGACTTCAGATCTAGCCTCTGACACTTACTAGCTATGTGATCATGGGCAAGTCTTAATTTCTGTTTGCTTCAGTTTCCTCATCTATAAAATGGAAACAATAATCGAGTTTGCCTCCAAGAGTTGTTGTGCTGGTCAAATGAGAGATAATAAGGGTAAAATGCTTAGCACGAGTTCCTGGCATATAATGAGCACTAAATAAATGTTTTTTTTAAAAGTGTGCATTTTATAAACATGCACATAGAGAGCTACCTTTATAAGAATTAATATTTTTATTAATGCATATATTTACATATTTGTATATATTCTTTAAATACCTTATATG
Organism: Pseudochirops corinnae; assembly: GCA_028646515.1. Classification (NCBI taxonomy): domain Eukaryota; kingdom Metazoa; phylum Chordata; class Mammalia; order Diprotodontia; family Pseudocheiridae; genus Pseudochirops; species Pseudochirops corinnae. The sequence goes on along the minus strand of CM053591.1, from coordinate 40,029,127 downwards.
TACAAGTACCTATATATGCCTTTTTACATGCACTTATACAAATAAAGGTATACATACACATATATGTACTTGTGTATATGTATGTGTATACACAAAGAGACAGATGAGAGAAATAGATACATACACAGATACATAGACTGATATGAAATATACAAGGTAGATATAAGTTAATCTTGTATCTTAAGTCTTAATTATTGGATATCCAGTTCCTTGTTCCAGGTCTTGTTCCTCTGAGCTTCCTCTAATATGAAGGATGGGTGATGACTCATAAATAGTAAAAGGTGACCGATGTATTTAGAATGATACAGAGACCCAAATGAATATCCTTTTGCCCAAGACTTCAGGAAATTCAAAGCCTGATTTATTATACAAGACTTCATTGGGGCATATAAAACATATGAGAACACAGTAGTACACAGGGAAAGCTGCTTAAGAAATTCCAATTCTAGGAGGGGCAGAGCCAAGATGGCAGAGTAGAAACAGCACTTCTGGGCAGATCCGGATTCTACCTCCTCTAATATATGTAAAAAATGACTCTAAACAAACTTGAGAGCTACAAAACCCACAAAGTGACAGAGAGAACAAATCTCCTGGTGAAGGAAGCCCAGAAAGCCAGCAGGAAGGGTCCCTCACAGTGTGCTGGGAGTGGAGCACAGTGCCACCTGAGCCATGGTTTTAGCCCCAGAGCAGCCCGAACAGCCACAGTTGGAGCAGCCTTCATGAGAGTAAGTCACCAGCAGCTGTAGCGGTTTCCAGACTTCGCAATACATAAATGCCAAAGACAAAATAAAATGTCAGTATGGAACTTGGCTGGTCCAGAGGAGGATAGAACAGTGTGGTATGGCTGCTACCCCTAGAGCGAGGAGCAAAGGGGGTGCAGTGTCTGCAGCCGCTGCCACATGGCTGCTTCAGAGCTCCTGGCCTGCAGATCGTAGGAGGACCAAGCTACCATTCAGAGGTTAAGTGTTCTTGCTTTGACTGCTTGGATCTGGATCACGGACTTGGGTGGTGGTCCGGGGGTGTGTGACCAGTGAGCCAGAGCATGTGGGGGCTGTAGAGAGGGCACCTATTTAACAGCTCTGGCAGCTGCAAAAACCCCAGCAATTTGGGACATAGCCTTCTCCATTCTGGAAGCAGAGTTCTACCATGGCAAAGAACTCAAAAGTCAAGTAACTGGCTGCCAATATGAGCAAGCAACTGAAGCACAAACAGATGATAGAGTCCTTATTTGGGGACAAAAAAAATCAAGGCATGGAGCCTTGGAAGAAGGAAGAAGGAAGAAGATACTGAAGGCAGAACCCCTGCATCAAAAGCCTCCAAGAAAAATATGAAATGGTTACAGGCCATGGAGGAGCTCAAGAAGGAGTTTGAAAGTCAAGTAAGAGAAGTGGAGGAAAAATTGGGAAAAGAAATGAGAATGATGCAAGAAAATTATGAAAAGCAAGTCAACAGCCTGCTAAAGGAGACCCAAAAATACACTGAAGAAAATAACACCTTAGAAATAGACTAACTCAAATGGCAAAAGAGGCCCAAAAAGCCAATGAGGAGAAGAATGCTTTAAAAAGCTGAATTTGCCGGATGGAAAAGGAATTTTAAAACCTCACTGAAGAGAATAACACCTTCAAAATTAGATTGGAGCAATTGGAAGCTGACTTTATGAGAAATCAAGATACTATAAAATAGATCCAAACAAATGAAAAAATAGAAGGCAATGTGAAATATCTCAGTGGAAAAACCACTGATTTGGAAAATAAATCCAGGAAAGATCATTTAAAAATTATTGGACTACCTGAAAGCCATGATCAAAAAAAGAGCCTAGACACCATCTTTCAAG
>CM053591.1:39975952-40021273 GCA_028646515.1 Pseudochirops corinnae | reverse complement strand
ATGTGAAAGTATTTGCAGATCCTATACATGATTGCACGCCACCATGGGAGGGGGGGGGAGGGAGGGGAAAAAAATCTGAAACTCAAGTGATTGTGGAACCGAATCTTGTAAATTAAAAGTAAATGAGCAAATAAAAAAAATAAATAAACTATTGATTTACATTTATAAGTCAGCACTTCCTCTGGGCTACTTCCCCAATTGGCACTCACATGTGAAGGGGGGGGGGTCACATAAGGCAGCTACTACTCCCAGGTTCTAAGTTCTATTAGTTTACTCTAATAGGTGAGTCTGTGCTCCAACTGTTATGCAACATAAACCTCTCTAGTTAATACTTCCAAATCACAATCAACCAGTAGGCACAATTAGCACTTAGCAAAGACATATACTAAGATGGAATAGTAAGAATAATATCTACAAAGGTCTTACAACCCAGAAACTTGGGGCATACTCTCCTGCTAATATGCACAGCTTCTGTGGGAAGAATGAGCACAAACTTATCATACTGCATAATGGGGCACACATGTAAGAAACACATATGACCAAAGATACTCCTTCTTCCAAAAAAGATATTCCTTCTTCCTGGGAAGGCATCTTAAATTTTCTGAGTCACAACATCACTACTGTTGGGGTGGGAAATGTTTAAGTAACTGGCCTCCAAGTTTCTGTTCTTCTCTATAGGTTAAATCTTTGTTGTCAGTACTATCTCTCTTTTAGAGTCAAAAGTCAGCTCTTTTCTTTGCTTCCAAAAGTCCCACTCCTTGAAACTATTCTGGTCCCCACTAACCATATATCTGAATCCATGCCTGCCTGGACAATGTGTCTGTACTCTTTCAGTTGTGCCTTGAATTCTCTGAACTGACTCTGCTAATACTGAATGGGGTGTGCTTTTCTCAAAGAGCAACTCGTTGATGTGAGGGAAGAAACAAAATCTTCTCTTTCCTTCACCTATATCCTCCCCCCACCAAAAGGTGAAGAGCTAGGTTCTTCCCCAGACTACCGACTCTTTAAATCACCCAATTCACCAACTTGGGATACAAAGAGAAACAATAAGTAAAGGGATAATCTATGAATTAGAAAATAAAATTTAGGCTAGATTACAGATTAAGAGAAATAATGAGGAGGACAAAACAGAAAATCTTATAATATGTTACACTAAATCAAAGTTACCAAAAAATTATGGATTATAGGGAAGAAAAAAGAGGGAAGGATTTGAACTACTCACTTATCAGTATGGGGAAAGAGAAGAGATAAAGAGGAGCAGAAATAAATAGGTAATAAAATTAATTAATAAACAATTTTAGTAAATTCAAAGAAAAGAGTGTAAACTAGACAAATAATAATGAGGTATAAGAGAGAGTCTTTCAAATACATATATAAAAGTAGTGTGAGCAAACTAAGTACCCAGATAAAATGTTGACCAAAAGAGAAGAGGGGATAAAATGAAAGAAATTATTGGAGGAAAAAAAGTCCAAATACCATAACTTTAAATGTGAATGGATTAAAATCCCATAAAATAAAAGAAAGTGCTCGAATGACTAAGAAAATAAAACTGAGCATTCTTTTGTATTATTAGCACTTGTAGAGAAAATTCTGGAAAAATTTGACTCTTTTTATCATCCAAGGGGTTGTTATTTCTTGTTTTGCCATAGAGTCCTGTATTTTCCCAACTCCTAAGGCCTTGGTTCCATACTTATCATTTCCCTCTTTCCCTTTCTATTGATTTATTCTCCTGGTCCTTAAATTGCAACTTTACCTTGACCCAATCTTTTGCTTGACCTCCTGCTCTCCTTTTCTTCATTTCCTTTCACTATCAAACTTCTATACCTGTTGCCTCCATTTACTCAATACTCATCTTTCTATATTCTCCATTATTTTCCAACTCATCTGTGAGATCACAAACACAATTTTAGAGTTGCAAGAGATCTTAAACCTTATTTTGTCTTGCCCATTCATTTTACAGATAGAGAAACTAAGAGTTAGAGATGTCAAGTGAGTGGTCACAAAGTTGGTTAATGACAGAAAATGGAAACTCAGGTCCTCTCACTTCTAGTCCATTGCTTTTCCCATTATATGATACTGACTCTTCCTCTGATTCTGACTCTTGCAATGACTCTTTCCCCTCCTCCTACTATCTTACTGTGAGAATACTACAAAGTGCAGTCTTGGTCTTCTGTGTTTTTCTCAATTCTTACCCTTAGATAACTTACTGATTTTTCTGTCTCCAATTATTGTTTTGTTTGGATAGGCTTCATATTTTTCCACTAATTCTAACATGACACCCAAGCTCCAGTAAATCAATCAAAAATAATTTGCCTTGCAATCTAGAATATGCATTACTTAATCTATCTTATTTTCCCAACGTTATCTCTCCTCCAAAGCCCTTCTGTGCTTTCTTCTGACATCAAAAGAGAGCAAACAAGGAAGTTCTCCAAAATGTTGGAGTATCCCTTGTTGGTAAACTTAAGGGAAGACATGAATGAGAGTCACATAGGATAGATAGGCACAGATGGGTTAAGATCTTCATATTTATAGTATAAACACTCCACTTTGGCTTTGTATGCTCTGCTGCCTCCTCTCTCCCTCTTTAAATCTGACTTGTTTTTCAAGGTCCAACTCAATCTTTCCAACGATGTCTTACCTAATTACATTTGTCCACACTTACTTTTTCTTATTTATAATCCTGTTTAAATGTTGTCTGTACTCAATGTACCATCTGGCACATGTTCACATATTATCCAGCATTGTTTTCTTTTTCATGTGTATATATCTCCCCACACCCCAGTTTGAATGGAGTGGTAATTTCTGGACATGCCTTTTTTCTGTTTCCTTCCCACTGACTTTTAATACATAGTAGATACTCAACGAATATTTCTTGAATTGAATTGTAGGGGATGTTTACTATTTTTAACTGCTGAATATAAATTTTCAACACCAAATTTATTGTCTTTCCACATAGTTACAAATGAAATATTTTACATTGGACTCAGTGAGATTTGAAAGTTTTTCTTTTTACTCACTAAGCTGTCAATCAGTGGCATGTGGGGGAAAGATTTCTTGAATTTATTGACATATTAAGGAATGGTTTTTAAACTGGCCATTAACTTAATTCATACAAAAACATACAGGCTGCATTATAGTCTCAGGCTCATGTCAGCCATAGTCTGATAAAATGACATTACCATATTAGCTTAGAAATAAGTGTCATCATGGAATCCCAGACACAGATATCCTATAAGAGGGAAGCAGAATTTTTTATATGAAAATTCACTTCCAAAAGCACTAGTCTGTTGAAAAAGTCAAATCAAAAAACATTTATTTATTAAGTGCCTACTATGGACCAGGCAACATGCCAAGTTTTGAGGATACAAAAAGAGGTAAAAACAGTTTCTGTCCTAAAAGGAGCTTACAATCTAATGGGCTCAAGAGAGAAAAAGGGAAGAGAGAAGATCAGGACAAATTCTAACTGCAGTGAGGTATTTTCTGAGAAAACAGTGATAATATGAACATCAATAGAAAAGCTTGCTTTTTTACTTGCTATTAATTCTAAATCCTGCTGGGATATGGTTCCACATATTTTTGAAAAATTTTTGTTCAATTGATTCCACTTTCCAGAGCTAACTAATTCTGGTGATAGGCCAACTTTTTCAGCTTGGTAATCAGTAACTCTCCAATGCATTTCATTTCCATGGGTTAATTAATCACTTGACTCCTGAATAGTTGTCATGATCTTGAAACTTTAATATCAAGCCCAATATATATATGTATATATATATATATATATATATATATATATATGTACACATATATATAAAATGTCCAAATATCTAGCACAATCATACATGTTCATGAAATCCCTTCCTCCTTTATTCACATTTGCTCAATTTGATCTTATGATTATGTAATAATGTTTCTCATCCAAAACATGGATTTGTTATTTTCTTTGTGTTACTTTCCATAACACAGATTTTTAATACCATACTTAATCTAATGAGATACAGAGGATGGATTTTATTTCAAAGTATCCCAAGACTCTTCATAGTTTTTTTCAGAGCCCTGATTACTTCCTTATTTCTCAAGCTACAAATAAAAGGACTTAAAAAGGGAATTACTATTGCGTAAAAAATAGCAACTGGAATATCTTTATCTCCCTGTTCAACTGAGTCTGGTTGAATACACATGCAGAAGATAGAACCATAGAATATTAATTAAGACAGACACAAAATGAGATGCACAGGTAGAAAAGGCTTTGCCTCATTGCTCCTTAAATTTCATTCTAAAGACGATGTAAAGATAAGAGACCAAGACAGTTGCTACAATGAAGATTACTATTGAACCTGAAAAGATAAATATTATCTACTCATTGATGTTGGCATCAGTACAAGACAGTTGGTAGAATGGAATAAGGTCGCAGAAGAAATAGTTAATTTGGTTGGAGCTACAGAAAGTTAATCTGAATAGAAAGTCAAGATGAATTATAGAAGTTAAGTTGCCAATTACATATATCCCAATGATCTGAATGCAGAGTTTCTTTGACGTTGGAATGGGAAGAAGCTGTAACATGTACAGCATTCACACCCCAGTAATCCATCTTGGCAGATGGCCTAAAGCAGATTGAGGGTGACTGACAGGTCTCACACCTGTAGGTAAGTTAAGGAGATATCTACCCCAAGCACTTAAAGACTTCCCCCAGCAGAAGGAGCAGATGAGAACAGTTTGTTCCAGCAGTCATGAAGGCTCCTGAAGCTATGAGGCATTTAGAGCTTAGTCAGACATCAAAGGTGCCAAGGACATCCACTGCATCCTAGGCCATTGCCAGTGGTCTTGACTTTTGTCCTGCCATTGGATTTCAATGACTCTGGAAGAGAGAGAGAAGCTGACAACTTTTTGCAATTCTGCCTCGATGAACTCTAATTCATATGCAAGTCAAGACATCACTCCCATGTCACTGGATCTCTTAGAAAGCCAAGAATAAACAATGAACAATAAACAGAGATATGAAGGTTGATGATAATTAATAAATACTAAGAGGTAAATGATGTATTTAGAATGAAACAAAAAGCTCTGAGGGGAAAAAACCAACTGTAGAATAGGCCAACATTATAAACATCAGCCCAGAGCTTCTACTTCCTCTGAAAGCAGCCCTAAGATGGAAGAGAAGATAATGCAATCCTCAGAGCTGTTGCTTATTACTGCTACTTGCTGACCCCATATTCAATTGTCCTGGTTTCCTCATTATATTTCCCAATGATTACTATCCATATGTTGTGAAAGTTACTGAAAAAATGGAATTATTTTATGCCGAATTTTAAATTCTTAAAACTACTCTTTTCAGAAATTTATTTACTTGTTTAAATTTACATAGGAATAGGTCCTTGAAATCGAAGCACCTAATCATAGAAAAAGAATTGATAACGAGATGTCAAACTAACTGTAAAAATGAGACAAAATGGCTTTTATAGGAGGTGCAAGTAAGTCCCAAGTGAATCAGAAGGGAGCAACTTTATTGGATACATAGTAATTAACCATTCCTTCAGACTATTCTTAAAAGACTGCTGTTTGAGAAATTGAGGTAGTGTTGGCAAGGTGATATCTAATTAAATGAGATGACCAACACTTTTTTTCCCTGCCCACTTCACTTCTTGCTAAAATTCAGATCCATTCTAGTTACCCTTTGGCCACTTTTCTATCCCATTTTCCTATTAAAGTATAAGCCCCTTGAGAGTTTGGAACATGATTAAATTAATCTCTGTATCTACAGTATGTAGCATAGTGCTTCCTATATAATAGGCACTTTTAAAAAATTTTGTAAAATTGATCCAAACACATTAATGGGATAAAATGGAAACTTACAGGCATATTAATTGTGAACTATTTGTGACTATCTTAAAGGGATATAACAAGCAGCTTCTCATCCCTTGACATGGACTTTGGGTCACTTCTTGACTCTTAGACTGAGTCTGAGGCTCTGAGCACGGTGTGTTGCTATACTTGTGTATCAGTCTACAACTGCAGGGAATGTAAATATAGGTTTAGAATGCTAGAGGAAACAAGTGATGGAGGGAGAGTAGGCTAAAGAGAGCATTAAGGATGCCTCATTATTGCTAAAGAGAAAGCACAGTCAAGGAAGTTGTTACTAACTATATGTAGAGGCACGGAACAAGTTTGTGCTCATTCTTGTGTCTCACACGGTCACTTTGTGGGAGTTCTGGTGCATTCATTCCATAGTTCAGCTTGTTTTGTTCATATTGTTTTGCAAGCTGGACTATTGGTTTATTCATCTCATTAGCCTAGTTTATACACTTCAAGATGTTACTAAATAGTGCAACCTAGTCTATGAGCTTGATGAAGATGTTACTAAATAGTGCGTCTGTAGTGTCAGATAGACTGTGTACTTTCAGTATATGCAAATAAAAAGCAATATTTCCCCATAAAATTACCATAGAATCAAAGATTTAGAGTTAGAAGGGAATTTAGAGTCCATGTAGTCCCAACCTATCAAATTACAGGTAAGAAACTTGGGTCCAAAGAGGTTAAATAATCCTTATTCTCCCTCTGTAACATACTCCATCACTTTCTGTGTGACATTCTGTGGCCAAAACAAAATAAATTCACCTGAGCTTTGGTTTCCTGTCTATTGTATATGGATAATCATATTTCCATTGCCTGGGTCACAGGGTGGTTTTGAGGAGAACATTTTGTAAATGGTGAAACATAATCCATCAATATATCAAGCATCTGTGATTTTCTCACTCTAGAAAACCCCTCCTTAAACCGTAATCTAGCTGGCAAATCTTGGTAATTTTCATCAGATTCAACAAAACTGAATGATTTCTCCATGGTTCCATAGTGCCTTATAAGTATAAATTGTTATTTATTATTTTTTCTTTTAATTCTTGGTCTGGGGCCTCATAAAGGATGAATTTGTTTGCTTCTAGCATACAACAGAATTATCTCTTCATTAGAATCATAGATGATGTGAGTTGAACTAAACTTGAACTAAACTCAACTAAACTTATGTTCAGTACATAAAGCAGTCTTGCTCAACTCTTGTTCAATCAATCATGCACATTTCCAACATAATTTATTTACAAAGTCTTTCTTAAAACATCTACTTTTTTTTTTTTTTTTACCAACTTTTAAAATAGAAAGACTTCATGATGTAGTGGGTGGAGAGCTGACGATGGAGCCAGGATAATACAGATTTAAGGTCTCCCATTGACATAGGTTGTAGGATGCAAAACAAGTCATTTAACTTCCAAAATGGGATGGCTTGTATCGTCAGAGGAAATTCTTCACTTAAAGGCATTTTTTTAAAGTTGTGAAATCACAGATCTGCTTAAAAAATTATTAATAAAAAAGAAAAAGATGGGTCACACAGTTTTCTCTTTAAATTATTTTATTGTAAGACACTGTCTCAGATTTTTTTCAATCTTGCTTCACTTTCCATCAGTTTGGTTTTCATCTTCAGTTTCCATATGCTTGGTTTTCACTCAAGGAATATAATGCCACAGTCCCACCCCACTCCTCTGGGGATGAACACATCACATGGTATATTGTCATCATACAGATTGACTCAATTTTTGATACTCAATACCTTCTCAGCACCTTTAGTTGCTTGTCCCCTCTGACTGGAGGGTTGGCAGATGAAGTAATTATTTCCTTCCTAAACCTTTATTTCTGGAGAAAGAACAAGTCTTTATACAGAACTGGAACAATGAGGAGAAAGAACATTCTAAGAATGGAAGACAGCCAGTGAAAAATGCCTAGAACTGAGAGATGGAGGGTCTTGTTGGTGGAATGGTAAAATAAGAAGGCCAGTATTACTGGATCGAGGAGTCCTTACCTGTGTAAACTGAGCCCCAAAGTCACTGGTTTGAGACCTTCTTTATTGGTGGAGATCAGTGTCTCATGCTTTGATGAGCTTGTTATATGCATACAGATTGACTCAGCTTTTGATACTCAATATCTTCTCAGCACCCTTAGCTGCAAGTCCCCTCTGACTGGAGGGCTCATGGGCCTCCTCTTTATTATTATTCCATTTTTCATCTGTATCTCTCCACAAACATGTTAAGCCCCAAGTCAGGTACTCCTTGAAATCCTTCCTCTTTTCAGCTCCTTTTTATGTATTTAATTATAATTTTTATGTATTTAAATTATAAACTCCTTGAGGAGGTGGACCATCTTTCTTTTTCTTCCTGACCAGAAAGCAGAGATCATAGACAAGAAAGCAGAATAGGCTACTGAAGCTTGTCCTTCCAAATAATCCAGGGGCACATTCTTGTTGGTCCTAGAGATAGTAGTGTTAAGGAGGCAGTGGAAAAACCTCCTGACCCAAGTTATAGTAGCTGGTGTAATGAGAATAAGTTCTATTACTTTAATGAGATAGTCTCTCAACTTAGCATTATTATTTCCATTTTGTTTGAAATTTACATTTTATGATTGATTGAGTAAACCATTTTTTCTATAAAGTTTTACAAATAAATTATAAATTTTTTCTATCAATTGTTTTCAACAATAAGATAATATAGATAATATAGAGCCAGCTAATACAGAGTGAAGTTCTCCCACTGAAAGCAAAGTAATTCAATTCAACCAAGGGAGTCCTAGACCTCACCCAAGGGGAAACTCTTCACAGTCTCTAGCGTAGCAGGCTGGGAATAGCCACATGATGAAGACTGTTAACTCCTCTCATGTCAACTTCTTCCCAGAGACTTATTCTCCCTTCACCAACCTAAAGTGGAATCAGCTGCACTGTCTCAAATCTGGAAGCTAGAAGTGCCTGAAGTTACTACAGAGAATGTCATCACCCCTCATGAAAGCATGGGACATTGATCTCTACCAATAAAGAGGGTCTCAAACCAATGGCTCTGGGGTTTACAAAAGTAAGGACTCTTTGATCTAGTAACCTACTTATTTTACCATTCATTACTCCAACAAGACCCTCCCCCCCATCTCTCAGTTCTAAGCATTTTTCTCTGGCTGTCTCTCAGTCTTAGAATGCTCTTCCTACTCACCCCTGCATCCTGGTTTCCCTGACTTCTTTCAAGTGCTAACTGAAATCCCATCTTCTATAGGAAGCCTTTCCCCACCCTTCTTAATTCTATTCTCTCTGTCTCTCTCTGTCTCTCTCTTCTCTCTCTCTCTCTGTCTCTGTCTCTCTCTCTGTCTCTCTCTGTCTCTCTCTGTCTCTCTCTCTCTCTCTCTCTCTCTCTCTCTCTTTTCTGGAGAGGGGAAAGAAGGGCAATTGGGCTTAAGTGATTTGCTCAAGGTCACAAGGCTAGAAAGTAAGTGTCTGAGACCTAGTTTGAACTCAGGTTCTCCTGACTCCAGTGTAGGTGCTCTATTGACTGCGCCACCTAGCTGCACCCTGCCTTCTCTCTTTTAATTCTTTCTTATCTTTCCTGTACATAGTTATACAAATTTGTTTGTCTGTTGTCTCTCTCATTAGATTGTAAATTCCTAGAGGCCAAGATCTGCCCTTTGTCTCTTTTTTTGTAAATCCTGCATTTAGCACAGGGGTGATACATAGTAGTACTTAATAAATGTTTACTAATTTGGTGACTGGTGTATTAAACATTTGCTTTAAAAAAAAAACAACCCTGATTAACATATGTAGATATTCCATTAAGATAGACCACCATTGAGAAAATTTTATAAACAATTTAAGTAATTTTGAAGTAAACTACCAATTGAATTATGTGGTAAACAACTTTAGCTAAAAGTATAAAAAAACCTACCTGAGATCCTAGTCATCATCCTCTTCCTAAGTAGGGCTGACTCCTGTTCCCCACATTTGAGATTTAAGCAAGTCCATGTGGCTCAAGGGTGGTACTAATTAGCTAATAGAGATTTGGACACTTGTCACTGCAGAGGGAGACTCATATGGGCAGAAGGTAACCTTAAAGTCCTATAAGAAAGAAACCTGTTAATAGTCTACCTGTCTATGGAGAAGAGAAGAATTCATGACTAAATGAGAGATAAAGAGCAGTACAAAATGTAAAAGAGATAATTTTGCTTGTATTAAATTTAAAAGCTTTTGCACAAATAAAACCAATGCAACCATGATTAGAAGGAAAGTAGAAAACTGGGAAACAATCTTTGTAGCAAGTATCTCTGATAAAGACCTCATTTCTCAAATATATAGAAAATTAAGTCAAATTGATAAGAATATAAGCCATTCCCCTATTGATAAATGGTCAAAAGATATGAACTGGTAGCTTTCAGATAAAGTAATCATAGCTATTGATATGCATGTGAAGAGGTGTTCTAAATCACTTGATTAGAGAAACATAAATTAAAACAACTCTGAGCTAATACCTCACACCTATCAGGTTGATTAATATGACAAAAAAGAAAAATGAAAATGTTAGAGAGGATGTGGGAAAATTGGGACACTAATGCATTGTTGATGGAGTTGTGAATTGATTCAACCCTTCTAGAGAGCAATCTGGAACTATCCCCAAAGGGCAACCAAACTGTGTATACCCTTTGATCCAGCAATACCACAACTAGCTCTGTATCCCAAAGAGATCATAAAAAAGGATAAAGGACTGCATGTGCAAAAAAATATTTATATTAGCCATTTTCATGGTGACAAAATATTGGAAATTGGGGGATGCCCATCAATTAGGGAGTGGTTGAACAAGCTGTGGTATATGAATGTAATGGAATACTATTATGCAGTAAGAAATTATGAATAGGCAGATTTCAGAAAAACCTGGAAACACTCATATGAACTGATGCAAAGTGAAATGAGCAGAACCAGGAAAACATTGTACACAGTATCAGCACCACTGTGTGATTACCAACTATGAGTGACTCAGCTCTTCTTACCAACACAATGATCCAAGACAAGCACAAAGGCTCAGGAAGGAAAACGTTATCCACATCCAGATAAAGAACTAATGGACTCTGAATGCAGATAGAAGCATACTTTTTTCACTTACTTTTATTCTTTTTTGTGTTTTTTTCTCTTTTGATCTATTTCTTCTTTCACAGCTATGAGTAATATGGAAATATGTTTTACAAGGTAGCATCATGTAAAACCTAACTCAAACTGCCTATCATTTTCTGAAGAGGGGAGGCAAGGGAGGGAGAGGGAAAAATTTGAAACTCAGAATCTTGTAAAACTGAATGCTAAAATTGTTTTGACATATAATTCGGGAAAAAATACCATTAAAAAAAGGAAAAAAGTCTGCTGAAACTTCTAAATCATCGCTGTTATGGTGAGTTGTTTTTTTAATAGAATATTTTTGCATGCTTTGAGTATTAGTTGTAGGCACTGAAAAGTATTGTCTAATTAGTATTTCTGTCACTCTTGTTAGCACATGTAACAGCAAGTCAGAGACACATGCATCATATGTTACAGCTCTGTAGAGAAAAATCATCTTATCCAGGGTCTTTGCTTCCAGAGACTTGGAGAGAGTTTCAACACTGAAGGTGAGCATAAGGGCACTGAGTGAGGGACTGAGCCAAAATACCATTATGCAAAACTTGAACTCTGCTACTACCATGAGTTAATTGGCTAAGTGCAGGTCTGGGATGAGGAGATTTATCTCTGTAGCAAATTCCAAGACTGTTTTCTTTCTGAGAATGAGTCTAAAATATTTAGCTTAATACTGTGAAGCTGGAGGCCTTTTTGGAAGTCTCTAGGGTAGAACACGGTATTGATTCCTTTTTGCTTCAGGTGTCCTTTGGGTCCATCAGATCATAGATGTAGAGCCCAAAGAGGACTTGGACGTTCTGCTCTTCGATTTCTTTATTTTGCATGTGAGGAAAAGGAAAGCTTGGTAAGATTAACTTGCCCCAGGTCAAACTGGAAGTCCCTGGTAGATCTGGGTTTCTTCTTCATTGTTCATGGACTCTTGTGAATATGGAATAATTTCTCCATTTCTCTGTAGAGTAGAATAAAGATTGCTTTGTATCTGATATTGTCCAATGACAAGGGAAGAGCAACTTCTCCCATCTCCCCACAAAGAATTCGGCCTTACCTTTAGTGGCCCCTATTCTAGGAAGAAGTTGGGAAAAAAACCACCTAGATAAAGATTTTTAGAACTTCCCATCTGAAGAAGAGAGGTTTTTCCATACCTTTCTTGGTCTAAAGGTGAAGCTTTCAGCTTGCCTTTGACCAAAATGAGGGAATGATAATCATTTAATATCATTTTTTTGGACCCCAATACGATCCAAAGTCTGAACTAATTGACCAGACTGCTTTGCTTTGCTCTAAAAATGCACTTTCCTGTGTCAGTAACTTGAAAGACCAGATAAGGACAACCACAGGTATTCTTCCCATTTATGATCAGATGCCTGCAATTAGAATAGTGGAATTTCTCTTATCTTGGGGGCATACTCCATATGGGGAAAACTCAGATATCCTGGGATTGTCATTTCCAACTGACACAGCTTTGTCAATTGAATTGTCTGATTGTATTTACAAACTTATTCAATTAAGAAACTTTCTTCATAAAAATATATGGAGACCATAAGTCTGTGGGACACAAACATCCTGGGACTGTCCTAAAACTTTGTCATTCTTGTATCAGGTAGTCAGAACTTAGGTTTTGGCTCCTTGTACATACAAGCTTGCTAGCTTAATCTAGCTTTAAGAGCATAAACAATATGAATTTACATAACACCTAATCTGTTTGCCTCCTTTAACCAAAATTCCAGGTTGACAATATGCACTGTTATTTTGGAGTGCTTGCCTGAGAACAAAAGCCCTATTATCTGTATCTGTGAAGATCTAGATTCATGTTGAGTTCTAAGGTTCCTAGATAAGCCTGAAAAGAAAGTGATTTTTTGAGAATTCCCCAAGAATGAATCTGGCCCATGTAAGTCTAGAAGTTGAGGTCCTGGATTGCATATCTTCTCCTATTTCTTTAGAGTTTTCATTTCTTATATTGAAATATTACATTTCACTCATATCTAAATATACATATATAGATCACATTAATGTACATATATATAAAATACAATTTGTTCAGCCATGCAATGTATGGATTATTTGAAGTTTTTATTATGAATATGCCTTTATGGTTGTTTTGAAATAGGGCTTTATTTCTTTTCAATAGCATCCTTAGGGTATAGTCCCATTAATGGCATCACTAGCTCAAATATATGAACAAAGAACATGTCATCTTTCACACAATAGCCATTCATTCTCTGGAAATATAAAATGTCCAATTAGCTACCCTGCAAGCTGCTTTATTTTCTGAAGAGGTTTAATTACTTGTCAGCCTCCCAGAAGACTCTTCATATTAGTCCTATACACAAGGACTGGGCTTTATACATTATTTTTAAAGTGCTGCATCTTCAACTTTATCTTCTTCTCTAGGAAAACTTTTGTTTCTGGCTATCTGTAACACCATTCCAGGACAGCATTGTGTAGTAGGAATATCACTGGAACCAGAGGACTTGAGTTAAAGTCTTAGCTCTGACATTTAGTAGTTGTGTAATCTTATACAAGTTGTGTAATATTTCTGAACCTCTTCATCTGGAAAATGAAGGGGTTGCACTAGAGGGCCTTGTTATAGGAATTTTTTATTTTCTTTTGATGAGGTGCAGGCTCTGGGAGCCCCCTTGAGCTCTCCTTGAATCTTCCCATGGAAGGCATTTGCTTGAGGTCATGGGCTTTAAGTTGTGGCTCTGCCCAAGTCTTTAGCCCTCCTTTGTTCCAACAGTTTCCCACCCTTGATCTTCCTGTTCCCATCCTTGAACTGGCCTGGCCCACCATTGTCTATGGTCTCCAGGTAGCCTCCAGCAACTTCCCACCAGGGTCTCCAGAGCAACTCTAACCCTAACCACATCATTTCTCACCCCTGCAGCCCAGGTTTGATTCCTGGTCAGGGAACCATAAAAATTATGTGGTTAGGGTTAGGGGTTGCTCGAGATCCCAAAATACCATCCTGCCAAAAGAATTCAATTCAAGTCTCCTCTCAGCCAAAGAAAAGCAAAGTTTATTAAAAGTTTGCCTTATTGGGGAGACTCTTAAGGAGCCTAGGTATCTGTGATGCTTGCATTGAGCAAGTGGGCCAGAGCAAGTCTCACACAGAATAAGTCTGTGCTAGGTCATTCTATGGCGTTCTCACACCACATGGAGGGAATATGGGATCATATATACAGAAAGGTTGTGGAAGGAATCTAGGGGTGGTCTAGAGGAGCTTCTTCCTTCCAAGCTCTAGCTATCTAGGTGCTTAACAATTAAGATGGGATGTTAGTTGGAACTTGGAACTCAGGGAAATCAGGAAATAGACATGATAAGAGAAAGCATTCCAAATATGGGGGACACCCATTGGCAGTGCTTGGAGCAAAGAGATGTTCCTAATTCTAATTCAGAAGTCTTCTCCAGCACTATAATTCAAAAGCATCAATTCTACAGTGCTCAGCTTTCTTTATTTTTTATATGTAGCTCTCATACCTATATATAGTTACTAGAAAAATCATAGCTCTGACTATGTGGACCTTTGACATCAAGGTGGGTGCTCTTGACATATCATAGGGTTCCTAATTCCTTTATTCTCATCACATAATGTATTTATCTTTCCTTTCTCTGACCTGTTCTCCATACTAATTACTTTCCCAGATCATGGTTATGCCATGTGATCTGGAAATAAGACTGGTGGTCTGGAAGCTACTAATATTCCCAAGTCTCTTGGGTTCAATATCCTGGGTCATTTCCATCTAGATCTCAGGGGAGGTGGTCATCATGGTTTGACTTGATTAGTATAAGCTACCTCTCTCTTAGGTCCTTAACAGATAAGCCTATTTGCAATTAATCAATCAACAAGTGTTGAAGGTCAAAAACTGAGGGGTCTGAGTAAGATGTTGAGGGTCAGCTGTGAGCGGTCTGAGTAGGCTAAAGACAGCCCAGGTTTTACTTGTGACTTGTCTCAGGCTGAAGGGCTGCTTATCTCAAAAAGTTGACTTACCATCCTACTGAAGGGCTGCATATCTCAGAATATTGGCTTCCCATCCTTCTGTGCCTTCTAGCTGAGAACAGCCCATGCTGACCAAGATAACAATGAGTACACCAGGGGATGAAGTACCAGGAAGTGGAAAGGAGGTGTTGAGAAGCAACATGGCTATTAGGGAGTAAGCAACATTGTGACATTTCATTTCTCTACAACATTTTCTCATAAAAAAGCTTTGTCCTCCCTACTGCAAAAGTGTATAAATATCTTGACCCTCAGATGAATAAACAGACTTGTATTGACAAGCTCCCACCTGACTTGTGTCATCATTGCACACTCTTCTGCTCATGCAGCACTTCATTGTGCTGGTATCAAGTGGCGTTTGAATAGGGACATGAAAGATGGCATGAGGAGAGTGGCCCCTCAAAGGTCTATAGAAAAACCTTCACACTATCAGCAGAAAGAGGTCCTTATTAAGGTAAGGGGGACAATTGGTCACTGGAGGTACAGACACACACAGAATACAATCTCATCAGGACAGAAGTCCCATCAGAACAGAAGTCCTATCAGGACAGAATATACAGTACACAGTCTAGCAAATACACTGTCTCATCAGGACAGAATATACCCCCACAGTCTTAGAGTTGGGGTGGTCACTAGGCTGATGCGAGTATGTAATAGGGAAAAAATAATAGACTAAGTAGCAACAGCAAAAATATAGATAAGTAAAAAGCAACAGGCACAGAGAGAAATTAACATTCTGGTTTAGTTTTGATTGACCACTCAGTCTTGACCTTCAGTTTTAAGGGTGCAGCTGAGACCAAGAATGGGGCTGGTGCAATCAGTGAGTAGAGACTGCACATTTCATCTAAAACTGTTGAAAAGGTTAGTAAAAGAAAGGGGCTTGTTAATCACTAGCAGTCAGCTCTAAGAATTCTTAGAATCTGTAGAAGCATGCCATCCGTGGTTTCCCCAAGAAGGTACCATTGACTTAAGAAAAATGGGAAACAGTAGGTAAACAAACAAGGGAGTACTACAGGGAAGCTGGACCAGGTGTTTTTCCTGGGTCCACTTTTTCAAGTTTGAATATTTTAAAGATATGTCTTCAACCCCCTGATAAGGTCCTTCTTGCAGCAAAAATATTAAAAATAGATACAGCTGTGGGGACAGATGAAGAGGAGGAGGTGGCACAATGCATAGAGGAACAATTAAAGATTATAGAGGAGGATGATTTAAAGGCACAGGAATACCTTGAACCACCTCATCCTAGTGCTCCACCTCTACCCCAACCGCTACCATCCTATAGATCACAGAATCAAATCACATCCCCGCCACCACTTAGAAAAGAGAGTGAACCTGTATCTCTTGTATAGGCAGTCCTCAGGAAAGCAGAAGAGCAAGGGAAGGAAGTTCCCCTGGGAATGAAATTAGCACTGTCTATAGTAGAGATCCCAGATCCAAATAATCCAGGACAGGCCTGTCGAGAACACCAAAGTCTGGACTTTAGAATTCTTAAAGAATTAAGACATGAGGCATCTGAATATGGTCCAAATGGCCCCTATGTTCAATCATTATTAGAGACACTATCTCAAGTAGCCATGTGCCTACTTGATTGATACTCCTTAGCAAAAACCACCTTGGATACAGGAGATTACTTTGTGTGGAAGGCAGAATTTTGTGAAGCCTGCCAAAAGCAGGCTAGAATAAATGCTAGAACACAGGTTCAAATTTCATTTGAACAACTCACAGTGACGGGGAGATATATTCAATTGATAGATCAACTGGGATATGAATTAATAGCTTATGAGCAAATAATGAAGGCAGCTAAAAGTGCATGGATGAAAGTACCTGGAAAAGCTGATTGGGGTGCCTCCTTTACAAAAATCATTCAAGGACCTCAAGAGACCTTTCCAGACTTTCTAAATCTCCTAACAGAAGCAATAAAGAGAAGTGTTTCTGACACTGACACTTCCAATACACTATTAGCTAAATTGGCCAGGGAAAATGCAAATGAGGATTGTAAGAGAGCATTAGCAGGAGGAAAATGGAATACTGACAATTACTGAAATGATACAGTGATGCCAAAGTGTTGGCACCTCTACTTTCCATGCAACAGTAATGGCCGCAGCCATGGGAAGTTCTCAATAGCATAATATGTGATGCTATAATTGTGGGGAAATAGGACATATGAGAAAAGAATGTAGAGCCTCACAAGAGACATCATATCAAGCCACTGCACATCAACCACCCAATCCATGCCCTAGGTATAGGAGAGGTAATCAATCGGCTTCAGAATGCCGCTCAAAAACCAACAAGGACAGCAATCCTATTCAGGGAAACTTTTTGGGGGGCCAATCCCAGCCCCTTCAAACAAAGAGAAGTCCTTTACCAGAATTGAAACTCAGTGTAGCAGATCTAAGCCATTCTACCCCAGGCAGTGCAAGTCTTGAGCTCTCCTTCTGAATCTCCTATTGAATTTCTGACTCAATGGGAGTCAGTTCTCTACCTACAGGCATTTATGGGCCTTTACTGGAGGACCATTTTGGCCTCATTTTAGGTAGGAGTTCTCAATATTTACTGAGTTTGAATATTGTCCCAGGAGTAATAGATTCTATCTCAGAAAAATTCATGTTCTTGTCTCTGCTCAGCCTCACCAAGACATCCTTATAAATAAGAGGGGAGAAAGCACAGTCCTTGGAATTCTCCTATTTTTGCAATTAAAAAGAAATGAGGTAACTGGAGAATGTTCACTGATCTTAGAAAGGAAATGACAGAATAGGAACTATGGGGAGTCTGCAACCTGGATTGCCATCCCCTGCTGTGATACCACAGGAATGCACCTGGGGGTAATTGATTTAAAAGATTGTTTTTAAGCCATCCTATTCAGAACAGAGGATTGTAAATATTTTGCCTTTTCTGTGCCATCAGTAAATCTGAGAGCACCCCATGCCAGATATCAGTAGAAAGTATGACCTCAAGGAATGAAAAATAGCCCCACAATATGTCAAAAGTTCCTTGTACAAGTAATACAACCTATTAGAGAAAACTATCTGCAAGCTTACATTATACATTCCACGGATGACACACTTTGTGCACATCCAGAGAGTGAACTGCTAAACTATATATTAAAGGAAATGGCAAAAATCCTTGAGGCACAAGGATTAAAGATAACCCCTGAAAAGATATGGAAAGCACCACCTTATTCTTATCTAGGACAAATAGTGGAGCAAAGTCATATCAGACCCCAAAAAATAGAAATACAAAGGGATCAATTAAAAACACTCAAAGACTTCCAGAAGCTATTGGGAGATATAAATTGAGTCAGACCCTATTTAAAGATAGGAGAGTTAACAGAATTATTTGAAATACTAAGAAGAGAGGCAGACCCCACATCCCCTAGAAGATTGACCAAGGAAGCAGAGGACCAGTTGAGAAAAATAGAAAAGGCCATAGAATCCTGTAGCTTGACATGAGTGTTACAGGGAAAACCTATAGAGATTACCATTATGCCCACACAAAGGATACTATTTGAAAGTATACATCAAGGAGACAAAGTGTTGGAATGGGTATATTTGCCTCACAGAATAATCACCTACTGCCAAATGGTGGCAAAATTGGCTCAAAGAGCTATGAAAAGAGTGACGCAGTTGACAGGGGAATATCCTGAGTACTTACATCAGCCCTACTCCAAAGAGCAAGAAAAGTTGCTTCTTGTCCAGAATACAGATTGGACAGGACTCCTAAATTGACAATATATATAAAAGTTCCTTACTATACTTCATGCTTAGCTATGAGTGGATAGTTCCCACAATAACTAAAGGTTCAGCAATTCCACAGGCCTGTACAGTTTTTACAGATGTCACCAGTCACAATATAGCCTCTTATTACATCCCACCAAACAGGAAGACAGTCATACACATGCTATTAACATCCACACAGCAGAATGAATTATATACAATCATAGTCACCCTTCAAGAAATGAAGGAGCCTTTAAATATATTTTCTGAAAGCAAATATGCTACTTATGTTGTCAATAACATAGAAATTGCTCAAATCAGATTTTCCACCAATCTGCCAATATTTCAATTATTCCATTTACTACAAGAAGCCCTCAAATATAGACAATTTCCCTTTTACTACACTCACATATATTCACATACCACGACGCCAGGACCTCTAGCAGCAGGAAACGCAGTAGCTGATTTTCTTACACAACCAATCCTTTTAACACTTCTACCTCAGGAGGCAAGACAAGTCACATCAGAAATTCCATCAGTCAGCAAAAATGCTTGAAAGACAATTTCCCATAACCCAAGAACAAGTTAGACAAAGAGTAAAATCTAGCCCTGCTTCCATACCTTATATTCCTTTACCTCCTAGTACTGCCATCAACCCGCAAGGGATGTACCCCCTAGAAATCTGGTAAATGGATGTCATCCACTGCCACCCATTTGGGCGATTGCAATATATTCATGTCACTGTTGATACTTTTTCTTCCTTCACAGTAGCCACACCTCAAACCAGGGGATCACCCAAGCAGTTATAGATCACCTCCTTCACTCTTTCGCTTTGGTGGAGAGGCCAAGGGTCATTAAGACAGGTAACGGCCTAGCATATACCAGTCAGATTCTTAAGACGTTCCTTTTATGTTATAATAATTACACATCTCACAGGCATTCCTTACAACCCCACAGGTCAAGCAATAGTTGAGAGGAAAAATAGAGACATAAAAACGTTCCTTGAAAAACAAAAAGGGGGGGGCGGGAAAGGAAGATAAGGAGACAACTTGATATGGCAGTGTATACAATAAATTTTTTGACACCAGGTTCACAAGAGGTTACGCCCACTGAAAAATATTTTGGACAAAATAAAAAAGACAGACAAGGGGAAAAAACAGTCCTGCTTATATCAAAGGATTCTTGAACAGAAAAGTGGTTAGGTTCAGATAGGCTAGTTACTTGGGGACGAGGGTACTCTTGTATTTTTCCAGATGGAGCAGAAGAGCCAGTGTGGGGTCCTGGAGAGGAACATCTGACCCTGTAAATACCTTGATCCAGGAGATGCCCAGGCTGACCCTGAAGGGGAGAAAAGAGAAACGGGACGAAAAAGAGGACCACACACTGGTAGAACAAAAACTCGAAAAGCTCACACACTGATCTCAATGTTCCTGGTCATGATGACCATGGGTGAGGGAACACATGGCATTTTGAGCTTATGTGCCACAGCCACCTCACAGAACCAAAATCAAGCACTGTATAAGTTAGAAAAGAGGGTACGGGGAAAAAAAAAACACTCTGTAAGCTATATTATCTTTGGAATAGTTTCTATAATCTCATTTATTACTTGGCTTGTATCTACAACTGTATCTGTTCAAACATTACATTCTCAACTTCAGACTGTGCCATTTTCAGAAGACCTTGCACAAAACATGTCTAGGGCATTGGCTGCTCAGGCATGTATTGATCAGGATTTTGAGGAAAAAATCTGGATACTCTGATGCTTGGTCTTAATGACTATCATAGCTGAAAATATACCTCAAATGTAGAAACAAACAGGTTCTCAACCTGTGGCTTATATTCAGTTTGTAACAATGAAAACACATCCTGCATATCAGATATTTACATTACGATTCATAACAGTAGCAAAATTACAGTTATGAAGTAGCAACGAAAATAATTTTATGGTTGGGGGTCACCTCAACATGAGGAACAGTATTAAAGGGTTGCAGCATTAGGAAGGTTGAGAACCACTGCTTTAAAAGATACTGTAGCTCTAGGAGACTAATTAGATATGCTGCAATTTCAGAATCAATTAAAGTGTGATTACAGGTTTACTGCTATATGCATTACCCTGTATAAATATAATTCAACAAATTTAGATTGGGATAGAATAAGGCAACACCTACAAGGCATTTGGGACAATTCTACTTAT
The DNA here is from genome assembly GCA_028646515.1 of Pseudochirops corinnae. Taxonomy (NCBI): domain Eukaryota; kingdom Metazoa; phylum Chordata; class Mammalia; order Diprotodontia; family Pseudocheiridae; genus Pseudochirops; species Pseudochirops corinnae. Next base: position 40,000,433 of record CM053591.1, on the reverse strand, counting down.
GATATTGACCTACAAATGCTAGCTAATGAAACAAGCTTTATTACAAATTAGTAAAATAGCAGGAATAAGATGTAGATCAACTTTTTGATTTTATATATATATATATATATATATATGTAAATAATCATTTTAGCCCTTTTTCATTATGCTTCTATGCTTCTTTACCTTATTCCGGTATAGCTGCCCTACTAGTAATCTGTCTAATAACTGCCTTGCTTAATTAAGCTGGCCTCCTGGGTTATCCTAGCCCTGGACACTGAGGTCCATGGACTGAAATGTTCAAGTATTTACTATGTGCTAGGCACTATACTAAACACTGGGGCTATAAGGAAAGGCAAAAACAAAAGCAAAAAAACAAGGGCTCTACCCTCAAGGAGTTTACATTCTAGTGGAATGAAATTCTTAAATTTCAAAACTATATATTTAAGAAGGCTACAGTTCTACATTTATATCACACTAAGTGTTACCAGAATTGATGTGGCAGTAATGTACATAACAGATTACTGGAAAGCTAAATGATAAGTCCCAATGTAAACAAAACAGTTCAGGATATCCATTAATAATTTGATGACCAGCAAAATAGTATCTCATTAATTAGGATATGCAGTATAATACCCATAGAGATAATTTAGCATCAGTATCTTGGACAAACACTTCATGTCAAACATGAGCTAGATCCAGAATTAGACTGGAGGAAGAGAGTAGGCAGGGTATAATACATTATTAGTGAAAAATTTCACAGAAGAAACAGAGTAAAACATGTCATCAAAGAAATATAGGAGTGGACAAAAATTAGGCTTGTTTTAAGAGTAAAGGATAACAGACGGACAGCGGCTTCCTACTCTAATTGCAACCTAGAAGTACTACAAACCAAAGTATGATAGATGTTTTAAATAATTTTCTATAAAAATAAAAGTGAAAATCTTGGAAATCACTGAAAAACTCACCCAAATCCTCTAAAACAGTTCAGAGACAAAGAAGAAGGTATTATTTCTTTTTGGGAAATGTAGTAGATGCCAAATAAAGGTAGTAAAGGTTAGCTATTGTTGTTTGGTGTCATTTTCTTTGAAAACTCAAGTTTTCAGACTCAAGTATTTATTTCTATTGACTACAAAATGAAGAATCAGCATAACCATGAAAAAAATTGAAATCCCTCAAGAATTGTCTTTTGGATGAAATAAAACTGTTTTTTTTTTTGCAGTGGGGAAGGACAGGCAAGTGGGGTTAAGTGACTTGTCCATGGCCACACAGCTAGTAAGAGTTAAGTGTCTGAGGCCACATTTGAACTCAGGTCCTCCTAACTCCAGCACCGGTGCTCTATTTACTACACCACCTAGCTGCCCCATAAAACTGTTTTAATGGGCATTGTGGACCTCATTGAGAAATCCCATCAAATTCACCAAGTTAGAACAATTATAATTATAATTCATATGTTCAAGGCAACTTCATCCACAAGTTTGTGAAGACTTTCTGGGGAGTCAACAAATAATTGAGGGATACCTGGGATGTGCTGGTGGGGATACTAAGAAGAATACGTGGTACCTGCCCTTAAAGAGTTTACAGCAACATGAAAGCCCCATAATACAAAGAAAACTATGAAAATGCAATAGGAAAGAGGGGGGAGGAGAGACAGACAGAGGAAGACACAGGCAAAAAAACACAGAGACAGAGTTCACACATACTTGAGATTCCTTTCTCATTATAATGCCTGGGCTTGTAACATGAAGCTAAAGAACCAAAGTCTCTGATTCCCTTTATGAGCAGTTAGATATAGAAATGCTCCATCTTCCCTCAGAGATGATACTTCCAGTTTCTGCCACTATCTTGCAGACTAGTTCCAGTGATCACAAAGGTTTTCTAGCTCAGGAAATGTGACCCACCTACCACCTGTACTTTAAAAAAACAAGAACAAAAAATAAAAAACACCTAGTGCTTTTTCTACTATTTGCAGCTTTGTAGTGTCATCTTCTTAGCTGAAGAGATTCTTTGATCTTTAGAGGTCAATATTTTAAATAGGATGATTGAATTGAAATATTCAGTTTGGGATTCATTTTTTTTTGAAGTACCATTTCCTGAACTTCATCTTTTAGTCTAAAAAACGTTTTTCTTTCTGGTTGTCAAGCTCAGTATTCTGCAAAGTGGGTTTGTGGGGTGGGGAAAATGTTCTTTTGGGAGCCAGGGCAAGGAGGGATGCATGATCAACAAATCAGAGAACAGGAAGATGGTTTGCACTTTAGGGCATGCCACTAAATGCTTAACAATAAGCTCTCAAAAAAAAAAAAAGTATGCATGACATGTTTTTAGGTTTACTCTGCATTACTAACATTTTCTCCATTGGTTCTTAAATCTAGATAATCAACAAAACAATAAATCAAGTTCTGATTTGTACATTTGCCTGTTTCTGAGTTATAAATGGTCACATTGAAAATTTTAAATCAGCTTCCGAGCTGGTTCCACTAATACCTCTGGCTGCCTCCCATCCTTCCTGAAGTACACACTTGTTGGCTTGCATCAAACATAATCACAGCATTCCCTTCACCCTTGTAGCTCAATTACCCTCCATTCTACCTTCTCCCACCTGTGCCAACACCTAGAACTGGCCCTCAAGCAGGTTATAACTTAGCCATGACTCAGGTTCCCACAGTAGCCATGCAAGGAAACTTCTCCGTCTCCCCTCTAGCATCCTTACACCCCGCCCCCTAATTGCCTTGTGCCCAGCACACATGGGAAAGCTCTGTGATCTAATGGCTGAAAAACACTCCACACCCAAATACACTCCCTCACCACCTCACATTTCAATGAGATAGAGTGAGTAGCACAAAGATGAGCAGACACAGATGGGTTGTGACGTGCATCACAAATCATATTAAATTGTCTTTCCATCTAAACCTACCTCTTTTCAGAACTTTCATATTCCTATTACAATTACCTCCATCTTTCTAATCTTCCAGATTCTCAACCTGCTCCTTATCCTTGACTCCTTACTCAACTGAACACGTTCTCCCTAAAGTTATCAATCACTAAGTACGACATTAGGCTTACTTTAGACTCGAGTAATGTTTAGCCTTAACATTTCATTTCTATTTGTTTCTACATTTCAGGTATATTTTCAGCTATGACAGTCATTAAGACCAAGCATCAAAATAAAATAGACTTAAAATCAGATATTGATTCTAAATCTAAAAATGTATCTAAATGAAAATTTGTATCTAATTGTATCTAAATTGAAATTGTATATAAAAATTGTATCTCAAAATGAAAAGTCAAAATTTTCAAAATAATGAAGTTGAATGAATTGAAATAAAATTAAAGTTAGTTATCCCTAAAATAGAAATTTAAAAGGATGAGAGGTAAAAGACTTTGAAAACATTCCATTTATAAATAATATGAAAAATCTCTTTGTTCCCATTAAAATATTAACAACATCTCACCAAAATATCATCACTATTAATGGGTCTTACAGATGTTGATGTGGAGGATAAAGACGCCTCAAGAATTAGTATTTCCTGGCCCTTGCTAATGGCTTTCAAAAAACTGGTTGACATCATAAGTATAATAAAAGTAAGCTGTCCTTGAGTATTCAACCACTGACCACAGAAGTGAATGTAGTCATGGTTTTTAAGGACTATACCCTGAAGGCAAAGAACAGAAGGCGGAAGACAGAGAATGGACGAATGAACTAATTTAGTAACAGTACAAATAGGATGGGACAGGCAGTACTGATGGGGGCAGGGACCAACCAAAGAAAACAAGGTCTCTGATCCAGGCGTCTTGTTGGAGAATTTGTTGAATCCCAATATCAGCGTTATAATGGAAGAGACAAGGATGATGATGGGAAAAATGAGAACCTGCCCCAGTGACAAGAGAGCCTCAGGCATTCTCTATTACTACTTCTCAGGAAGCGATTTTCTCCACTGAGGATCCAGAGAGTGGGCTAGCTTTCACCATCCTATTTGGAAAGCTACAGGAGAAGTTTAAGCAACCTGATGAGTCATTAGAACAGTGGTTGATGAGACATGTTAATTGTCTTCAATTATTTGAAAGGATATCATGTAGAGGAATCATAGTACATTATATTTTGACTGAAATGCCATTATCTGGAGCAACGATTGAAAGTTGTGAGGTAGGAAACCTCAGCTTGATGTCAATAAAAGTTTCCCAATAATTAGAGCTGTCCCAAAATAGAATGGGCTGCCTCAGGAAGCGGTAGATCTCCCGTCACTGGAAGTCCTCAAGCAAAGAATGGATCGTCACTTTTCAGATACGGATTAGAATAGATGGCCTCTAAGGTCTTTCCCAACTCTAAAATTTCCAGACTCCATTGATTCTGTCACATCAGAGATGGGCCACTAGTCAGACTATTTAGACATGCCTGAGCAAGAATCTACCCACTGATATTCCTCATCTTCTCTTGGTTCACTTCCTATCTAACTGCTGGTTCTGTCTTTTTTTTGGTTGTTAACCATTGCTGTTAACCAAAAAAAATCATAAGTCTATGAGGTATGTATCTCAGTTGGATTTATTACAAGAGAAATGAATATGCGTGTGGAACTCCAGATGAAAGGGGTTCATAATCCAAACAGAAGCTCACATATTTATGAAATTGCAACAAAGAGAGGAGGAAGAAAAGCAATCTCCTCCTAAAGGGGAATGGCATAGGAGGAGAAAAAGAGAAGTAGGGGAGGGGAAAGGATGAATTCCTTCCCAAGGGGGAGGAGATATCTTGAAAAAGAAATATGAAGGGAATTATGATTTTCATATTAATTGATATGTGTAATGAATATACTAATAATTTAGATTTCTCAAGAGACCTACAATGCAGCTTGAAATGATCAATCAAACCTTTGACAACATTCTCACAATCACTACATTCCTATGCCTGTGTACATTAAGTGAAGTCAGTAAAAAATGGTAGAGCCTGTTCCCATCACAGAGCTCCGGTTCTGTGAGCCACCAAGTAACGACCCCCAAAGATTTGAAATAATACTGTTCCCACAGAACTCCAGAACTCCTGCATTGCAGACTTCTGGGACTGTTGTGGGGAACCACTCAGGCCCTAGAAATGATTGTTGTCACCTTCCCTCTCCTTCCCCACTTAAAATGAATGTATTTAAGCTGTGTCTTTACTCCTGCATGGAAAGCATTCTTCACTCTGAAAGTAATTAAACTGCTACCTGATTTTTGGTGCTCCTGTCTCTAGGCCTGCTTTATTCCAGGTATTCCCAGGTTAGAGACCAGTCCTATCCACGCTACATAGAAAATTCTGTTAATATTCAGGTGGCAAAAGCCGAGTTCTTTTCCCTTGGGAATTGCCAGACTATGAAGATAGCATGGTCTACTTATCTACAAGGATATCAGCTGCACAAACAATTTCTCAGTCTGTTGCAGACTGAGTGACACCTGTCTTGACTCCCAAGGACACACAGAGATTCCAGCTTGGGAGACAAATAGCAAATTATGTCAGCTAGTGGTGGGGTTTCATCCTTAATACACTCAGGGCCTCCTGTATGCCTAGGTCCAGTGCTTCTAGAAAACCTAGCGACTTAAAAAGCCAAGTTCAGGGGACTCCTTAATATTGTCCATCTCGTCCTTTAACTGTTGGTGACCCCCCAAGATCCTCTTTTGGGCTCTCTTGTCTTCTCACTCATACTACCTCTTGATAACCTAATCAGCTCCTACAGGTTTAACTATTTTCTCTATTCAGGTAACTCCTAGATAAACATATCCAGGTCCAAATCTCTCTCCTGAACTTTAGTTAAAATCATTGGCTATCTATTGGATATTTCAAACTGAACATCCTACAAACATCTTAAATTCAACATGTCTAAAATTGAACTCTTGATCTTTAGCCATGAAACATCTCTCTCCGCCTTTCCTATATCTGTCAAAGGCACCATCAAATGTACTTTTCCTTGTGTATAGATCTCACCATATAGCTCCCCTGATAGTATATAATATTCTATAATATTCATGTATCATAATTAATGCAGTCACATCCCATTAGCTCGGTGGTTCTCAACCTTCCTAATGCCATGACCCTTTAATACTCATATGTAGGTGTATCTGTATGTGGGTGGACCCACCTGGAGACGTATAGAGGAGTGGTATCTCAGTTCCTACGACCATCAGAAATATGTGTTTTCCGATGGTCTTAAGTGACCCCTGTGAGCCCTGTGAAAGGGTCATTTGACCCCCAAAGGAGTCGCGACCCACAGGTTGAGAACTGCTGCATTAGATGGAAACTTTCTTCTGATTCTTTATTATAAAAAGGTGTTGTAATAAATAACATATGCACATGCGTAATATGTGTGTATATACATATACAAGTATATATGCATGTATATATTCCAGTCTCTTAACTGGAATCCAGATCATGTCTTCTATCTTTTTAACTTTCTTGCGTTGTATATCTACTAGTGGTATCACTGGTCAAAGGACTTGTACAACTTAGCAACCTTTTCAGTATAATTCCAAATCGTTTTCCAGAATGGTTAGACTCTCACAGCTCCTCTAAACAGATCATTAGTTTAACTGTCTCCACATATACATTCCAGAATTTATCTTTTTCATCTTATGTTATCTTTGGCAAACTTATAGGTATGGGGTAAAGGTTGAAAAATTGTTTTAATCTTCATTTTTCTTATTATTATTGTTTTGTAACATCCTTTCATCTATTGACAGTTTGTATTTTCTCTTTTGAAAGCTTCAGGTTCATTTTACCACTTGTCAAATGGAGAATGCCTCTTGTTATGGAAGAGAGAGAGCAAGCACAGTTATTAATAATGTTTGATCTATCTATTAAGCATGATTAGTAATAAGTGCTCAATATTAAGTGTCTTGCACCTTTAATTATAAAGATAATGATGATACCCAAAAGAAGACAATGTTGTGATTTGAGTGACCTCATAAATATTATCACCCCTGGTTCCAGCCTAGTGACAGAGCAGTTGAATGAGGATGGACATTCATGGACCATGAAGCCAAATTCACTTCAGCACAAGGGATTTTGTGAAAGCAGCTGTAGGATGTAGCAATGAAAAAAAAAAAACAGTGATTCTCAGAGCACTGAGGAGGGCACATTTCTTCGGGATCATGGGGACCTAGATCTAGAGCAAAGTGAAAACAACTGAGTCCTAGAGTTAGTGGTAAGAATCAGTGAATTCTAAAATTTTCAGTGTTAGTGGGTTGTCTTTGCCGTATGTAATCTATATCCTTGAATGTCTGTAGAGGCCATTCAAGAGCTCATATTTAAAAAAAAATCAAATACACACACACATACACACATGTTATGGCTATGCTGGCTAGTTAGCTCGCTAGAAATGATAGAAAGATAGAGCATTATGAGGTTTTATATATATATATATATATATATATATATATATATATATATATATATATATATATAAAACACAATTACTATGTGTTATATACTGTGCTAAATGGGAGTATAAGTACAAGTAAAACTTGGTTAATAATATGTTTGAGGGGCGGCTAGGTGGCACAGTGAATTGGGCACCTGCCCTGGAGTCAAGAGAACCTGAGTTCAAATCTGACCTCAAACACTTAACACAAAAAGTAGCCGTGTGACCTTGGGCAAGTCACTTACCCTCAATTGCCCTACCTTCCCCCCACCAAAAAGCAAATAAAATAAAATAAAAATTAGTTTGGGCCCTGTCCCCTTCAGCCCCTGTTCTTAATAAGCTTATAATCTATTGGGTAAGACATAGAAAAATATGTATGTATGCATGTATTATATATATGTGTGTGTGTGTGTGTGTGTGTATACACGTACTCATATATTTATGTATTCTGCTGAAAAGGGAAGGATATGGCATCTGGAGCGGCATAATCTGGTCCAACTTTGAAGAAATCATGTTGGCTGCTGTGTATGGTTTCACAGATAGAAGCCCAGGAAGGAACTCATCAATCAGACAATGAAATCACAGGAGTGGAGGCATTGCCAGAGTGAGAAGGCAGCCTCTAGAACAGAGATCAAGAGGTGGTTTAATTTTTTATTATTTTGATTTTATTCCAATAATTCTTTTTTAAAATATTTTTTTCTTTATTAATTTGTTTACTTTTAGTTTACAAAATTCAGTTCCACAATCCCTTGAGTTTCCAATTTTCTCCCCCTGCCCCCCTACCCCCATGGTGGCATGCAATCAAGTATAGGATATGCAAATACTTTCACATTAGACGTTAGTCAGGTAATAAAGAAGGTTTGTAAGTGATGGAATGAACAATGGGAAAGAAGAAACAAAACCAAACAAGAAAAAGAAAGAGAGCAGGTACTTTGCTTCAATCTGCATTCAAACCCTGATCTTTCTAGTTTTTTCTCTGAATGTAGACATCTCTCTCCATCATGAGTCTTTTGGAATTGTCTTATAGCCCTGCATTGCTGAGAAGAGTCCAGTCTATCAAAGTTGGTTGTCACACATACATTGTCTCTGTAACTGCGTACAGATTTCTCCTGGTTCTGCTCTTCTCACTCAGCATCCATTCATATAAACCTCTCCAGATAAATATGAAGTCCATCTCCTCCCCATTTCTTATAGCACAATAGTATTCCATTACATTCATGTACCAAAACTTATTTAGGCATTCCCCAATTGATGGGCATCCCTTTACTTTCCAATTCTTTGCCACTACAAAAAGAGCTGCTATAACATTTTTGTACATCTGGATCTTCTTCCCACTTCCATGATCTCTTTGGGATACAGCCCTAGAAGTGGTATTGCTGGGTCAAAGGGTATGAAATTATTTATAGTCCTTTGGACATAGCTCCAGATTGCTCTCCAGAATGGTTGAATCAGTTCTTAACTCCACCAACAAGGCATTAGTGTTCCAATATTTCCAAATCCTCTCCAGGATTTGTCATTTTCCTGTTTTATCATTTTATCCAATCTGAATGGCGAAATGTGGTATCTCAGAGTTGTTTTGATTTGCATTTTTCTAATCAATAGTGATTATTTCATATGCTTATAGATATCTTTAATTTCTTGCTCTGAAAACTGCCTGTTCATATCCTTTGATCATTTATCAGTTGGAGAATGACTTGTATTCTTATAGATTTGACTCAATTCCCTGTATCTTTTAGTAATGAGGTCTCTATCAGAGACATTGGTTGTAAAAATTCTTTCCCAATTTTCCACTTCCCTCTTAATCTTGGTTACATTGGCTTTGTTTGTACAGAAACTTTTCAATTTAATGTAATCAAAATTATACATTTTGGATTGTATAATGCTCTCTAATTCTTGTTTGGTCATAAACTCTTCTGCTCTCCATAAATCTGACGGATAGACTATTCCTTGCTTTCCCAGATTGCCTACAGTACTAGCCTTTATACCTAGATCACGCATCCATTTAGACTTGATTTTGGTATACAGTGTTAGATAATGGTCTATGACCAGTTTCTGCCATACTATTTTCCAATTTTCCCAGCAGTTTTTGTCAAATAGTAAGTTCTTATCCCAACAACTGGGGTTTTGGGGTTTATCAAACAGTAGATTACTATAGTCATTGACTGCTGAGTCTCGTGAACGCAATCTATTCCATTGATCCACTATTCTATTCCCCAGCTTGTACCAAGTAGTTTTGATGACTACAGTTTTGTAATACAGATTATCATCTGGTATGGCTGGGCCACCTTCCCTAGTATTACTTTTCATTAATTCCCTTGATATTCTGGACTTTTTGTTCTTCAAAATGAATTTTGTTACTATTTTTTCTAACTCTATAAAGTAATTTTTGGGTAGGTTAGTTGGTATGGCACTAAATACGTAAAATTAATTATGTAAAATTGTCATTTTTATTATATTAGCTTGACCCAATCACCAGCAAGTAATGTTTTTCCAATTAGTTAGATCTGATTTTATTTGTGTGAAAAGTGTTTTGTAATTGTGTTCATATAGGTTCTGGGTTTGTTTTGGCAGGTAGATTCCCAAATATTTTATAATGTCTACAGTAACTTTAAATGAGATTTCTCTTTCTGTCTCTTGCTGTTGGATTTCATTAGAAATATATAGGAATGCCAACGATTTATGTGGGTTTATCTTATTTCCTGCAACTTTGACAAACTTATTTATTGTCTCAAGTAGTTTTTTTCTTGATTCTCTAGGATTCTCTAAGTATATCATCATATCACCTGCAAAGAGTGATAGGTTAGTCTCTTCTTTGCCTAATTTACTTCCTTTGTTTTCTTTTTCTTCTCTAATTGCTACTGCTAACATTTCTAGTTCCAGACTGAATAAGAGAGTGGACATCCTTGTTTCACTCCTGATCTTATTGGAAATGCTTCTAACTTATCCCCATTACATATAATACTTGCTGATGGCTTTAAATAGATGCTACCTATTATTTTAAGGAAGACTCCATTTATTCCTATACTTTCTAATGTTTTTAATAGGACTGAATGTTGTATTTTGTCAAAAGCCTTTTCTGCATCTATTGAGATAATCATGTGGTTTCTGCTAGTTTTATTGTTGATATGATCAATCATACTGATGGTTTTCCTAATATTAAACCATTCTTGCATTCCTGGAATAAAACCTGCCTGATCAAAGCATATTATTCTTGTGTTAAGGTACTGTAGTCTTTTTGCTAGTATTTTATTTAAAATTTTTGCATTAATATTAATGAGGGAAATTGATCTATAATTTTCTTTCTCTGTTTTGTCTCTCCCTGGTTTAGGTATCAGTACCATATTTGTGTCATAAAAAGAATTTGGTAGGACTCCTTCTTCACTAATTTTCCCAGATAGTTTGTAGAGTATTGGAATTAGTTGTTCTTTAAATGTTTGATAGAATTCACTAGTAAATCCATCTGGCCCTGGAGATTTTTTCCTAGGAAGTTCACTGATGGCTTGTTTGATTTCTTTTTCTGAGATGGGGCTGTTTAAGTAATTTACTTCCTCTTCAGTTAATCCGGGCAACTTATATTTTTGTAAATATTCATCCATTTCACTAAGATTGTCAAATTTACGTGCATACAATTGGGCAAAATAATTCCTAATTATTGTTTCAATTTCCTCTTCATTGGAGGTAGATTCACCCTTTTCATTTTTCATACTCATAATTTGGTTTTCTTCTTTCTTTTTTTTTATCATATTAACTAAGAGTCTATCAATTTTATTTTTTTTTCATAAAACCATTTGCCAATATTTTCCTTTAGATAACAATGACTATGGTCAATGGTGCATCTATTCCAAAATCACATGCTCTTCAATGTGTTAAACTTGGAAATTCCACAAGAATTAGCATTGGTGGATCCATGTTCTATCCATTCCACTATTTAGTCTCATACAATGTTATCAAAATGCCTCCTTGCCAGGCATTGATATTAATTTCAATAACATAGGGAGGCTCACTGCAAAGCTTAAGATTCCCTTAAAATTTTAATAGATCTATCATACTGAATTTTTCCAAATCCATAGACCTTATTTATTATTTGTACTCTCATACTTGAATGATGGATTCAATAAGATTTCTACCCATTGTACCATGATGATCTTGCTTTTGTTTGTCCCAAAAGTTCCTTTTTAAAACTTTGAAGGTATACTGTAATACTAGTTTTAGAGATTTTGGTGAGCGTGTCTCCATTTAGATGATTATATTCTATATTAAAAGATAGGGAGAGGATATATTGTTTCATTTGTATACAGAACTACATGTATGGAAAAAATTCTTTTCCAATGCAAGTTGGCACCATCTCTTCAACTTATATTCTTAGACTCATTGAGAAGTAAAGTGATTTGTCCAGGGCTACATAGATAGGATGTGTCGGAGGTGAGACTTGAACACAAGGTTTTTTAGTTCTGAGATTGACTCTCTCCACTACATCATGTAGCCTCTCCTTATCCTTTATTATTTATACTAGTTTTTAATACTGTTTACCCTCTTAGGTTTGCCTCCTAATTTTTTAGTGTATTATTGTCTGGAAGATTCTCCTCTATTTTGATCATTTTAGTTGTCTTTTTCTGGGCTTTCTCTTCCTTTGTTCCGTGTCTTTTGGGGAGCCATCATGAGCACTTCCTGCAGAATTTCAAGAGCAAAGAATCCTGCTTTGTAATGGAGTGGTCTGTTTGTTTTGCTTCCAAAACCCTGATGATGTTTATTCAGCACTCCTTTTTAGCTTCTCATCACATTTAGACCAAAATTTTCAAGGAACTGTCTATGCAATTTGCCATATTCTAAGTACAATCATTAGGATTATTTTTTTTTATTACTTGTATTACCTTACATCTTTCCATAATGTGTGAGATGAAAGAGTTTGGAGTCTGAGTCTGAGATCAGAAAAGGTCTTTATTCTTTCTCATGAGAAAGGACCCTGCCCCTGTCACTCAAATGGCATCTGCCAGGGAGTGCAACATGTGGAAGCTTGCAGGCTTCTCTTGTCCTGATTCTAACTCCACCTCTAACACCGATCCTACCTCACCATTGTCTGGTGAGGCAAGCTCACAATCTTTCTAATTGGTGCAAAGCAGTTTCAATCCTTCATTATGTATTTCCTTTCTAAGTGTCCAATTAGAAGTAGACTAGTATGGTTTTTCTTTCAAATTATCTCATTTCTGGGAAATCATGAGTTACTGGCAAGACTGAACTGGTTTACAAAGTATGGAGAAGAGATAGGAATGCAACAGAGAGTTCAAGAAATGAGGAAACTTCCCTGTGAGTCATCTCTCACAATAATGAAGCTCAGTCTGCTACTTTCTGCTTATAAGGTATCAGCATGAAATTTTCCTATCTTCCGTCTCCCTCAACCTGTAATTGATTTAGAGCATGACTTAATTTTAATTCTGTCAGAACTAAAAAGAGAGGTGTCAAAATACCACTAGAATTATAGCGGGGAAAATGGAGAATTTCTATATGTTTTGATATTGGTAGGTTACTAGTGGCTTACAGAAGGCCTACTGAAAATTTTTATCTTGAAAGATAGAAAAATATGACAATTTTAAGCTAATTTTCTGGAGTCCAAATTTTGGTTATGATTTTCCTATTATAATGACTGTATGGAAAGCCATCCTTCTCCTAAGTATAAGCTAGCATTTGCACGACTCTTCAAGATTTCAAAATGATTTATTTATATCATTTCATTTGATACCAATGGGTCTGACAAATATGTTAGATTCCCATTATTGATACAAGTTAGAAAATGGCAATGAATACGCGAGCTATTCATGGGCCTTATTTTACAGGGTCAATCTATAAGCATTTATTAAAAGCCTATTGTAGGCACTGGTGGTACAAAGACAATAATAAAACAATTCCTGCCCTCAAGGAGCTTATACTTTATGGTATATATGCCGTACCATATGCTATATATAGTACATAGCCAGGTACTATGCTAAGTATTCAGGATATAAAGGAAAAATTAAAAAAAACAGTCTCTGGTCCCATCAAAGATCTTACATTCTACTGGAGGGAATTTGACTATGATATTCTTATGAGTTTTCCTCATAGGATCTCTTTTAAGTGGTGAACAATGGATTTTTTCTATTTCTACTTTCCCCCCTTGTTCTAACGCTTCAGGACAATTTTCTTCAATAATTTCTTGTATGATAGTATCAAGATTCTTTTTTTGATCATAACTTTCAGTTAGTCTGATTATTTTTGTATTTTCTCTTCTTGATCTATTCTCCAAATCTGTGGTTTTTCTTATAAGATGTTTCACTTTCTCTTCTATTTTTTGATTATTCATCTTTTGTTTAATCATTTCCTGATCACTTAGCATTTCACTGGCTTCACTTTGCCTGATTCTAATTTCCAAGGTGTCATTTTCTTCCTTAAGATTTTGGATCTCCCTTTCTAACTGGGTGACTTCCCTTTCATACCCTTCCTGTTTTTCTTGGGTTATTCTTATTTTCTTTTTTAGTTTTTCCTCCATCTCTGTCATTTGATTTTTAAAGTCTTTTTTAAGGTCTCTGTAAATTCTTTTTGGGCAGGTGACCATTTAACATTACTCTTTGCGGGGGTTTTTTACTTCCATTTCCTCCTCTGAAGATGAAATCCAGTCATCTCTGTTCCCATAATAGGTTTCTATAGTTGGAGTCTTTTCCCTTTGCCTGTGCATTTATTTTTTTTTTTTTTGTGGTGATAGCTTAGTTATTTGTAGTCACCTCTTACCCTGAAGTATGGTGAATGGTGCCTCTTCCCTTTAACCTGAAAGCAAATCCAAACCTCCAGCCTCTTTTAAGTGCCCACAGCCAAGGGTTTTCTGCCCCACTGCTTCTGCACTCACCAGGTGTATGCTGGTTCCTTCTCGCCCCCCGACCCCTGCTCTTTGCAGCACAGCTGGGTCTGTTGTTCCTGGTCAGCAGAGGTTCCCTTGATCTTCCCGGGCTCAAACACTCAAGGGGTAAAGTTTCCAGTGGCAGAGACCAAGGCGGCATCTCAAACCAACTAAACCCAGCGCTTGCTGCTTGTCGTTCAATAGGCTAGCCTCTTGCTGTTAAAACGGAACCTACCCCTGGAGGTGTTTACTCTTCACAGGGACCAAACCTCTCCTAGGATCCCTCTCCTGAACTTGTCAAATTGTTCCCGGAGGACCCTGGTTATGCATCCTCTCCCATTTATCTCCACCCACACTTTGTTGGCCCCAAGGTGCCATTTTAATTCTATGGGGCAAGATCTTGAGAGCCTGGAGTTTTCTGACCTACTCTGCCTTCTTCTCTGAATCCTGTCTCAGTTTGATTTAATACCTTGGAATTAATTGGAGTTGATACTTTGGAAATCAGCAAACACTAAAAATTAGGGCTTTATTTATCACTTTAACTGTCTAAGAAAGTGATGGGGAAAACGTTAATAATGCAGCTTAAACTTAAACGTGCATCGTGCATAGATTTCCCACTCTCCAGAGAGCCAGTTGTTAAATGTTTACCAGCATAATCCTGTAGCTTAGTACATGCATGTACACATGTGCGCACATACACAACAACAACTAGCAGTCTGGAGAACGGAAATATATATAAACATGCCCATGTATACATATGGAGGGAGAGGAAGAGAGGAGAAGGAAAAAGACAGGGAGATGGAGAAAGAAAAGGAAGAGAAAGAAAAAGAGGAGAAAAAGGAGGAGGAGGAAAAGAAAGAGGAGGAAGAGCAGGAGGAGGAAGAGGAAGAGGAGGAGGAGGAGGAACAGGAGGAGGAGAAATATAGAGTAAAAGCAAAATTTCCCCAGGAAACATCCTTTTTAAAAAGTTAGCTATGACTTTTATCTCTTTTTCATCCATATCTTGTAATTTTTTTCCTCTAAAATTTATTTTATGTGTGTCTATTACTAACCTTTTTATTTCATGGACACCTTTGATAATCTGGTGAATCTTAAGAGTGCTTTCTCAGATCAATGTTTTTAAATATACAAAATAAAATATATAGAATTGTAAAGGAAACCAATTAGACAATAATCAAAAAAATATTTTAAGCTCCCAATTCAGTCCTAGATCTCATCACTTTATAATAGATCATTAAAAACATGCTTTATTGGTCTGCCTTCTTCCCCTCTCGATCTAGATGAAGGTTTAGCCAAGTAAAAGGGCATCCCTCCAAAATAGCACTACTCATAAAAAGTAAGATTAATCTTTGGTCAAGTCATTTAATCTCCCTCAGAAGAGGGAGTTCCCCTACATATAAAACAAGGGTTTTGACCAAACAGCCTCTGAAGTCCTGTCCAGCTCTTGACCATGACCCTGTGATCCTGTAAACAAAGACAAGTAGAAAATAGACAGCTACATGGCCCAGTGGATACGCTGGGCCTGGAGTCAGGAAATCATTGGTCAGTCCTTTCAGTCATATCCAACTCTTCATGATCCCATTTGGGGTTTTCTTGGCAAAGACACTGGAGTGGTTCACCATTTCCTTCTCCATCTCATTTTACAGATGAGGAAACTGAGGCAAACAGGGTTACGTGACTTGCCCAGGGTCACACAGCTGCTAAATGTCTGAGGACAGATTTGAACTTAGGGAGATCAGTCTTCCTGATTCTTCCCACTGTGCCACCTAGCTGCCCAAGTTGCTTGAAGAAGTCCAGAGTTCAAATTCAGCCTCAGACTAGCTATGTGAGCCCTGGGCAAGTCACTTACCCTCTGTTTTCCTCAATTTCCTCACCTTTAAAATGGAAAAAATAGTAACACCTACTCCCCAGGGTTATTGTACGGATTAAACAAAATAATATTTGTTAAAGTGCTTAGCACAGTGCCTGGCAAATAGTGTCAACCAAAAATGATATCACAAGTCCATGAAACATCACATTGCAATTAGATTTATCACAAAAGAAATGCACATGCATGTGGAACCCTAAGCAAGTGCATAGAGTTTACAATTCATACAGAAGCTTGCATCAATATTGCATAAAATTGCCACAAAGAGAGGAGGGGTCATAGACATATCCATCCAATTGGAAGTGGCAAGGGAGGAGAAATCATGAATAATTAAGATAACAAAAACAGCGACTGCTGTGAAGAAAGAAGGGCCTGTTTATCTACACAGATCCCGGATGCACAAGCAGTTTCCCCATCTGGTGCAAACTGACTAGCCACCTGTCTTGACACACCCAAGGACAAACAGGGAGCCCAAGCACTAACTCAGGTTAGCTGGGATAGGTTCGGGGCGGGGGTGGGGAGGGTGTTTGTTCTTGACATGTTTAGGGCCTCTTTCACACTCTGGATCCAATGGTTCTGGAAAATATGGTGACTCAACAGGACAAGTTCAGAGGATCCCTTAACCTTAGTAAGGGCTATATAAATGTTAGCTAAAAGTAATGGTAGCAGTAGCAGCAGCAGCAGCAGCTGCAGTAGTAGTGGTAGTAGTAGTAGTAGTGGTAGTAGTAGTAGTGGTAGCAGTAGTAGTAGTGGTAGTAGTAGTAACAGTAATGGTAGTAGTAGTAGTAGTGGTAGTAGTAGTAGTAGTGGTAGTAGTAGTAGTAGTGGTAATAGCAGTAGTAGCAGTAGTAGTAGTAGTGGTAGTAGTAGTAGTAGTAGTAACAGTAATGGTAGTATTAGTAGTAGTAGTAGTAGTGGTAGTAGTAGTAATAGTGGTAATAGTAGTAGTAGTAGTAGACGTAGTGGTAATAGTAGTAGTGGTAGCGGTAGTAGTAGTGGTAGTAGTAGTAGTAGTAGTAGTAGTAGTAACAATAATGGTAGTAGTAGTAGTAGTAGTAGCAGTAGTAGTTCTAACTAAAAGAGATTTAAGCAAATGTGTCTGGATATTGGGTTGCAGTGTGGTACAACAGAATGAAACCTGAGTTTCAAGTTGGTAGATCTGGGTTTATATTTTTGTACTGCCATTTCCTATCTGTAAGCCTTCAGAAAAGTCCCTTAATGTTTCTAGATTTCCATTTCCCCCTCTGTAGAATGAGAGAATTGAACTAGATGATCTTTAAGGTTACTTTATATTCTTTTTTTTTAGTTTTTTTTTTCAATCAAAAATCTGTCTTATCTTCCTTCCCTCCCATTCCAAGAAAAACAAATTTATGCACTGGTCATGCACAAAAGACTATATCAACATATGTATGTATGTGTATATATTTGTATCTATTTGTGCTTTAAAATATATGTGGTATATCTGTAGCTATATAGATATCCTTTCATATATGTATACACATATACGTATGCAATTATACACTCTTTTATCTATCTTTTATCTATCTTTTCATCTTTTATCTATCAGGAAATGGATAACACGTTTCATCACTATTTCTCTAGAACTGTGGTTAATCATTGCCCAATTAAGAACTCTAAGTCTTTCAGAGTTGTTTGTCTTTACAATATTGCTGTCATTCTACAAATTATTCACCAGGTTCTGTTCACTTAACTCTATATCAATTCATACAAGTCTTCCCAGGTTTTTCTCAAATCATTCCCTTCATCATTTCTTATAGCACTCCATTACATTTATTTACCATAACTTGGTCAGTTATTTCCTGGTTACTGAGCACCCCCTCAGTTTCCCATTCTTTGTCCTCAGAAACTTATATAAATATTTTTGCACATCTTTACTTAGTATTTATTTTTCTTTGAACTTATCCCTACCTTATTGTATCCTTCCTCCAGTTTCCCCCCTCTCTACTACCTTTTCCTTCAAATTTCCCTTTTGATTGAAATCTATTTATCTCCAACCACATGTGTATATGCATGTGTAATCTTACAACCTTTGAGCAGTTCAATGAGAGGGAGGTTAGAGGCTCCTCTAACCCCTTCTACTTTGTATGGACTTCTCATGCACCCCAATTATATTAGATAATTTTCTCTAATTTTCACGGCTCCTTAATATATTCTTCTTCCCCTCTTTTTCCATTCTTCTTTCAAAATTATCAAGACATAACAGATTCATTTCCATTCCTTCTGTCTAATTAGATTTCTTATATGACCCTTGGTGATAATAGCAATGATTGTGTCGCCATCTATTCCAACTCATTTACAAAAGGGATCACTACTATAACATTCCCAACAAGTGGTGATCCAGGAGCTGCTTGAAGAACTCCAAGAAGAAAGAACTCATTCCTTCTTGAGGCAACCCATTCCAATTTTAGACAGCTCTTAATTGTTAGGAAGTTTTTCCTGACAGAAAGCCCAAATTTTCCTCTTTGCAAACTACCCCATAGCACCTTGTTCTTTGTCTTTGGGACCAACGAGAACTACAAATGTAATCACTTCACATGACAGCCTTTCAAGTAATGTTTCCACCTCTGTCCCACCCCCTCACCCACCACCACCACCACCCTTGCCACCAAGACTTCTTTTCTCCATTCTCAATATTCCCAGTTCTTTCAATTGATCTTTGCATGACGTGGGCTCAAAACTAGTCACCACCCTGTTTTCCCCACTCTGGGGTAAACAAGCTTATCAATGTCCCTCTTAAACCAAGACATCCACAACTAAACTTGACTACGGAAAAGTTTGAGGAGATGAGACTGAATATTTGCTCTTATTCCATCTATTATTGTGCCCTTTTCCATGCTTATAAACAGTATCTAGCCTTGTCAATTCGACTGTACACAATTTGTGATCAGCTACTGTTTCTTATGCTATTTCTTTTAGTACTACACAGTACCATGAATGATGTTGAATACCTACCTAGTGAATATTTGTTAAAGCGAATTTTCTCAGATCTTTGCTGTTTTTAGAGCTGCATTTGAATTTTCAATGCCAGATGGTTTAAAATGTCTGTCAGTGTCTCAAAGAATAAAATAAACATTTGAAAGTTGTGCTTTCTCATTCACTAAGTAGGCAATTAATGACATTTGCGAAAATACTTCTTGAATTTGTTGACATACTCAAGAATTGCTTTCTTATGTATCACTGACAACTTGCTAAAACAACATGAAAGCAGGCATAAGGCATGGGATTCTCAAAATAAAAGCATCATTTCAGCAAAGACAGTAATAGTTAACATTATGTACTCTATTATCATGCTTTGGAGCATAAGAAGCTGCTTGTGTCTGAGATGATCCAGCTCCCTGAGACTGTTCAAATACTGCAGGAAATGTCTTATACCTATCATAGGTCTACATGTGGCAATGGTGATCCATCTTCTCTTTCTTCCCTGTGCCATATACTTGTACCCTCCGGGTACCTTCCAGGACAGATTAGAATTCCCCTATGCTTAGTCAGGCTTTCTCCTTTGATTCCTCCTAGAAGATTTTTATTTTTCCTAAAATGACTTAATAATTCTCCCTGGTAAACTAGAGAATAGGTCAGATGATTCCCTCCAGTTCTTTTAGTTTCATTTCTAGGAAGGGGACCACCTTTGACTTTATGTGAACATTGACATTACTTGGTATTGGCAGAATTATGAATGTAGAGTATTTTCTGGACATCACTGAAAAGCTCCTTTCACTCTCTTCCATTCTTACTGAGTCCTCCATCATTGCCATTACTAGTTCTCTCATTAACTCTTAAAGTCTCTGCTAGTACAAGTGGACTGGTAGAGCTCATTCCCTGGGCTTTCTTGAGTGAACTTAAATTTTTATATATGTGTGCATACTTATGTACACAGACATAAAAATTCAAGTATACATGTATATGTATATATTATGTATAGGTTATTATATTTAACTGCTTTGATTGGCAACTTTAGTACATCTTGTCATGCCCTAATGAAGATAAAAACTCCTCAACATGTTCACAAGAAATGCAATTACTAGCAAGGGTCATCTAATTCACTGTCCAATACAGAAGGATAGACAATGCTTAGAGTTTGTCCGTTTATATAAACCTTAGGTAGATACTGCACGTGGACAATGGGCTGTGTCCAGAAATCAACAGGAAGACAAGAGTGATATGGCTTCCATTTGGAAAACTGCACAGTTCTTTTAATTACATTAATATTCTTCTGGATTTGTCTAATGACTATGAGTCATGGAACATGAAAGTCTGTGAAGCATTTTGGTTGAAGATTACCCAAAGGGCACTGGAGAGGATCATGGTAAGTTATAAGTAGACTGCAACGTGTTACAAAAGAGCAACTACATGGAAAGAGTGGTGTGAAGGATGTCATCAGAGAAATACACGACTGCGAAAAAAATTTGCCAGGCAGTCACATAGTGAGAACAAATGATCACGAGTGGGAGGTCTGAATATTGACTCAGTGTTCAGAGAGCTAGGCTCCAGTACATTGGGTATGAACTCTCTAAAGCGTATTTATAGAAAATGTGTCTGTCATACAGGATGAGCAGACATGGATAGTTGCAATATGCGTTGCTGAAGAAGAGAGGTCACACTGATGAGATCATAGACCCTTTAAAGTGAAGTACGATTCTTTTTCTTTTTTCTTACTGAAGATCGAATGTATTATTCTCTTATGCCTCCTGTTAGATCGAGGTTCTTTCTTTGAAAATTTGGACTTTGGCTTATTTTTTTCATTGTTTATATCCCCTACACTTAGCACACTGCTTTGTATACATAGGCAATTAAGAAATATATGTTGAATTAAATCATCTCAGTTTCTCAGTTCTCATTCTACTTGACTGCTTTGCAACTTTTGACACCATCAACCTCTCCTTTTTCCTGGACACTTTTTCCTCCCCTTTATCTTGGCTACAATTTTCTCTCTCAATTCCCCTTCTACCTGTCTGACTGTTCCTTACAATCTCCTTTGTTTGGTCATCATCTTCTCTCTTCCTCTCCATCATCAATATGTTTAGTCATCCCAAAGACTCTGTATGGAGGTAGTTAGGTACCTCAGTAAATAGAGTGCTGGACCTGGAGTCAGAAAGACCTGAATTTGAATCCAACCTCGAACACTCACTAGCTGTGTGAGCCTGGGCAAGTCACTAAACCTGTTTGCCTAATTTACCAGAGAAGGAATTGGGAAACCACTCCAGCATATTTGCCAAGAAAACGTCACACAAGGTAACAACAAGTCAGACCTAATTGAACAACAAAGACTCTATACTGGGCCTTCCTCTCTTCTCCTTGTATAGTCTCTCCTTTGTTTCAAATAAGAGATCTTTAAAGTGCTTAGCAGAGTGCCTAGCACAGAGCAGGTACTTAATAAATGCTTATTCTCCTCCCCCTTCCTTTAGGCCTTTGTCAATCTCATCGACTCTCACAAGTTTTATTGTTATCTCTAGGAAAAAAATGACCATATCTGGCACAATATGTCTTGTGGATTCTGGTTCTGCATTACTAACTGCCTGCCAGGCATGTCCCATGGGCATTTAAATCATGTCCAAAATAGAAACATTATATTTCACCCAAAATGTATTCCTCCTCCAGATATCACCATTTCTGTCACCTAGATCCACAACTTTGTAGTCATTTTTCCCTCTCCGATGCCCATCAATTGGGAAATGGCTGAACAAGTGGTGGTATATGAATGTAATGGGACACTATTGTTCCATAAAAATGATGAGCAGGCAGATTTCAGAAAAACCTGGAAAGACTTATATAAACTGATTCTGAGTGAAATGAGTGAACCAGGAAAACATCGTACGCAGTAACAGCAATACTGTATGATGACTAACATTGATATACTTAGCTCTTCTCAGCATTGTTTCACATGATCTAAGACAATTCCAAAAGACTCATGATGGAAAAAGCTGTCAACATTCAGAGAAAGAATTATGGAGTCTCAATACAAGTTGAAGCACACAATTTTTTTGTAGTTTTCCTTTCTCAAGGTTTTTCTCTTTCTGTCTAATGCTTCTTTCACAACATGATCAATGTGGAAATATGTTTAATATGATTGTACACATACCGCTTGTATCAGATTGCATGCCATCTTGGGGAGGGAGGAAAGAAGGGAAGGGGAAAAATTAGAACTCAAAATCTTTTAAAAGTGAATGTTGAAAACTAAGGATTAATTTTTTTTGAAAAGTAATCCTTCCTTCTCCCTTACATCTCTCCATATTCAAGTAGTTGCCCAGTCTTTTTGACTCTACCTCCACAATATCTCTCTCTCTATCTGTCCTTTTCTTCCTACTCACATAAGGTGGTGATGGGTGATGGGTGATGATGATGACGATGATGATTGCCGGCATTTACATGGCACTTCAAGGTTTGCAAAGCACTTTACACAGTATTTCATTTACCCTCACACAAGCCTGGGAGGTAGGCACTAATACTACTATCCCCATTTTACAGATAAGAAAACTGATGCCCAGAGTCATATAGCTACCAAGTGTCTGAGGCCAAATTGGAATTCAATCCACTGTGACACCTTACTGACTAGACCCTTATTTAGTCCCTCATTGCCTCTCTCCCTTCTTTCAGTCTTAACCATTTCCCATCCACCTTCCACACAATGGCCAAAATGGTATTTCTAAGACATAAATCTAATCATATTACTGCTTCCCCCAACATTCATATTCAAAAATCTTCACTGGTTGCCTAAAGGATAAAACGCAAAATCCTTAGGTTGATTCCTCCACCTTTCAAACCTTATTTCATGTTTCTCTCCTTTATACAGGGTCTGTCCCAGTCAAACCACGCTACCACCTCTTCTCCTTATATAACACCTCTTCTTCAAGCTCCAAGCCTTTTCACAGGTGACCCTCATATTTTCTCTATACAATTCTGCCTCTTGGAAAACTGAGCTTCCTTCAAGACATAACCCAAATAACACTCCCTACACAGAACCTTTACCATTCCCTCTAGCTGTTAACAGATTCTCCCTCTTAAAATAATTTTTGTCCTGTTTTGTGCATATATTGTGTTTGCTTTTCTGTTTGGCTATTGGGCACCCTATGTACAATGGAAGCTCCTTAAAGAGAGAGACTTTTTGTTTTATTTTTCTCTTTGAATTCCCAATGCCTTGCACATAGTAGATAACCTTAGAAAAGTAATTGTTGGATCCACTTGAATTGAGTCAAACCATCGGTCATAGAATCAAAATCTTAAGATTATAGTTTAGAGCTGTAAGGAACTTCTAAGGATATCAAGTTTAACTATTATTTTATGTATCAGATGAAGTGGGAATTCAGAGGACATATTAGTTGTGTGGTATCTTGACTGTTATGAAGGGACTTGCCCAGTAGCTTCCCCTGACTATCATGGACATGACAGAGATTGAGTGGAAGTTGGGCACTTCAATTAATTTTGTTGGCAAGAGGGGGTTACACAGTTCTCATTATTGTGGAGATTAATGTACTTTCAAGCAAGCTATCATTAACGATTATATGGAGGTAGAAGAAACAAGGTTCCACAGCTCTCACATAGCCACCTCAAACACCCATAAAATATGACTCTAAATGAATTTTAGGGCTCCAAATCTCACAAAAATGCAGAAAAACAAATCTCCCACTGGAGGCAGCTGGGCAAGAAGGGCTCATCGAAGCATGCTGGGAGCCAAAACCAGCCCAGCCTGAAACCACGATTTGGTCCCAGGGTGGCCAGGAAGAACTGCAGCTGGAGCCTTCAGGAGAATGGATCAGCAGCAGCTGTGGCAGTTTCCAGAATTATCAAGCCATAAGATATAAGGACTAAGTGAAAGATCAGTGGAACTCAGCTAAATTTGGGGGAGAAAAGCAGTCTGGCCAAACTGTCTCCAGGGCAAAGAAGCAGGAGAAGCGGCGGCCCTGCAGCCACCTCCACATGGCTGCTTCAGAGCTCCCGGCCTGCAGACTGCAGCGGGGCCAAGCAATCATTCAGAGGCTAAGTGTTCTTGCGTTGAGCAGCCTGGATCTGGATCGAGGTCTTCAGTGGTGGTCCTGGGTTGCATTTTCAGTGAGCAAAAGCTGGTGGGGCTAGAAAAAAATGGTGGCCTCCCAATAGCTCCGGCAGCTACGAAAACCCCAGCTATTTGGGACAGAGCTTTCTCCTCTGCAAGCAGAGTTTCACAGAGCTAAAAAAAAAAATCAAATAATTGACTTGCCAACATGAGCAGGCAAAGGAAGCAAAGTAAAAACAGCAACCAAACTCTAGATTCCTTCTTTGGGGACAAAAAGGATCAAAGCATGGAACAGGAGGAAGACAACATAGTCAGAACTCCCACACCAAAAGCTTCCAAGCAACATGTAGACTGACTACAAGCCATAGATCAGCTTAAGA
>CM053591.1:39952043-39975452 GCA_028646515.1 Pseudochirops corinnae | reverse complement strand
TTCCTCACCAATTTTCCCAAATATATACATTCTTATTGAACATTTTTTCACATTAGTCATGTTGTGTAGAAGAATTAGAATGAATTGGAGGAATCATAAAAAAGAAAAAATAAAACAGAACAAAACAAAACAAAAAAGAGCAAGTGGTATTCTTTGATCTGCATTCAGACTCCATATTTTTTTTTTTCTGGATGTGGATAGCATTTTCCATCATGAGTCTTTTGGAGTTGTTTTAGGTCCTAAACTAAGTCTATCAAAGTCAGTCATTGCACAATGTGGCTGTCACTGTGAACAATGTTCTCCTGGTTCTGCTCACTTCACTCAGCATTACTTTATATAAGTCTTTCCAAGTTTTTCTGAAGTCTACCTGCTCACAGTTTCTTATGGAACAATAGTATTCCATTATATTCCATTTCACAACTTGTTCAGCCATTACCCAATTGATGGGCATCCCCTAAATTTCCAGTTCTTGGCCACCACAAAAAGAGCTGCTATAAATATTTTTGTACGTGTGGGTCCTTTCCCTATTTTTATGATCTCATTGGGATACAGCCCTAGTAGTGGTATTGCTAGATCAAAGGGTATGCACATTTTTATAGCCATTTGGGCATAGTTCTAAATTGCTCTCCAGAATGGTCAGATCAGTTCACAACTCCACCAACAATGCCTTAGTTCCAATTTTCCCACATCTTCTGCATCATTTATAATTTTTCTGTCTTGTCATGTTTGCCAATCTGATAGGTGTGATGTGGTACCTCAGAGTTCTTTTGATTTGTATTTCTCTTATCAGTAGTGATCTAGAGCATTTTTTTTCATATGACTGTAGGTAATTTTAACTTCTTCCTCTGAAAATTGCCTGTCCATATCCTTTGACCATTTATCAATTGGGGAATGACTTGTATTCTTAAAAATTTGACTCAGTTCTCTCCCTATTTTAGAAATGAGGCCTTTATCAGAGACATTGGTTGTAAAAATTCTTTCCCAATTTCCTGCTTCCCTTCTCATCTTGCTTACATTGGCTTTGTGCAAAGATTTTTCAATTTAATATAATCAAAATTATCCATTTTGCATTTCATAATGTTCTCTAACTCTTGTTTGGTCATAAATTCTTCTGTTCTCAATAAATCTTACAGGTAAACTGTTCCTAATTTGCTTGTAGTATCAGTCTTTGTGTCTAAATTGTGTACCCATTTGAACTTTTTTTTGGTATATGGTGTAACATGTTAGTCTATGTCCAGTTTCTGCCATGCTATTTTCTAGTTTTCCCAGCAGCTTTTTGTCAAATAGTGAGTTCTTACCCCAGAAGCTGGCTTCTTTAGGTTTGTCAAACTACTGTGTCTTGTGTCCCTAACCTATTCCACTGATGCACCACTTTATTTCTTAGCCAGTACCAAGTAGTTTTAATAATTGCTGCTTTACCAAAACAGAATTCATGAGCCAAAGATATAGCAACTTAAGCTGTCTCTATGGTCTGGACACCAAGAATCCCAGAGAAGGTTAATCACCCTCCACCCAAACCTAGAAACTGGTTCTCACGGACCCCAAGCTCACTTAGCACCTTCACCCCATCTCTCACTAGCAGACCCAAGGACATAACACAGGCTTACATCAAAACCCACCCCTGAACCCTAATGGCCCTTCCTTATAATTTACTTTACCATTCTCTTCAAATAAATAGCATTTTCTTTGAACTATCTCCTCCTAGTTGGCCTAGACAAGTCAATACACTGACAATTCTTTATTAAGCATCTACGATGTACCAGGCACTTTGCTGGTGCTGTTGATACAAAGACAAAAGTGAAAATCACCTGACCTCAAGGAGCTTACATGACACATCTTTGTTTTCTCTTTTACATATGACTGCTCACAGTCTCATAGCCAACACCCCATTGTG
Organism: Pseudochirops corinnae; assembly: GCA_028646515.1. NCBI lineage: Eukaryota > Metazoa > Chordata > Mammalia > Diprotodontia > Pseudocheiridae > Pseudochirops > Pseudochirops corinnae. The sequence continues at coordinate 39,973,558 of CM053591.1, read as the reverse complement.
ATCAGTGGTCATGGATCTGCAAGGGGTTCTACCGGAATTAGAGGTGTCACTTGTGAGAGAAGAAAGCTTGCCTCTATATAAAAATAACTATCTCTATAAGTAGTCAAAGACAGTTCTCCTGACTGTTATGTTCTAGTCAGCACGTTACTAGCATTTTTGTGCTACTATCACTAGCATACAGAGAAATGAATCCAAAACTCTCTCTGCATCTCCCTCCCTCCCTTCCTAAGATTGTTGGTGCTTTTCCTATTATACTTTCAATAGCTACTTGTAGTATGGTTAACTGCACTATCTTGTGACAAGCACCACCTAGTGTTCTTCTTAGTATCCACTTAATATAGTATTTATTAAATACTATAAAGTACCACACTGGGGGCTAGGTGGCACAGTGAATAGAGCCCTGGAGTCAGGAGGACTTGAGTTCAAATCTGGCCTCAGACACTTAACACTTACTAGCTATGTGACCTTGGGCAAGTCACTTAACCCCAATTGCCCTGCCCTCTCACCTTCAAGAAAAAAAACAAAAAAAAAAGGTTAAGTACATAAACCGCTTAGGGAAGTTACAACTGTACCTGACTGATGATGTATGGTACAGTTTTAATTGTTACAACTGGGCATATCTGATGGGATTTCTGATCAAGTCTCATTAGGGCAAATTTGCTTTTATCTAAGGAGAGATCTTGGGAACTATTGAGGTATCCCTCATATATACAGGAAGTCCCCAAAGTCTTAACATAGTTTCGTATATGATGATTATTGGTTTTGAAGCAATTAGAAATAACTGCTTGATTTTGAAACAGTCACCAAAGAGCATTTTCACAAAGAAGAATGACTGCACTTTACCTCCTACATCATCTTAGAGGAGCAAGGTGAGTATGCAGGGATTGGCATTTTTCTCCTCTCCTCTACCTTTCTTTCTCTCCCTCCCACTCCCCACCTTTTCAAAGAAAACGAAACAAATGGATAACACTTTTTTCGTCATATTAACTTCAGACTTTGTCTATGTGAAGTCAAAGAATACTAAGGAAAAACCCTTAGGTCTGTCAACTCTCAACTCAGCCACTGAAGTGTTTTCACTGCATAACTCTAAAATATGGAGGGACTAATTTTTTGCTTTACTACATATAGGAAATTAGGTAAATTAAATGGATCATAAGAAGAATAATTTCATGGCTTCCAATAATTTCTTGATAATTAGTAATTTTTCTTATAATATTAAGAGGTAAGTTCTAAAAGCTATAATCACTAATAGCATTCTTTCCTCTTAAGAGAACTTATTCTGGTCATGACTCTTGAAACAATGAAGAAACACAAAATTTTCTCATGTCATAGAATCATGGAATGTGGACAGGGACACTTGTCACTGTCAAACAGAGTCCATCACTCTTTCTTATGTGACTTCTTTAAAGCAATTCCCTAGAAATATCAATCTTGAAGATCTTCAGGAAAGGACTTTTAATAATATCTTTTCTACAGCCCCTTCAAAAACTCAATGATTAAGTTGACAACACAAATAGTGAAGCATATGTTGCTCGGTGATTGAAGGTTGAATACATACTTAGATAAGTTATTGCATAGCTAAATTCCGTTCTGGAGTCTTTCTCTGGCAGGATCCATTTTGGGACTTAAATTCATCTTGCTTAGGAAAGCACCAAGAGACTGTATCACTCACAAGTGTAACGTGCAGTCATTTTAGAGGAGTATCCTTGATCTCTCAAAGAACAAAGATAAAACAGTTTAATCTCATTTGAGCTTCCCCATAGTCCTATGAAGTATATGTGCTATTTTTATGCTCAGTTTCTAATCAAGAAAATAAGACTCAGGGCTCAGGGACTTGCTTATGATCTCATAGACAGTGAAGAGTGGAGGCAGCATTTAAACCTAGATCTTTCCTTCCACTACTATAGCTGCCTTCATTCTCCATAGTCTCATTTGTGTGAACTAATAAATACATGTTCCTAACCCACAACCTACTGAATATTTCTCACTGTTTTCTTTCACTTATTTTCTTTCTTTCTCTCTCTCCCTCAGTGCCTCTGTCTCTCTTGTCTCCACTCGTCTCCTCTCCTGTCCTCTCCTCTCCTGTCCTGCCTCTCCTGTCCTCTGCTCTCCTCTTCTGTCCTTTCCTGTCCTGTCCTGTCCTCTGCTCTCCTCTCCTGTCCTCTCCTCTCCTGTCCTTTCCTGTCCTGTCCTGTTGTCTCCCCTCCTCTCCCCCTTCGCTTCCCCTCCTCTCCCCTTCTTCTCCTCCTCCTCTCCCTCTCTTCCTCTCTCCCTCCTTTCTTTCCCTCACCTCTCTGTCTCTCTTCTTTCTGTCAAAAATTTCCCAATTTTCCCTATCAAGTGTATTTTTGTATTTTCTCATCACACTTTAAATCATTTGAGCTTCATTTTAAGGTAAATTTCCTTTCATTTTATTTCCAAGCATTACAGAGATTATGTACTTGTACTTCACATAATCTTTCTTAGAACAAAAATTATCAGACATATTTATTTCAGTCCCAACAGTATTTATGCAATATATCTTTATAATCCATAAATACATTTCTCAGGAGCATTTCCTTTCTAGATTTTCTCTGTGCTTCTGTAGGGATATAGAGCCCTAGTTCTATAGAACTATAGGACTATAATCAGGAAGACCTGAGTTCAAGTTCAGCTTCAGATACCTCTTACTGGCTGGCTGGGCTAGACACTTAACCTCTGTCTTCTTTGTCTATAAAATGGGAATATAATAGCACCTATCTCACAGGGCTTTTTTGAGCATCAAGTGTGATAATATTGTAAGGCACTTAGTATAATGCCTGGTACATAATGTTTGAAAAATGCTTGTTCCCCTTCTCCTTTGTATCGTATAATTGGGTCTAGTTTGGGCTTTCACAAATAGGAGAAATCTGGAAAGGGAAAAAAGAAGGGTATTGCTTAATGGGAGGGAATTTACAGCTTAAGAAGTTTCATTGATGCTTTTTGGCCTGAAATGAATACATATGATGGAGCATTTTTTTTTCTGAAGAAGGTTTACCATGTGTGGCATGATGAGCTGTTGACCTAATGCATGTTACTTAACCTTGCTGAGTGATAATGTAGTGACTGAGACAGAACATGTGGATTTGATTTCTAGTTCTGCTCTCCAATAGCTATGTGACCCCAGACAAGTCACTATACCTCATTGAGCCTCAGTTTCCTCATCTATAAAATGGAGATAATACTACTTGCCCTCCTTATCTCAGAATGTCGTGAAAAGGTGCTTTGTAAACCTTAAAGGGCTATATAAACATAAACCATAGGATGTCCCAAAAGTCATGGTTTAGTTTAAAGGGACATCCTATATTCTATTAAAATGGGAATAATAATTCTTGTTTTTATCAGGCAGAGTTCAATTTATTCTTTGCTCATACAAAAATATTTGCATGGTAGCCACAGCAGCTTCCTAGGTTCTTTGGACTGACAGTAGAGTATTAATTTTTACAAGATAGTCAGTGAATTCATCAAAGGGATGCTTAGTAAATGGTCTTTTCCCACAGGTGAAGGGCTCTCAAGATGGCATCAAAGGCAGCTTGAGCAAAGTTTTCCTAGTGTCAGTAAAGCCGCTGGCAGAAAGAAAATCCTTAATTTCCTCCAGCAGCAGCAGCTTTTTAGGCATTAGAGGCAAGAAAATGCCAGTGCCTGCCCCATGGGGCAGGGATCAGGTACAGCAAGGCCAATCCTTAATAGCCAGTGAGCCTAAAGGGCACTTGTGTGGGGTGGGCCAATCTTGTCCCCTAGTGTCCTTGCCTCACGGGAACAATGGACAGTTTGGATGATGATTGATGATAACAAAAATAGGAAGCATTTGTATAGCATTTTAAGGTTTAAAAAGTACTTTACAAACAACAGCCCTGTTAACAATACCCCTAAGAAGTAGTGTTATTAGTATTCTCATTTTACAGCTAAGGAAACTGAGGCAAAAGTTGTGACTTGCTCAGAGTCACACAATTAAGTTTCTGAGACTGGATTTGAACTCAGATCTTCCTGGCTATGAGCCTAGCACTCTATCCACACTTAGCTCTTTCTTGGACTACTTGACACGCAGGTCCATGATAATCTTCAGTGACCACAAAAGACTTGACTATGTTATGATGACCAGATCCAGTCTGTTTTTAAACAGGCATTATTTGAAGGACCTCATCCTTCATGGAGGGCTCCAGGAAGTGGTCAATGATCCCAGGCTCTATGATGGAGAAGGAGAAAAGATAGATCTCTTTCATGAACTTGATCTTCATGACTTTGACTAGGCAGCCAGACTTGGTGACAGGAACCCACTCCTTGTCTTTGACCTTTTCCCCTCTGGTTCAGTGGCCCATCCTAGTCCTGATCCATTCCCTGCTATTAAAACCATTGAGGGAACTGCCTCTGTCTCCCACTCCAGGACTCCAAGGATACCTCTTTTGGGGCTCACTAGAAATAAGAATGGAAATAATTTCTGTCCTACAACAAGGAGGTTGGAGGATGACAGTAAGACTCAGAATGCTTTTGGATTTATTATTATTATGAATGATGATATTGATGATAGTGTACTGATCAAGACAGAATACATTAGACTGAGGTTTTCTTTGAGACTGATTTGGAGTAAATAAGAGTGCCTATTTTCACATGACTACTTAAAATAAATGTCATTGCCTTTTGAGGTCAGAAAATAGAATTATATAAAATGGACAGAACTCTGAAAATTTATGATGTTTAATCCCACACCTGTTTTAAGTAATTTTAATAAAAGTTTGCATACTTTTGTATTTTATACTAAAAACATAGCACAGCTTGTCAAATAGTTTTGAAAAACCATATAAAGATAATGAAATGATCTTTTAAAATCAGAACTAGACCTTGTTTCTTGATAATAATTTCGTGAAACGTCATATGAAAAGTGAATTCCTATAGAATTCTGGTCTAGGAATCAGAAAATCTGTACTTTAGACACTGTAAGTTGTGTGATCTTGGCCATATTACTTCATATTTTTGGGCCTCAGTTTCCTTATCTGTACAATAAGAGAATTAAAACTTATGCTCCTTAAGATTTCCTTCTTGATTTCCAATTTTATTATTTTAGTTTTATTTCATTAACTTTACTGCCAGCACTGTCACATTCAAGGCACTCAAGGCACTCTATTATTTGGTTACTAACAGCCCTTTATAAGTTTGTTTTATTCTCTTCTTCCATGTACACTATTTGTTCTAGCTAACCTGTTCTAGCTAGTAGTTTAGCCTTTCCCTTATCACAGTCTGTTTCCAGGTATTGACATGCTTTTCTCCTGGCTTATGAATGGTTCTTTTTTCACATCTCCCTTTGTTCAATTTCTTCTATTCCTTCAAAGCCAGTTGAAGTGCCAGCTCATTTATGGAGTGTTCTTTGATCCTATCACCTAAGAGTGATCCTTCTCTCCCAAAATCTCTTCTGCAACTAACACTTCCTCTTTACATCCATGCTTTATGCACCTTCCAACTTGCTTTGTCTATCTCTATTCATCTTACCTCCCTAATACATTGCAAGCTGCTTCAAAGAAGGGGCTTTTTTTTTCATCTTTTTAAATTTTTTCATCTGTAAGATGTTGCCTGATGGAATGTGTTGCCTTCCATTGTTTACAAGAGTTACATACACAAACATTTTTGTGTAAAGTGTTGTTTGAATATTTTATTTATTTAAAGGAGCAATAAAAAGGAAATTTGCTTGAATGACCAAGAAAAGCAGTCTCTCAGTACTTGACCAGAGATATAGACAGGTCTGAGGACCTGAGAGAAAAGTAGCCCTCCAGATAAAGGTATTTAGGAGATCTGAGAGAAAACAGCTCCTCTGGGTTGGGGAGGGGAAGGGGATTAGCTGTTGAAGGCAAAGATGGCTAAAGTGCACCATTTCTGAGCAGTTAATTTACACACGTCTTTTAAAAAAAATAGGACTTTGAAGTTTATAACTGGAAAAATCTGAGTCAATGAATTAATTGGGCACAATGGAACAATTACATATTGAAGATTTGTGTCATCTGAAAGAGATGTGAATTTGGGGCTTTTTAACCAAAGATCGAATTGGGTCTTTACACATGAGGGAGCTCCTGCTGCGTTGCAGTAGAAACATTAGAAGCTGACAGCAGAAACTGAGACGTCAGAAATCACAAAACACAGAAGTCAATAGAGTTGAAAACCCAGCAAAAGTAAGGTAGCAGAATGGAGAAGGAAGAAGATAATGTCAGCTACTCTGAGCTGATCCCAGGTGAGACCAGCTGAGTTGGCTAGAGACAGACTCTGCACTTGGTGCTGGGACGCTAATCTAAAAATGCAGAAAATGCAACTGCTTGAAAGGACAGTTTGGAGGTTAAGAATGATTTTCTGTGGTTTGAAAAACTGACTAAACTTGTCTACCTTACTCTCTCTGTAAGTGCCACCTACAGCTTAAAAGAAGGGAAAATCTTCCAAGATTTGCCTAACTTGCCTTTTAATGTCTTCTGTGGCTCAAGAGGGGACACTCAAAGAGCTTTGCAGATCCCAGGCTTTGACTGAAAGACTATACTTGCCTCAGCACCCAAGAGAGATGACCTTAGAAGCTTTATAATCTGAGGTGACAAAAAGAAGCTTAACAGGGCTTCGGTGGCGCAAGAGTAGCAGAGAAGCAACGTCAATCAGCAGGAAACTGGAAAGTCTCTGAAAAGGAGCATAATGCCTAGCAGATGAAGTGTGGTGCAAAATATTCCCTAAAGAGAACAAGGGCATTAAGGTCTAAAATCAAGAGTTGTGAGCTGCCTCTGGCACATGAGTGCCTACTGCCAGGCTTCTATAAGTTTTTCCCCCATTCTTCCCCAAGGATGCTGTGTACACTGGTGGGAGAGTGTGATAAAGGTTTATGGGTGTCCTGTTACATAACATTATATGATTATTCTTGCTTTGTTTTCTGTTAGTAAATGTTTAATGTTTAAGAGTTAATGATATCATCTTGGCTGATTTGATTAAATGAGAAACACATCAGTGGGGCTTAGGAGTTACAGCTTTGAGTAGTAAGTATATAGTTTCCCTTCATCAGGGTTACCTCTATGTCTCTGACAGTGAGTTGTAGTACTGGCTCTTCTCCTTGAGGAATTCCCCTCATTATTGTGGGTGCAAGTGAACAACCAGTTGAGGTCAAAACCATGCCCTAAACTACATTTGCATTCCTACTGCTTGGCATAGTAGATATAGTAAAAATTCAATAAATAAATGTTTGTTGAATTGGCTTAAAAATTATACAGAAATAGCACATAATTTATTCAGGTTAATTACATTATTTCTCTTTTATACATTGGGGAACCAAGGATGTTTTTTTCAATGTATAAAATAACTGCATTTATTTAAATTTTTCCAGTTTTCACAAATAGGCAGGTTCCAGAATGCTTGTTATTCCTAAAATATATTTAAAGAGAAAAATCAGATCTTTAAATATGTTACTTAATAATCAATCAGAGAAAAACATGTTATTTGCATTATAAGAAGTTTACCTTTCATGTCTCTTTGTGACTATCTCCTTTTACTTTCTTTTAATCTAGCTTTTAGATCGTGTGTTGACACGATGGAAGAAAACGAGACACTGGTAATAGAATTTGTTCTCTTGGGATTTACAAATCATCCAGGACTTCAGGTTCTCCTCTTCATGGTGTTCTTAAGTATATAAATCATAACCATGGTGGGGAATGTTGGACTGATTGTGCTTATCTGGATGAACTCTCACCTTCACACTCCGATGTACATCTTCCTTGGAGATTTAGCTTTAGCTGATGCTTGTATTTCAACCACGATATGCCCTAAGATGTTGAAGAGCTTTATAACCCAAAAGAAAATGATATCCTTTTCTGAATGCATGGTACAATTTAATGTTTTTTCATTCAGTGCAACCACAGAATGTTTAATTTTAGCTGCAATGGCATATGACAGATATGTAGCCATCTGTAAGCCCTTGCTTTATCCAGTGGTGATGACTAATAGGTTATGCACTCAGCTATCAATCTTTTCATATGTGGTTGGCTTTCTTCATTCTACTTTCCATTTGGGTTTGTTATTTAGATTAAGTTTCTGCCACTCCAACAAAATTCATTTTTTTGTGACATCATGCCTTTATATAAAATTTCCTGTACTAACCCTTCTATTAATTTTCTGATGGTTTTTATCTTCTCTGGGTCAATTCAGGTCTTTACTATCTTGTCTATCATAATCTCTTATACTTGCATCCTCTTTGCCATTCTGAAACAGATATCTCAAAAAGGAAGAAGCAAAGCCTTCTCCACTTGTGGGGCTCATCTCTTCTCTGAATCTTTATTCTTTGGCTCTCTCCTCTTCATGTATGTGCGTCCTAGATCATTGCAAGCAGATAATCAAGATATGATGGATTCCTTATTCTATGCTATTGTAATTCCTATGCTAAATCCTTTTATCTACAGCCTGAGAAACAAGGAAGTGATAGAAGCCCTGAGAACTGTATTAAGACGAATAATACTTCCTAAGTGAAATTCTCAAACTGATCTCTGATTTCATTTTATTAAACAAATCACTAAATGATGCAGCAATACTTTGAATTTATATTTGTTAATGTGAAGATGAGTTTCTTGTCATCTCAGTCATGTCTGATATAATAATTTATTTTGTTAGCACCCAAGATTTTAATGTTTGCATTATACTATTCACAAATGTAGCAATTAATTATAATCTTAAATACAATTTTCTAGATTAATTAAAAAGGAAAATACTGGGTTACCTATCCTTTAATTTAAAAAGGTAGCTATCTTGAATAGTACTTTAAAAATAACATATGTTGGAAATAGGTATGTTTGCTTTGACAAAACTGGAGCAGGACAACCTACTTGACTCACATCAGCTCTGATTCTAATGGGCTCAACATGGTGGGGATTTGGTTGCCAGAGACGTTCTGTTGGATGTGAAGTGGTCCTCTGTATCATTTTGCTGAAGAGTCATGAACTCACCCCTTATGAGGAATCAACTTAAACAATTTAAAGAAAAGAATAATGACAAGAACTTTCTTTTTGTTGTCCTTTAAAGTTTAATAACTTACATTTACATAATACATTGTTTTACCTTGTATTCACATATGTCAGAGAAAGTAAACTGACACAATCTGCATTGTGTCTAATGTCCAGGTGCATCAGAAATAATATTTCTTAATTAGAAAATTAGAATTGGAAAAATATTCAATCCACTGTTTGAAGGACAGTTGCCTGATCTAGAAGTGTCCCAGTTTGAAACAAGAAGTCTAAGTCTTATATACTGCTGTGGAAATCTTTACAAAAGGTTCTAGGAAACTCTAGATATCCCTCAAGTTGTAGGATTTTACATTAAAATTAGAATTTAGGACTGGAAAAGGAAAGCAAATTAAAGTTATATTTAGTGATATTAAATCATAACAATCAGTATCATACAGCTTCAAGGACTTCTAGGATAAAAGAAAGATACTGAAAATCACAAATTCTCAAATAATAGTTTTTAGAGGAGAAACTACATTCTGTCTCATTACGCAGATAAAATGTCAATGTTTTCTGTTATCTTAAAATATATTCTAGGGGCAGCTAGGTGGCACAGTGAATAGAGCACCAGCCCTGGAATCAGGAGGACCTGAGTTCAAATGTGGTCTCAGACACTTAATACTTTACTAGCTGTGTGACCTTAGGGAAGTCACTCAACCCCAATTGCCCTGCCTTTTCCCCTCCAAAAAAAAAAAACAAAAAAAAAAGTATTCTAGTATTTGTTTTTAGGCTATTTTGGTTTTGCTTACAAGGTAGTAACTTATTTTCATTAATTATTTTCATTTCATTTCATATTAATTATTTTCATTAATTCATCTGTTTATTTATTTATAAATTTTTAAAAAGGTTGAACTAAGACATCAAAGAAGCATTTCCATATGCCCATGTAAAACCATGAATAGCCATTGTTTTTTAAAAGTATATAATAAATTCCATTGGTTACTTTCAAAACTGTCCCGTTAGTCTATGCTTCCTTCTCTTCTCTTTTATGCATTTAAAAGAATCTTTGACGGGATTTTTTTTTGCAGCAATACAACTAACCCCTTTCTCTTCCACTGAAAGAAAGAAGAATTTAATTTCAAACAAGCAGTCATTCAAATAACCCCATATCGTTTCCATGTCCAAAATGTATCTCTTACTACACCTTGAGTCCTTTACCTTTCCGTCAAGAGATGACATGGTTCATCACAAATGGTTGCTGTTTTGATCACAATCTTTCAAAGTTGTTGTGATTTAAAATGTCATTGTCCTTATATGAATTGTTCTCCTTGTTCTGTTCACTTTACGTCAGTTCATACTAAAAAAGATTCTTTGAAATAGACTATTTTTGTCCTTTCTATGGTGAAATAATATTATATTAAATTAACATGTACTGTAATTTGGTTGGCCATTCCTCAACTGATGGACACCTTCTTAAACCCTATGTCTTTTTAAAATTTTCCTTTTACTTGCCACTTCAGGATTAAGAAGTTTGTTTTGCCGGAAACTCTCCTTTTTCCTGTGTTATTCTTCCTCTTGAACCCCCTCTTTTCCCTCTTCAGTTTGATCTATTTACATCAAACTGTGTGTACATATGTGTTCCACCCTTCTTTGTTTCAGAAAAAAATGAAATTCATATGATACTTGCCCCCTCCTTCCTCCATGTTTACATGCTTGTCTTCTCATGAACCCCAATTTTGAGAAATAGTAAGTTCCTCTAGTGAATTCCTTTTTCTCTTCTTTCTTTTCCCCTTCTTTGAATATTCAGAATAAAATCAGTTTATCCAGATACGATCTATTTGTCTTAAAACTCTCTCAATATCTTTACTATCTGTGTAACCCTGGGCAAGTAACTTAAGCTTCTCTGCTGCATTTTCTTCATCTGTAAGAGGAACTAGAGAAAGAAATGACAAAACCAGTTTAGCATCTTTACTAAAAACAAACAAACCCCATATGGGATCAAGTACAGTCAGGCAGGACTGAACAACAACAATCTGAGGTAATCTTTTTTTTTTTTTAAACTCTCTCGATACCTTTTGAAGACATAAAACTTCTGCGGGGAAACATTTCTTCCTCCCTATTACAATGTTAGATCTACATATATAGTCTCTTCCAATTGCTCAAATACTTTACCTTTCCATGTTTACCTTTTTCCTTGTGTTGACATTTCAAAGTACCTAATCAGATCTGATCTTTTTATCAGAAATGACTTGAAGTCCTCTAGTCTTTGGTGCTTGTTTTCTCACAAGTTACCCCTGGCAACTTAAATACTTTTAATTCCATTCTTTTGATTCTTCCATATGCCCACAGAAAGTGGAGGCAACACCAACACCCTACACTCTGACAGCTACCAGGATAATTAGTCTCCTGTTTGCTAGTCTTCTGTAATCTCTTGATTTCCCTGTAATTTCCCATTGGTAACAAAGTATTAAACAACAAACCTGTGGGTTTCAGTGAGTTCAGGAAGGAGCAGAAGGAGAGGTAAGACTCAAATCCAGGTGTTCGGATTCTAAGACTAATGTTCTTTTTATTAATAACCCACTACTCTTACATAAGACTTAGGTCATTGGTGGAAACTGATTGCTCAATGATTCACTTGTATGAACATGTAATGCCACAAACAGCTTTCTAGAAGGATGCTACTGTGAACAGCTTTTAAGGTTCTGGTTACACAGTATAGCAAACTCTATTTATTCCATAACAAATCAAAGCAAAACATTCACAGAATGGATAAATTCAAGAATCTGCTACTCTAAATGCCTGAATTTAGAATTAAATAGATGAGTGTAAGATGGAAGATGGAGTGAGCTGCAAAATCCAGGTTCTGAATCTTTGGGTGAAGTTTAGTACTCCACCTTCCAGTCTTCCAGCCAGAGTGGAAAGGAGGCTGAAGGAGGTGGGAAGATGCATTCCAAGTATGAAGATAGCTTTCACAAAGACACAGTGACAGGAGATCAGTTGTGCCTGTGATTATCTTTCTCCCAAAGGTACTACTCCTAAACTTCCCAATTTCTGTTTAAGGGCACTACCATCTAGTCAGTCATCCAGGTTTTCAGTGTTGGCATTATCCTTGATTTCTTACTTTCCTTCACCACTCATATTCAGTCAGTTGCCAAATCCTGTCTTTTCTACCTCTTAAATATCCCTTGCTTCTATCTCCTCTACACTTACATGGCTACCACTCTAGCTAGTTTAGGCTCTTGTAACTTTTTTCCTGTGTAATTGCAATAGTCTCCTCTCTTTCATCCATTCTCCACATAACTGACAAAGTGATTTTCCTAAAATGCAAATCTGACCATGTCCCTTCACTACTCAATAAATTATAGGGCAAGATTTCCTCTTGACTCTAGAATAATAATATTTCACCTTTATCTTATTCTCTTTAAATTGCTTTTTTATTTTTGATTAAGTTTTAATAACATCCAGAATTAATCTCATATATAATTTATTAATAAGTAAACATAAGTAAGCATCTTGGGGGTAGGTGCTCAAAATTTTTTACTGATGGGAGTATGTGACCAAAAATCATAGGAGAACATTTATTCAGTGCTGTACACAAACAACTACCAAAGGATTACTTATGCACTAGAAAAATAATAATGAAATTCATATAAAGGAGCAAAAATTCAATAATTTCAAGGGAAAAAATAGCAAAGAAAGTGGCTGGTACTAGGAGTACCAGTTTTCAAACTACATTACAAAGCAGAAATCATCAAAATGATTTTATATTGGTTAAAAAATAGAGTGGTTGATTTGTGGAACAGATTAGATATACAACATATAAATGCAAGCAAATATAGTAGTATAATGTTTGATAGAAACAAAGACATGATTTACTGGGATGAGGTTTGACTATATGACAAAAACCACTAGGAAATTCAGAAATTAAGTGTGTATGGGGCACGGGGACCCCAAAAATCCCCTACCCAAGAAAAATTAAAGTCACAGGTATCTTGAGGAGGCAACAGGAAGTTTATTCAGTTCTTGTGAGAAAAAGGGTATTCCTTCTACCAGTATGAATCAGAATGAGAATTTATACTCTAACAGAGTCAAGTCTCCTCCCTCTGGCTGTCCCTTCTCCTGTTGGCTGGGAGGTGGGTTCTCAGTCTCCATGGGAAAATCTTCCCCAAATGGTGAATAACAAACAAAGAAGCTGCCACTATCCCCTATTGCCTGGGAGGCAGGACAGGAAACCAGGGTACTGTTCATGTCCTTATTTGGAAAATGCCAATGTGAAGAAGGGGAAGGGGCTAAGAGCTTAATGCTGATTGACAGCAAGGGGAAGGGTCCTGAACAATATGAACAATTCAAATGTTCACATCCTAAAAGCTAAAGAGGGAGGGGAAAAGGTCACAAGCAAAGGTGGAGATTGAAAACTCCTAACAGGCCTAATGCTGATATGGCAGTAGAGAATAAGGGGTAAAGAAAGGGGAAGGGGGAAGCTGAAATCTGGCCTGCTCCCACAAGAAACCTTATGCACTGAGAAGTTTTTCACCTTCCCCATTTACTGTGACCGGCACGGTAATTTGGCCCAGCAACCAGCTGAATAAAAGAGAGATGGGGATGTATTCAATAGTCTGTTTATTACAGAACCATTTCATACAGAGCCAAGGTACAAGAAAATCACAGGGTTTATATATCTTATAACAGAGACTCTGAGGTAATTGAAATGCAAAGACCCTTCTTTAGTTCTGACCACTCCCTACCCTAGCCTAAGGCTATTTATACATTAAGACTTAATCCTAGGACCATGTCCAGAGGCATAAACAAACAGGGAGTCACAAACAAGACTTGCAAATTAACTACCCTGTACTCTCTTTAGTCATCCATAGATCCAGTGAAAGCATCCACCCAACAAGATTATACTTTTTCTGCATATCTGCCTCATAGAAGAGGGAGAGCATGAAAATCTGGTCTACTACACCCATTCAAATGTAAATCAACATCTTATGCTATCTACTAAGATAAGTCCTAAATTTATACATGACACACATAAAAGGTGATGCCATAAATACATTAGAAAAGCAAGGAGGAGATTACCTTTAGGGTCTTTTGATAGGAGAAGAATTCATGACCAAGCAAGGGTTAGAGAAGAACACAGAAGATAAAATGGAAAATTTTTATTATTTAGAACTTTAAAAGTTTTGCATAAATGAAACCAATATAGTAAAGGGAAAATTGAATAGGAAAAACATTTATAGCAAGTTTCTCTGTTTAAGGTCTCATATCCATAAAGAACTGATTCAAATTTTTAAAACCAAGAACTATTTACCAATAAGTGAGCAGTCAAAGGATATGAATAGGCCATTTTCAAAGGGAAAAAAATCTAAGCTATCAATGATGTTGTTTGTCCATTGTTCTTAAAAAGGACCAATGACATTAGGAGCTTGATGTCTTGACTTGCCAGTGAACTGGATTCAAGTGAGGCAAGGCTGTACAAAGTCATCAGCTTCACTCTCTCCTCCAGAGTCTGCAGAGGCCAATGGCAAAACAGAAGTTGAGATGACTGGAGATGGACTTGGATGCAGATGAAGACTTTGGCCTTTTATTCAAGCTATCAACAACTGGAGGAAAAAATGCTCCAAATCACCCATCATTAATAATCCCATCAATTGAGGAATCACTGAAGAAATTATCCTCTATCATGTAATCATATATTATTGTGCTATAATAGATAACAAAACGGACAGTTAAAACGAACTTGGGAAGATATGTAAGACATAGAGTGAAATGAGTAGAACAAAGAGAACAACGTATACAATAATGACACTGTAAAGGAAATCATTTTTGAAAGATTTAGGAACTCTGATCAATGCAATGATCAACCATGATTTTAGAGGACTGATGATGCAGCATTTTACCAATCTACTGAGAGAGAGGTGATTGACCCAAGATGAAGATTAACACATTTTGGGGGACAGGGCCAATAAAAGAATTTGTTTTACTTGAATATTAATATTTTAATAAGTGTTTTGTTTTTCCATTTTCCAGTGAAGGGATGGGAGGAAGGGGGAGATAAGGACAGCATAAGAAGAAAAGAAAAAAAGAAGAAAAGATCATTGAAATACATACACACACACATATGTATATATATTTAAATTCCCAGAAGAAAACAGGCCAGACAGACTCATAGATAAGACAGACAACTTTGAAAGTTGTATGTTAAATTTATTGTACTATATATTTAAAGTAAAAGCAAACTACAAAAAAGAGATCCATCATTTGAGGCACAACTCTATTTTTCAGTTCTACTACATTTATGAAAACACATTGTTTTTTGCATTCAAGTTCAAAATAAAATAAATATATGAAACAATGCAATCCATTAAATTAATCCATCAAGAATTTAAGTGCCTACTATGTACTATATACTGTGATAGGTGCTCAGGCTAAAAATATAAATGTGAAATATTCCTTGCTATGAAGGAACTTTCATTGTCCTTTGTTCTTAAAAAGGACTAATGACAACATAGTGTGTGTTGTGAGTGGGGCAACTCATGCAAATATGAGTATGTTATAAATACACACACATACATGGATATAATATGTATGTATATGTATGTATGTATGTATGTGTATATCTATCTATATCTATCTATATCTATATCTATATCTATAGCTATATCTATATCTATAAACACAGGGCAAGGACACTAATGGGTAGTTCCCAAACTCCGTATTCCAGACTACCACAGTGAACTCACAAGGATATATGAATTTTTTTCTTGGAAACATAGCAATACTCAATATCTGTCAGCACTGTATGCATGCTCAAGCTTATTCACAGTTTCAACATTAGATTGTGCTGCATTCCTTTTGATGATGTTCTGAGTGTCTGAGATAGATTTTTCTTTACTTCTACTTTCCACTAAGCCAATAACTTCTCAAACTTTCTTGTTTGTGGTGTCATATCTTTGCAAAGCTGGGTTTTCAGTGTTGTTGTGATGAAAAGGAAGTCCTTCATAAAAGCCAATAGGTTTTGGAATAGGCAATGAAGGTAGTGATACTGTTGAGGTTTAGGGTTTAGGGGTGCTCAAGACCCCAAAATATCAACACGCTGGGTCCTGCTGAATGAATTCCACTCAAGTCTTCTCTCAGCCAAAGTAAAGCAAAGTTTATCAAAGATTTGCCTTAATGGGAAGATTCTTAAGGAGCCTAAGTATATGTGAAACTTGCATTGACAAGAGGGCCAGAATAATCTGACACAGAATGAATCTATGCTAGATTTAATTCTTGGCAGCTTGATGGAGGAAAGATGGATCTTAAATACAGAAAGAGTGTGGGAAGATTTAGGGGTGATCTAGAGGAGGGGTTTGGGGAAGGTCTTGAGGAGGAGTCTAAGGAGGATCTTGAGAGGATTGAGGTCAGATCCAGTAATGAGATTAAGGGTGGGAAATAGTTGAAGGCTACTCGGAGATGACAGACAATGGAGGGCTAGGCTGGTTTAAGGGTAACAGATTTGGGTATAGATATTTTGATAGGATCAAGGATAGGAAGTAGCTGGACAGTGGAGGACTAGGTTAGGATAAGTGTAACAAAGATTTGGGCCTAGCTATAATGAAAGGCTTATGGCTTCAGGCAAATGCCTCATCAAATGGGAAGATTCAATCAGAGTTCAAGGGGTTTCCCAGAGTTTGTACCCCATCATTCCCCCCTCAAACAAATGGGACCCAAATTCCTTTGGGGTAAAGGGTAAAGTCTCAGTTTCTGAAAGTGTTTCCTGCTGGCAAGGAGCACAGAGCTGTCCTTGCCTCTCTGGGTCCCATTCAAGAGGGCAGACTTCATATTCAAGTGGTCAGACTTTGGAACATGGCTGATATCAGGTCCAGCAGATTGGAAGACTTGGATTCAGTCAGAGATTGGTATATAGCCTGAGTGGTCATCTGGAAGCTGATAGCAAAAACCCTGGAGGAGACAAACCTGACAAGGAGGTTAAGCAAAGGAAGATCAAACAGACACACACACAAAAAAATCTAGAGAAAGGACAATTTTCCTGGTTGGAATTAAAGAGGACTATGGCAAGGCCAAAAGGAAAAGGGCAGTATAATCTCACCTCTTTTTTTCCTTTTGCTAGAGGGAGCTAGAGCCTTTTCAAAACAGTAGCTTAAAGTCCCCCAAGGGCTCACAGGTATATTCTGAAGTCTCTGGGAGGGAAGCAAGAAGTGATACTGGTTTAATCCTAGAATTATGAGTCCAGCTGGGGAGACCTTCGAGTTTTACTGCTGTTGGGGTGCTGAGTATGACTCGGTAGGGTCCCTTCCAGTTGACTTCTAACTGTTCTCCCTTTTGGGTTTTCCATGACTTTAAGTAGACCCAGTCTCCAGGTTCTACTGCAGCAGGACCCTCCTTTTCATTGCCAAGTGGTTTTGGAAGATACTTATTGACATATTCAGTCAGAGCATTCCTGACAGCTCCTAACTGAGTAGCAAGCTGGGTAATATTAAATGCTGTTCTGGGTCCACCAGGATGTCAGAGGTTAAGAAGGGCCTCCCATTCAGGAATTCAAAGGAACTAAGCTTGATATTTTCCTGAGGTGTGATTTGACTCTGAGCAGCCCAATTGGGAGATTCTTAACCCAATCTTCTCAGGTTTCTATACATAGCTTAGTAAGGACCTGCTTAAGGGTATGATTCATTTTCTCTACTTTAACAGAAGATTTTGGATTCTAGGCTGAGTGGAGATGGTAAGTGATTTTAAGTGTCTTTGCCACTGCCTCGGTTATCTGAGAAATAAAAGCTGGGCCATTGTTGCTCTGTAAGGAGCCAGGCAAGCCAAAATGAGGTATAATTTTCTTTAACAGGAACTTTGATACTTACTGAGCCTTTTCAGTTCTGCAAGGGGAAACTTCTACCCCATTAGTCAAGATGTCAACAAAAACCATAAGAAATTTGAAACTCCTACATGTGGGCATATGGGTAAAGTCTATCTGCCTGTCTTCACCTGAGTAGATACCCCTCCTCTGAACAGATTTTAAAGAGGAAGAGGATTGCCTTCAGGATTCACCTGAGCACAGGCTGGGCAACTGCTGGATGGTTTCTCCTAGCTTACTGCCAGTAAAAATGGGCTTCATCAGAGACTGGAGGGCATTCTTCCCTTAGGTGTGTGGCCTGGTGTAAGCCAAAAAGAAGCTTCCACTGAGGGTGTTTGAAATCACCCAGAGGAGGAAAGTGAGTATCACCTTTCCTTAGCAAAGGTCTGTTCTAGGGGGCTGTACAAAGGTGTGAAGGAATTAGGGAGCTATGGAAGTAAAGGTGTCAGTAAGCCAACTGGCAGGCAGCATTCTTTGTTTCAGTGTCTGCCAGGCAAATTTCCCACAGCCTGATCAGTTTCTCCATTCTGGTGGCCTTTGCAAAAGATAACAGCTACCTCAGAGGGCTTTTGAACAACTTGGAGAAGATGGAAACTCTCCTGCACATGTTTAATAGGGGAATTTTTTGCTATCAGATATCCCCTTTCTTTCCAAATTGCTCCATGGGCATGTAGAACATGGAAAGTATATTTTGAGTCAGTAAAAATGTTTATTCATTTATTTTCCCCTAGCTCTAGGACTCTGGTGATTGCTATTAATTCTGCCTATTGGGCAGAGTTTCTGGGGGCAGGGGTGTGGTCTCTATGGTTTGATGGAGGCTGATCACTGAAAATCCACTTTTCCTGACCCCTCATTCAATGAAGCTTGAACTATCTGTGTACCAGATTGCTTTAGGATTCAGGAGAGAAGAATCCTTCAAATCAGCTCGACTGGCCTAAACACAGTCCAAGGTCTCCTCACAATCATGAACCAGGACCTCTGAGTGGACACTGTCTCGGAAGAGGGTTGCTGGGTTAAGTGTGCAGCACACCTGAAGGGTTAGGTCAGGGGTATCTAAGAGTAAGGCTTGATCTTTGGTGAGCCTGCCACTCTAGCTAGCCACTGGTGGCCCTTTTACTTCCAGGATGTGGTGAGTTAGAACTTCCAGGGGCTGGCCAAGTGTAAGTTTAGAGGCTTCCTCAATTAGAATGGCTGTAGCAGCTATTGCATGAATACATGCAGGCCATCCGGCAGCCACAGAGTCTAATTGTCTTGAAAAATAGGTAGCCAGCCTGGGGTCAGGTCCTAGGGACTGTGTTAGAATTCCCAGAGCCTGTCCTCTCCTTTCACCAACATACAGAGTGAAAGGTTTTTCTAGATTGGGTAGAGCTAATGCTGGAGTGGTGGTCAATTTAGCTTTCAGAGTCTCAAAAGCTTTAGTCTGGTCAGGACCCCACTCTAGAGGGAGTGAGTCAGGGTGTTGGGTAGAGTCATAGTGAGGTTTAGCAATAAGGCCAAAATTTGGGATCTAGAGTCTACAAAACACACCATACCTAGAAAAGTTTGAAGTTGTTTCTTAGTGGCTGGGATGGGGATAGACAAGATTGTCCTTTTCCTCTCAGAGGTGAAGAAGAGAGAGGTAGGAGTTAGTTTGTGGCCCAGATACTTTATGGACTGGCATGCTATCTGGACTTTGTTGAAAGAGACCCTATAGCCTCGACTACCTGAGAAATTAAGGGCTTCTGCATCAGCAGCCAAAGACACCTCCCAGGTGGCGCTACAAATAAGGATATCATCCACATACTGAATTAAAGCCACTGTCAGTTAATTTCAGGTTCCTTAAATCCCTTCCCAAAGCTTGGCCAAATAAATGACGACTATCTCAAAACTCTTGGGGCAAGACTGTACACGTTAGCTGACATGGACTTGTTTCCCCAGGAAGTATCCATTCAAACACAAAAATAAATTGCGAGTCTGTGTGTAGAGGTATACAGAAAAAGGCATCTTTTGAGATCTAGGGTGGAAAACCATTGAGTAACCCAAGGGATCAAGGGGTTTCCAAGAGCCTGTACCCCATCAATAAAGATTTAAAAAGCTGTGCAGTGCCTGGCAGATGCACACATTCCATCAGTAAGCAATTCTGGTTATTTAAAAATGAAAGGAAAATATTATTCTTTCAATTTGTGTGTATTATTTTTTCAAATGGCTGAGTTGTTAAGACATGAATATTTATCGAGTTCTTTAGACTTTACCTAGTGGATAGAACTGTTCAGTATGTCTTTAAGTCTAGTGTGTTATATAAAAAGATGTGGTGAACCAAGAAAATTTGGGAGCTTCTGAGCTGGGGGCCTTTTAGAAGAAAGCTGGGAATTCCAAAAGGCAGAGTTGAAGATGCAGCACATACCAGGCAATAAGAACTTGGTTATACAATGAAATGGAGATATGAGATGGAATTCCATGTGAGGAATAACAAGAAGGCTAGTTTGGCTGAATTGCAAAAGAGATGAAGAAGAAGTAAATTGCATTTTGAAAGGTGGTGAAGGGCTTTAAATGTTTTTTAATTGCTGCAACTTTCTGTGTCTGATGGAATTTGTTGATCAAGTCTTCAACTCCACAATGCCCAGTAGGACAACTTTACTTCATTCTAAAGGGAATTCAAAGAAACTATTGAGGGATTTCAATGTTTTTTCTGTGTCTGATGATTACTGCATTTGAAGCAAATCCAAGTAAACACTTAATCTTAACATTTGTAGCCACCAAAAGAGAATCAGCACAAAGAAGTGATGATTGTTGCTTTTATTCCTGCATTTCCAAAAGTAAGCTTCCCTCTTCTCTGGATCTCTCAACTGGATCTGGGTAAATGTGCAGTGATTTCCATAATTTTCATTTTTTCTTTTTGTAGAAAACATGTTAAAACCCCATTCCCTGTTTGTAGAAATTTTTAGCTGTTTTCTGTTGATGTCAAACGTGGAGATAAAAAAATTAACATGTTAGGCAACCACTAGGACCTTTTAAAAGGAATAACACATGCCCTTCTCAGAACTTGAGTCTTTTCCCATTCATCTCTCACTGAGATTTTGTCTCTCTCCCTGTACTTGTTTGTCTCTTTCTCATTTTTTTCTGCCTCTTGTTATCCTTACCTCATTTCTCCCTTTCTATCTTTCTTCCTTTTCTCCCTATTTCTCTTTATGTAAATTAAATATATGTGATGTATGTATCATTCAACAAGCATTTACTACTTGCATACTATGTGTCAGTCATTGTGCTATATATTGGAGATCAAAAGCCAAAGTCTTTACCTTCAGGTACCTTATGGTATAATAAGGGAGATAATATGAATTTAACACACACACATATGCACCTATATACATGATACATGACAGATGAATGCAAGATAGTTTGGGGAGGGAGCAAATTAGTAGCTGGAGGAGGAAAGGGGACTAGATTCTTGTAGAAACTGGTGCTTACACTGAGTCTTGAAGGAAACCAGGAATTTCAAGCACTAGAAGATGATGTAAAAGGAACAAATTCTATTCATGGGGAACATCTATAGCAAAGGCATGGAGATGAAAAATGGATTGTGTAGCCAATAGACCAAGATGACTATTGTACTTACTGAACAAAATTTTATTTTTCATTATTAATTTCTTTTTTTTTTTAATTTTATTATAGTTTGCATCATTCATTTCCACCAGATTTTGAGTTACATATTTTCTCCCCCTCTT
>CM053591.1:39925878-39951543 GCA_028646515.1 Pseudochirops corinnae | reverse complement strand
AACATTTGACAATATAATGCTTACAATGACCATAACAGGTAACTTGAATTTGTTGCTTCTGCATGTTATCCTTGTTTACATTTCAAGTCATTTTTTTGTTCATTTGCCTCTGCTTTCTTCATCTTGGATCTCTTCACTCCATTTTTCTTGGAATTCTTTGTCAGTTGTCATTGGAATATTTATCATTTCTTAGGATATAGTGTAGTCCCATCACATTCAAATACCACAATTTTTTGAGCAGTTGCTTTACAGGTGTTTCGTTTCTAGCTGTTCATTATCGCCAATAATGTTGCTGTCAATATTTTTATACATGTAGGTTTTTTCTTGCTATTAATACCATTTTTACATTTTTTCATGAGACTAGACCACTTCAGAACACATTGATCACTTCAATATTGTAGTTTCACACCAAAAAGCACAATCATTTTTTCTTGTATGTTAGTTTTATCTTCCCAGTTGTTCTTGGTGACCTTTTTGTTGCCTAGTAACTTATATAATAACCGTAAATCACCTCATCAAATGCATACTACTGATGCATGAATTTCTTCTTGAAGAAGTAAGGTAAAGTGATGGCCCAAGCTCCTAAGTGAGATTGGATGCATTTATAAAACTTATCATATTACTTAAACCACCAATGCAAGCCCTGCTTGGGTAGATTCCCTTCCTAAGTTGAAGAAACACTTGTATCAAGTATTTTATGCCCCAACTCTTCTACTTGCATGTTAACTCAGCAGTTTTTTAAGATGAACAGTATCTTTCAAGAAATTATTAAGAAAACTGCCCTGATATCCTAGAAGCAGAGGGTAACATAGTCAAATAAATAACCCACTGATCACTTCCTGAAAGAGATCTCAAAATGAAAACTTCCAGGCATATTGAAGCCAACTTTCAGAACTATAAGGTCAAGGAGAAAATACTAGAAGGAAACAATTCAAATATCAAGGAGCCACAGTCAGGATTATACAGGACTTAGAAGCTCCTACATTAAAGGATTAGAGGACTTGGAATATGATATTCTGAAAAAGAAAAGAGCTTGGATTACAACCAAGAATCAACTATCCAGTAAAATTGAGCATCATCTTTTAAGTGAAAGGATGGATATTCAATAAAATAAGGTACTTTCAAACTTTCCTGATGAAAAAACCAGAGGTGATCATAAAATTTGATTTTCAAATACACAACTGAAGAGAAGCATAAAAAGGTAAACAGAAAAGAAGGGAAAAAAAATCATGATATTCAATAAGGTTAAACTATTTACATCCTTACATGTGAAGATTATACTTGTAACTCTTAAAACTATATCTATAGAGATATAGGGGAGTTAGAAGGAGTAGACTTAGAGGGTGTGGTGATTAGTTGACTTTGATTTGATGAAAAAAATTTAAGGGGTGAAAAAAAGGATTGTACTGGAAGAAGAGGAAATGTGGGGCTGAATGGGGTTAATTGTATCACATGAAGAGACATGAAAAACCTATCACATTAGAGGGGGAAAAGTGAGGGGGTGAACGTTGCTCTCATTAGTATTGGATCAAAGAGGAAATAAAATTCACAATCAGTTGGGTAAAGAAATCTATCTTATGCTATACAGAAGTAGGAAGGGAAGAGGAAAAGAAAAGCAGGGTGATGAAGGGAGAGCAGATTAAGGAAGGTGGTGGTCAGGAGCAAAACACTAGTGAGGAGGGACAGGGTGAATGGGGAAAGAAAGAAAAGTATAAACACAGGAAAACAGGAAATAGGGAAATACATATAGGAATGATAACTGCAAATGTGAATGAGATAAACTCTAACTTAAAATGCAAGTGAATAGCAGAAAGGATTAAAAATATGAATCATAAAATATATTGTTATCAGGAAACACACTTGGAGCAGAGAGATACACACAGAGTAAAGGCAAAAGGCTGGAGCAGAATCTCTTATGCTGCAGCTGATTTTTAAAAAAAAATCAGGGGTGGCAATCCTGATCTCAGACAAACCAAAAGCAAATATAGGCCCAATTAAGAGAGACAAAGAAGTAGACTACATCTTACTAAAAGTTATCATGGACAATGAAGTAATAGCAATACCAAACATATATGCACCAAGTGGTTTAGCAACCAAATTCTTAGAAGAGAAGTTAAGGGAGCTACACGAGGAAATAGACAACAAAGTTATACTAGTAGAGGAACCTCAACCTTCCCCTTTCAGAACTAGATAAATCCAACCACAAAAATAAACAAAAAAGAAGTTGAGGAGGTGAATAGAATTTTAGAAAAATTAGATATGGCTGACCTCTGAAGAAAACTGAAGATAGAAAGGAATAGACATTTTCCTCAGTGATACATGGCACCTAAACAAAAAATGTCCATGTACCAGGGCACAAAAACTTCACAATCAAATGCAGAAAGGGAGAAATATTAAATGCCTCCTTTTTGAATCATGCTGTAATAAGATTACATGCAATACAGGACATGGATACATAGATTAAAAACCTGGTGGAAACCAAATAATCTAATTCTAAAGAATGAGTGGGTCAAATAACAAATAATAAAAATAACCAATAATTTCAAAGCAAAAGGCAATAATGAGACAACATACCAATTGCATAAGGTGCAAACAAACAGTACATATGGGAAATTTTTTTTATCTCTGAATGCTTACATGAATAAAATAAAGAAAGAGCAAATCAATGAATTTCACATGCTATTTCAAAAGCTGAAAAAAAGAACAAATACTCTACAATTGAACACCAAATTAGACATTCTGAAAACCAAAGGAAAGATTAATAAAATCGAAAGTAAGAAAATTCTTGAACAAATAAAACTAAGCTGCTTTTTATAAAACAGATAATAGATAAATAAAATAATAAATCTTTGGTTAATTTGATTGTTAAAAAAAGAAAGAAGTTAATCAAACTACCAGTATCAAAAATAAAAAGGGTGAATTCACCAGAAATGTAGAGGAAATTAAAACAATAATTAGGAACTATTTTGCCCAACTCTGTGCCAATAAATCTGACAATTTAAGTGAAATGGATGAATATTTACAAAAATATAATTGCCATGCTAACAGAAAAGGAAATAAAATATGTAAATAACCCCATTTTAGAAAAAGAAATTGAACAAGCCACCACTGAATTCCCTATGAAAAAAAACTCCAGAGGCAGATGAATTTACAAGTGAATTCTAACAAACCTTTAAAGAACAATTAATTCCAGTACTATATAAACTATTTGGAAAAATAGGTAGGAAAGGAGTGCTACCAAGTTCCATTTATGACATAAATATGTTGCTCATACCTAAACCAGGAAGAGCCAAAACAGAAAGAGATAGGAAATTATAAGCCAATGTCCCTAATGAATATCAATGTAAAAATTTTAAATAAAATATTAGCAAAGAGATTACAACAATTTGTCACCAGGATAACACACTATGACCAGGTAGTATTTACACCAGAAATTGCAGAGTTGGCTCAATATTAGTAAAACTATTGGTATAATAAAACCAACAGAAATCATATGATTATTTCAATAAATGCAAAAAAAAAAAACCAATATTGACAAAATACAGCACCCTTTCCTGTTAAAAACATCAGAGAGGATAGGAATAAATGGAGCTTTCCTTAAAATGATAAGTAGTATCTGTCTAAAACCATCAGCAAGCATTATCTGTAATGGGGATAAGCTAGAAACCTTCCCAATCAGATCAGGGGTGAAACAAGGATGCCCATTATCAACACTATTATTCAATATTGTACTAAAATAATTAGCTTTAGCAATAGGAGAAGAAAAATAAATTGAAGACATGTGAATAGACAATGAGGAAACAAAACTCTTAGTCTTTACAGATGATATGATGGTATACTTAGAGAATATTAGAGAATCAACTAAAAACTATCTGAAACAAATAACAATGTTAGCAGAACTGTAGGTTATAAAGGAAACCCACATAAATAATCAACATTTCTATATATTGCCAAAAAATACCAGCAACAAGGCATAGAAAGAGAAATTCCACTTAAAATATCTGTAGAAAATAAATAAATTTGGCAGTGTACTTGCCCAGACAAACCCAGGAACTATATGAACACAATGACTAAATACAATTTACACAAATAAAGTCAGACCAAAACAATATGAAAAATATCAACTACACAAGAGTAGGCCAAGCTAGTATAACAAAAATTACAATTCTGCCTAAATTAGTGTACATGTTAAATGCTATACCAATCAAAATACCAAAAAATATTCTACAGAGCTAGAAAAAATCATAACAAAATCCATCTGGAAGAAGAAAAGGTCAAGAATATCTAGGAAATTAATGAAAAAATATAATGGAAGGTGGCCTAGCAAAATCAGGTCTAAAACTATATAATAAAGCAGCAATCATCAAACTATTAGTTACTGGTCAAAAAACAGAGTGGTTAATCAGTGGAATAGATTAGGTACACAAGATACAAGTAGTCAATGACTATGGTAATCTACTATTTGATAAACCCAAAGACTCCAACTTCTGGGTTAAGAACTCATTATTTGACAAAAACTGGGAGGAAAACAGGAAAATAGTATGGCAGAATCGAGGGATAGAGCAACATCTCATACCATATACCAAAATACGGCCAAAAAGGGTACAGAATTTAAACAGAAAAGATGCTACCATAAGCAAACTGGGAGAGCAAAGATGTTTATATGAAAGCTATGGTGAAGGGGGAAAAAATAATCTAATGAGATAGAGAACACTATGAAATGCAAAATGGATTATTTTGATTACATTAAATTTAAAAGGTTTTACAAAAACTAAACCAATACAACCAAGGAAAGTAGAAAGATGGGAAACAATATTTGCAGCAAGTATTTCTGATAAAGGCATCATTTCTCAAATATATGCAGAACTGATTCATATTCATAATAATACAAGTAATTCACCAATTGATAAATGGTCAAAGGATATGGACAGGCAGTTTTCAGATAAAGAAATTAAAGCTATCTATAGGTATATGAAAAAATGCTCCAAATCACTATTGGTTAGAGAAATGCAAATTAAAATAACTCTGTAATACCACTTCACACCTACCAGATTGCCTAATATGTCCTCAGAATATCATATTTCAAGCCCTTCAATCCCTTAATGTAGAAGCTGGTAGGTCTTGTGCTATCCTGATTGTGTTTCCACAATCCTCAAATTGTTACTTCCTGACTGTATTTTCTCCTTGACCTGGGAACTCTGGAATTTTACTATAATATTTCTAGGAGTTTTCTTTTTGGGATCTTTTTCAAGAAGCAATCAGTGAATTCTTTCACTTCCTATTTTGCCCTTTGGTTCTAGAATTGCCCTTTGGCAATTTTTCTTGAGAATTTCTTGAAGGATGGTGTCTAGGCTCTTTTTTTGTTCATGGCTTTCAGGTAGTCCAATAATTTTTAAATGATCTCTCCTGGATCTCTTTTCCAGGTCAGTGGTTTTTCTAATGAGATTCTTTTCTTTCATGGGTTTGGATCAATTCCACAGTATCTTGATTTCTCATAAAGTCATTAGCTTCCATTTGCTCCAATCTAATTTTTAAGGAATTATTCTCTTCAGTGAATTTTGGAAATTCCTTTTCAATCTGGCAAATTTGACTTTTTAAGGCATTCTTCTCCTCATTGGCTTTTTGTGCCTCTTTTTCCATTTGAGTAAATCTATTTTTTAAGGTGCTATTTTCTTCGGTCAGGCTGCTGACTCACTTTTCTTGATTTTTTTGCATCATTCTCATTTCTCTTCCCAATTTTTCCTCCACTTCTCTTACTTGATTTTCAAAATCCTTCTTGAGCTCCTCCATAGCTGTAACCAACTCATATTTTTCTTTTCTTTCTTGATGCAGGAGTTCTGACTGTGTTGTTTTCCTCCCATTCCATGCTTTGATCCTTTTTATCCCCAAAAAAGGAATCTGTGGTAGGATTTTGTTTCTTCTGCTTGCTAATGTTTCCAGGCAATTACTTGACTTTTGAACTCTTTGCCATGGTAGAAATTTGCTTTCAGAATGGAGAGAGCTTTGTCCCAAATTCCTGGGGAGTAATTAGCAGGGTGCCTTCTCTGCAGCCCCCACAGGCTCTGGAACCTGGCCACATATCCCAGGACCTCCATCTAAGACTGTGATCCAGATCCAAGAAAGTTAAAGCTAGAGTAATTACCCTCTGAATGGTTGCTTGGTCCCCCTATAATCTGCAGGCCAGGAGCTCCTGAGGCAGCCATGCAGCACACCAGCCACTTCTGTGCTGCTTCTCACTCAAGGAGCATGGGCTGTACTGCACTATTCCATCCATCCCTGTTCCAATAGAGTTCCATACTGACCTTTTACACATTTACGGGTTGAGAAGTCTGGAAACCACCACAACTGCTGGTGCTATGGCCTTAGCTGGTCAGGGCTGCCCTGGGTCCAAAACCACATGGCTCATACAAGGCTGTGCTCAGCTCCCAGCTTGGTGCAAGAGCCCCTTCCTGCCAGCCTGCCAGCTTGCCTTCTGAGGGAGATTTCTTTCTCTCTGTCACTTTGTGGGTTCTGTAGCTCTAAAATTTATTAAGAGTCATTTTTTACATGTATTGGAGAATATAGAAGCTGGAGCCATGGGGAAGTCCTGTTTCTACACCATCATCTTGGCTCCACTCTCCCCCAGATTGCCCACTATGACAGAAAATGAAAATAATAATTGTTGGAGAAGATGTGGGAAAATTAGAACCCTAATGCATTATTGAAGGACTTGTAAACTGATCCAACCATTCTGGAAAGCAATTTGGAACAATACCCAAAAGGCTATAAAACTGTTCATACCCTTTGATCCAGTAATACTACCACTAGACCTGTATCCCAAAGAGATCATAAAAAAGGGAAAGGATCCACATGTACAAAAATATTTATAGCAACTCTTTTTGTGGTGGTAAAGTACAGGAAATTGAGGAGATACCCATAAATTGGAAAACGACTGGAGAACTTACGTCATATGAATATAAAGTAATACTATTCTTCCATAAGAAATTGTGAGCAGGTGGATTTCAGAAAAACCTAGACAGACTTGCATGAATTGATGCTGAGTGCAGTGAGCAGAACCAGGAGAACACTGTACACAGCAACAGCAATACTGTGTGACAACTGACTTTGTTAGATTAAGCTCTTCAAAGCAATTGCAATGAACTAACACAATTCCAAAAGACTCAAGAACAAAAATGATATCCACATTCAGAGAAAGAACAATAGTGTCTGAATGCAGATTGAAGCATACTATTTTCTCTCCTTTGTGTTATTTTTTGTTTTTTCTTTCTCATGGTTTTTCCCTTTTCTTCTGATTCTTCTGGCATAAAATAAGTAACATGGAAATATGTTTAATATGATCCTACGTTTGTAGTCTATATCAAATTGCATGCCATCTTGGGGAGGGTGGAGAGGAGGGAAAAGGAGAGGAAAGGGGAGGTGAGAGGGGGGAAAATTTAGAAATCAAAGTTGTATAAAAATGAATGTTGAAAACTAAAGTTAAATAAATATTTTTCAAAATAATGACTAAAATACCAAGAGGCATAACACCCAAGTTTAACTCACTCTTCACACATAGTTGTCAAGTTTCAAGAAGGGCTTTGACAATAAGAAGATTATCATGTATGCAATGGCAAAGAAAGGCATATCGCATCAAAAATGTCCATTTTAATATTGTAAGCTTTTCCTATGAACAACAGAATGTGGCATATGTTATTTTCTCAAATTGAAAGATCAACCGTTGCATCTGAAAATAAGCTTCCCCTCAAAGCTAAACATGCAATTTAAGATAAAAGATGGTAAATCCAAAACCATCAGGAATTTAAATAATTTAGTCATGGAGTACTAGATTTAGAGTCAAGAAGAGCTTCAAAATAAATACTGCTTCTTCCCCAACTGATAAATGGAAAAAGGATATGAAAAGGCAATTTTCATAAGAAGAACTTTAAGTGATCTGTAGTAGATAAAAATGCTCTAAAGAACTATTCATTAGAAAAAAGAAATTTAAAACAACTCTGAGGTACTACCTCATACCTATGAGATTATCTAATATGACAGAAAAGGAAAATTACATATGTTGGAGAAGATGTTGGAAAAATCAGAACACTGATGCTTTTTTGGTGAAGTTGTAAACTGATCCAAACATTCTGGGAGAGCAGTTTGGAACTATGCCCAAATGGCTATAAAAATGTGCATACCCTTTTACCCAGCAATACCACTTCAAGAGTTGTATGCAAAAATATCATAAGGTATGATCCAAAGAGATCATAAAAATGGGGAAAGGACCCACAGGTAAAAATATATATATATATATATTTATAGTAGCTCTTTTTGTGGTGACTAAGAACTGGAAATTGACGGGATGCTGATCAATTGGGGAATGGATGAACAAGTTGTGTAATGCAATGTAATGGAATACTATTATTCCATAAAATATTATGACTATGTGGACTTCAGAAAAACCTGGAAAGACTTACATGACTTGATGCTGAGTGAAGTGAGCAGAACCAGAACATTATACACAGTAAGTGTCACATTGTGTGATGACTGATTTTGATAGACTTAGCTATTCTCAGCAATTTAAGGACCTAAAACAACTTCAGAAGACTCATGCTGGAAAATGCTATCCACATCCAGAAAAGAAAATATGGAGTCTGAATGCAGATTGAAGAATACTATTTGCTCTCTTTTTGTTTTGCATTGTTCTGCTTGTGATTTTTCTTTCTTGTGGCTCCCCCCATTCATTCTAATTCTTCTATACAACATGACTAATGAGAAAATATCTTGAATAAGAATGCATATATGGAGACTATATCAAATTCCATATCCTATTAGGGAGGGGAAAGGGGAGCTGGGAGAGAGGAAAGAAATTTAAAACTTACGGAAATGAATGTTGAAAGCTAAAAATGAATGGTTTTTTTTTAAATTCTATTTTGGAGAGCTTTCAGAGGTCATAAGAATTGGAAAAAATGTCTAGTTTGCCATTTTGTTGCTAACGTGTTCCATACTTGCTTTAATGATGATCTTATTAATCAAAAAAGTACAGAAAACAACAAGGGGAACTGCTAACTTGGAGCTGATTTTGATCAATAAGGAGAAATGAGTTGCTATACTAGAAATATTCAAAGACTTAGAGACAACTGGCCACTCAATCATAAAATTAGAGATGCCAGGAAACCTAAAAGTCTGAAATGTAGCAAGCAACTACTCTATCAACTCAATTTTTTCCTGTTCATTTATTTATTTATTTTTAGTTTGGAACATTCATTTCCACAAGATTTTGAGTTACAAATTTTCTCCCCATCTTTCCTATACCCCCCACCACAAGACGGAAAGTCTACTGAATATCTCTACTCCTAATCTGTTCTCTCTTATATCCTCCCCCACAGCACCCCTAACTTTCTATCAGGGCAAGAGGGATTTCTATACCCCAGTGCCTGTATATCTTATTTCCCAGTTGCATGTAAAACAAAAAGTTCTTTTTTTTTAAACATTTCTTTTTGAAACTGGGTTCCAGATTCTTTCCCTTCTTCCCTCCTCACCTACCCCCACTGGGAAGACAAGTAATTCAATATAGATTGTACATGTGGAGTTATGCAGAACATTTCCATAGTCGTGTAGAAGATATACTGTGAAAGACTAACTATATTTTCCTCCATCCTATCCCACCCCCCTAATTATTCTTTTTGTCCTTTGACCCTGTCCCTTCACAAAAGTGTTTGTTTCTAACAACCCTCTCCCCCAAACTGCCCTCCCTTCTATTGTGCCCTCTTATGCCCTTCCCTCCTACTTTCCTGTAGGACAGTAGTTCTCAACCTTCCTAATGCTGTGACCCTTTAATACTCGTATGTGGGTGTATCTGCATGTGGGCAGACTGGCCTGGAGGCAGATAGAGGAGCAGTGTCTCAGTTCCTAAGAGCATCAGAAATATGTGTTTTCCAATGGTCTTAGGTGATCCCTGTGAATGGGTTGCTCAACCCCCAAAGGGGTCGCAATTCACACATTGAGAACTGCTGCTGTAGGGTAAGATACCCAACTTAGTATTATGTTATAGCCTCCTTAATTGAAATTCAAAGAGAGTACGTCTGACCCATTCCCTTTTTCCTTCCTGCTCTTCCCCTCCATTTTAACAGTTTTCTCTTACCTCTTTTATATGAAATAATTTACTCTATTCTATCTCTACCCTGCTCTTCCCAATATATTCCTCTCTCATTTCTTAATTTTATTTTTTAGATAACATCCCTTCCATTCAACTAATCCTGTGCCCTCTATGTATACATGTACACCCATACACACATACTCACATATGTATTTATACACACATACACTCTCCTATACATACATGTGTGTATGTATACATATATACATGTACACACACACATATATACATATATATTCCATTCAACTATCCTCATACTAAGAAAATTCTCATGAGTTACAATTATCATTTTTTCCATTTATGAATGCAAATAGTTCAACTTTAGTAAGTTCCTTATGATTTCCTCTTCCTGTTTACTTTCTCATGCTTCTCTTGCTTCCTGTAATTTAATGTCAAATTTTCTGTTCAGCTCTAGTGTTTTCATCAAGAATGCTTGAAAGTGCTCTATTTCATTGAATGATCATATTTTCCCCTGAAACATTACACTCAGTTTTGCTGGTTAGGAGATTCTTGGTTTTAATCCTAGTTCCTCTGACCTCTGAAATATCATATTCCAAGCCCTTCAATCCATTAATGTAGAAGCTGCTAGATCTTGTGTTATCCTGATTGTGTTTCCAGAATAATCAAACTGTTTCTTCCTGACAGCTTGCAATATTTTCTCCTTGACCTAGGAATTCTGGAATTTGGCTATAATATCCCAAGGAGTTTTCTTTTTGGGATCTTTTTCAAGAGGTGATCAATGAATTCTTTCCATTTCTATTTTGCCCCCTGATTCTAGAATATTGGGGCAATTATCCTTGAGAATTTCTTGAAGGATAGGTACATGATTTAGACATAAAGGGTGACACCAGAAGCAAGTTAGAAGAGCAAGGAATAGTCCACCTGTCAGATCTATGAAGAAGGGGAGAATTCATGACCAGACAAGGGATAGAGAGCATTATGCATTATAAAATAGCTAATTTTGCTTAAAATGAAAAGGTTGGGAGGGGCAGGGTCAAGATGGGGGAGTAAAAGCAGGAATTTTCTTGAGCTCCCAGAATCATCTACCCAGCAAAACTGAGAATAATGCCTCAGGGGAAAATATGGACATTCAGTGAAATAGGGAACATTCAGGCATTCTTGATGAAAAAACCAAAGCTGAACAAAAAATTTCATTTTCAAATACAAGAAGCAAGAGAAGCATGAGAAGGTAAACAGGAAAAAGAAATCATAGGGAACTTATTAAAGTTGAACTATTTACATTCCTACATGGAAAAATGATAATTATCTCTGTGAGGTGGGAAGGAGGGGTGAGGAGGGAAGAAGGGAAAGGATTTGGAAATCAAAGTTTTAAAAACAAATGTTAAAAAAACTGTTTCTTTTACATGCTACAGTATGAAGATAGTTTGAGGGAATATACAAGTGTGTGTATGTGTGTGTGTGTATACATATACATACATATATATGCATGTATAGGCGGGTGTGTGTGTAAACATATATGTGAGTGTGTGCATATGTGTATACATGCATACACAGAGGGCAGAGCATGAATTGAATATGAAGGAATGATATTTTAAAATAAAATTAAGAGGTGAGAGAGGAATATATTGGGAGGAAAAGGGGAGAGATAGAATAGGGTAAATTATCTCATATAAAGGAGGCAAAAGAAAACTGTTAAGATGGAGGGGAAGAGCAGGAAGGTGAAAGGGAATGGGTCAACCTTACTCTCTTTGAATTTCAATTAAGGAGAGTATAACATACACACTCAATTGGGTATCTTACCCTACAGGAAAGTAGGGGTGAAGGGGATAAGAGGGGGGAGGATAAAAGGGAGGGCAGATTGGGGGAGAGGGTAATTAGAAGCAAACATTTTTGAAAAGGGATAGGGTTAAAGGATAAAATAGAATAAATGGGGGATGGGATAGGATCTCGGGAAATATAATTAGTCTTCCACAATATAACTACTATGGAAATGTTTTGCGTAACTACACATGTACAACCTATATTGAATTGTTTTTCTTTCCAGTGTTGGTGGGTGAGGAGGGAAGAAGGGAAAGGATCTGGAAATCAAAGTTTTAAAAACAAATGTTAAAAAAAAAATGTTTCTTTTATATGCAACTGGGAAATAAGTTATACCAGTACCAGGGTATAGAAATCCATCTTGCTGCACTAAAAAGTTGAGGGGGATGGGAAAGTATACAAAAGAGGACAGATTTGGGAAAGGGTTATTCAGTAGGATGCTAACCTGTGGTGCAGGATAGGGGAGAGATGGGAAGAAAAATTGTAACTCAAAAACTTGTGAAAATAAATGTTGAAAACTAAAAATGAATAAATAAAAAATTAAATTAAATTAAAAGGTTATGCACAAACAAAACCAATGCAAACATGATCAGAAGGAAAGCAGAAATCTGGAAAACAATCTTTACTGCAAACATCTCTAATAAAGGCCTCATTTTTCAAATATGTAGAGAACTGACTCAAATTTTTAAGAATACAAGCCATTCACCAATTGATAAATGGTCAAAGGATATGAACAGGATAGTTTTCAAATGAAGAAATCAAAGATATCTATAGTTATATGTGATATTATGATACACTATAATACACGAAAGTGATAATTGTTGGAAAGGATGTTGGAAAATTGGATATTAATGTACTGTTGGTGGAGTTGTGAACTCATCAAAACATTCTGGAAAGTAATTTGGAAGTATGTGTAAATGACAACTAAATGGTGCATACCCTTTAATCCAGTAATATCACTACCAGATCTGTATAACAAAGAGATCATAAAAAGGGAAAAGGACATAAATGTGCAAAAATATTTATAGCAGTTATTTTCTTGGTGGCCAAATATTGGAAGTTGGACGATTGAACAAGTTCTGGCATATTAATATAATGGAATATTATGCACAATAAGAAGTAATGAGCAGGCAGATTTCAGAAAAACCTCAAAAGACTTCTATGAAATGTTGCAAAGGGAAATGAGGACAACCAGGAAAACACTGTAGCAACATTGTTTGAAGAATAGCAATGAAACAACTTAACTCTTTCTCAGAAACATGATAGTCCAGAACAATTACAAGAGACTCATAATGTAAAATGCTATCCACATCCAGATAAAGAATTTTATGGACTCTAAATGCAGATCAAAGCATACTTTTTCATTTACTTTATTTTTTCATGGTTTTTTTTTTCCTTTTTGGTCTGTTTCTTTGTTCACATCTGTGACTAATATGAAAACATGTTTTACATAATCACACATATATAAACTATGACAAATTGCTTGCCATTTTAAGAAGAAGGGAGGCAAAGAAGGGAGAAAATTTTGGAATTTAAAATCTTGTAAAACTGCTAAAGATTGTCTTTACTATCTTTAATATAATTGGGGAAATAACATTGGGGAAAAATAGTATTAAAACATATATAGACAAGATTAATGAGTATAGGTAAAAGAAGATGAGTACATAAGTTATATGTGCCCATGTAGGATGTCTATATCTCAATAGGATGTCTAAATACCACTGACAGGAGAGAGTAATTGATGAAATCTTAGGTATGCATGGCTCAGGAAGAGAGGAGAGACAGCATAAGAGCTGGGTAGGCAGACAAGCCCTGAGACCTATGCAAGATTGAGCATTCTTTCCTCCAATCTCCAAGTGCTACAGTAGAATGATATCTCCTCCTTTGTTTCTTGATAGAACAAGGTAATGGAGAAAATGAACAGAGATGGAAGCAGGGTACAGGTAAAGTCATTTACTTCAACAGCTCCCTGAGATAGAATGTTAATAAAAAAGAAGATGATTTCAGGATATTTATGTCATATGGTCAAGAGAGGTAGCTATGTGGCTCTTTGATAGAGTACTGGGCTTGAAGTCAGAAAACCCAAAGTGGAAATCTAGCCTCAAACCCTTACTAGCTGTGTGACCCTGGGCAAGTCACTCAACCTTCTTTGCCTCAGTTTTCTCATCTGCAAAGTGAACTGTAGAAGAAAAGGCAAATGACTCCAGCATCTTTATCAAGAAAAAGAAAAGGAAAATTCCAAATGGGGTCATGAAGACTCATAAGAACAATGAAAAATCTGTATATTGTGGTCTCAGACGATAATGACAAAGGATTACGCGGTAAGAAAGAGTATAAGCCAGGTGCCAGGAATGGGAAATGACTAGCTTCCATTCTGTAATTCCCAGTACATATACTTCATTTCTGGAATTTAAACAAGGATAGGAGCATAGACATTCAGGTGTAGTTTATTCCAGACCTATGATTTCATCCGTGTAGTGAATTCCCTGTGAGGGAACTTCCTCCACTGACAGGAATAGCAACTGTAGTCACATAACCAGTTATTACTTTATTGACTATTCCATATTTCATTACCTATATGAAATAATAAAGACCAAAACCAGGCTTGGCCAAGTGAGGAAATGGAGGCTTTGGGGCTATAGATTTTGTTACTTTCTTGAGAAGTTTATCAGTGAAATGAGGTGCAAAAATGGAATGAAAACTCAAAAAAGTAAAAGAAACAAGGGCTGTATATAAATTTACAGTTAGAGGAAACCCGAACATGTAGGTAGGTAGATGTAAAGATGTTTTAAAAAATAAAGAAGGAACACATCAGGGATTAATTTTGTAATTTGCTTGAACAAAAACTGCAAGATGAACAATTTGGGAGTGCACTTGAGAAACATCTATTTCTTTATGAGTTTTCTCAGGGAACCAAGGACCTCTTTATTTCTCAGGCTGTAGATAAATGGGTTTAACAGGGGGATCATGATAGTGTAAAACAAGGAATGCATTACATCCTGATCTTTAGCGTCAACCCCAGCACACACATACATAACAAAAAGAGTTCCAGAGAATAAGGAGACAGAGAATAGGTGGGCACCACATGTCAAGAAGGCTTTCTTCTGCCCTGTGCAGACTTAATTCTCAGGATGGCAAAGAGGACATATGTGTATGAGAC
The DNA here is from genome assembly GCA_028646515.1 of Pseudochirops corinnae. Lineage (NCBI taxonomy): Eukaryota > Metazoa > Chordata > Mammalia > Diprotodontia > Pseudocheiridae > Pseudochirops > Pseudochirops corinnae. The sequence goes on along the minus strand of CM053591.1, from coordinate 39,936,469 downwards.
TAAGATGGTCGTAACAGTGAAGGATTGTTATAAAGACAGAGAAAGTGAACGTCACTAGTGAATTAAGAGATGTGTTAGTTACAGGAACTGCTAAACAATGGTAAAATTTCACAATAGAAATGATGTATTATATTCGTTCTACAGAAGGTTAGTCTAAACAACAACCAACACGAATGATAAGATTCAGAAAGCCAAGTGTATAGGAAGCAATCACCAGCAGCTTGCACAGTCTATTGGACACCCTCACTGGATAAAGCAGAGAGTTGCATATGGCTGCATATTGGTCGTTTGCCATCCCTGCCAACAGGAAACATTCAGCAGTTGCACTGACAACAAAAAAGTGAAATTGGACCATGCATTCCAAAAGGGATATAATTTTATTCTCTGTTAAGAAATTCACCAGCATCTTAGGGGTCACTGAAGAGGAAACTCAAGCATCTGCAAAAGCTAAACTACTGAGAAATATGTACATGGGCGTGTGAAGGTGAGAGTTCATCCAAACGAGCACCACCATGCCAATATTCTCTACCATGGTTGTGAGGTAGATCACTAAGAACACCAAGAAGAGAGGGATCTGAAGCTCAGGGAGATCTGTAAGTCTGGTGAGAACAGACTCTGTCACCAGTGTTACATTTTCTTCCATCATGATTTCATTGTGGAAGTTCACTGAAAGGAGAGATGAGAAATAAAGAAGACACTCACCAAAGTACCCATTGAAATAATTTTTTTTTTATGGAATAGATGCCCTCTCATCAGCTTGTTTTCAGGTTTAGCTTTTCTTCTTTAATAATACATTTTAAAATAATTATTCACTACTTCTCCTGGGATTAGAACAAAATAAAAGGAGGTTGAGAGATTCAGTTAAAAGTTAAAAGAGGCTATTAAGTAATTCTAGTAATAAATATTACTATATTGTATAAATAATAATATAAATATATTATAAACTATATTTTATAAATAATAACAGTTAAATATTATGTAATTCTAGTAATATTTCGTAAATAAAGACAAATGGGACTTAACAGGCAATTCTCTATTGTCCCTTGAATCTGTAAACACCATATATAATAGTCATTGATGTTTGTAGGCAGTGAAATTCATAGAGTACCAAGTCTAGAGTCAAGAAGATCTGAATTAAATCTAACCTCAGACACTTACCTGCTGTGTGACTCTGGACAAGTCATAGAACTCCTATTTGCTTCATTTCATCATCCGTAAAATGGGGATACATTTGGTGTGTTGGAGAAGGAGATGGCAAAACTACTCGAGGCAAGAAAACCTTGTGGACACAGTTCATGGAGTCACGTAGAGTCAGGCATGACTAAATGACTGAAAAACAACAAAAAACTGTCAAGTTGGAAGGCAATTCATATACATTAGCTCCGTTGAGTTGAGTTGAGACTCAGCTGAGTCTTGCAACAACCCTGAGGAAAGCATTACAGACATTATAATCCACATTTTACAGGAAAGAAAACACGATGAGATTGATTGTCCCTCAGTTTGATCCCATGTCTTCCTGATTGCTGGTAGAGTACTATGCCTTTTATGTCTGGGGCTGGCAACGCACACCCTGTTCACTCCCTGCTACTGGGAGAGGCTAAAGATTGTCGAGCTCAGAAGTTCTGAACTAACAGAGGCTAAAGTCAACCAGGTGTCTGCTCTAAGCTCAGTTACAAGGAAAGAAACAAGCAAACATTTATGAAGCACCTACTGCATGCCAAGCACTGTGCTATGTGCTTTACAAATATTTATTTAATCCTCACAACAACCTTGGAAAGTAAGTGCTATTTTCATCCCCATTTCACAGCTGAAGAAAAGGGATCAGACAGTAGTGACTTGCTCAGGGTCACACAGCCAGTAAGGGTCTGAGGTTAGATTTGAGCCCAGACCTTCCTGACTCCAGATCCAGTGCTCTACACAACCCAAACACCAACAAAAATATTCTTATTCCTGTCGAACAGATGAGAAAACCGAGCCTGAGATAGTTTAAACAATTTGCGAAAGTTCACACAGAAAGTCAATACCTTAAAACTTTATCCACTTCTCTATTAAGAGATCAGGGCACATTTTATGGTTTGTCTTTGTATTCCTCATGCTTGGCACAGTGCCTGATGAATAACAATCATTAAATAAGTCACAGAAACTCCACTATGGCTCTCTCTACATGACACACAAATTTGGGATTGAAAAAGAAAAAGTTCAATCAACAGTCTGAATGCTCTTTGCATCTGGGTTTTGGAATCATGTAGAAAATCCTCCACACTTAATGCAGTCTTTCGTCTTTCCGCTCAGATGTTTCATTGCTACGTGGAAATGGTTAAATGTTGCTAAGAGAGAAAGGATTTGTGTTCGTTTTGAATCACCTTTGTAAAGAATAATGAAATCCACAGAACACTGCACTCTTACCTGAGTTCTATAAAATATTGTGTGGATCAGTAAAGGTAAAACTTTGAAGTTAGAGGTCCTGTGTTCAAATTCCCACTCTGACCCTTACCATCTGACTGAACATAGTATAGTCACAAGCTCACCAGTCCTCAGTTTCCTCATCTGTAAAATGACAAGGTCAGGCTAAATGGCATGTGAGGCTATGAGCAGTTCTTTTTTGAAATATTGTAGCGGTAGGAATGGAAAAGCCAATCAGCATTTGTTCCTATTATGCTATTTCTCTCAGGAGATTCAGATTTGAAGGGAATCATTTTTATTGCCGTTCACTTCTAAATCTGTTTATGAAAACAACAGTGAAATTCCCTCAGTTCCAAGAAAGTACTCCCTATAGGACAGATTCAAAGTTGTCTTACTGAGTACTATGAGTCAATCTTTAAATCATGCAAAACGCACCCAATTATATTCATTAAAACATCTCTCAGTGTTATCAAGGGTCATTGAAGATGTGACTTCCCTAAAAGTCTCAGTATAGACTTTCAGTATTACGGTTCTTTTCTTTGCATTTCTTCATTGGAAAGTATTTGGTTTGGGTTGATTTGTTTCATTATACAGAGCATTGTACAAATGTAGTCACCATTTTGTATTCTATCAAGTGCAATCAATCATCTTGGCTACCCATGCCCACTCAAGCAATGTACTGAGCCATAGAATGGGAGGTTGAAACTGTCCATCATTTCTGGAAAGATAGCCACTTCCAAATTTTGACTTTGAGCAGACATACTGGACCCAGGATGTGGCAGAACCAATGTCTTCCAACAAACATTTACTGAGAATGTACCTATCAAAATGACCTTTGTGAGACAATACAAAAAGAGTACATGATAGTATCCCAGGTCCCAAAGGGCTTACAACTGACATAAGAAAACAATATTTCTACATATGAAACAATAAGATGGTATCAAATATGATTATGATAGAATACTATTGTGCTATAAAAAATAATAAGCTGTTTGATTTCAGAAAAACATGGAAAGACTTACATAAAATAACAAAAAGTGAAATAAGCAGAACCAAGAAAACATTGTGCACAACAACCACAGTGTTGCTGGAAGAACAACTTTTAGCAACTATATAATTTTGAACATTATAAATATCCAAAAAGACCAAAAGGACCCAGGAAGAAAGGAGCTATCCAAATCCAGAGAAAAAACTGATAAATAGAAGTATGGGTAGTATGGTTTACATACACACATATTTGCATCTTATAGTAGTCTTATCTATGGTAGGGTAGGGAGAGAGGGAGGAAAAACGTGCTCAGCAGAGAACAAAAGAAAACAGAAGGAAGCACAGAAAAGCAAGGTAGTTTTCAAAATGTTGTGTAGTATTTATTATATAGTTGGGTTTTTTTTTAAGCAGTATAAAATTGAAAGTCATAGTTTTATATTGAATCCTCCTCTGATGTTGTGTTGTGTACATGGAGATGTTCTTTTTGTATTCAAGTTTTAAAAGGAATATTTTTAAATTTGTATTATAACCCCCTGAAGCATTTGTGAATTATTTTATATTTTTGTTCTTTTTATTTATTTTATAATGCAGGAGTGTTGAGTAGGTTTGCTAAGTATTTGTTCCTATTATGCTAATTCCCTTAGGGGATTCAGATCTGAAGGGAATCATGTGAGGCAGTGAGGAAAGAGCCAGTGTTTTTGTTCAGTCATTTTTCAGACATATCCAACTTTATTTTTTAAGTGGAATCTGTGGAAGGCATGGGAGCTACTAAGAGAGATGCCCCGAGCAAGGTGGGGTCTTGTTTTGCCTCCCAGTTTGTTCTAGACCAGTATTTCCTTGTTGTTGTTCTTTCATCATGTACAGTTATTCATAAACCTCTTTGGGATTTTCTTTACAAACATACAGGAGTGGTTTGCCATTCCATTCTGCAGCTCTTTTTGTAGATGAGGAAACTGAGGCAAGTGATTTGCCCTGCATCTCATAGCAAGATTTGAACTCAGGAAGGTGTGTCTTCCTGACTCCAGGCCTGGCACTCTGTCCACTGTACCACCTCGTTGACCCCAGGAAGTTGAGGTTTGGAAATGGGAGAAAAGAAAAAAAAGACAGAAAATGATCAACGAATGGGGTAAAGTGCTGGAAACAAGGGGAGAGCATGGGATTCCAGTCACAAATAAAAGCCACTTCAATGTCTGAGGCTAATTTTTTTTATTTTTGCTTTTTGGAGGGGGTCAGGTAGGGCAACTGGGATTAAGTGACTTGTCCAAGGCCACACAGCTTGTTTTGTATTAATGTCTGAGGGCACATTTGAACTCAGGTCCTCCTGACTCCAGGCCTGTGCTCTATTCACTGTGCCACCAATGCCCCAATCTCTGAGATTAGATAAATTGAGGTAAAGAGATAACACAAAGAAACGTTTTTCATTTGTAGAAGAATGGGATGGGATGGCCAACATGACTTCAAATTCATTCGATGCTTCCCATTATGTCTGATCTCTATATTTTTATACCCCTGTAAACTATGTGTATAACAATTTTGCTTCTTAGAATTTGGTAGTTGGGCAGAGCCAAGATGTTGACATAGAAGCAGGAAAACTCTGTGAGCTCCCTGTATAACCACCTCAAATACCTATAAAATATGACTCTAAACAAATTTTAGAGCTACAGAAACCACAAAGTCACAGAGAAACAAATCTCCCACTGAAGGCAGCCCAGCAGACAGACAGAAAGGATCCATCACAGCACGCTGAGACCCCAGCCCAGACCCACATGAACCCGCAGTTTTAGCCACAGGGTGGCCCCAACCAGCAGTGGTGAGAATGGACTTTGGGAGAGTGTATCACCAAGAGCTGTGGTGGTTTCCAGAAATATCAACACATAAACACCAAAGATAAAGTAAAAGGTCAGTGGAACACTGTTGCAACTGGGGGGGACAGAGGCACAGTCCAGCCTCTGCCCATGCAGCAAGAAGCTGCAGATGCATCGTGGTAGCTGTGCAGCCACCTCCACATGGCTGCTTCAGAGCATCTGTCCTGCAGATTGTAGGGGGGCCAAGCGACCATTCAGAGGGGTAATTTGCTCTTGCTTTAACCTACCTGGATCTGGATTGCTGTCTTGGGTGGTGGTCCTGAGGTGTATGACCAGGGAATCAGAGGTGGTGCTGGCTATAGATATGGCTCACTGCTAATAGCTCTGGCAGCTGGGAAAACCCCTGTAATTTGGGACAAAGCTCTCCCCTCTGGAAGCAGAGTTCTACTGTGGCAAAGAGCTGAAAAGTCAAGTAATTGAGTGGCAACATGAGCAATCAAAGGAAGCAAAGCAATCACAGCAATCCAACTTTAGATTCCTCTTTTGGGGAGAAAAAGGATCAAAGCATGGAATAGCAGAAAGACAATGAAGTCTGAACTCCTGCACCCAAAGCTTCCAAGAAAAATATGAAATGGTTACAGGCCATAGAGGAGCTCAAGAAGGATTTTAAAAATCAAGTAAGAGAAGTGGAGGAAAAATTGGGAAGGGAAATGAGAATGATGCAAGAAAATCATAAAAAGAGAATCAGCCACCTTACTGAAGAAAATGATACCTTAAAAATAGATTTACTAAAATGGCAAAAGAGGCACAAAGAGCCAATGAGGAGAAGAATGCCTTAAAAAAGCCAAATTTGCTGTATGGAAAAAAGAATTTCAAAAGCTCACTGAAGAGATTAATTCCTTCAGAATTAGATTGGAGCAAATGGAAACTAATGACTTTATGACGAATCATGATACTATCAAAAAGATCCAAACAAATGAAAAAAATACAAGGTAATGTGAAATATATCATTGGAAAAACCGCTGACCTGGAAAATACATCCACGAGAGACAATTTGAAAATTATTGGACTACCTGAAAGCCATGATCAAAAAAAGAACCTAGAGATCATCCTCCAAGAAATTCTCAAGGTAAATTGCCCTGGTATTTTAGAACCAGAATTTGATGGACTCTAAATGCAGATAAAAGCATACTTTGTCATTTACTTTATTTTTTCAGGTATTTTTTCCCCTTTTGGTCTGTTTCTTTTTTCACATCTGTGACAAATATGAAAACATGTTTTACATCATCACACCTATATAACCTATACCATACTGCTTAGCATTTTAAGAAGAGAGGAGGGGAAGAAGGGAGGGAGATAATTTTGGAACTCAAGATCTTGTAAAACTGCTAAAGATTGTCTTCACATATAATTGGAGGAAAATACTTTTAAAACATATATAGACAAGATTAGTGCGTAAAGGTAAAAGAAGATGAGCACATAAGGTGTGTGTGCCCTGTAGGATGTCTATATCTCAATAGGTTGCCTAAATACCACTAACAGGAGGTAGGAATTGATGAAGTCTTGAGTATGCATGGCTCAGGAAGAGAGGAGAACCAGCATAAGAGCTGGGTAAGCAGACAAGCCCTGAGAGCAATGCAAGAATGAGAATTCTTTCCTCCAATCTCCAAGTGGGTGTGTAGTAGAATGATATCTCCTCCTTTCTCGCTTAAAGAACAAGGTCATAGAGAACATGAACAAAGATGGCGTCAGGTTATAGGTAAGGCCATTTGCTTCAACAACTCCCTGAAAGAGAATAAAAAAAGAAAGGAGAAGATGATTTCAAGACACTGATGTCATATTGTCACCAGAGTCAGCTAGGAGGCTTAGGGAATATTGCACTGAGCCTGGGGTCTGGAAATCTGAAATAGGATTCTGACCTCAGAGCCTTACTAGCTGTATGACCCAGGGCAAGTCACCTAACCTTGTTTTCCTCAGTTTCCTCATCTGCAAAGTGGGCTGTAGAGAGAAATGGAAAATCACTTGACTATCTTCACCAGGAACAAAAAAAAGAAAACCCCAAATAGGGTCATGAAGAGTCAGAACAACAACAAAAATCTATATATTGGGGTCTCAGACAGTAATGACAATGGATGACAGGTTGAGAAAGTGTATAAATCAGATGCCAAGAATGAGAAATAACTAGCTTCCATTCTTTAATTCCCAATAGATACACTTCATTTCTGGGATCAAAATAAAGGAATTTAACATAGATAGTTTGGTGTGATTTTTATTCCCAGACCTGTGATTTCATGGGTTTAGAGAGCTCCCTATGAGGAAACTTCCTCCACTGATAGGAATAGCACCTCTAGTAGCACAGCCAGTCTATGTCACAGCAGGGCTTCAATTCTGGACTTAATTGCTTTATTATCTATTCCATGTTGCATTACCTGCATGGAATGATAAGGACCAAAACCAGGCTTGGCTAAGTGAGGAAATGGGGGCTTTGGATCTATGCTTTTTTATTACTTTTTAAAGAAGTTTATCAGTGAACAGAAGCACGTAGAAGGCATAAAGACACAAGAAAGAAAAAGAAACAAGTGATACATAGATAGCGAGAGAGATGTGTGTGTTTGCATACACACATATATACATATACATATATATATTTTATAGGACACCTTAATGTATTGGTAGACAGATATGAAGATGTCTGAAAAAAATAATGCACATGGAGGGGATTGTTCCTGTAATTTGTTTAGACAAAAAAAGAAAACTGAACAATTTGGGAACACACTTGAGATACATTTATTTCTTTATTGCTTTTCTCAGGGAAACAAGGACCTCTTTATTTCTCAGGCTGTAGATAAATGGGTTTAACAGGGGAATTATGATGGTATAAAACAAGGAATACATTACATCCTGATCTTTAGCAGTGCCAGACCCTGGACGCACATACATAACAAAAAGAGTTCCATAAAATAAGGAGACAGAGAACAGATGACCACTGCATGTCGAGAAGGCTTTGCTCCTTCCCTTTTCAGATTTAATCCTCAGGATAGCAGAGAGGACATAAGCATAAGAGATTATGATGATCGTAAAAGTGAAAATTTGAATGAAGGCAGAGAAAATGTAAACCACCAGTGTGTTAATAGATGGATCAGTACAGGAAATTTTAAATAATTGTAAAATTTCACAATAGAAATAGTGTATTTTATTTGACTTGCAGAAGGTTAATCTAAATAATAAACCCACTTGAATTATGAGATGCAGAAAGCCAAGTGTATAGGAAGCAATCACCAGCTGCTTGCACAGTCTATTGGACATCCTCACAGGATAAAGCAGTGGGCTGCATATGGCTGCATATCGATCATATGCCATCCCGGCCAACAGGAAACATTCTGCAGTTGCACTGACACCAAAAAAGTAAAATTGGGCCATGCATTCCAAAAGGGATATAATTTTATTCTCAGTTAAGAAATTCACCAGCATCTTAGGGGTCACTGAAGAGGAAGCCCAAGCATCTGCAAAAGCTAAACTACTGAGGAATATGTACATGGGTGTGTGAAGGTGAGAATCCATCCAAACAAGTACCACCAGCCCAATATTCCCCACCATGGTTGTGAGGTAGATCACTAAGAATACTGAGAAGAGAAGGATCTGAAGCTCAGGGAGATCTGTAAGTCCGGTGAGAACAAACTCTGTCACCAATGTTTTGTTCTCCTCTGCCATATCTGCACTGTACCTGCTGTTAGAATGAGAGATTTCAATAAAAAGCACATTGACCAAAACTCATGAAAAATAGCACACATGCTTGAAATAAAATGTCTGTCAATGCTGCATGTTATCTAATAAGAATGGTTTTAGAGACAGCACACCTCTTTCAATAAATAAATTTTATGAATATCCACTGTTTTAGAACCTAGTTGTAAGAACTGGGAAAATTAACATTAATTAAATTAATTAAATAATAATAATAGGTAACACTTATATAGTGTTTTACATTTTGCAAAGCATTTCACAAATATCATTGTGTTACATCCTTGACTAATGCCTTTGCACAGCTCTTCCTCACTCAAGTCCAATTCAAACACAAATCAAGACACCACATCATGGTGTTATTGGCCCTCTTCAAGAATTAAGGACAAACAATGGAGCTAAGATGGCAGAAAGGAAACAGTCGCTTTTCCAACTTCTTCCAAGAATTCTGTCGCTCAAAGCTAAAAAGTGAATTTGAACGGATTTAAGAGTGACAGAATCCATTGGGAGATGGAGGGTGGCAGATTCCCAGCTCAGGAAAGTGCCTATTCAAGTCGGGGCAGGGAGAACACAGAGCACACAGAAGCTGCAATAGCACAGATCTGAGAGCATGGTAGGCAGACTGAGAAGAAGCTCCAGCCAGCTAGCAGACTCACCCAGCCATAGGGGTTTGCAGCCGTCCCACCATGGAGTGGAGGATCATCAGAACTGGGTTGGAAAGAACTCAGAGCCCAGAGCAGGGTCAGCGCCTTTTCCTGGGGCTAGCAGCCTGCATCCTGGATATTTGAATTTACATACCCAAACTTCCAGAAGTCAGGATGGAGGAATAAAATTTAGTTGCTCTGATCCCCCCTCCCTGACCCAGAAATGTTTGAAGTTAAATGTCCCAAATTCTTGCATAAGTGTAAACAGCCTAAGTCTTGGGAGTCACTGAGGAAAGGAGAAGGGAGACAATAAGGAGCCTAAGCCAAGGAGGGTAGAGCCAGCAAGCCCTAACAACAAAAGCCCAGGTGTGCTTTAGCACCACCAGTCCAATCAATAAACTGCAGCCCTGATCTTCTGCTGGCCTTCTGCTATAATGAGCCTGCCTGAGCATCAGTCCAGAGACACAGAGGTGGAAATCTGAAGGAGCTAGACCACCCTGCCCCCATAGGTAACTCTGTAAGCCTCAGGGTAATTCAGGGGAAACATTGAGAATCGTGGCTCTGGACTCAGTCTACACACTCAGAGGCTACAACTCACTAAGCTAACAACCAAATCCCTACCTCCTAGCCTGAGAAGCTCAGTACTCTTGCACCCCAGAAGCAGATATTCACTCTAAAAATCCAGGACATAGGCAACCACAATTGGGAAGAAGGAAACTGCAAAGGCTAGAATCATCAAATCCTTTTATAGTGAGCAAGAACAACCAAACTCAGAAGGCAACACGGACTCTATACACACACTGGAGACCACAGAAGGAAATGTGAATTGGTCTCAAGCCCAAAAAGCATTCTTGGAGAATCTTAAGAGGGATTTTAAAAATGAAATTAGAGAGGTAGGAGATAAATTCAAATCTACAGTGACCAAATTGGAAAAAAATTTCACTGAAGAAAACAAAGCTTTAAAAAGTAAAATTGGAGAATTAGGTCAGGACGTCCAAAATCTAACCAGAGAAA
>CM053591.1:39909297-39925378 GCA_028646515.1 Pseudochirops corinnae | reverse complement strand
TATGTGTGATGACCAACCTTGATAAACTGGACTCTCCTCAGCAATGCACAGCTATAAGACAACTCTACAAGTCTTGGGGTGGAAGGAGATGTCTACATTCAGAGAAAGATCTAGAAAGAACAGAGTTTAAATGGAGACTTAAGCAATACATACTATCATTCTTCTTCATGTTTGGTTTTATTTCTTTTTTCCCAGTATTCACTCATTGGTTACAACCCTTCTATACAACCAGATTATTGTACAATATGAAAGTATTTGCAGATCCTATACATGATTGCACGCCACCATTGGGTGGGGGGAGGGAAGAAAATCTGAAACTCAAGGAATTGTGGAACTGAATCTTGTAAACTAAAAGTAAATTTTAAAAAATTTAAAAGAAAAAGAAAAGAAAAAAATAGTTTTACAGTCATAGATAAGAAAATAGGAACTGGGGCAAATTTTAGAGATTTCTTTCATCCTTTACATTAAAAAAAAATAAAATTGTACTAATTATTTTCCCTTCCCCAAAATTATTTCATATTGAATTGAATTCATCCCTTTTTGAAGATTTTTTTTTTTTAATGTTTCCCTACTTATTCAACCAGTGATGGTTTTCTTCATAAACTCTGCTGAGTAATGAGGTCTCCTTTACCAAGTTTTTTCTGGGATTTTATAGCAGTTGTCTACAATTTGGTATAGATAGTTAGCTACAGACTTTTCATAGTTAGTTTAGCAGACATAGTATGTCTCTGCGATATTTTATGGTTAGATGCTCTCTGACTCTAATATCAGTTACGATAGCTCTAGGAATATTTGACGATAATTTTGCGGAAGAGAAAATATAAAGTTGAATATCTTCAAGTTCAAACTTTTTATAAAATATTTGAGATTTAGGTTTTCTGTTGTTGTTGGTTCATTTTTCCCATCACATCTGACTTCACAACCCCATTTGTGGTTTTCTTGGCAAAGATGCTGGAGAAGTTTGTAAATTCTTTCTCCAGCTGATTTTACAGATGGGGAAACTCCGGCAACCAGCATTAAGAGACTTGGCCAGGGTCATGCAGATAGTAAGTGTCTGAGACCAGATTTTAACACAGGAAGATGGGCCTTCCTCACTCCATGCCCAATATTGTATCCATGGTGCCACCTAGCTGCTTTTTCTTTATTTTTGTAGTTCATTATTATTTTTTTTTACTTGGTATGCATTTTAGTAATGTCTTCCCAGGAATGATACTGAAGAATCTAAAATGTTCAAATGGAAAGTATAGTAAGAATAACTGAAGCACTGGAAGAGTCCAATGATTTCTATATCCATTTACCTTTCCTTAATGATTACCATATAATTAATATAATTTGTGAATGTATGGAAGGATCACTATACAGTTATTAGATGGGTGATATTAAATATGGCATTTAATCGCTGTATATCTCATGTTGCTCATCTGTAAAAATGATAATAGTAGCACTTGCATTATTTGCTTAATGTGTTTTTATAAAGGTAAAATCAAATAATAAATGTCTTTTGTTAATCAAAACAAAAAGGAATTAAGGACAAACAACAACAAGCACCCTGAAATGTGGGTGCTGATATCATTCCCATTTTACAGATGAGCATTCTCAAGCAGAGAGGAGCTAAATGACTTGGCCCTGGTCACATAGATTCTGAGTGCGTGAGGCGAGACTCACACTTGGGTCTTCCCAGCTCCAAGGCCAGCATTCCAGCTAGAGCTCTGCCCAGTGTTCCGAGGCGCCCTTCTCTCCTTTAGTTATTTCCTATGTAATTATTTTCCTGATATTTGTTTGTTGTCTCCCACGTTAGATTCTGATAGTCCCTTAAGGGCAGGGACTGTCTTTTGCTTCTTTTTACATCCATCCCTGGCACTTAGCTCAGGGCCTGGCACATAATAGTCACCTAAAAAAAGGTTATTCACTAACTGATTGACCCAGTTGTGTGTTTATAGATAGGGTTCTGTTCCTCATCAGGTAGGGAAAAATTAGTCCCATAAACTTGGAGAGAAATCATACTTCATTAATGCTTGTCATTAGAGGATATATATGATATATACACAGGTTGGAGAAGGACCTAGGAATGCTTTTCATGAAAATATTTTAGAAGAGTTCAGTTCTGATTAAAATGTGCCCATTTGCCATCTCAAAGTATGTTAGCATTTATTAAGGTAACTACTTGAAAAGCAAGAATGTGTCTTTTTGCATTTCCTATGACTCTTTCCTACCTGTATGCCACTGTTCATGCTGTTCATGTATTATTGATGTCTATGTCTATCTCTTTCTAGGTCTGCGTGTGTTTGGTGTATGTGTATGCCTATTCCTGTGACTATATCTGCACCTGTGTCTTTAGTCTATGTTTGCATCTCTAGACACCTTTCCATTTTGTGCTCACACTACAGAATTGTTAGGATGAAATGAGATGAGAAGCAAAGGACTTTGGAAATTTAAAGCACAATATAAAATGTGACAATTACTATCATTATTAAGTTTGCAAGGATAAATGCTATCATAAGTCAGTTTATCTGGTCATCTTTTTCTCTTCAAAAGCCTTCATTAACACCTTACTGCTTCCTAAATACTGTACAGATTCATGAGCCTGGTCTTTTACAACTTGCTTCTACCCACCTTCCTAAATTTATATCATACAATGCCCTCCATGCAATCTGGGCCTCAGCCAAAACTGAATTCACCAGTCTTTGAAATCACCCTGGTAAGTGGCTCAGTGCTTAAAGCCTTGGACCTAGAGTCAGCAAGACCTAAGTTAGAACATAACCTCAGACACTAGATGGGTGACCTTGGAAAAATCATTTCACCTGTTTGGCTCAATTTCCTCATCTGTTCAATGGGGATAGTAGTAGCATTTATTTCCTAAAGTCAGTATAAGGATCAAACGAAATCATTGTTTTATAAATCACTTAGCACAATACATTGCACGTAGTAGGCACATAATACAATGTTTGCTTCCTTCCTTCCCATCTAATTTTCTGCTTTCTTATTTGCCTGATTTCCTTCTTTAATACCTACCTTATTTCTTTATTTCCTTTCTTTAGTCTTTCCTTCCTTCCTTCTTTCTTTCCTTCATCCCCTTCTTTATTCCCTCTGTCCCTTCCTTCCTTCTTCTTTCCTTCCTACTTTACTGAATGCTTCTGATCAGGCTATTCTTACACTGGGCTTATTCCTCCCTCTTTCCTTTAAAAACCGTACCAATCCTCTAACGTCTAGGTTAAATACCAGAAGTTAGAAAAACCCTCAGATCTTACTTGGCTCTTTCTTTATATATTTCCAAGGCATTTACATCTTAGTATTATGTATCAACTATCTGTCTCTGTGTCATGTCCTCCTCACTGCCTATAAGTATCTTAGAGATACTCCTTTAAAAATGTTTTCAAATTGAATTCACTTACAAATGCAACAAGCAACTATCCAACATTCATTTTTCCTTCCTTTCAAATGTGTTCCTTGTCACAGTGTCCAGCATGTAGTAGGAGCTTAGTAAATATGTGTTGATTGATTACTCAAATAATTGATATCATTTTCTAATCCCAAAAGACATTAAGTTTGTTGTTTATATGTTCCATTCTTGTCAATGACCCCTTATGAACACAAGCAATTACTCCCATCTAATTCAATTCAACAAACAATTACTGTATAAAAAGCAGTATGCCATACCTCAGACTGAAACCTCAGAATTGTATTCATGAAGGCTGAACACCTTTCAATTCACTCACATTAGTGAAGTAAAATTAGTCCAGCAAGTTGTGTTCCGAGGACAGATCTGGTCATGTTAACCAGAATTTATTATTACTGTTTGGCAAGAACTATGCAAAGAACCGGTGACACAAAAAAGAGGTAAAAACACTTTCCATTCCTTCAAAGAACTCACATTCAGTTCGAGGAGACAACGTGGAAATTACTACGTATATACAATTTATTTACAGAGTAAGTGGAAAGTAATTTCAGAAGAGGTGACAATAGCAGCAAAACAGGAACCAAAAAGGAAATATAAATCACGTACTAAATGAATCCAAACAATTACCACACCATATTTCTCTTAAAAATACCTTGAATTCTCCCTAGACAAATAACTTTGAAAACTAATTACTTATGATTTTCCCAGATATCACTAAAGCTCTGGTCATTCTATGATTATTGGGTTAGAGGGGAAAAAATGACAAAATAATTATGTGATGAATAGTTCCAAAGGATAAAAAAAATCAAGGCAAAATGTTTATAGAGTTAGATTCTAAATATCCTCATAAGATCAGAAATTTTCTTAAGGAAATGGACTTAACTACACTAACAGTAGAGAAACAAATGGCGTCCTAGTACAGTAGAAAATAAGATCAAGGTCACAGTGAATCATAAACCGGCAATGAACCAATAACGTGATTTATTCCTGGGATGCATGAGTGAGAATACCAAGAAACAGCCACCACAAATAATAACGATAATTCTTTCCAGGACAAAAAACAAAATATGATATGTACACAGTGCTTGCATTTTGGGATTTTAACTGGGCCTAAAATTCGGTCCATTCAGTTGGTTACAATTCATCTATATGTTTGTACCATGTAAGGGAGGTAAAAAAATTGGCCCAATTGCACACTCTTTCCTACAATCAGGTCAGTCGGTTGGGAATCTTAACAAGTGTTTTAAGGCAATACTTGATTCCTGATGAAAATATTAATTGCATTTGCATTAATTGCATTCTCTCCAGAACTTCCCAGACTTATTTATTTCATTACTTAATGTGTTTAAGTAGACTCTCCCGATAAGCAAAATTGTAGAAAACTTGCATTTACACACAGTCAAGTCAAAGAATAGCAAAGCCTTTCTTAAATTTAAAAATATTGCATATTAAAAGTATCATTAGCCGTTAGCAGAAACATTGGGAACAGGAATTCTTTTGATATTTGTCTTTGTATCCCAGTTGACTAGACTGGTGCCATGAGCATATCATGCATTCAACAAATTAATTAAATTGAGTGAGTTTTCCTATGAAGATATTTGAGGAGTATATTCCCAGAAATAAATCTAAAGGAAGTGACCAGGAGTTATTTTTTCAAATTTGCTGAAAATGAAATTAAAGAAAATTATTTTGAGAGCTAAAAAATTCACAGAAATGTAGAGATACAAGGTATTTCAGCAGCCGCCTAGTCAGACTCATATCCAAAAGGCAAACTCAACATAACATATCTTACAAATGGTCATCCTTCCTTTAAAGACCTCTAATTAAAGGAAACATACCAAGTACCAAAAAAGTTCGTTTCACTTTAAGGCAGCTCTAATTATTAAGAATTTGTTTCTTGACTTCAAACCTAAATTGACATTTCTTCCACTTCAACTCATTGCTGCAACTCATTGGTTCTGATTTCTGATGTCAAACAGAAAAAACTTAATACCTCTTCTAAATGAAAGGTGCTGCTAAGTGGGGAAGTGGATAGAGGGCTGGACCTGGAGTCAGGAAGACTCATCTTCCTGAGTTTAAATTTTACCTCAGACATTTATGAGCTGTGTGACCCTGAGTAAGTCACTTAACCCAGTTTTCCTCAATTTTCTCAACAGTAAAATGAGCTGGAGAAAGAAATTATAAAAAATACTGCAATATCTTTTCAAGAACTCCCCAAAAGGGGTCATGAGACTTGGACATAATTGAAAAAGACAGAACAATTAAATGAAAGCCCTTAAGATATTTGGAAACACCATCCCTAAGGTTTTAGGGTTAAATGCTAGGTTAAACACTAAACTCTAGGTGAAATATGCACAGTTCCTTCTAATGTATGTGACATGGATTCAAAGTTCATTACCATCATGTTTACTCTTCTCTATATGTTTTCCAGCTTTTCAAGGTCCTGCCTAAACTATTTTAGTTTTAATAAAAGAAAAAAGAAAAAGATACTCATCTTATATAGAGGTGAGTAATTTATAGTGCAAAAAAAGAAAGGGATTTACTGAAATTTCTCTATTGAAATGGCTTTGTAAGAAATTTAGAATTTACCTTAAAATCTTCAAAGTGTGTTTTGTGATAATGAAGAATCTGGTCTAGATGTCTATTAGAATTCAAACTACTGAATAATCTATGTTCTTCATTTCACTTTCTGGTATGACACCTTAACCTAAGAGTGATCAAACTTTAGAATGTATTATTTGGGAAGTCTGTGGATTCCCCTTTCCTGGAGATTTCCAGAGTAGAGAGCTTCATCTGGAATATATTCAAGAAGTTTAGCCTGGAAGCAGGAAAATAAATCAAATGTCACTGACAAGCCCTACATTCTCATGATTCTAAGAAATTAGAAGAATGTAATATTTCCATGAGTTTCAGGAGGCATGGCAAAGACAATTCTAAAAGCATTCTTGTCCTTCTCCATACTTGCCAAGAAAAATGTACAAATCATGAAATGATCTCTGAAGTGATAAAAATCATTATTTCCATGATTCCTTAAATTTTCCTATATCCTTTCATTTCTTCTAGTAAACCAAAGTGTAACTCTACCCATGCCCCAATCTCTGCTTGAACTCTGTCTACATGATACAAAATCTTCTGACTGAAAAACAAGCATTCCCATCAATCATCTGGATCATTTGTCAATTCCGATTGGGAATCATGCAAACAAAACATCTGAATGGTTGTCAGAGCTTTCCCAGTTTTAATTCAGACGTTTTGTTGATGCGTAGATATAATTGGGCACTATAACCTTGCAGATGAATGCATCTACTATGTAAATAAAAAGGAATTTTTTTTAAAAATTGTTGTATCCTTACCAATGTCCTATAAGGTATTTCAGAGTCTTAAATAAAGATCATCTTTCCTTTGGAAATGGGGAAGATGTAGGAATTAAGATGCCGAGAGAGGCAGTGATTCTTTTTACATGAATTCTCAGTGCTAATAACAAATCTGAGGGAAATGGTATTTATTTATATACATTCTTAAATCTGTTTGTGGAAGCAATATTTAAAGTCCCTCTGAACCCCTAACAAATTCCCTAATGAATAAAGACAAAATTCTTTAGTAGGCATTGTGGGCAATCATCAAATCACCCAAAGCATACCCAGTTGTCACAATTAAAATTGGGTATGTGTCATCAGGGTGCACTCCAAATATAATGCAAAATTTACATGTAGACCTCTGGGTATCATTAGCTTCCTTTCCTGAGTATTTCCTTTGAAAATAATACCTGTTGTTCACCTAGTCCCCCAGGCTAAAAACAATGTAGTACTATTTTAATGTCACCTCTGCCCAAATCCAGCCACTAGGTCCAATAATTTTTTCCTTTACAAAATTTGTTCCCTTTACAATGCTTTCTCCCTTTCTATTCCTGCTGTGAACATCTTTATTCAACTTTTAATTATATTATTGTAATGGAGCAGGGCAAAGAAAAGCTTGAGCAAAGCTGAAAGTGAGCATTAACTAAGAGAGGGAGCATTTGTGATGTCAGCATTCTGTCTCTTGTTCTGTCTGTTGTTCTGTGTTGATGTGACTTTGTCAGAGTGAAGCATTCTATCTGTTGATTTGTGTACTTTGTCAAGCAGAAGCACTCTATTTGTGTTGATTTCTTAGGCAGAAAGTGAATTGAGATGATAGTGCTGGTAATGTGTGTAAATATTGTTGTAGCTCTGTTAAGCTCAATGTGTGCAAATATTGCTGTAGCCCTGTGAAGTTTTGTCTTCCTAAAAACAGAAACTGTGAAGAGCTTGGATTGGAACATTCCCAGTGAGCAGAGATACGGAACAATAGCAGAGAGCTGCCTACATCTGAATCCAGGAAAGAATCAAGTGAATAGAGGCAATAACTGGGAGTGGTCAGCCTATGGAGGAGGAGTGGGGAGTCTGGAAGTCAGCCTCCAGTTAAGATGAAAGAGGACTTTACTTGGATACTCTGTATTGACTTATTATATTGCAATTTACTGTGACTTAGCATATGTGGATGGTGTTTGTACATTCTGCTACCCCTTAAGGATGATTGGCTTAAGTATTATTAGAAGCCAGCCCCCATTAAAGATGAAAGAGGACTTCATTTAGATACTTTGTATTGACTGAGATTATAATTTACTGTGACCTAGGGGTGGAGGGTGTTTGTATTTTCATTTAAAGATGACTGTAATATGTTATGAATTAAATGCTTTGTTAAAGACTATGTGGTCACCTTAGTAAAAAGTTGTTATGTTTCTTATTGTGAATGTTACACTTTAATTTATTGCTGAATAAATAGAGTTTATTATACTATGAGAATAGAGCCTTAAAGTTATTCACTGCAGTAATCCTAAGGAAATTTACTTGTGATTGGCTTTACACATTGCTGTTAATAAACTGATCTTTATCAGGATATGTATCTCAATTTACCTTTATTGTCTTTACTTGCCCCAAATCCTAAGACTGAGATCTACCTGACATGTCAGAGACTTGCCTCTGTATCTTCCAATATGTCATATGCACAAATAACCCTAGGCACATGACCTACCTACCTCCTTTTCTAGTTATGCAAGTCCTTAATAATGTCTTTTATGTTGCTTCTTATATAGAAATTACCAGTAATATGTCATGCCCTACTTCTACTTACATCAAACAAGAATCTTTTAATTGATCTTTGAGTCATCTGAAATTTTAGTCTTCTGGGATTGAGGTGGCTGATCGCTGACAAATGTCATGTATGTTAGAAATACGGGTTTTGGCTATATGGAGAAATAGTATCATTTTTAGTACTTCTCAATTTCTGACATTTCTGGCTCTAGCCACTTATTATCCATATCCTATGACTTTCCAATATACAAACTTGTGGAATAAATCAGTAGCATATTCACCTATCTGCAACTCGATATCCAAACAATATGTATATTTCCTATTCACTTGGTTGCTCCTGTGGGAATTATTTAGACTCATCTCTTTTAGTTACTATGGATTTTGAGAAGGACCACCAGTATTTAAAACCTTATGGGAAAATCACAGTGTAACCCACAAACAAACCTTTCTTGGAGAATCTCATCATCTGTACCAAAGGTTCTTAATCTTTTTTGTCATGAATCTCTTTAGCAGTCTGATGAAGTCTAAGAACCCCTCCTCAGAACAATCTTTTTAAAGGCATAGACTTAAAATCCATAGAATTACAAAAGCAATTACACTAAAATAAAGATGTGGGGTTTTCCCTATCCAATTTCACAGAGCCCTCTGAAATCTATCTACTGACCTGTGGATTAAGAACCCCTGGGATTTTCATTTTCCTTCTTGGTGTATTATGACCTCAATGACATCTTCCTATATTATGTCTCATTAGTATTTACAAACATGCAACTGTTAAATGTACTTCTCCGTGAATTTTTCAATGAATCTTGTATGATCATAATAAATTATGGAAAATACTTTTAAAAAAAACTTTTTCATTGCTTTTTGCTCTTCCGTATCAAATGGTTTTTTTGGAAATCAAGAAACAAAAAACACATGTATTCTCTAAAATTTCTCAGTCCAGTACTGTGGACCATGGAGACTATTATAGAAAACTGTCTGGAAAAAAATACTACTGGTTCCTTCTCTGATTTATATCAAAGATTGCCTTTATACACATGTAATGTGGGTTTTGCACATGCTTATATTTCCTAAAATGGTATCACTCACATAAAAGATAATGGGAATCTGCTTCTGGAAGAAAGGAGAACTGGTATATGTGTGAACATTCTAAATTGGCCTACTAGAGGATTGGAAACACTACATTGGTTGCATAGGTGAAATTGTCTGTATCTGTAAAACTACCTGACTGAACATAGTCTACTTCTTTTCCTGTATTCATTAAGTAAAGGACATCTTCCTATTCCCTACTGTCAATGTACCTATGAGAAATAGATCTGGGCTCTTTTAAATATTTAGGAATATATTATATCCCAAGCTAAAACATGATGATATAAACAATTTTTTGCCAGGCTATTATTTAGTTCTCTCAGTATTTTTTGTCAAATAAAAAAAATACCTTAATTTTCTATATTCTTGGATTTATCAAATAATAGACTACTGAGTGAATATCTTTCTAGATTTTAATTATCTAATACATTCCACTAATCTACTGTTTCTATTTTTTTGCCCACTACCAGGTGGCTTTGATAATTATTGTTTTGTATTATGGTTTGAGATCTGGAAGCATTAAACCTTCTTCTTTTTACTTAAAAAAATTATCTCTTAATATTCTTGGATATTTAGTACCTCAAATGAATTTTGTCTTCATCTTGTCTAATTCTATTAAATATCTCTATGGTAATTTGATTGGTACTGCACTAAATTTATAGAGGAATTTGGGTTATATGGCCATATTTTCTCTAATGCCATAACCAAGCCAAAAATAGTGAATATCTCTTCAATTATTTAGGTCTTCTCTATTTATACAAAAATTGTTTTTACCTTGTACTTATCTGAGTGTGTGTTGTGTTTATATAACTACTGCATAGCTTGGGAGATTAATTCATATATTTTCAATGGTTGTTATCTTAAATGGACTTTTTCTTCCTTTTTTCCTACCAGTATTTTTTTTGCTTTTTTTTTTGGAGGGCAGTTGGGGTTGAGTGACTTGCCCAAAGTCACATGGCTAGTTAGTGTGTCAAGTGTCTGAGGCTGCAGTTGAACTCAGGTCCTCCTGACTCCAGGGCCGGTGATGGTGCTCTATTCACTGTGCCACTTAGCCGCCGTTTTCCTACAATTATTGAAAATATCTTTATTTGATATTCTATCACTTTACTAAAGCTTTTAACTATTTTACTGCTTCTAGGATTCTCTTTAATTCTCTAAGTAAACCATCTATTATGTACAATTAAAGATTATTTTTCTTCCTCAATGTATATGCTTATTTGCCTCAATTTCTTTTTCTTGTCTTATTGCTGTATTTAACATTTCTACCACAACATCGAATAAATTTAAGATCTTGGACTTCTTGCTTTATTCCTGATCCTACTGGGAAGACATCTAGTCCATTACAAATAATGATAGTTCTTAATTTTAGATTGATACAGTTGATTATATTAAGGAAAACTTATATTCCTATAATTTTTGTGTTTCTACCTTCAATTGGTGTCATCTTTTGTCAAAGACTTTTATGGCTAAGTTAATATAATCATGTAATTTTTTAAAAGTAGATTTTTTTTAAAATTGTAAACCAAATCTTTGTGGCCTTCATTTTTTCCTTGCTATCTCTTGCTTTGCTAAGACTCTTCTACATTATTTCTTTTTATAACAAAGTATTTTCAGCTAACAAGCATTTCTTTTTTCTCCCTTTTACCTTTACTATCATTGAAAAAGAAAAAAAAAACAAAACAAATCTCTAATACTAACCATTCAAAGTAAAATTAAAAAAAGAAAACGAAATTCTCATTATGCTATCATTCTGTATATTTAGATCATCACTTTTCTGTCAGAAGTGGACCTGTTTATTTCTAAGCTATCAATTTTCCATTTAAGTTTATTTCTTTTATAAATTAGAAATCTAATGTATTTTGTCCTTTAATTCTCTTATAGGTCTTCAAATCATACCTATGGTTTGATTCTCTTTCAAGATATTCAAATGTAGTTATGGGAGAATTTACCCTCAGTGTAGTAGCTGACCTTGTTTATCACCATGCAATAGTGATGTAATTTGATACCTTTGTATTGGCAAAGCTAACAGGTTAGCCCCTAGTAATTGATCAAGGCTCTGTTAAAGAAACAAAAGGTATAAACCAATGTTGCCAATGAAACAGGAAAGAATTGAAACAGGAAATGGAAGCACGAAGGAGCTAATGCTGTGTGTATACAAGGAGAAGCCCCTGCTGGGTCAGACATATCTTCTTGGAGCAAGCTTCATGGAGGCAGAAGCTGCTGCCACTGGGGAGGCAAAAGAGGGAAGGCTCCACAGGCTGGAGAGAATCATTTTGATTTTGGGAACCTGGGTGAAGTGATTTTGATTCTGGGAACCAGCTGCAGCTTCTGCTGAGGAGCTGCTGAGTCCAAGGGTCAGGCAGAACTTCTGGGAGCTGCCAAAGACATCCAAGGGCCAGCTGGAGCTGCTGTAGACTGAGGAAGCATGACTGTGATGCTGCCACTTTGCATAAACCTGTTTGTGGCTTTGTAATGCTTTAACTTTCCAAGAACAGAGACTGTGAAGGATGTAAGATGGACTGGATGCTGTGAGCTTTAGCATGGAACAAGAAGTACATGGAGAGCTGGACAAGGATCTGGGAGATATTTTGCAGTGCAGCCACAGTGCCTTTGCTGCTTCTCACCCCAGGAGCAGGTGCGGGACTGCAGTCTCCCATCCACTCCTGTTTCAACAGAGTTCCACACTGACCTTTTACTCTGTCTTTGGCATTTATGGGTTGAGAAGTCTGGAAAGGGCCACAGCTGCTGGGACTTCACTCTCCTGAAGTCTGCTATGGCCTCAGCTGTTCAGGGCTTCCTGGGGCCAAAACAACATGGCTCAAGCAAGGCTGTGCTCAGCCCCCAGCTTGATGTAATAGCCCCTTCCTGCCAGCCCGAAAGGCTGCCTTCTGTGGGAGATTTCTTTCTCTCTGTCACTTTGTGGGTTCCGTAGCTCTAAAATTTGTTTAGAGTCATTTTTTACATGTATTGGAGGATATAGAAGCTGGAGCCACAGGGAAGTCTTGTTTCTGCTCCACCATCTTGGCTCCACTCCCACTCCCCCCATCCCCCATGATTGCCTAATATGGCAGAAAATGAAAATGATAATTATTGGAGAAGATATGGGAAAATTAGAACACTAATGCATTATTGAAGGAATTGTAAACTGATCCAACCATTCTGGAAAGCAATTTGGAACAATTCCCAAAAGACTATAAAACTGTTCATACCCTTTGATCCAGTAATACTACCACTAGACCTGTATCCCAAAGAGATCATAAAAAAGGGAAAGGACCCACATGTACAAAAATATTTATAGCAACTCTTTTTGTGGTGGTAAAGAACAGGAAATTGAGGAGATATCCATAAATTAGGAAATGACTGGAGAATTTATGTTATATAAATATAATGTAATAATATTCTCACATAAGAAATTGTGAGCAGGTGGATTTCAGAAAAACCTAGACAGACTTGCATGAATTGATGCTGAGTGCAGTGAGCAGAACCAGGAGAACACTGTACACAGCAACAGCAATACTATGTGACAACTGACTTTGTTAGATTAAGCTCTTCAAAGCAATTGCAATGAACTAACACAATTCCAAAAGACTCAAGAACAAAAATGACATCCACATTCAGAGAAAGAACAATAGTGTCTGAATGCAGACTGAAGCATACTATTTTCTCTCCTTTGTGTTATTTTTTGTTTTTTCTTTCTCATGGTTTTTCCCTTTTCTTCTGATTCTTCTCTCACAACATAAGTAACATGGAAATATGTTTAATATGATCCTACATTTGTAGTCTATATCAGATTGCATGCCATCTTGGGGAGGGTGGAGAGGAGGAAAAAGGAGAGGAAAGGGGGGTGAGAAGTGGGAAAAATTTAGAAATCAAAGTTTTATAAAAATGAATGTTGAAAATTCAAATTAAACAAATATTTTTCAAAATGATGACTAAAATACCAAGAGGCATAACACCCAAGTTTAACTCACTCTTCACACATAGTTGTCAGGTTTCAAGAAAGGCTTTGACAATAAGGAGATTATCATGTATGCAATGGCAAAGAAAGGCATCTCGCATCAAAAATGTCCATTTTAATATTGTAAGCTTTTCCTACAAACAACACAATGTGACATATATTATTTTCTCAAATTAAAAGATCAAGAGTTGCATCTGAAAATAAGCTTCCCTTCAAAACTAAACATGCAATTTAAGATAAAAGATGGTAAATTCAAAACCATCAGAAATTTAAATAATTTAGTCATGGAGTACTAGATTTAGAGTCAAGAAGAGCTACAGAATAAATACTGCTTCTTCCCCAACTGATAAATGGAAAAAGGATATGAAAAGGCTGTTTGCAGATGAACTTTAAGTGATCTATAGTACATAAAAACGCTCTAAATTACTATTCATTAGAAAAATGAATAAAACAACTCTGAGGTACTACCTCATAACTATCAGATTGTCTAATATGTCAGAAAAGGAAAATTACATATGCTAGAGAAGATGGGGGAAAAATTGGAACACTAATGCTTTGTTGGTGACGTTGTGAACTGATCCAGAGAGCAATTTGGAACTTTGCCTAAATACCTATAAAAATGTGCATACCCATTGACTCAGCAATACCACTTCAAGAGGTGTATGCAAAAATATCATAAGGTATGATCCAAAGAGATCATAAAAATGGGGAAAGGACACACAGGTAAAAAATATATATTTATTTATAGTAGCTCTTTTTGTTGTGACCAAGAACTGGAAATTGAGGGGATGCTGATCAGTTGGGGAATGACTGAACAAGATATGTAATGGAATGTAATGGAATACTATTATTCCATAAAAAATTATGACTACATGGACTTCAGAAAAACCTGGAAAGACTTACACGAACTCATACTGAGTGAAGGGAGCAGAACCAGTACATTATACACGGTAATAGCCACATTGTGTGACAGCTGACTTTGATAGATTTAGCTATTCTCAGCAATGCAAGGATCTAAAACAACTCCAGAAGACTCATGATGGAAAATGCTATCCACATCCAGAAAAGAAAATTTGGAGTCTGAATGCAGATCGAAGAATACTATTTTCTCTCTTTCTGTTTTGCTTTGTTCTGTTTTGTTTTTTCTTTCTTGTGGCTCCTCCCATTCATTCTAATTCTTCTATAGAACATGATTAATGTGAAAATATGTTGAATAAGAATGCATATATAGAATCTATATCAAATTCCACGTCTTCTTAGAGAGGGGAGAGTTGGGAGAGACGTGAAGGAAATTTAAAACTTATGAATGTGAATGTTGAAAGCTAAAAACAATTTTTTTAAAAAATTCTATTTGGGAGAGCTTTCAGAGGTTGTGAGAATTGGAGAAAATGTCTAGTCTGCCATTTTGTGACTCACATGTTTCATACTTGCTTTAATGATGATCTTATTAGTCAAAAAAGTACAGAAAACACCAAGGGGAACTGCTAACTTGGAGCTGATTTTGATCAGTGAGGAGATATGAGTTGCTATAGTAGAAATACTCAAAGACTTGAAGACAAGTGGCCAGTCAATCATAAAATTAGAGATGATAGGAAACCTAAAAGTCTGAAATGTAGCAAGCAACTCCTCCAGCAACTCAATTTTTTTCCAATTTATTTATTTATTTTTAGTTTGCAACATTCATTTCCACAAGATATTGAGTTAAAATTCTCTCCTCGACTTTCCTGCACCCCCCACTGCAAGATAACAAGCCAACTGAATATCTCTTCTCCCAATATGTTCTCTCTTATATCCTCCGCCACCCCACCCCTAACTTTCTATTAGGGCAAGATAGATTTCTATATACCAGTGCCTGTATATCTTACTTCCAAGTTGCATGTAAAAGAAAAAGGGTTTTTTAACATTTGTTTTTAAAACTGGTTTCCAGATTCTTTCCTTTCTTCTGTCCTCACCCACCCCCACTGGGTAGACAAGCAATTCAATATAGGTTGTACATGTGTAGTTACGCAAAACATTTCCATAGTAGTGTGGAAGATATATATGGTAAAAGATTAACTATATTCCATCTTATCCCCTCCCCCCAATTATTCTTTTTCTCTTTTGACCCTGTACCTTTTCAAAAGGTAGTAACTACCCTCTTCTAACTACCCCTCTCCCCCAAATTGCCCTCCCTTCTATTATCCCCCCTCTTATCCCCTTCTCTCCTACTTTCTGGTAAGGTAAGATACCCAACTGAGTATGTATGTTATTCCCTCCTTGAGCCAAATTCAAAGAGAGTAAAGTTGACCCATTCTCTTTCACCTTCCTACTCTTCCCTCCATTTTAAGTTTTCTCTTACCTCTTTATATGAGATAATTTTCCCTATTCTATTTCTCCCCTTCTCCTCCCAATACATTCCTCTCTCACCTCTTAATTTTATTTTTTAGATAACATCCCTTCCACTCAACTGATCCTGTGCTCTCTATGTATACATGTAGACTTATATACACATACTCATATATGTATTTATACACATATGCACTCTCCTAT
>CM053591.1:39881549-39908797 GCA_028646515.1 Pseudochirops corinnae | reverse complement strand
GAGGCCTTTATCAGAGACATTGGTTGTAAATATTCTTTCCCAATTTCCCACCTCCCTCTTGATCTTGTTACATTGGCTTTGTTTGTACAGAAACTTTTCAATTTAATGTACTCAAGGTTATCCATTTTGCATTTTATAATGCTCTCCAACTCTTCTTTGGTCATAAAGTCTTCCCTACTCCATAAATCTGACAAGTAAACTATTCCTTGATTCCCCAGATTATTTATAGTATCAGCCTTTATACCTAGATCATACACCCATTTAGACTTGACTTTGGTGTATGGCGTCAGATGATGGTCTATGTCCAGTTTCTGCCATACTATATTCCAATTTTCAGTTTCTAACTTCTAAAGGATTGCTTCAATACTCTCTAATTTTGGGACCCTGGGACAAAGCAGAGGTCACCCTTACCTAATTGCTGTTCTGAAGAATAATAGCATTAAATTACATAACCCAGTGTTTATAATATAAAGTACTGTACACACACTCATTGCCACAGCAGTACAGCTGCTCATTGGCAGCTCCATCCACACATGAGTAAACAGGAGATGGAGAAGAGGGAAGGTGTTGAGACCTATGTTAAATCTTTTCTTCCAACTGGAACTTGCCTCAACCTTGAAAAGGAAATTGAGTCCCCACAATCCTTAAGAATTTCCAAGTAATTATTATCTGAAAATAATCTTCAATCCTTATAATACTCAACCTATTTCTATAATTTTCATTGCTTTCATATGGGCCTGTACCCCCACTTCTCGAATCTGATGTTTCATTGTTAGCCAAACTTTTTATATTTAAATTAATTATGATGAAGATTGAAAAATAAAAACCACCACACACAATTTTTCCTGCATATTTTGGTTAATGTAGTTCTTTCTTTTCATTTAAACACCAAAAAAGAACATTAGCAGTGCCACTGGACATTTTCTTTCAAAAAACTAAATTTCCAAGAATAAATACCATGTACATTCTCAAAAGAGAACATGTGTCATAAAGGGAACTTCTATTTATAGATGCATAGATTCTTAAATGTATTTAGTAGTTTATAAGAACAAATTTACTGTATATGCTTTAAATGAAAATAACTTCTTCCCAAAAATAAGGGGGAAAAAGAGTGTAAAGATATGCAAAAATAATACCCTTTGATGGGGTACATTTCAACCCCTGCTGATATTTCACACTTTTCCCTTTGAACATTATTAAAGTACAGGCGCTCCTCCTCTCTCTGTAAGCAATACAGCAGTTATTATGACATGCACAGATAGGCACTGCTCTCAGTGCCCACATAGCTTATGTACCTTCCAGGAATATCTCAGCATCTTTTATTGTTTGATGCATCTGGGGTTGCTTAGTTTAATAAAAAGGTACACACCACTTGCTCTGATTCCAAAACTGTCAACAAAATTCAAAAACTCATTAGATTCAGCAAGCACAGTATAATCTGCCATGAACGCCTCGTGCAGCTTAGGTTGTTCCTAAGCTGCTAAAGATTGCAGTTTAGATGACAAGTAAGGTTTATCTATAATAAGCAACTTGGTTTTATGTAATCATTTCTGGTGGGAGGCTAATCCCCTTTTTACCTTTTAATGAAAATTATACCTCTTCATTTTTTTCACTTTGTTTTTAATTTTCTTATTACATCTTTGAAAAGGGCTATCCCCTTTTATAGCCTTTACCCAAAGGATGATAGCATTAAAATATAATACAACTCATTTGTTAAAAGGCATCTCTCAGTTAATTATTACCTTTCTATAACCTTAAAAAATAGGTCTTCAGGCCAAATACCAAGATAAATCAGGAAATGCATTATAAAGCAATACTTTCCTGGAAATAGAATAATCATAGGAGGAATACCAAATTGGTCTTTGCTCAAACTGCTTCTAAAATTTAATTGTCTGTTCATGGCTTTGTTAACTAGGGCTTCAATGACTTAGAAAATAAGGTCTACTAGATGTTTGACTCTGGGCAAGTCATGTAATATCTCTGAGGCTCAGTTACTTCATCTGAAAAATGAAGAGGTTAGATTAGATGCTCTACTGAAGTTCCTTCAAGCTCTCAGTTTTTTATTCTAACATTAAAGAACCATTGCCAAGCCCAAAGTCTAAGGTACTGCACCTAAATCCCTCTCCTGAAAAGGTCCCTCTGCTTTGGACCCACACAAGTTCCAAGTCTCATGAAATGAGAGCTAGACTCCCTTTCCTAATATTATCCAGCTCATAAAACTCTGAGCCTGATGCCCCAGACAAATTATTTAAAGCTTAAGTTTAGGCTCATGTTAGTGTTTCCCCAAAAGGTAGATTTTAGAAGTACTCAATGCATAATTACATATGGAACAGGTGTTCATTTCCCTCACATGAAAGATTCTCATGAGAGCTCATTGACACATCTTAAAATAGGATGCAGAAGCATAACTGTTATTACAATCATCTCTTGAGAGGCTAATACTTAAACTTCATCAGAATATAAGGTAACTTGTGTGTTCAAAAATTAGGAATTTTGGGGCGGCTAAGTGGCACAGTAAATAGAGCACCAGCCCTGGAGTGAAGAAGACCTGAGTTCAAATCCAGCCTCAGACACTTGACACTTACTAGCTGTGTGGCCTTGGGCAAGTCACTTAACCCCAATTGCTCTGCCTTTCCCCCTCCAAAAAGCAAAAAAAAAAAAAAAAAACAATTTAAAAAAAATTAGGAATTTTATATTTCACCTCAGTTCTATACTCTACAAACATTTCCTGGTACAGAAATTGCATAGAGAAGCAATAAGCATAGAGAAGGTAAGTGACTTGTCCAGAATCACACATCTAGTAACTTTTAAAGAGAAGATTTGAAATTAAATCTCCTGGAATCAAAACATAGCCCTCTACCAACTAAGCCATGATGCATCTTTTTTCATTGAGGTTGAATGCTCTGGAAAATTATTCTTGAGAAATAGTCTTCAATGATGTTTCCAATAGCCCCTGTGTTTAAATATTCGGCGTTTTCCAGACAACCTTTTGATAATTGCCCTGGAAATTATATTTGAAGAATTTGAAAATAATCCAGATTTTCATTTTGCCTGGATATAAAACTAAATCATGGGATAATTTTCCATCCAAAGAATTCAAGTTGAGAGTCACCTAAATGGCAATGAAACAGCATATGATGAGTGTGAATAGGTTATAATACATTACTAATAAATGATCATACAAGATAGTTGATAGGTGGCATAGTATAATGAATAGAGATTCATACTTGAAGTCAAAAAGAACTGGGCTCAAGTATCCCACCCTTTCATATACTACTACTACTATTATGACCACCACCACCACCACCAATAATAATAGCAAGCATTTATGTAGTGCTTTAAGATTTACAAAGGACTTTACAAATGGTATTTAATTTTATCCTCATAACAACCCTGGGAGGTAGGTGCTATTATTTTATTTTTTTATTATTTATTATTTTATAATGAAGAAACTGAGGTCAACAGAGGTTAAGTGACTTGCCCTGAGTCAATAGCTAGTAAGTGTCTGAGTCAAGATTTGAACTCAGGTCTTCCTGACTCTAAGTATAGCACTTTATTCACTACATAATCTAATTTCCTATGGGATATTGGTCAAATCATTTAACCTCTCATTTCCCCCAGGCTGCTATCTAAAGCAGTGGTTCTCAACCTTCCTAATGCTGCGAACCTTTAATATTCATATGTGGGTGTATCTGCATGTGGGTGGACCCACCCGGAGATGGATAGAGGAGTGGTGTCTGGGTTCCTAAGACCATCGGAAATATGTGTTTTCCGATGGTTTTAGGCGACTCCTGTGAAAGGGTCGCTCGACCCCCAAAGGGGTCACAACCCACAGTTTGAGAACTGCTGATCTAAAGCTATAAGATGCAGGATGGTTTATGATTTGAGTCAATGAATAGGACCAGAAGTTCCTTCCAGTGGAATGACAGGTGCAGTTTATTTTTTTTTTAAGTCACATAAAACAATATAAAAGTCATCACAGAGATGTATGACTGAAAAAGGTAGTGAAATCTGGGGGAAACTAATGGACAACAAACACAGGAAGTCATTCAGCATATTGTGTAGACCCCCTATTGAAGATTTATGGAAGAGTACAGACAAGATGAACACAGGATGGGAAGCCATGAGTGCTTGTCATAAACACATTTGGAGAAATGTCCACATCAATATGATCATAGAGTTATCAAAGTACTAAAGTATTAAATTTGGATCCAAGTAATGATATTAAAGTGTCATTATCACATTGTCTAACTGGAGCAGTAGATTAGCCTGGAAGCAGGAAGACCTGAATTCAAATTCAGCTTCAGATACCTGCTCCCTGTGTGACTCTGGGCAAGTCACTTAAGCTCTGTCAGCATCAGTTTCCTCATCTGTAAAATAGGGATAATAATAGAATCTACCTAACAGTGTTGTTGTGAAGATACCTAAGATAACGTTTGTGAAGCCCTGTGCAAGCCCTATATAAATGCTAGCTACTATTATCATTTGAGCTCCCCTCACAGAAGATAAGTTCCTCGAAGGCATCAGCTGTTTCATTTTATGTTTTATATCTCGAGCAACTTGCACAACACCTGGAATGTAACAGATTTTTAGCAAATACTGATTGATTGACTGATTGATTGAAAATGCTCCACGATGGATAATTTCCTTTTCTTACATTTTATAAAAAATTACCCTTTTGCAACAATTTTGACACATGCTTTATTCTTCAAAATGTCTCTAAGCTTGTGATCATTCAAATTATGAGCCTGGTCAAAAAATTGCTGAAAAGTAAAAATAATGTTTACTAATGGAACACTCAGCAAAGAAAATGTGGGGATTCTGGGGTGGGTAGTGTGTGCTGATCACACTGGCATTGTATATGTTATTTACTATTATCCAAAAAACTACCACTACCTCAGTAGGAGAGAGGCCCTCTTGATTGCATTTCATTATTGCTACTTGCAAATGTCTAGTTATATAAACAGATGCTCTCCCTCTTCATCCCTAACTCCAGGCATTCCTGGCTTCTTTTAAGTCCCAACTAAAATTCCATCTTGCACAGGAATCCTTTCCCAATCCCTCTTAATTCTAATATCTTCCCTCTCTTAATTATTCTCTATTTTCCCTGTACATCATGTGGTTTGCGTGCATTTGTTTGCAAGTTTTCTCCCCCGTTTGATTTTAAGCTCCTTGAGAGTAAGGATTATCTTTTGCCTCTTTTTGTAACCCCAGCACTTGGCACATTGTAGGTGCTCAATTCATGTTTCTTGGTTGATGACTTTCTGGGCAGATCTCATAGCATTAACTAAAGAAAGGATTTAGAATCATGAGAAATGTGTGTCATCATCAAAATTTTAAATGTACACAATGCTATGGCTCATGTGAAGGGAGTCTGCAGAATGAAGTGAAAGGTCTTTCTGATTCTTCTCAGGGAAAGTTCAGTCAAGTCATTATTTGTAGCATTTTTTTTTTCTTTATAATTGATGAGTGACTTTCTTCAGAAGACATACTCTGTACCTCAGTTTGCTCATCTTCTCCCTTGCCTTTCTGATAAAGGCTGTAGAGTGAACAGATAGAAATTCCTTTGAGCAATTCAGAAAGGACTCTCTGCTTTTGGATTATTATTACAACCATGTAGCAAATACAGATCCAAAGAAGACTCTCAGGAGGCCAACCACATGAATTCTCATGAGCCAGGAAAAATATTCCTAGTGCTGTTAACTCCCTGGTTTTTTAAGACTGTCCTCATCTTGAATGGATTGTAGATCAGCATGATCTCTCAGGTATAAGCAGGGTGAGGACGGCAGGCTGTCCTAGCTAGCCCAAAGAGAAATGGGAGAGCACCATAATAATACGCACTGTCAGAATGAGGAGAAGCCAGCAGTGAATGAAGAGGAGATGAAAAGTATAGAAAGGAAAAGGAATGACTAGGAAAGGCTACCTATAGATTTTATTACAAAAGGACAAGAAATAAATAAATCAGTGCCTCCAGAGAGGCAGAATTTCACTTAGATGACTTAATGTGTGGTTTGCACAGAGTCTATTGACTGTGCTGACATCTTTACTAGCAAAGTCACTGAAAATAGGCTTTGGGGACTTCTCTTTAATGCACAACCATAGATTTTTTTCTAGCATTTTCCCCAAACTTGACCTGGTCCTTACTCTTCAAAGTGTGGTGGTGTCCCTATTTTTAGAAGCTATTGATTTTTCATGTAAACAGGAAGAGCACTGGGGTCAGAGGGCATGGATTCAAATCTTGCTTCTGATTTGCCAGTGTAAATTTGAAAGTTATTTAACCTCTGTGAACACCAACTTTTTCATCTGTATGATCAGAGGAATGGATTAGTAGGCCTCTGAAGGCTCCTCTACCACTAGAACTATTATAATCCTACCCTTGTAGAATCCAGCAGATTCTGCTATATATCTTACCATGGTCATGATTTTTTTCTTTATTTCAGACAACAAACTCACAGTTTCTACATGTTTTTTTTTTATTGGCTTCTTTTCTGTGCTTATCTCTGCTTCAATTGTTCCAAGAGTTGTAATTTTTATCAATGTCTACATTAAATTAATTCAGATTGTACCCTACTTCAGATTTAGCAAAATGGTGTTTGAGAATTATTGTGGCCAAAAAAATTCCCTAACTAGGCAATGAGCCTCTCTGAACTTAGCCAACTTGGTCCTTCGCCAATAACTATACAATCAAAACTGCACTCAGAGCCTTCCCGGCTGCTGGAACCTGCCAGTCACCTTCACAGCACAGTGAGGCAAAAGAGTATTTCTGTAAAGTGCTCCATGTTCCTGAGCACCTATACTTTCAACTCCTTTTGCAGCCATTTATTAAGCACCTACAAGAAAGACTACATATGAAGAGAGATATGATTAAACCTTGAAAGAAATTAAGGATTCTATGAGGCAGAAGTGAGAAGGTTGTTCTTTTTAGTTAGAGAGCAGCCTATGAAAAGTCATGGAGACTGCTGATGCAATGTTATTAGAGAAAAACTAAGGGCTAGAACATAGAATGTATGAATGGGAAGGAACGTGAAACAAATTTGGAAAGTAGACTCAAGCCAGGTTGTGAAGGGTTTAAACGCCAAACATAAGAGTTTGTATTTTGTTCTAAAGGCAGTAGGGAGCCACTGAAGATTCTTAAGTAGAAAGACATGGTCAGACCTATGTTTTAGAATAATTATATTGAGATCTATGAGAAAGATGGATTGGAAAGGGGAAAGATTGTATCTAAAAAGTGTAATTAGGGATTTATTTTAATAGTCCAGGCAAGAGAGCATAAGAGTGTGAACTAGGATGGCAAATGTAGAGAAGGGGACATATTTGAGAGAGGCTGTAAAGGGAGAATCAAGACGATGATGACTTGAACATAGTAGGCATTTAATAATTGCTTATTGAATGGAATCAGGTGAAATGTAATAGACTGACGTGTTATTTTTTTTTTTTGTTTAGGTAATTCTATCCATTGAGGAAGGCTACAGACTCCCAGCTCCAATGGGCTGCCCAGCATCTCTCCATCAGCTGATGCTCCATTGCTGGCAGAAAGAGAGAAATCACCGACCGAAATTTACTGATATTGTCAGCTTCTTAGACAAACTGATTCGAAATCCCAGTACCCTTCATACTCTGGTGGAGGACATACTTGTGTAAGATGCAAAAAAAGTTGCTCTTTTTCCTTGACTGTGTAATTATTTCTAGGACAAGAATAGGTAGAGATGAGAAACTCAGCTCTATCAGCATTGAGTTGCCAACCTTTTGGATATATAAAGCACATTTTATTTATTAGCTGAAATTGCAAATTGTTAAGACTACAAAGAAAAGTGAATATTTTTTTTTGCACAAGAAAGCAGTTTACTTGGCCTTTCTTCTCTCCATATCTAATCTTTTTGAATTGCTTTCTTAATATTTTTCCCGCAGAGATCTTTGATATTATATATTCTTTCACTATTTACTAGTGTTTCTTTACTGTTTATAGTGGAATTTATGTGTACCTAAGGTCCACTGATAATTTTCCTGTCTATTCCATGCCCTGTCCGTCTATTTGAAATGGAAGGTTAAACAGGGATAATTTGTGAGTTGGCTAGGAGCAGGAGTATTTCCCTAGTGGAATGGTCTCACTCTGCTTCCATTAGTTTTCCAAGAAAGACTGATAAGACAAGAAAATGATGACACTGAGACGCTATTAAAATAGTTGGTTGAATTTAGGAAATTTACTTACTCTTCTCTGAAACAAAATCAAAACCAGTGTAAGAAAGAAGAAAACTGTCCATTCAGGGGACTCATTATTGTGCTATTTAAATTATTAATGAATTTGAAATATTTTCATTTATCCAAACACAGCTAAAAATTACATAAAAATCTCCCAACTAAACAATTTTAAAACTCAGTCTCTCAATACAGGGAATGATGAACAGGATGTAAAGACCGTCAAGTTTGAGTCACAAGTTCAAATCAAGGTCAGTTTTTAGTGACAGAAAGCTTTAAGGCTATTCAAGGCCTACTTGAAATCAGTCTCAGTTTGGGCCTGAGCACACAGGAGTTCAGCTCCAAACCTCTGACTGGCAACCTCAGCAATGTGAGACCAAGCATGAAATAGCTTAGAGATATTAAACTATTACTCTAGTCTGTCTTCCCAAAGAACTTTGCAGTTAAGAAGCAAAGGTACGACTGAAGGCCAAAATATAGGACACTCTTACTACAGATACTTTGGAGGCCTGGGGGCTAGCCACTGTTCTTCCTTTCATTATCTCTGTAACCCTGAACCTCTCAGTGCCTTATTTTCTTATCTTTAAAGGGAAGAAAGATATTATCTGCCCTGTCTACTCCAGAAACAACATAGCATAATGGATAGAGAGCCAGCCTCATAATCAGTAAGATGTGAATTCAAGTCCTCCTTCAACTGAAATAGGCTTTGTGAGCTTCAGGAAATCACTTAGTCATTCAGGGCCCTCCAGCAACTGTCTGAAAATATATGCTGCAGAAAAGGTGCTGGTGTACAATAATAGGAGGTGTTTCCTCTGCCAGGAGTTCCCCATATGGGTGAAATCATAGGTTTCCTCCCCAAAGATCGACATCAGATGATTATTAGGAAGATTAAATAACACAAAAAGGGAAAGAGCACAAGTATTTATTAAGTGCCTGTTATGTGCCAGAAACATACAGTTATAATTGAGGAAACCGGGGCAAACAGGTTATGTGACTTTGCCCAAAATCGTGCCGCTGGGGGCGTCTGGGGCTGGATTTAGTTCAGGTTTTCCCGGCTCCAAGAACAGTGCTCTATTTACTCTGCCACCTAGTGGCCTCAGTAATAATCAGCATCTTTTTAACAATCAATCTTTTTCATTTTCATTTTATTTTGTTGATCATTAAAATAAGAATCATATTATTATTAGTTTATTTTATATGGAATTAATTTATTTGATGTTATTCAATTTAATTTCACTAATTTAAATTTAAATTTAAAAATTAATTTAATTAACGGAGAAGGTTGGCATATATAACTAAAACCATAAGCAACTGTTTCACATTGCATCTGGGTAACCCTACTTTCTATTTTCCATTAATAAAGTTTCTTTGATATTGATTGCTGAAGAAACAAAGAGTCAGAGTACAGTTATCACTTCCACATCACTGGGACTTGGGGTGTGGTGTACAAGATCTGGAAAATCCACATAAAATATTTTGGCCCTCCCCTCATACCAGAGAAGAAGTCTGAATTTTTGCTTTTTCTTTTGTGAGATATTTACAATACCTTATTATAAAATTTGAGTTGGTATTACATATAGTATAGATATATTTCATACATTTCTGAGTTTCTAAATGTTTTCTGTGTCATCTGCTGGCCTTTGGGTATTATCTGAAGCTTCTACTAAATTCCCCCAAAATTCCCATTTAATTTCTTATGCTAATCCACAACATATTGAAACCATGACAGGGAAAGTCTCAATCTGGACGGGATAACTGTATCTATAAGAATTGTTCCTCTGGAGAAGGAGTAATTGGCTCTCTCCCTCCAGTAATGTGAAGAGTAAGCATCTTAGTTGGATTTTAAAGATGCAAATGAGAGGTCTGAGATGAAGACAGAACAAAAAGGGGACAAAAGCTAACAGTCAATACAAGTCAAAGTTTTGGGAGTCATTTGAAGGTCCCCAGAGGCCAGAAGTCTGTGACTTGTATGGATTACTATTCAAGGAGGATATCCAAGAGGAAAAGTCTTTATAACAAGCCTGAAAGCATCAGTCACAGTGAGACAGTAGCCATAACAATGATGAGAATTAAGATTTACACATACACACATCATGTTTACATATAGTTATATGTAGTTAAGAGAGGTGTGGGTGTGTGTGTGTGTGTGTGTGTGTGTGCATGTGTTATCTGTTGGGAGCAATTATTCAGTCCCAGAGTCTAATCTCTGGGTGGTCAAGTAGAAGAGTTTGTGACTGATGCTCTATCCTAACTCCTGACTAAGACATATATGCTGCTGCTGCTACCCTTAATATACCTCTGAAATAAGAAAGAAAAGATAAATTTGTTCTTAAGCTTATCACTCCCAAACCTTTTACCAGCTTTCTTATTTCCCCTGTACCTTTTTAATTTAGGTTGGGGGAGAAGATAGAGAAAACTCAAGAGAGTAAAAGAGTAAAAGTTAAGTCAGAGAAGACGTAATAAGCTAAACAGTATCTCATTTGAAGAACTTTTCAGTTTATGTCTGAAAACTCTCTTGTTCAAAGAGGAAAGAATGTTTACCACATAGCCTTCAAAATAGAATTTTGTAAGGATGCTTTTACTATTTAAGAAATTATTATCAGAACACCACAGAACTAACCAGAATGGCCAAGCTTCTCCGTCCATAAAACATTTCTAAGGGGTAGCTAGGTGGTGCAGTGAATGGAGCACTGGCCCTGAAGTCATGAGGGCCTGTGTTCAAATCCGACATCAGACACTTAACACTTACTAGTAGCGTGACCTTGGACAAGTCACTTAGCCCCAATTGCCCTGCCTTCCCCCCCCTCCAAAAAGACAAAAAAATAGAAACTTTCAAGGAGAAATGCTCTACAGACATAGTCTGACTGGTAGCATCAAAGTGGAAGAAGTATAAGAGGCCTTCAAGATTATCTACTCCAACCCTTTGATTTTAAAATTGCTGAAACTGAGAGGTAAAGTTACTTGCTCAAAGTCATACAGCTGGTTAGTAGAAGAGCCAAGATTTGAATTCAGAGCTCATGACTCTTAGTTGGAACTTTTTCTATTATATTAGTCAGTCAATAAGCATTTATTAAGTCCCTACTATGTTCCAGACAGTGTGCTAAGCATTAGGGATACAAACATAGATAAAAGTCAGTCCCTGCTCTCAAGAAGCTCATTGTCTAATGAGAGAGACAACATGCAAACAAGTGAGTAAACAAACAAGATATATATACATATAGGATTGATTGGAGATAATCAACAGAGGGAAGATATTAGGATTAAGGGGGGTGAGGAAAAGCTTCCTGTAGAAGATTAGATTTTAGTTGGCACTTGACAGAAACCAAGGAAGCCAGGAAGCAGAGACAAGGGGTGAGAGCATTCCATAAATGGGGGGTAGCAGGTGAAAATATTCAGAGTAGGAAATCAGAGTATCTCATTCAAGAACAGCAAGGACACCAGTGTCACTGAATTGCAGAGTACATAGGAGGTACAAGATGTTAAAAAGACTGAATAGGTAGTGGAAGGGCCAGATTATAAAAGGCTTTGAATGCCAAACAGAGGATTTTATATTTTATCTTAGAGGAGATAAGAAGGCATTGGAACCTATTGAGCAGGGAGGTAATATGGTCATACCTGTGCTTTAGGAAAATTAATTTGACAGCTGAGTGGAGGGCAAACCGGTATAGAGAGAGACTTGTGGCACACAGAGCAACCAATAGGCTATCACAATAGTTCAGGTGTGAAATAATGAATGACTGCATCAATATGGTTTCAATGTCAGAAAACACAAGGAGGTGAATTCCAGAGATGTTGTGAATGTAAAAATCAACAAGACTTGGCAACAGATTGGCTATGAGGTTGAGCAAGAATAAGTAGTTGAGGATAACACCTAGTTTGAGAACTTGGGTGACTGGGAATTTAGCAGTGTCCTCAACAGTCAAAAGGATGTTTAGAATAGAGGAAGATTTGGAGGAAAAAATAGTGAGTTCAGTTTTGAATTTGTTGAATTTAAGATGACTACAAGGCATCTAGTTTGAGATATCTAATAAGTGGGAGTTGAGAGAGGGTTAGGACTTAATAAGTAGATTTGAGAATCATCAGCATATAGATGATAATGAATGCATGAGTTGATGAGATCACCAAGTAAAATACTTAGAAGGAGAAGAGAAGAGGGCCCAGGATAAAGCCTTAGGGGACATGTATGACGTTATGAGACATGCCCTTAATGAAGATCTAGTGAAGGAAACAGAGAAAGAGTGGTCAGATAAGTAGAATAACGAGGATAGAACAGTGTCATGAAAACCTGAAGAGAGTGTCCAGGGGAAGAGAGTGATCAACAACGTCAAAGATAAGTCAAGATGGATGAAGACTGAGAAAATGTCAATGGATTTGGCAATTAAGAGTTTGTTAGTAACTTTAGGGAGAACAGATGCAATTGAATGATGTGATCAGAAGTTAGACTACAAAGAGATAAGAAGAGAATGAGAAGAAAGAAAGTGGAGGCACCTATTGTAGATGACCTTCCAAAGGAGTTTAGCCACAAAAAGACAAAAAACGTGGTACAATAGCTAGCCAAGACGGATGGATCAAGTGAAGGATTTTTAAGGATGGGAAGACATGAGTATGTTTATAGGTAATAGGGAAGCAGTCCATAAAGAGAGATTAAAGATAAGTGAGAGTGAGTATGATAGAGGGGACAATCTATTAAAGAAGACAGGATAGAATGGGAACATTTGTTCCTGTAGAAAGGTTTGCCTTATCAAGAAAGGCCACCTCATTATGTGAGACAGGAGTGAAGAAGAAGATGGTGATTGAGTGCATCTGGGTTTTATGAAGTGAAGAAGAGGGGAGAAGATGGAGCTCTCAGCAAATGAACTCATTTTTTCAGTTAAATAAATGTGGGGGGTTTTCAGCTGAGAAAAATAAGGGGAAGGGGAGTCAGAAGACGGTTGAGGAGAGATAAAAAGTTTGGAAGAGCCATTGTGGTGAATGGGATAATTAGGGAGATATAAAGGATTGCCTTGCAGCAATGAGGATGCAATTGAGATTTATGTAACATGAATTTGTGGTGGACCCAGTCATCACAGTTTCTTGGTTTTCTCCAGCTTCATTCAGTAGCATGTATGTAGGAATGAAGGGGAAAGATGTAGGATGATGACTGAGGAGAAAGAAGTATGCTTTTATTTAAAATCTTCAAGAAAAGGCTTGAATGGCACTTGTCAGGGATCAAAGCACCATACATTTAGAGCTGTAAAGGCCTTTAAGGTCATCCAATCTAACTCCTTCACTTTACCCATGAAGAAACTGAAACCCAGGGACGTTGTAACTTGCCCTGGTTGTAACAGTTAATAAATGTCTTAAGTAGGATTTGAACCCAGGTCTTTTTTTACTTTAAGTCCAATGATCAATCTAATCAGTTAAAGGTTGGACTAGATAAATACTTTAATTCTTTTAAGGTTCTTTGCAATTATGAGATTTGGCAATTTTATATTACTATTACAAGGCAGTGTTCTGGGTACTACAAGGTATGAAGATTGAAAAATAACTCTATCTCCTCCCTCTCAGGCTTCACATTCTCATGATGTGATATGCCCTATAGAGAGAGAATAAGTACAAAACAAAGTAGAACGTATTAGGGAAGAGTTCAAGACCAAGCATTCTAACAGAAATTTAGGAAGGAAAGAGTGCTTTTACCTGGGAGAGATCAAGAAAGGTTTCATAAAAGACATAACCGTTTAGCTGAGCCTTGAAGGAAGACAAGTAGGGAAGAGGAGCAAATATGTTCTGACGATATGTAAAGGAAGAAAAATGCAAGAGGAGATCAGGGTGCAGACAGGAGCAGTAAGAAATAAGGCCAGAAAAGGGACTAGGGACAGACTGTGGAAAACCTTAAATGTCAGGCTGCAACATTTGTATTTTATCTGGTCAGTACTTGGGCACCAGTGATGTTTTTTGAGAAGGAAGTGACATGATCAGACCAGTGCACCAAGATTCTCTTGACAGCTCTGTGAGAGATGGATTGGAGAGGCAACAAAGGGGCAACAGTTTTCTCTTCTCTAATCACGTTTCATGATTGAAGGATGTTAGAATAACAAATGTCATTTTCTATGGTTCACAGCATGATATTCCGTGTTCAAGGAATCTTCAGTATATTGGTACGTCTAACACCCACCCTCGGAGATGGGAATTAGTAACAAAAATGCAATTTACATAGTCTAAGATATGCCACAGTCTGGCCAGTCCAGTTGTTTGAAGAATATCCTGCAATGACAAAAAGAAGAAGGAAAGAGAAAAAGAAGAAGAAAAATACACAGAAAGCCAGGCGTGTTTCAGTGGTAGAGTTCTAGCATGACATCCGGAGGCAGCTCTGAGAACTGAAGTATTTCCTTATTTGGCAATTCCTGAGATGTACTTATTGGAAAAAATCATAATCATTGTACAGGATGGGGAGTCTTACAGACATGAAAGAGAGAATAGTTATATATTAAGTATACAGAGCGTGCACATAAATCCCAAGGAAATGTGAGTTGTGAGGAATTGTATGGCAAGTTTAGTTAAAAAAAAAAAAAGACATACTCTACAAAGTACTTTAAGGTGCATTATACTATTTGGTCCTCACAACAATCATGTGAGATAATCAGGGAAAATCTTGTTGTCCACAATTTAGAGATGAGGAAGTTGAGACAGAGAAACATTGAACAATACACCCTAGAATACACAGCTAGCAAGTGCTAGAACTAGCATAGATGCTAGTCTGATGCTCAGAGGCATAAGTAGGTTAGAGCTACTAGGAGTTTGCTTCAGGGAACCAGCCTCCAGGAGTTATATATCATGGTGATCATCCAGCCAATGGCACCCACGCATCATGGTACCATTCACAAAGATTCCATTTATTTCTTGGAACCTAACTTCTTCCACTGTCATGACCCTTTCCCCTGCCTCCTTATAGGGATTGGAGAGCTAGGAGTTATTGGCCAGGCCATAAGCATCCCTTCTCCTGGTACGATTTCGGCAGACTAGGACAGATTCTCTTCCAAGTACTAGTCTTCCCCCAAACCTAAGCCTACCTCTACAAATGAATTGCCTCAGGTTCCATAATTCCTAATTACAGCTCTACCAATGATATTCTCATTATACTATACCACCTCTCTAGAAGATGTCTTCAGCTGGGGGTAGGAGGGCACTGGCATTACAGGAAGAAGAAATATCAGAACATAGAATTATGTCATAAAGGCAGAAAATAAACTAATAAATGAATAAAAAGTGTTCAATAAGCACTTAATGTGTACAAAGCACTGTGTTATATGTTGGGGATACAAAAAGAAAAGCAAGACAGTCCCTGCTCTCAAGGTGAGAGACAAAACACAGAGAACAGAAATTAGAAAATCAGGTGGAAAGGTCCCATTTGTGGCCAAAAAAAAAAAAAACCATGCTGAATGCATCTTCTTTAATGTTGTTTTCATTGATGAAACCATATCTGTTTCTGATGTTGAACCATTTGACAATTACAAGGGTTTCTGGTGTCAAGAATTTTCTTTTCTGAGTCTTCATTAGCTGTGGCTACTGACAAGACAGAAGCTGCAGCACCTGCCCATTGGCAGCAGGCGGTCACTAGTTGGGGATCATGGTTGAGGTGGTGGCAGTAGTTTGACTCACCTATTGCAAGCTATTTCATGTTTCTGTTTCTGAGTACCATGCTCTTCAGCTAGATTGGCTTGCTCACCCC
The DNA here is from genome assembly GCA_028646515.1 of Pseudochirops corinnae. Classification (NCBI taxonomy): domain Eukaryota; kingdom Metazoa; phylum Chordata; class Mammalia; order Diprotodontia; family Pseudocheiridae; genus Pseudochirops; species Pseudochirops corinnae. The sequence continues at coordinate 39,892,893 of CM053591.1, read as the reverse complement.
AATGGTTGGTTGGCAATTGGTAAGGATGGATGGCCCCTTCCCCAAAGGGATTGTTTTCCTAAATTATAGTTTTGAGGGATGGGCTGGAAGCAAGGTCAGTAGTCTAGGTAGGGTGTGAGGTGCTGCTATTTCTAGAGTTCTTAGCATTACCTGCCTATTAATAACAATTGGTCAGTTATTGGCGATGATGGTGGTGAAGATGACTTAGAACAGAGGACTATTTTTCAGGGAAATGAGAGGTAGTATGTATATAGGTATGTGTATGCATGAAAGGTTTTAAATACCAGACTAAAGAATTTGGATTTGATCCAATAGGTAACAGGATTATTAGAGGCACAGAGATAAAATCTTAGAATTGAAAATGATCCAGGGATACTTAACCTGAGGTTGGTGGGTTGATTTTAGGGGTCTATGAACTTGTATGAGAAAAGATTACATTTTTGTTTTTAACCTCTAACTTAAATTTAGCATAAGCTTTAATTATGAATGTAAATGACAAAGCATTATTCTGAGAAAGGGTTCATAGGCATCATCATACTACAAAAGAAGGTTCATGACTTTAAAAATGGTTAAAAGAACCCATAACCTAATCCATTCTTTCCCCAAACTTCATTTAGGTACTTACAGGGCGAATGTAATGGGGGACTTTCTTGACCTGAGAAATCTACCCCTGAATCCTAATAAAAATTTAAAGTGGCAGATGCACTTCACTCTGTTATATTCAGTTACTTAGTCAAGAAATATTCATTGAAAACATTATATGTAGAATTTTCCAGTAGATTGCTAAAGAGATTTCAGCAAAGAAAAATTGAATATTATTCTAATGGTCAATCCAAGAGCTATGCACTAGATGACAGGATAGTTTAAGTAAACTCAGAACTGTTGAACAACCAGACCTAGAGATTTGTCATTAATGATTCAATTTCAGTCTGGAAGGAGGTCTCTACTGCCATGCCTCAGATATCCATGCTTGACCCTGTACAACTTATAATTTTTCACAATGGCCTGGATGAATACATAGTTTGATATTTGGTGGCACACATCAGATTTTCAGATGGCACAAATCTAAGACAGTTTGCTACCACATTGGTTAGTAAAATCCAGATCCAAAAAAAAAAGATCAATAGGCTAAAAGATTCAATTAAATGTAAGACCATATTTATGAGGAATAAACATAGCTTTACAAGTAGGTTAAAAAATCAACCTCACAAGTATAAGATGAGGAAGTGTAGCCTACTAGTGTTCATCTGGAAAAATATATAGGGACTTCACGCTCAATGTGACAGAGAGGAAAGGTAATGCAATCTTAGGACACATTAGAAAAGGTATAGTTATCTTCTATATGAGGGAATTATTATGAGGGAAGTATTAGTCTCGTAGTACTCTTCTTTGGTCAGACCGCATCTGAAACCCTGACTACTTCTGGGCATCCTCTCTTAGTGAGGGCATTGACAAGCTGAGAAGCTTCTGGAGCAGGGCAATCAGTATGTGCCTCAAGACCATGTCATATGTGGACCAATTGAAGGAATTAGAGATACTTACTTGGGGAAGTTTTGAGGTGGGAGGGAAGGAATAAGCATTTACTAGCACCTAATATGTTCCAGGCACTGCACTAAGTGTTATACAAATATTATCTCATTTGATCCTCACAACAACCCTGTTTATAGTTGAGGTAGCTGAGACAGACAAAGGTTAAGTGACTTGTCCAGTGTCACATAACTAGTAAATGTCTAGTGAGTCCAAATTTGAACTCAGGTCTTCTTGACTCCAGTTCCAACACTCTACCACCTACTTGCTGGTGGGGGGGGGGGGGGTGCAGAAGACAGGGAACATGACTTCTTCATGAGCTGTCTTCAAGTATCTGAAGAACCATCATGTGGAAGAGGGTTCCAGCTTGTTCTAATTGACCTCAGAAGACAGAATTAGAAGTAAAGGGTGGAAATAACAGAAGCAGATTTGTTTTCAGTGTTAAAGAAACACTTCCCTCAGTTCCTATATAGCTATCCAAAAACTGAATTGGGCTTCTTTGGTGAATAGTAGATTTCCCTTCACTATCAGTCTTTAAACAAAGTCTGGGAGATCATTCTGGAAATATGTTGGACCAGAGAACCTTTGAGATCCCTTTTCAATGCTGAAATTCTATGACTTGAGCCAGTTCCTTCCCAAGGCCCCCAAAACTCAGTCTTTGTCTAATTGGACCCTCTTGAGAACACTATAACAGGAAGAACATATGACTCATTTTATATGAGAGATGAGTAAAGGAATTCATCAACAAGTATTTATTATGTACCTTCTGTGCACTGGGTACTGGAGATACAAAGCAAAATTGAAATAGCTCTTCAATGAAAGCTCTTCAAGCTCTTCTTGAAATATTTCAAGAAGTCTTTATTCTTGGGACACCTAGGTGGCACTGTGAATAGAGCACCAGCCCTGGAGTCGGGAGGACCTGGGTTCAAATTCGGCTGCAGACACTTAAAACTTACTAGCCATGCGACCTTGGGCAAGTAAGTTGACCCCAATTGCCCCTCAAAAAAAAAGCCAAAAAAAAGAAGTATTTATTCTTCTTGAATAGATTACAGAAAAGAAAGTACATATATATGTATATATACATATGTGTACACATATGTATATTGTTGTTCAGTCATTTTTTCAGTCATGTCCAACTCTTCATGAGCCCATTTGGGATCTTCTTGGCAAAGATACTGGAGTCATTTGCCATTTCCTTCTCCAACTCATTTTACAGGAAACTGAAACAAAGAAGGTTAAGTGACTTGCCCAGGATCACCCAGCTAGTCTGAGGCTAGACTTGAACTCAAATCTTCCACTGCATCACCTAGCTGCCTAATATATATGTATGCATACATACATATATACATACACAAATTTATAAGCCATCTGGCAAATGAGGAAAGGTTAAATGTTAAAAGGCAGCACTTGAGCCAAAACGTGGCGGAAACTAGAGATTCTTAGAAGCAGAAAGCAGAGGTAAGCAGCGAATACATCAAGGATGGAGAGTGTCTATACAAAGACACTGAAATGAAAAACAAAGTGCCATTTATGAGGAACAGTGGAAAAGCTGTATGTGAGTATATGAAGGGAAGTAATGTTTAATACTAGAAAGATAAGTTGAGGTCAGGTTGTGAAGGGCTTTAAATGCCCAACAGAAAAGAAAGGAATCAAGAAAGCAAAAGAAGAAATCAAAAATTGTTTTGATCTTGGAAGACAAAAGACTAGGGATGTGATAGGACACCTGATAGAAATAGGGAAGATGGAAAGATGTGCTAGTTAAAGGTTTCTAATTATTGTGAAATGGCAATCATTTGCCAGTTATTTGCTTATGTTGATACATAATTTTATACAGAATGTGCATTTTGCTTCGTGAGCACCAATACTGCCTAAGTTGGTCATTTCTCTCCTATTACAATACCCTATGTTTATAAGTGGACTAATGAAAATTTTCCCATGTCTATATTCTGCATAATAGTTATACCCATAGTTATAGTACTTGATTCACCAATACATTCTTTTGGCATTTGAACATTCCTTTACTTTCCCCAAGAAAGCGTTTACCATGATACTATTAAGTAGGTGTTTTGCCTAGTGAAGGGTGCATAATTAGACATATTCCAAATTAGATATTAAATTAACTAATTTAAACAAATCATTCCTGATCACTGCTATAAATAGTTAATATGGAAATTCTTTAGCTTCTGGAAATAGTACCATGCTTTGCAACATCTTGCCTGTCTTTTCCCTATTTGATGAAGTTGAGGTTGCTCTTGGGCTAATTTAATCCCACATGCACAAAATATACAAAATAAGTAGCTCCTGCACTATCTGCACTATCCTAGACCTTTAATTTCCTGTATCCTGGTTGAGGAATATTTGCAAATTGCATCTGTCAATAGAGCACTGAAGAGTGAAATATAACTGAGGACCTCATATCAAATAAGATACCCAACATAGGTGTTGAGTGCCTTAATAGGCAAAGCTTCAAGTGAATCATGGGAAATCTGGTCCCTGAATGGAATTCAGAAATTGTCAAAGGAGGAATGAAAGTGTCTGAATTAAATTTCCCAAGCTTCAGTAGCAAATAAATGAGTTGCAAATTTATAGAGGGTTGCATTTTTTCTTTCATTAAAGAAACTAAGAAAATGTGAATATGTCGAAACACAGATCACAGTAATCAAGAAACTTAGAACTGCAAAAGTGGCCTTAGTAAATCTAACTTGAAAATAATTGTCAGCCCTTCCCCATTACTGTAAAAAAGATCACCATAGTTTCTTTCAAAGATTAAGTATTCCAAGACTTGACTCACCCCTGCACAACTTTCAAAGTGTGGAAGACACAATGTTCTAACGAGAAGTTATTCAATGTCAGGTACTGTAAGCATTACTTATAAGCTCCTGAATGTTATAATAATGTTAATAATGACACTAGGTTATATAATGGAAGGAGGTAGTTGGTATGGGGGGAAAAACTGGGTCAGCAAACCTACATTTTCCTCCCAGTTCTGTCATTAGCAAACAGTGAATTTAAGGGTGGCTAGATGGCCAGTGAATAGAGCACCAGCCTGGGAGTCAGGAGGACCAGAGCTGAAATGTGACCTTAGACACTTGACACACTTACTAGCCATGTGACTTTGGGCAAGTCATTTAACCCCAAAATGTCCTCCCCTCACCCCTCCAAAAAAAGAAAAAAAACAGTGAATTTGGTCAGATCTTTTAACTTCTATGGAAATAGTTCATTAAGCATTGGACTTGGAATCAGGAAGACACAGGTTCAAATTCCTTCTCTGGGATTTACTAGCTATGCGGACACAAGAAAATCACTTTACCTAAGACTCAGTTTTTTCATCTATAAATTAGGATAATAATAACAATAACTAACATTTATGTAATACTTTAAGGTTTACAAAGCAATATGGATGTACATATACATATATATCTTCAAGTGATTCTCACAGAAAACACGTGAGAAAGGTGCTATTATTATTCCCATTTTACAGATAAGTAAACTGAAGCTGAGAGAGATTAAGTGAATTGCCCAGCATTCACCGCTGGGGAGGGAAGGGAATTCAAACAGGAGGGTGGGAAACAACATGTGTTTAACAAGGACCTACTATGTGCCAGGAACTGTACTAAGCACTTTACAAATAGTATCTCATTTGAGCCTTACAACACTCCTGTGAGGTAGGTGTCATTATTATCTCTATTTGACACATGAGGAAATAGGCTGAGAAAATTAAGTGACTTGTGCAGGCTCACACGGCTAGCAGGAGTGTGAGGCCAGATTTGAAATCAGGTCTTGTGACTCCAGGCTCAGTGCTCTATCTACTGCACCACAGTTAACTAAGCATCTGAGGAAGGATTCAAACTCAGGTCTTCCTGACTCCAGATCTAGGACTGACCCACTGGGCCACCTGGCTGCCTATAGGCGCTTTACCAGCATTTTCATTTTTCCTCACAACAACCCTATAAGACAGATGCTATTATTATTATTCCTCTTTTTTTTCAGATAAGGAAACTGAGGCAGACAAGGGTTAAATGACTTTTTCCAGACTTAGATAGTTTGGCAAGTGATCAAGGTCAGATTTGAACGCAGGAGTTCATTTGAATTCTTCTTGACTACCAGGTTCAGTATTCTGTCTACTGTGACACTCGCATGCTTCCTATATTGCCTGTCTAGTTAGGGTTGTGAGAATCTAGTAAGATGGTATATTTTTAAACATATTGTTTTTAAGCCATTAAGTTCTAGATGTAAGCTGTGATCCAGGGTCCCCCAAATACCATGAGTTCATATGGACCAGGTTCAATCTAACTGCTGGATTGACCCTACTCTTTGGTTCATTAACCTGATCTGGAGTACTCCAAGAAAATCTCCAAAATAAGACTTGGACTTGGCTTGACCTTGGACCCAAGATACTTGTCTAAGGTTTCCTCAAATGTGGCTAAGAGGGTCCCCAGTTCCATCAAAGGCATTCTATATACGACTTAGATTTCTGATATTAGCCTTTATTTCACTCCAGCAGAAAATGCATAAGGTGCAAGGACTCACAGGAACCCATGAACCCATGTGTTATACCTACTACAATAGCGCATTAGACTCCCACCTTCCTTAGGCTAGTATATAAGTACTAGCACTAGTACTGTAATGCAAAGTCAGAGTGGAGCCAGCAGCAACAGAACTGAAATAACAGTGAGGCACCTAAGCTATGACTGACTCCATGGGGCCTTACCATTCCCCTGCTTAGGATCTAGATTTGTTCCAAATCTATTAGAAGAACTGTAAGCAGGTATGGGATAATGTCATCTGTGGGGACAGGCAGGATTCAAGCATAGGGAACCAAATTCTTTGTGGCAATGCTGTCTTATCTATCTCAGTCTTTAATTCTTTCTTAATCATATTTGTTCTATATTTTCTATTTTTTCTTTCATTCTACTTGATAGAAGAGTCAGAAACTATTAGAATTTGAAGGTTGCCTTCTTTCTGACTGCTTTTTTGCAATCAGTAGAATTCTTAGTTCTTATTACCCTGAAACAAACTAAAGAAAGCCTTTTCTGTTGTTCTTAGTATTTTTCAGAAGCTTCAACTTGGTCTGGGTGTAGCCTTTCTGATTTAATCATGACCTTTTGGGTCATGTATATTTCCCTTTTGTGTTTGTTTCAGATTACATGTTTTTCTTTTCGTATCCTCTAGTGCCCTTTTAAAATTCACTGGAAGCACCATACACTGTTACTGCCTTTCTAGAGTCTCTGTCCATGGTAACATAACTATCATTTTTCAGAACTTTTCGAAATGTTTTCCTAAATTTGAATTCAAATTGTGTTTGAATAAGGTACCTATTACTACCAAGTTTACAAGGAGTATTATTTCCTTTTTGTTTGCCTACATAAAACAAGTATTTTTTGTTTCTAGTACTCATTTTTCTGTAAATAACAATAGATTCTGTCCAGCCTTTGCATTAAGGGGTTTTTGTGGATTCCTTGGTGATTTAGAGAGTGCAGAATCTGGGTCATAACATAAGAAATGATTAAATGTCATGGCACAGAGGAGGAGAAATGTTGTCACAACTGTTTTATGCCCTCTGCTATAGCTTCGTGAGATTCCCAGACCTTCTCTGACTTCTGCTGCCTCCCCCTAACTTCAGTGCTCCTTCTGAATAAGTTCTCTCCCTCTTACACTAATTTTTCCAGGTCTCTACTTTGCACCCTACAAAAATCCAGACACAAACTAAGGAAACTGAGTTACAGCAAGAAGTATATGATGTAAAAACTAAATAGTCTTTTCATTAAATAGATTGTCTATTTCATGAATGGGGACCTATGAACTACTCAACAGATTTGCCATTTAACAGAATGCACTGAAAATAGATAAACAAAGCCTTGTTACCTTGACTGTCTACTAGAACATGAAAATGGCCTCACTAAAGAGAACTTTATGTTCAAATCAGTATCAACAAATACATCATAAGCCCCTGAGTGCTCATTGTCACAGCCGTTTCCTAGGTACCAGCACTGCAGGGCAAGAAAATATGAACCATGATCTCAATCACCACGGAATTTACAATCTAGTATTATCAAAGTGTTTTCTGCTATATATCATTTATATACCATGATGTGTGTTATTATATTATCTTGAAGTTAATTTTACTTTGTTTTAATTTAAAAGGATATTCCCTAAAAGAACTAATAGCTAGGTATTTCTACAGGCTCTGCCTCTGAATATAAGTAACTTTGGGTCTTTTTTTTTTTAACATTTTAAGCTTCCTTCTAGAATTTATAATTAAATGATAACAGTGAGCTGCAGAAAACACATAAAAGTGGAAATTTTCCCTCTTATTCATGGCAGTTTTAGAAACCTATTGACAACATATCTAAAACACCTTTTAGTGTCAAAAATGGTGCAACTCTGAGTGCAGATATCCATTAAGTTAAGAGCCTCTTGGCTAAGTAAATTTTGCTTATTCGTACTGTGTTTGAATTGCCCCTGATAAAAATAGGAGTATATGTTTATCATTCATTTAACTTCCTGCTTAATAGGTATCCTAACACTTCCTAACAATTCAATGCTGGCAAGATTTTTTAAATATTCAAACTCTCTTCATTTTTGATAGAAAATAGCAGACATTCAAGTTGCCCACCATTCTGCATCATGAACATTTTTGTGCTGTAGGCTTTTTATAAAGGTACCTCTCACTGATGGACAGCTAACACTGTCCATATAACAGAGATATCTACGTGCTTGGTAAGTGACAGACTCAATTTATCATCCTGTCTGACTGATAAGAGAAGACATGTATTGTCTGCTAGATAATATTCCAGATGATTCATCTGGAGGTGATGACGTCAGGTCCTAGCCACTGGCATTTCCCACCTATTTAGAAGATAAAGCACAGATGAATTATTACATGGTTGCTCTCAACAATGAGAAGATCCTGACCTTATTAAATCTACTGTCAATGAAGTGGAATAAAGGCTAAAAAGTAACCAGTTTACTAGAGGCAGAGTAATATACAACTATGTGGAGAAAAAAAGAAATTATTGTATTGAAACATTTGAACATTGAACAATTTGTGGCTCCTTTTCCAGGGAAAGAGGTCAGTTGGATGGTAAGCAATATATTCTTTACTGATCTTTCTGTATTAAAAGCAACAAATTGGCCAGTTGCATGTCACTCACCAATTATAATAAATTGTATAATTTCCAGAGGTATTCCATCATTATTTCTGAAGAGAGAAGTTGCTTGACTATATCACTGAAGATCTAGCATAGTGTCTGACACAAAGTATATGTTTAATAAATGTTTACTGATTGATGCAGAATCACAAATGTTTGCAAAGGAAATCACAGAATCAGATTTTCTTAACCTTATTATCTAACTTTACCAAACTCTCTGGGAAAGAATGAAAGCAACTATTTTTTTCTGGATTGTGACATTTATCACAATTTTCTGACAGGTAGAGATTTATTTTCATTAATAGACAAAAAGCATAATGCTATTTTAACGTTAGTCGGTAAAGTGGAGGAGCTGATCATATAACAGCAGACTTTCTATAACCCAAGTGGCTTTCTGGGACACACTATGTAAACCCCTTTTTGTACAAGATTAATCTCTGTTTCATGTCAAATGTGGGGTCACTCTGAGAATAACTAAATGAAATATATCACAACCAAATGGAATTATAAAGCAACATGTTGGGTGAAGAATCATTAGCCTCTGTTGGGTAGTAATGTAGTCATTCAGTAAGTCAGAAAAAAAAGTGGACATAAGCAGTTATTCTAAAAATCAGGAAATCAGGAAATACTATGTGTCCTATGTACGAGTCCATATATATTTCCTGATGTGTCTAACATACAGTGGAAGAATCTGTTGTTATGTGACATAATTATTAATACTATAGCTTGTTAAGTAATATATTTTGAAAGAAAAGCAGAAATAGTGATGCTAAATATAAATGTGGTAAATGTATTCTGGTTCTCTTTTTCAGGGTCAAGCTACCTACATCTCCCTTCCCAGTGTTCCAATAATCCTTAGGGGTTGGGGTATCTCTTCTCTACTTCCATTGGCTTGAGACTTACTGTGTTTCTCTTACTCTTATGGGTCTGCAGCTAACACCTTAGTTCCATTTAACCATTTAACATTGATTAACTTTTACAAAGGGATATTTTCTTTGAAGATAAAACATTTCTTGCAACATGTCAAGAGGCATACTCCCCCCTATATCACCCTACTCCAGTCTCTGGAGGAGTAGGTTCTAAACAGCTCAGTTAAAATACTGGTGCCACCAAATTCATATCCAATGGTGATATCACCATTGAATGAGTCCTTGTGAATGAGTTTCCCTGAGCTGAGTTCAGAAAGTCATTCTTAAAGGTCTCTCTTTGTTTTTTGAGGCATCTAGTCTGTTCTGGCTATAAAATCCATGGACTCTGGCACACTGAACACTTGAGGATCTCTCAATTCTTTTCTGAACTCACAAGGTCATGAAGGGTCTACTCCACCTAAAACAGAAAAAAGATAAACACAGAGGCCAAAGATCTAGGTCCATATGATACTACAGAGCGTCAGAGAGGGAGAAGGACCTCTGGCCTTTTCTCTTACAATATAGTCTCTCACCAGACACCATGAGCAAGAGTAAACAAATTCCCCCAAGAATGGTTAAGGCAAAAGAGGAGGTTACAAATGATGACAGACCTTTGTGAATGCCTCCAAAGTTAATCAAAGAATTTCTTTCGTCCATGGTTAGTTAATTAAAAAAAAGTTATAGAATTTCTACACATTATAGCACAGTCTATCCAAAGTACTTCCCTTAAATGTCATTATTATTCTCTCAGAAGTAAACTCCCTCACATCATCCACATTGAGTGATTACATCAGCCAGGAAGGCTCCTGGTATTTGAGAAGCAGTAGACCCTCATTTACTGGGGGGAAGTGGGGAGGTGACACTGCTCTAGCTCTCTGGTTTCCATTTGGTCTAGTCCTTCTACAATTTTTTTTAACTTTGTCATTTTTTTTTAACTCAAAGGGAAAGAGAAATCTTTACTAGATTGTATACTCTTTGAGGGTAAGGATTATATGTAATTTTTTGATTTCATATAATATCTAATAGAGCCTTGCACAGAGTAGGCATTCAAGCCAGCTGAAAAAGTGAATTGACTAATCTACCTTACTCAGCTGGAAACTGCTACTCAAGAGGCAAAGCATTCCTAAAGTGAAAATTTTTGTTTACACTGAAATACAGATTTTCTTAAAACATTTTTTAAATGATTGTTACTGACATAACAGATTAGGACAATTCTTAGATCTCTATTGTAAATATGTGTGTATATATGTATTTATGTTTATATTATTCCACTTGATATGTCAATAATATATTTATTACCATATGTGTGTTTTCCTAGTAGCATGGACATGTTGAGCTTGAGATATCTTGGAATATCCAGTTTAAATTGTCCAAAATGACTGAAGAGAGAGAGGGAGAATGAAAGAAAATCATCTTCACAGACAGCATAATAAAACCCTTGGAAAATGATGAAGTCACCCAGCAAGAGAGTGTAGAGAGACAAGAGGAGAGGTCTCAGGACAGAGCCTTAGGGCACACTAGTAATGGGTAGCATGGTACAAATGATGAACAACCACAGGGAACTAAGGAGTAAAAATCAAGAGAGAACAGTGTCATGAAAAACCAAAGAGAGAAAAGAATCCATGGAAAAAGTGTGGTTAATAGCATCAAATACTTCAGAAAGGTCAAGAAGGATAAGGATTAAGAAAAACGTCATTTTTGGCAATTAAGAGATCACTTGTAACTTTGAAGAGAGGGCTTTCAATGACTGATGAGATC
>CM053591.1:39864732-39881049 GCA_028646515.1 Pseudochirops corinnae | reverse complement strand
AAATTCTCCTAGGCTATCATCTAGTCCACCTATCTCTATCTTGTCTACAATGATATTGTGAAAATTTTTGTGAAAAGCCCTAGTGGAAGCCAGAGAAACTGTCTGGAAATCATTATTTACCAGTTTAGCAGATTTTATAAAAAATAAAAAATAAGTTAATTTAGCATGGCTTATTTTTAATGAACCACTACGGGACTTCAATGATCTTCTATTTCCCAACTATTCTAGAATTTTGCCAGGAATTATGCAGTTTTCTCACCTACAGTATAAAGAACCTATCCCCTCTTCCTATTTTTGAAAGTTGGAATAGTATTCGTTTGTATATAGTCATAGTAACTTTCTGACTTTTCAAAAGTCATTGACAACAACAGATCTTTAATCGTATTCAAAATTTTTTTTTCTTTCCAGAAACATGGAATATGTTTGATAAGGGACTAATGATTTAAATTAATTAGGGACAATGTGTCCTCTTACTTAGTATCTCATCACTAATCTTGGGTTTCAATTTCTTTGAGCCATTTTTGCTATAGGAAGAATACATCCTAGTCTGAAGATCATTTTCTTGGTAGAGAAATATTTCAATATGGCAATGAATCTGTGATGTTATTCATATGAGTGTTCCTCCCAACAGCCATCACAACTCATCCATATTTTTTCATCCTTTGTGATTTCCTAAAGTATGAATGGGACCATGCCATTATCCTGCTCACTGAATTCAACTGGCTTCCTATTACCTGTAATATCAAACACAACTAGGTTCCTATTAGTATGAAATGAATATTAATTAGTATGAAAAGAATACTGTAATGTGATCAAATTATTCAAATCCACACTATTCAAAGTTATAATTATATGTAAAATATGAAACTTGGTTCAAGTCCAATGAAAATATGTAGTGCAAATTTGAATAATGTGACCACTCAGTTGGATCCATATCCCTACTAATCAGAAACTAGCTATACAAACTTCTCTGGCATTTAAAGCCCTTTATATTTTGGCTCCCACTTACCTTTTTGGGCCTATTACACATTGCTTCCTTTCATACATTCTATTGTCCAGCCAAACTGTCCCCTTTGCTGTCTTCTGTAGGTAACAATTCATCTATCTCTATTCCTTTTCAAAGGTTTCCTCCCAACCCCTCCCCAGTGCCTGGAATGTACTCCTTCTTCCTAAAATCATCAATTTCCTTCAATTTTTAAATTCAGTCATTTTTCAGTTGTGTCCAACTCTTTGTGACCCCATTTGGGATTTTCTTGGCAAAGACAATGGAGTGCTCTGCCATTTCCTTCTCCAGGTCATTTTATAGATGAGGAAACTGAGGCCAACAGGGTTAAGTGACTTGCACAGGGTCACATTGCTAGTGTCTGGGGCTGAATTTGAACTCATGAATAAAGTCTTCCTGACTTCTCCTACAGGTCTAGTATTCTATCCACTGTGCTTCCTAGCTACCAGTTTTCTTCAAAGCTTATCTCAAATGCTGTGTTCTTAATGAGCCTTTCTTTGTCACTCCCAGTTGTTGGTGCTGTCCTCCTTAATTACCTTGTATATCATTTGCATATGCTTATGAAAAGTACATCGCCCTTAAAAGATACTGCTCTACATAAATGGAACAGGTTAGTGATGAAAGGGACAGAAAAAGTATCTTTATGTGAAAGAAAATAGTTACATAAACTATCAAATGATACTGCTGTTAAAGATGAACATTTTGATACATTAAACAAGTAGGAAAAGAACTTTGTTTTAATACAAAATTGGTAAAATATATGTATAAAAACATCTTTCAGATAGATTTGAGCAGTTTGGACAGAAAATGAACTATGATGTAAAATGAAGATTTAAATGGCCTTGTGAACAATTTAGAAAGATGTCCCATTTGTATGCAAGCAATTTAAAGGGAGGGCAGAGAAAGCGTTTTTATTAATCAAAAACCAAAAAAAAAATGACTAGGAAGAAACACAGTTGAAGAATATCAAATGAGTTGGAAGTTGGAAATAAAGAATTTATAGCTGCTGGGTTTATGGCACTTTAGTTCATTTGCATGCAACTCTTTATGACTAAACTACAATAAAACAGAAAGAAAGAAAAATCACAAATATTTGGCAATTAAAGTATGATTTAAAAAGGATTATTGATTTCATAGGAGAAACTTGAAGAGTTTTTACCTCCTAAGTGAAAACTGAGTCACTTAGAGTTAAGAAGCCCTCATTTCAGTCACCAAAGAGCCACTGAACTTGACATAGGAACCTGAGGGGAAGAACTGAAGACACAGTGAGGGACTGAATAACTGCTCTGTTGGCTATGTGGCAGTAGAAGCAGTCAGTTTATAGAAGACCTCAGCTAAGGGACTTCTGATTGGTGGGAGAGAAAATTTACTTCACTGGTCAAGAGCTTCAGTGACAGCAATTTCTCTGATGCTTGAGCTAATTGCTTAAGCATTACCTAGAGCTGGACAGTGAAGGTTCCTATAAGGACAAGCTGCTCTATGCTACATCTCTAGTTTGAGAAGGAAAAAGAAAGAGGAGGGTTTGTAGCTACTTTGTATGCAGGTGAGCTAGCTAGGTTTGTTTATTTGACCTAAAGAATCAACTTGAACTTTCGAGTTGAGGTGAGCTCTGTTTTGATGAGAGAATCATTGAATGAGTGAATAAAACTAGTTGGTCTGTGTAATGCCATGCACTAGCAGATTCCCAAAAGAATGCTACTGTGGACAGCTTTTAAGGTTCTGATTACACAGTATAGTGAACACTCCATTTATTCCATAACAAATCAAGGCAAACTTTTTCAGAAAATCAAGGTACAGTACAATATTCACAACATTACATCTTACCACAGAAAATCACAATACAGTGTTCACAACAGCTTAACATTAGAATGGCCACATAGTTTCCACCAAAGTGGCCACAGTATTTAGAACAAAGAGCGAAAGAATAATCATCTGGTTTCCCTAATGGGGAAACTCTCCTTACTTAATCATTCAGTCATCTCAAAGTAGAATAGTCAAAGTCTTCCACTCATGGGGCATTCATAAGTTAACTTAATCAGTCACTTATCCAGATTCACAATTACTAAGTATCATTAATCACTAAATACAATCATTAGAAAATTACACAAACCCTCCACCCCTCGGTACCTAGTAAACTTCAATTTCATCACACGTTTAATATCCAAGGAGAGGCCTTTTCTTCATCTTGACTCAGGGTGGTCTCAGATTCCCTGGATCCCCTTTCATGGTCCCAGCATCTACCTGAATCCACCAAACAGTCACCTGGATTCAGAGGCAGAAGCTCTCAGGTTCTCATCCAGTCCTCCAGGATGTTCTTGCTACACACTGAAGTTCACAGGGTCCAGCACATCTCAAAACCTTCACTACTTCTGTTGCCGGGAACTTAAGCATCAACCAAGCCACAAACAAACAAAGTATTAGCATCTCCATCATGTTTCTTCAGTCTTCCAGCAGTTTGGGTGGCCCTAGGACCCAGAAGAAATCTCAGCCTTCCAGGGGGCAGCAGCCACTTTGGCCTTTACCAGATTCTGGTCTCATAGAAAACTCCAACTCAGTTCTCAGTCCAGTAGCAGCCCAGCTCCCAGATGCTGGAACAATTCTTCTTCCTCCACCAGGAGTAAAAATTCTTGATTCTGACTGTCTGTCCTCTGGAGCTCTTCTTAAATACATACACACACACACACACACACACACACACACACACACACACACACACACACACACATTGGCTTCCTGTTTCAGCCAACCCCCTCCTCTTATGTCAGCAACAGGAGACAGAGTTCACACCTTCTGTTTCTTTCACAGAAGCACTTAGCTCTTAGTTACTAAGGGCAAAGTACCTGTTAAATTAGTTATGTTACAGTCTGGTCAGTATAGCCCAGAGAAAGGCAATCTCATGAACTTTGCTGTTCTCTGGCTTAAAAGGCACTGCTATTCACATTAAGAGGTAACATTCTAAATGTCCTTTTAAAAGGCAATTCTTTTTTTTTTTTTGGAGGTCAGTTGGGGTTAAGTGACTTGCTCAAAGTCACATGGCTAGTAAATGTGTCAAGTGTCTGAGGCCAGATTTGAACTCAGGTCCTCCTGACTCCAGGGCCAGTGCTCTATTCACTGTACCACCTAGCCACCCCTTTAAAAGGCAATTCTAAGTTGAAAGAGCTTACAAATACTGTATTAGAGTATAAGAGAAGAGTATATGCCCAATTGAAGATTGGTAAGGACCAACAGATGAACAGAGAGCAGAGAAGCAGTTCCATATGGTACAGATATTCCTAAATGGATTAATGACATCAAAGTCTACAAGTCCAGGTTGTGCTTTATTTTGAGCACATGGCTTCCCTTTCAGGTCTTTGTAAATACATGACTAAACTTCTCTAAGATACTGAATATATTGGTGGGACAGGACAGTCCAGGTTTTTATGTGTGGATTTTACTGTATTTTATTTTTTATACACTTGTTTTTATGTATGAGTGTGATATTATTTCTCTTGCTTTATTAGGAAGTAAATGGTTATGTTCAGGATCTAAAAGTATTATTGTGGTGATTTATGTAAACAGGAGTGCCATTTTGGGTTTTAAGAGTTAGAGTGGTAAGTGGGAGCAGTGTATTTCCCTTCAAAAGAGTTACTAATAGGACCTTGAGAGAATTTGAGTGTAATATGTGACAGAGATCTGTCTGTCTCTGGGAATCTAGACCTGATGTGATAAGAGAGGGCTGGAGCCAATCCAGAGAGTGAGTAGATGTCCATATTTCCATTGGAACTTTGACATTGTGGCTGTCTCATGTCATCAAAGACATCCAGACTGTTATATTGTGGAGGTGATGACAACACTAGTGGTCTTAAATATAGTGATTCTTGATTGCTTGCTTTCTTCTTATACATGTCCTCTTAGAAATCCTTCATAGAGAATTAACCCAATGCCCTGGAGGTTTTCTTCTAGGTGCTATTGTTATCCACATTTTACAGATATACAAACTAATGCTATGTGAGATTAAGTAACCTGGACAAGGTCACATAGCTGGTAAATGCCAAGGCAGGACTTGAGTTGAGATTTTTCTGATCTCCAGTTTAACCCTGTATCCAGTATGCTATACTAATTCCCTAGAGTAATGGCAAGCACAGAAGAAGTTCACACCTTGTTTCAGCTATTGAATTAACACCTTGTTTTAGTTCAGGTTTCTTTTGTGCCTTATATCAAATCTGTTAAGAAAAAGAATGTGTGAACCCCACAACTTGTGAACCCTAGAACTCATAAACTCCTGCAACAGGGAGAGGAGGTGCTAATGACCATATATAAGGAGAGGGCCATGCTGGAGAGGGCAGAACTGAGAAGAGAACTCTTGTGGTGGCAGAGTCAAGGAGAAAACTTGTGGCACCCTGTCTGCATTGATGTTTGTGATACATTGTACAGAAGCCCTGGGACCTTACTGGAAGCCCTGAAAGAGGAGTTTCTGGTTGTCTGTTTACAGAAGGCTTGGAGGAGGATTTTGGAGGTCCTGCGACTTTACTGATGATTTGTTTTGACCTCTTGGACCTTGTTTGTAGGTCTGTGTTGATTTCACAGGCAGATATTGAACTGATGATGGTGCTGGAAGTGTGTATGAATATTATTGTGGCTCTGTCACTCTTTGTCTTCCCAGAAATGGGAACACACCTTGAGGTGGACTGGACACTGTGAACTTCAATATGGAACAGGAACTGGATGAAGAACTTGACAAGGAGCTGGACAAGGAACTGGAAGCTGCCTGCCTTTGAACCCAGGTGACAATTGGAGCTGGGGCCATGGAAGAGGGACCATGGAGGCTGAGAGCCAGCCTTGAGTCAAGCTGAAAGAAGACTTTACTTGGATACTGTGTACTGACTGAGGAGATTATGATTTACTGTGACCTAGGGGTGGAGAACTTTGACTTTTGTACTTTGTGATTGAATTAAGGATTTTGTGTTTGACTAAATGAATGTACTTTGTTTAAAACTATATGACCACTTTGGTGAAAACTATGTGGCAATTTTAGTGATAAGTTGTTGAGTTGTGACATTGTGAATGCTGTACCTTGATTTTCTGTGAATGTTTTACTCTGATTTGTTATTGAATAAATAGGGAGTTTGTGATACTATGTAATCAGAACCTTGAAAGCTGTACACAGCAGCAGTCCTGTAGAAAACTGCTCATGTGTGGCTTTACACCAAGGTAAAGGAAATAAAAGCAAAAAACAGAGGAATGATTCATTTTTGTATTTTGTTACTATTCCCTCTATCCCAAGAAGTGGGATTTTCCTCTCTCCCTTCCATTCCCCATCCAGTTAAAGAGGGTCTTTTTGCTCTGTCAAGCATTCATTGCAAGCATCAGTTTATTCAGACTTTTAGCATTCTTGACATAATTCTTATAGGACTATGCCACTCTTTTCTTACTTATTGTTAACTATTTGCTTTAGCTATCATCTTTTGTATATGTGTTTTAAGAGTCCAAATGGATAATAAATTCCTTGTGGATATGCTTCAGGGTCTTTAAAAAATTCACTTTTTTCTTCCTAATTGGAATCATTTATAGTTAAGTCATTAGAGTTTCAGTCTTTAGAGTATCCTATCACTTTAAAAGAAATTTTAAAGTTTTTATAGAAATCTTGTTTTTATATCACTTTTATTTCCAGAATTATTTTCTCCTCTCCTACTCAGCAAGTCATTCCTTTAACAAAGAATAAATGAGCAAGAAAGAATCATTTCCAAGAAACTAAGTCAGCCAAGTATCACTGTATATACAATGCATCATATGAATAGTCTCTCACCTCGGCAAAGAAAGGAGCCACATTCTCTTATCTCTTCTTTTAGTATAAGCTGTAAAACCAAGCATGAGCAGCTTTCCAAAGGACTGCTGCTGTGAATAGCTCTGAGGTTCTGATCACATAGTATAGTGAACTCTCTATTTATTCAGCAATAAATTAAAGCCAAACATTCACAGAAACCAAAGTACAGCATTCACAATGTTATAACATAACAACTTATCACTAAAGTGATCACATAGTTTTCATCAAAATGGCCACATAGTTTTAAGCAAAAGATATCATTCAGTAAGTCCTTAACTCAGTCATCCTTAAGCAGCAAGTCTCCTTAAGGGACACAAAGTACAAAGGTCAAAGTTCTCCACCCCTAGGTCACATTGTCTGAATCTCTCAGTCAAAAAGTCTTCTTTCTTCTTGATTGGAGATTAGTTTCCAATCATCCTTAATTCAATAATCCTGAAGAAGTACAGGGTACAGAGTACAAAGTTCTCCCACCCCTAGACCACAGTAAATCATGATCTTCTTAGTCAGCATTAAGTACCCAAGGAGAGGTCTTTTCATCTTGACTTGAGTCTGGCTCTCAGATTCCATGGTTCCTCTTCCATAGTCTTAGCTTTTGCCTGAATTTACCCAACTGTTACCTGGATTCAAAGATAGGCAGCTCTCAACTCCTCATCCAGCTCCTTGTGTAGTTCCTTGTCTAGTTCCCATTCCATATTGAAGTTCACAGTGTTCCAGTACACCTCAAGCCCTTCACAGTTTCTGTTTCTGGGGAGACAAAGCTTAACAGAGTCAAAAGGACATTCATACACATTGCTGGCACCATTCTCAATTCACTTTCTGCTTGTGAAATCAACACAGACCCATAAACAAAGTCTGAGAACTCAACACAAATCATCAGCATATTTCTAGGACCTCCGAAACCCTCCTCCAGGACTTCTGTAAACAGACAACCAGAAAATCCTCTTTCAGGGCTTCCATTAAGGTCTCAGGGCTTTTGTACAAAGTATTACAAACACAAATCAGCACAGGCAAACAGAGTGCCAGGATACCACAAGTTTTCTCCTTCTCAACTTTGTCACCACAAGTGTTCTCTTCTCAATTCTGCTCTTTCCCAGCTTGGGCTTCTCCTTATATATGGTCATTAGCTCCTCCCTATTCCACCCCTTCCTGTTACATCACCAAGTTCCTCCCACTGTGGGTTTCACAAGTTCTATGTCTTAATAAAGACTTGATATAATCATGGACAAGGCTCAACTGAAACAAGTTGCTTAGTACTTGTTTGCTTGCCATTACATAAGCTTGGTGTTTGCATTTAGTTCCCTTTGGTTGTCATTATTGTATTTTCTATTCGCATTGTTTTAGTTGTGTAAATTGTTTTCTTGATTCAGTTTCTTTCACTCAGAATCATTTCCTATGCATGCTCATACTTTTTCATATTCACGATTTCTTGTGGTTCAGTAATATTTCATTACATCCACACATCACAATTTATTTGACCATTCTGCATCAATCATTCCCTCCTTCTTGAGCCATCCTTCTCTGTAGACTATTAGGTCATGAAATTCTACTTATCTTTTGTCTGAATTCTTGAAATTTTCCTCTTAAAATCTAGGGTGCATGTCAGACTATGCCCAACTTCCCCTTTTTATGTATCATGAACTCTAATATGACAAAATCATGTCTTCCCAAGGTTCCTATCATTTCTACTTTGGCATCTGGTGCTTTCTTATATTTCAATTTAACTTTTCATATGTGTATTCTTGACCTCTAATTACATCATAAATATCATGCACTTTTGGAAATGGGCTAATGTATACAGGTGTTTAAGGTTGGGGAGAGGCAGTGCCTCTGGGAGGAAGAAGAGTATGGCCAATATTAAAATTCATGAATATTAAACTAAAAGGCCAGACCAACCTAGGCACTAAGGTATTTTAATAGTGCCCAAATCCAAGGGATTAAGGAGAGGGAATAAGCATTTTATATATGTATATGTATGTGTATATATACATATAATATGTATATACATTATATGCTATATTCTAAGCACTTTACAAATATCTTCTTATTCTTATTTTATAGTTGAGGAAACTGAGGCAGACAGAGGTTAAGTTATTTGTCCAAGGTCATAGAGCTAATAAGATTCTGAGACTGGGTTTGAATTAAAGTTTTCCTGACTCCAGGCATAGTACCTCATTCATTACATCACCTAGATACCTCCAGAAGGAAGCAGGAAATTTATTTTAGGTGGAGAATCTGACTGGAGAATCAATACCATTCCTAGGGAAAGACAGAGAGAGTGTCTGGTAGATTTTCTCTTCAAACTTTTAGTCTCTTTATGGACACTGGATATGTTCTGTGGCTTGGCTTAGGCTGACACAAATTCAATAATCATAGTTAAGATCTGTGCCTTCTGACTCTGTCACTCCAGGAGGACTGTAGTATTGGACCATAAGCTCTTTGAAATCAGAATCTGCGAATCATTTTTTTTTTTTTGCCCTGCAGCAGCTAGTCCATTGTTATGCAATTAGTGGGAACTCAATCAATACACATTGAAAGAAACAGGAAAATCCCAAGCACTGAACACCAGTGGGATGGATAGCAGGTCTAATACATACCTTTCAGTTCTTCCTTGTATGCCATTATATGCTTTGCTGATAGTAGGCTACTGAGAGGGAAAGTGTCAGTTTTCTCAGTTTATGCAGAAACCTGAGCCTGTTAGACATTGAGAGTGCTAGAAACTCAGAGATGGATGGCTTCATTATGTTACTATAGCTAGAAGTCTACTCCTGAAAAATCTAGTAGGAACTGTCATTTAGGGCATAACTGTCAACCTCCCAGTATGTGAGATGATTGCTTTAACGCGTGAAAAGTTGTCCAGTTTGATTTTTCTGTCTTTATTTTTTCCCCCTCTGTTAACCCTGATTTCATTTTAGTTTGGAAGATTGACAACCCTTCCATCCATTGATAAGTAATGTCAATCCATTCCTTCTTTGCCTAAGTTTTTAAAGTTCCTCAGCCTCTCCTCTTATTCCATATGCTAAGTATCCAAAGAGGCAAAAATCCCCAAACAAACCCAAAACAACAACAACAAAAACCCAACATTTTCTTTTACCACAGAATTGCTTGAATGAAATATGTGCCATCATGCATTTTCCCCCAGCAGGATGAAAGGTTTAATTTTAGTTGGATAATATATTCACTGTTTTATGGCAGATTCTCCTGGTGAATTATTTTGAATGAATTATTTTGGCCAGAGAAATGTCTTTTAGAATAAGCTTTTGGTTTATTTTGTTTTGAGATGTTTTGTGAGCTGAGGAGTGTCTGTTTTGATGACTGAGGGACGTAAGTGGAGTATTCTCTGGCATATCATGCCTGATAATCAGAATGACTTAGGCTACAGGTAGACAGAAGAAACAAGGAACGATTCCTTTATATTTATCTTCAGTTGATTGTGATTATATAAGCATAGATCCAGAATTGGAAAATAAACTGAGATGCCATTTAATCCAACTCTTTTATGTATGAGGTAACTGAGGAGCAAGAAGGTTGTATTGTTTTTTTTTTTGTTTTGTTTTTGTGTTTTTTCTTTTTTTTCTTTTTTTAATTTATTTACTCATTTACTTTTAATTTACAAGATTCAGTTCCACAATCCCTTGAGTTTCAGATTTTCTCCCCTCCATTCCCCCCCTCCCCCATGGTGGCGTGCAATCACGTACAGGATCTGCAAATACTTTCACATTGTACAATAGATAGAAGGGCTGTAACCAATGAGTGATCACTGGGAAAAGAAAAAAAAAAAAAGCAAAACCAGACATAAAAGAGAACGATAATGAGTTTTGCTTCAGTCTCCATTTAAACTATAGTCTTTCTATATCTTTCTCTGAGTTTAGGTATCTCCTTCAAGAAGGTTGTATTGTAAAAGCAATGACTACTTTTGTTGTTCTGTCCTTTCAGTCATGTCCGGCTCTTTGTGATCTCATTTAGGTTTTTCTTGGCAAAGGTACTGGTGTGGTTTGCCATTTCCTTCTCCAGCTCATTTTTATGGATGAGAAATTAAGGCAAACAGGATTAAGTGACTTGCTCAGGGTCACACAGCTTATAAGAGTCATATTTGAACTCTTGAAGATGAGACTTCCTCACTCCAATCTGACATTATATCCACAGTGCCATTTAGCTGCCCAATGACTGGTAGAGGTGGGATTTGCACTGAAGTCTTAACTTGCAAATGGCAGGATGGACTAAATCACTGTTTCCTACTTGGGCTGTGGGGAACATTAATGATTGAGTTAGGGTTTCTCATAGTCTCATATACTTCCTGGCCCTTTTAAATTTATCTCTGTACGATGCTCTTCTGGGATGGGAGGTCTATGTCAATGGCCACGACCCTATGACTGAGATAGCAACAGATTATTTCATAAAGCTTTTGTGGCTGAGGAACACCAAGTTTTCATACGTTATTATCTCATTAAGTTAGGCTCCACTGATTGGGAATTTGTTACAGACAAGTGTGGAATGAAATTTACCTTTCCTTAACAAAATTTTAATTAGAGATAAAGGAAATTAACGGTGTTTGAAAAATTGCAAAGGGAATATTTTAAATACTTGTGAGAAATATTTTTTTTCAAGAACCATCAAGCACATTAGAAATACTATCTAGATATAATTAATGCACTAATTACAAAAAATTTTTATTTATTCATTAAATAAGTACCAGGGGACTTCAGCAAGATAATACTTTCACAGAAACAAAAGATTTCAGAACTTTACAATATTTTCCTTTTTGGTCTTTTTTATGGATGAGAACACTGAGATACAAAGAGATTGAGGAGAATGCTCCCCATCACATGGCTAATTAGTGGCAACTGCATGCCTAAACCCTAGGTTTCTTAACTCGTTCTCCTATGTAATAAATACTATTTCTCTTTGGTAGCCTAGTTCCAGCACATACTTAAAATATAAGACAACACGACCCAGAAAACAAAAGATGGTCTTGAAGTCAGGAAGTCCTGCTTTTGATACTGTCCATGGGCTGTTGTTCATGTTTAGTTGTTTCGCTTATGTCTGACTTTTTGGGACCTCTTCTTGGCAGAGATATTGAAGTGGTTTGCCATTTCCTTCTCCAGCTTGTTTTACAAATAAAGAAACTGAGGCAGAGTTAAGTGACTTGTCCAGGATCATATAGCTAGTAAATATCTGAGACTGGATCTGAACTCTGATTTTCTTGACTCAAGGCCTACCACTCTATTTCTTTGATTATGTCTTCTAATTAGGTCTATTTTTGCTTTGACATTTTCTAAGATCATGACTACTTATTGTTGTTGAGTTGTACAGTCATGTCTGACTCTATATGACCCCATCAGTTTGGTCTTTGGAGTTTTCTTGGCAAAGATACTGGAATGGTTTGCTATTTCCTTCTCCAGTGTGTCTCCAATTTACAGATGAGGAATTGAAACAAATAGGGGTTAAATGACTTGCCCAGGGTCACACAGCCAGTTAAGTGTTTGAGGCTGGGTTCGAATTCAGATCTTCCTGACATAGGGCCTGATGTCCTATAGCGTCCTAGCCACTGCACCACCTAGGGCCCCCATCTATTCATGGGTACACCCCTTAAATTCTTAGTGTCCCAGGCAACTCTTCAAAATTCTAAGTTACAAGCAACCTGCTGATGTGTAGTAGAGGAAGTTTATATGTCTGGAATACTTTGATGAAATTACAGGTCCAGAGTAAGAAAAATGTCCTGGGAAGGAATACAGCTGTCTCAGTTCAACATGACAAACATTTGATGATCTCCTCTTAGATGAAGAGTAATATCCATACTAGAAATGAACTTAGAGGAACTAGGTTTGAATCCTGGTTCTGCCACTTTACAAGCTGTGTATTCAAGGGCAAATCATATCAGTCTCTTCTGATCCTGGGACCCCTCTGAACGCAGAGTGCAGGGCTCTTCCCAAATGTACATTAAAGGTAGGCAATGAGACCAGACATGTTTTCATTTCCCAAAAGGCTACACTCGACTTCTTCGCTCCCCCTACCCCTTCTACACAAAATAAATGTTTATTGACGGATTGATTTAACCACTTTAGAACTCAGATTCCCTAATTAGGTTTTGGATAAATGTAAGCTCCTTTTGAACTGGGACTAGGCCCTTGAAAACAATGGATCATTATGAAATGGATTTAAAAAACAAACTGAAGTTGTAGAATGAAGGGGATGAGGTTGACATCCCGATTTTGCCCAGCTGAAATTATAGGAAGTAATCACTGGCTTGATGTTTTCTGTTGATTGGCACCAGGGGAGCCTTGACCTGCTTGGTTTGTGACCTGGGATGGAGCAACTTACCCTCCTCAGACAGTCTGGTGGCCCAAAGCACCATTGCTTGCTCCCCCCCTCACCTCTTGGGGGACTTATCATATTAATACCGAAGTTAGTTTAACATATTGTAGGACTCCTGAGTTCGAGATATTGATCACCTTCAGACTACTCCATAGCAGGAATTATAGGCCTGAGTTAAAATTCTAAATCTTTTGGTTCCTTTTCATCTGGCCTAAGTGCTAGAGGATATACATACATGCATGCACATATATATACATATACATATACATATACATATACATATACATATACATATACATACATGCATGCACACATATATACATATACATATATATACATGCATGCACACATATATACATATACATATACACATGCATATATATTAAACATATTTTATATATATGTATTATTTTAAAATTAAGACATGGTCCTTACCCACATACAACTCTTTCTTTAAAAAAAATTCTTTTAAACACAATATAGAATAATATTTCCTTCAAATAAAGTCAAATGAATGAACTATTACTGTAGTTAAACTTAATGTTTTGAGGTGTCTACCTGTAGGAGAAGAGGGCAAACGCATTTTCTCTTCTTACCTAACATTATTGTTTCTGGATGTGAGTTGGTAAGGAAATCCATTTAGGAGAGAGGGTCTACATGATCAAATTTTAGTTTCTCTCCCTGCCAACAAATTTGCTTGGGATTTCAGAGGAGCCGAACGTTTTATTGCAAAAGGCAAACCAATGAACAAAATGGACCAAGGTCAAGGTTTTGAAGCAGTTCAAGGAAATGACAGGAACAGTTATAGTTTTTATTTCTTTCATCCATTATTTAAACCCCAAAAGGGACCTTTCTTTGTGTTTTGATATCAAGGTTTTCCTTCTGAATATTATTCTTCAGTTGTTTATATTCCTGAGCGCACTAGTGACTTAGAAAGACAATAATATCTGGGAAGCTTTATGCTGTGTGTAAGTCTCCATGCATTGAATTCTGCTTGTCATATTATGGCTGTAGGTAAACATCCCTCACTGCATTAAACATCTTTTTCATATCTTCTGGTCACCAGAATGGAATTTAAAGCAGAGCCCAGAGAATTCATGAAGAAACATCTTTTTGGAGGAGAGGGCTTGAAATGTTCCACCTGGTGTATGCTTTTCTCTAACATCCTCATTTGCTGGAAAACTTTCATTTGAGGATAGATTTATCTGTGTTTTTTCACATGAAACATGAGCATGGGCTGCTCCAACTGGCCCCCAGTGGACATTTGTCAGTTGTCCAAAAAGCAGCCTGGTGCAGCACAGTTTCGCTTTATTGACAGACTGTTCTGGGAAGGCAATGCCCTGGAATCTTGAGGAAGTTTCATGTCAGAGTTGTAGTGCATTAGTGCAGCTGTCAGAAAAGCTGCCCAAGGGACTGCCTGCTTTCTTTCCCACTTCAGCTAATGCTGTCAATCACTTTCAAGAGAACAAAAATGAACTCAAAAACAAGACTTGGAGGAAAAAGGATGTTATTGTTTTGGTTATTTCAAGAGAAAGGGACATGTCATTTCACTGCTCAATAACTGTTGTTGTTGATTCATTAAATTGGAGTGTTCTCCCCTGTTAAGGTCTTTTTCAAATTAAGATGAATTATCTAATCAGTCAATCAAAAAGAATTTATTAAGTGCCAAGGTACTATGCTACACAGTGGGGGTAGAAATAAAAAAGTGATGCAGTATCTGTCCTCAGGGGGTTTATGTTCAGTTGTGTAGGTATGGCATTTGTCAGGGAGTGGTAGTCAATGAAGAGGCAGCTAGATGGCTCAGTGGATAGAGCACTGGGCCTGGAGTCAGGAAGATCTCAGATAATAGCTGTGAGGCCCTGGGCAAGTTAACTTCTGTTTGTCTAAAATCCACCTAAGAAGGAAATGGCATATCACTCCAGGTTTTTTTGTCAAGAAAATCAAGTACAGACAATATGGTCCACGGGGTCATGAAGAGCCAGATACAACTGAACAACACTAGCTAATGAAGGACAGGGATTTTTTAGGTGAGCCTTAAGGAAGTAGATAGGAATTTCCAGAAGCAAAAGTAAGAGTCATCTGATTATTATTCTTCAAGCAAAAGGTAGAAGGGGATGGGGTGGGATGGAGTGAGAATATATGAAGTGACAGCAATTCTTAAGAGCCGGTGTTCTGGTGGATGGCTGGACTGTGCTCTGGGGCCACGTTGCTTTCAAGGATTGAGGTGAGGACTGACTCCCTCAAGCTTCTCAGCTGGGTAGCACTACTGAAGCTCAAGGTAGGATTAACTTCCCCTCAGGGTGAGGTAGGGCTGGAGGCAAGGAACGGAAGTTGAAAGCACAACTCTATGCCAGACTTTTTCTTCCTAGTACTCCCTCCTACTGGAAGCCTTTCCTGATTTCCATCATTTCTAGTGCTCTTTCCTCAAATGATCATATGTGCATTATTGTTGCTGTTGAATTGTTTCAATCATGTTGGACTATTCATGGTGGACATGTATAGGTATATGTATAGATTACATTATACATATGTTATACAATAAATTATAATAAACTATATATATGTTATATAATAAATTAGAATAGACTACCTATACATTATATTGTAATACATTATGTATAAGACAATAAATGCTATATGTTCTATATTCTTCAAGCTTATAAGTGAAAGAAGTGAAAATTTCTCAGACTACACTCTAAAAATCTAACAAAGCTTTTCGTGGGAAACAGGCCCAAGTTCCCCTTCACTGGAAATTACATGATTTACAGGACTCAAAACTCAGAGCAGTAGGGAGTCACCCTTCTCCTCAGTGACACCTCAGCATAAGATATGCCAAATAAGGACCAAAGTGCTCTCTCAAATGTACATTGGATGGTCTACCGTTTCCTTGTTCCAGTACTTGAGGTAGCCTGCCACACTTAGATTGTGCACCTGACTTCCAGACAAAGGAAGAAAAGGGTCAGCAGGGGGGTGAGTGAGAATTCCATGTTAATTAAGGCTTTATAACATCACCATTTCCTTTTGTAAATTGCTTCTCCTCCCTAACTGTTTTTCAGAACAGGGTGTTGCCGTTTCTCAATACCGTAATAAACCATTCTTTTCTTCTTCCTACCTTGAGAAGCCTATGTGTATTATTTGGGTAGGATCTCTGTTGCATACAGTTTTGGGGTGCACACAGGTTATATAAAATTATATTATA
>CM053591.1:39839823-39864232 GCA_028646515.1 Pseudochirops corinnae | reverse complement strand
TTTTAGGGCAAATTATCTCATATAAAAGAGAAAGAGAAAACTGTTACAATGGAGGGGAAGAACAGGAAGTTGAAAGGGAATGGAATTTTCCAACCTTATTCTCATTGAATTTGGCTTAAGGACACACTCACTTGGGTATCTTACCCTACAGGTAAAATAGGGAGGTAGGGGATAGGAAAAGGGATGATAGGAGGGAGGGCAGATTGGGGGAGAGGGTAGTTAGAAGCAAAAATTTTTGAAAAGGGATAGGGTCAAAGGAGAAAATAGATTAAGTGGGGGACGGGACAGGATGGAGGGAAATATCGTTGGTCTTTCACAATATGACAACTATGGAAATGATTGGATAATTGCACATATACAACCTATATTGAATTACTTGTCTTCCCAATGGGGGTGGGTGAGGAGGGTGGAAGGGAAAAAATCTGAAACTCAAAGTTTTAAAAACAAATGTTTATTTTTAAAAAATTTTGTTTTTTACAAGCAACTGGGAAATAAGATGTACAGGCACTGAGGTATAGAGGTCTGTCTTGCCCTGCTAGAAAGTTAGGGGGTTGTGGGGGAGGATATAGGGAAGAACAGATTGGGGAAGGAGTATTCAGTGGGCTTGCTATTTTGGGGTGGGGATAGGGGAAAGATGGGGAGAAAAAATTGTAACTCAAAATCTTGTGGAAATGAATGTTAAGAACTAAAAATAAATATTTTTTTTTAAAGAGTATGAAAAATTCAAGCAACTCTGCTGATTGCATATATTTAATAGTAGTAGTAATAGTGGTAGTAGTAGTAGTAGTAGTAGTAGTAGTAGTAGTAGTAGTAGTAGTAAGCATTTATATAGCACCTACTATGTGCCAGGCATTGTGTTTAAGTTCTTTACAAATATTATCTCATGATCCTCACAACAACTCTGAGAAGTAATTATCATTATCACCATTTTATAGTTGAGAAAACTGAGGCAAACAGGAGATTAAGTGACTTGTCCAAGGTCACACAATAAATGATGCCTAAATATGTATTTAAACTCAGATATTCCTGAGCCTTCATTGATATTGTGCTACCACAAATACCTTACCACATTTTTTCCACGAAGGAGAAACTTTCCATTCCTTACTGCAACATCTGTTGTCTCCATCTTTCTGATGTTACCAGAGCAATTTGCAATATATGCAGAAATATTCATTTAACAAAGATAGTTTCTTGTAATTACTGTTAATTGAGGAAAATTCTAGAAAAAATAAAAACATGGTTTGAGGTCATGACTGTAGAAGAAATAACTCTCGCCCTCTGAAGTATTCAGAATTTTCTTATATTTGGACCACTATGGACCATGATTTCCTAAACAGGTACTTTCCTGAACTTCATGATCTTCAGAAACTCATTATTCAAGATAAAATTAACTCTGGAACTCTCAGCTCCTCAGCAGTCCCTTCCTTTGGGTTCCCTCTCCTGACTGGACAGAGTAGAAGATGGACATTAGAGACCTCCTGTACCACAGATCTGCACAACTTGGTAATAGATAAGGGCCAAAATTTAAAAAGGCTAAACTTCAGGCTGCAGATAGGTTTTTAATGGCTCACTTTCCACATAAAGGTATAATTAAAGATTAAACTATTTTGTAAATAAACCATATTTTAAAGAGGGAAATTTCAATTAATATCAATTACACTTACTACTTAAGATTTTTGTCTATCATGGAATCACATTAATGTTAAAAAAAATACTTTGTTTTGATACATTTTGGTTTTCTTACTGTTTACATTTAGTTAATGCAGCGGTTCTCAACCTGTGGGTTATGTTCAATTTGTAACAATAAAAATACATCCTGCATATCAGATAGATTCATAACAGTAGCAAAATTACAGTTATGAAGTAGCAGCAAAAATAATTTTATGGTTGAAGGTCACCACAACATGAGGAACTGTATTAAAGGATTGCAGCACTAGGAAGGTTGAGAACCACTGAGTTAATGGAATGTATTACACTTCTTGTCAGCAATCACTTTATTGTACTCTGGAATCATGTTTGAAATCAATTTCTTTAGAAATCTGATAACTAATCTTAATAGCCACCTCATTTTCTGAATTTACTGTCTCGAAAAACCATGGTTCCCCACTGAGATTTTTCAACAATTTGGATGCTTTAATTTGTTTTTCATCGGTGTCCAATTTGCTTAAGTCAGGATGTTTTGATTCTAAATGGCGATGAAGATCGTATTCCTTCAGAGTAGCTCCGCCAAGAATGCACAATATTTTGTCATTTGCTCAGGTAAACAAGTATCTATTTGTCCACTTCAGATTAAACATTCTGTGTTCTAATTTGATTTTCCATTTCTTTTTATGACCCATTTTACAAAGTCACCTCAAAAACTTTAATGTTAGAACCAAAAAATCTCCACAGCAACTGCTCATATGCAAAGAAATACTGAACTGAGTGTTTGACCTTGGACAGAGCAGCCGACACTCGTATAACTTGGAGGGCGGCTGTGCAGCAAGGGAATGAAAGAAGCCCTCCAGTAGTTGCTGCTCATTGCATAGCAGGCTTTAGCTTTATTGGCATGTAGTTGCACTCACTTTGTCCCTGTTCAACGCCAGTAATGACTGAAAACACAGAGAAAATATATGACTCCAGCTCCTCTCAGACTAGAGACAGACTGGCAATGATGATTGGTTGCCATGAGTCACTTGACAAACAGGAGAGCATGCACAATGGCAATCCACCAGCCAAGTTACATAACCATCACAATGTGGACTAGTGGAAGGCAGGCTAAGTGGGGCACAGACAAAGCATTCGTTACATCTCTACTTCCTTTTATATCTTCTGTATTTTTCGCGGGATGCCCAAAATCCTTTGGCAGGCCACAAACAGCCAATGGGCCACAGGTTGTGCGAGCCAGCTCAACCATAGCAGGGAAGATCTCTGGGAATTCACCTCATCATTTTCCACTCATGATGTCCAAAAACTTAGTCTTCATCATCAAATCAACTCTGAAACTCTCACCTCTTTAGATCACCTCCCTCCCTGGCTGCAGGATTTTATCATGCCCCTCCTCCCAAAGTAGGTAACCTCCTCTCCTTTTTCAGCTTCTCCCTTTGCTTTTCTTCCCCAGTTAGATTGAGAGCTCCTTGAAGACAGGGACCGTCTGGCCTTTTTGTATTCCCAGTGATTGGCACAGTACCTGGCACATAATAGAGGCTAAACAAATGTTTATTGACTCAAACTTATTACCCTCCAAGGTACTGAGCAGCTTATGTTATGGAACTAATTGTCCTCTGAGGTATTCAGTAGCGTCTTGTATTTGGACGTTATGAACCATATATTATTCAGTCCCCTTCTGAGATAATGAATAGTTTCTTATATTTGGACCGGTGTTTAAGTCATAATTAAGGGTGAAAGTAACTTTACAGTTTGAAAGCATAGTGGCAATAATAACCACCATTTAATTTGTAGTTTCCTGGCGCATTGTTTTAAAAAAAAAACAACAAGCTTTTTGAGTATTATATTTCCTAAAGCAACAGCAGCTGTGAAGTTTCTTGATGGGCAAGGCTCATGGAAATGATCAACGGTTGCATGTACTGGGATCCCAGGGGGAATATGGGGAAAAGTTGAATCTGACTTTTCATTTCTCTTCCTGACTGGGACTAAGATCTTAGGGCCCTAAGACGGCAGAGGAGGGAGAAGATAGTTCCCTGGCAGTGGTGAGATTGCTCCCTGCTTTTCCAGAGGTGTTCCTGTGCAGAAGAGAAGGTAATATCTTATGACATTAGGTTGCAAGTTCCTTGAGAGTAGGGAGAAGCTTTTGCCTGGGTACAGGGCAAGTACTTAATAAATACTTATTGACTGACAGATTATAGCAGAAGAAACTTAGTAGCAGGTACCTTCCAACACCTCCTCTTGGGTTACCCAGCTTCCAGGTACCCATAAGTCTCTTTTGCCTTCCTCCATTCTTTCAGAAAGAAAAGTAATCTAGTTTATATTAAAATGTTAGTGAGTTCATGTTACCCCTCCCAAGACTAATAGCATTTGAAAGACCTGTGTCAGGAGGAGGTGGGGTAT
The DNA here is from genome assembly GCA_028646515.1 of Pseudochirops corinnae. Lineage (NCBI taxonomy): Eukaryota > Metazoa > Chordata > Mammalia > Diprotodontia > Pseudocheiridae > Pseudochirops > Pseudochirops corinnae. The sequence continues at coordinate 39,860,185 of CM053591.1, read as the reverse complement.
GGGGGGAAAGGCATAATACTTAATCCAAATTTATAAATATTTAATGTTAGAATTTCAGGCATTATGGCAACTGAGCATGGAAAGTAGTTTTGAATGCAGTGCCAATTCAATGTCCAGTAGAACCTTTTTATTAAATAGTAATCTACTTCATAGCATTAAGAGCCTAAAAAACAGAAAATTCTTGATGAGTCATACTATGCAACAAGGTTCATCTCTCATTTATCTGTGCATCCCCTATTGTGCCTAGAACACCATGCTGCATAGATCAGATACACAATAAGTGATATTTTAAAGAATATTGAATTAATGATACAAAGAAAATTTTCCTTGGTCATTGCCTTTTTACCAAAGCATTCTAGGAGAGTGGTGGCTAAATAGGATCCACAACTTCTCTAGTCTTCATGACCTATGCAACTCAAGCACTTTCAAAAAATTGTAAAAATATATTTATGAGCTACCGATAGAGCAGGGACAACAGCCAGCACTGTGATGAAGAGCTAAAGAAGAGGAGTAATTTCCAAGTACATTGAATGAAGAAATTATGAGAAAATCAAGTAGCCATTCACGGCACACGAAATCAGTTCTGAAGAACACATGTCTCAGTATTGAAGTCACACAAAGGTTCCAGTTTTCAAAAATAGAGGAAGCAGGTTGAGTCTGCAAATTATAAATTAATAATTTTTACTTCAAATCCTAGAAAACTCCAAAATATATCATTAAATGAATGATTTGTGAGAATTTATAAAGGGAAGGAACAATCATTAAAAACCAATGTGACATCTTTAGAAAAAAATCATTCCAGACCAAATTCATTTCCTTTTTTGACAGGGTTAGCAGACTGGTAGATCATAGAAACGTTATTGACACAACATATCTAGATTTCAGCAAGAACCTGACAAAGATAAGAGCTATCTTTGTAGACAAAATGAAGTGAAATGAGCTAGAAGAACTTTTGAGTTAGGTAGATTCAGAAATTGATCATCAGTCCAATCAAAAGACTGTATGACTCAGTCATATGGCTATATATGAGATAGGTCATATAATTAAAAGACATAATTCTTAATAATATCACCTTGAAGGGAATTCTGTACTAAATCTATCCAGTGATTTTCCTTGAGCTCTGTTCTATTTAGCACTTCAGTGACTTGAATAAAGGTATAAATGGTATACTTACAAAAGCTATAGATCACACAAAACGTATATCGATAGCTGCCTGTTGTGTAACAGAAAGGATCCCAAAAGACTTTGACAGCCTAGAACAATAGGCCAAATATAGCAAGATTAAATTAAATGGAGATAAATGTAAAGTCTTTCATTAACATTCAAAAAGTCAACCTCCTCAATAAGGAAAGCATGGCTAGACAACATTTTTTTTTTTAATCTTGAGGTTTTAGAAGACCTAAAGCTTAATATCAGTCAAGTAACAAGCATTTAAGTTTCTACAATATGACAGGCACTGTGCTACACTCTGGGAATGCAGAAACAAAAATGAAATAGTCTCTGCCTTAAAAGGATTTACATTCAAGCAGGGGAAACAATATGTCATAAATAAGTAGACACAAAATAAATATTAGGTAAACTAAAGATGGGGGGAGGAAACTAGAAGCTGGTGGGATCAGCCAAGGGTTCATATATAAGATGTTAGGAGCAAAGTTTTGAAATAACAAGGAATTCTAAAAGGTGGAGATGAGATGGAGTGTAATTTGAGCATGGTATACAGCTTGTGCAATACTTGGACAAGTCTAGCCATGTGACCTTGGGCAAGTCACTTAACCCCAATTGCCCTGCCTTCCCCCCTCCAAAAAGCAAGAAAAAAAAAAAACAATTCTTGGACATGAGATGTGGAGTGTGTGTGAGGAACAAGACCAATTTGACTGGAGCATAGAGTGTGAGAAAGGCAATAATGAATTAAAGCTGGAAAGATAGATTGCAGTCATATTGTGAAGGGCTTTAAAAATATAAGCAGAAAAGCTTATGTTTTATTTTAGAGATAATTTTTCCCTTAATGTTTTATGAGATTTTTAATTTCCATACATTTGGTCAAAAATAAATTGAATCATAAAGTTAAAATATTCTTATTTCATATATTTAGCATTCAAATTTAAATTAGATACAGTCACATAAATTATTTTTTTTTGGAGGGGGAAAGGCAAGGCAGTTGGGGTTAAGTGACTTGTCCAAGGTCACACAGCTAGTAAGTGTCAAGTATCTGAGGCAAGATTTGAACTCAGTTCCTTCTGACTCCAGGGCCAGGGTGCTCTATTCACTGCACCACCTAGCTTCCCCAATCACATAAATTCTTAAAGTATCTTGAGGGGAGTCAGGAGGCTACCTGGAGTCAGAAGGACCTGAGTTCAAATCTGGCCTCAGACACTTAACATTTACTAGCCGTGTGACCTTGGGCAAGTCACTTAATACCAATTGCCCTGCTTTCTCCCCTCCAAAAAGCGGGGGGGGGGGGAAGGGAATACCTTGAATGCTTTTAGACTTCTTGAAGTATAATTATTATTAATTTTATCTATAAACTATCCTCTTCTCTCACAACAATGAAATTTGTCCATCCTCCGTACTTTTAACCAGAGGTGGTAACAAAATTTTCTGTCCTTATGGACTCTTCTCCCAGATAGGCCCAAATCAGAGTTGAGATGAGATTTGTTCCATCGAAATATAGGAATCAGCACAAAATATCTCACTTCCTTTAGCAGTGTAGCCTCTAGTACAGTTCCTTGCACAGCACTGACAATACTTAATTGAAATTGCTCTCTTCAAAGTTACCAAAGATCTCTTAATCGCCAGCTCTGGTGGCCTTTTAAAATCCTCATCCATAATACTCCCTGCAGCATTTGCTACTGTTGACCACAATCTCCTCTTCAATACTTGCTCATTCCTCTCTAGGTTGACATACACCACTCCTGTTGGTTCTCCTCCCTCTGTTTGACTGGTTTCCAGTATTCTTTGATAATAATCATCAATATTCCACTTCCTAAGGGTCAGTATTCTCCAAGGTTCTGCCCTGGGAACTCTTTTCCATGAGAGTTTATTTTCCTACTTCCCACAGGTTTCATTATCTTCTTGAAGTAGATGACTCCCAAATGTAGAAGTCCAACTTCAGTGTCTCTCCTAAACTCTAGTTCAATGATCATCAGTGGGATATTGAACATTTTGAGCTCAATGTACCATGAATATCTCAAACTCAGCATATTCAAAACAGAACTTATTACCTTCCCCAAAAATCCACTCCTCTTCAGAACTTCCCTATTTTGTTAAGAGAATCACCATCCTTCCAAAGTTTGCAATCTTGCCTGGCACTTTGGTTAACTCTTTTCTTTCTCTCATCCCACATATCCGTTCACTTGCCAAATCTTTTCATTTATACCTCAACAATGTCTCTTGCATTCATCCTCTTCTCTCAGTTCACATGACCATTACCCCAACTCAGTCTTTTATCACCTCTCAGACAATTAATAATAAAGCTAGTATTTATACAGAGCTTTAAGGTTTGCAAAGCACTTTGCAAATATGATCTCATTTGATCTTCAAAACAACCCCGGGAGGTAGGTGCTATTATGTCCCCATTTTAAAGATGAGGAAATTGAGACAGACTGAGAGGATAAGTGACTTGCCGTGGGTAACACAGCTAGTAAATGTCTGAGGTAAGATTTGAACTCAGGTCTTTCTGATTTCAGGTCCATTATTCTATACACTTGCCACCTAGCTACTTTTTTATGATAGCCCCCTAATTAGTCACCTTGCCTTAAGTCTCTTTCTTCTCCATTCTATTCTCCATACATTTGTGAAAGTGGTTTCCCTAAAGTGTGGGTCTTCCCATGTCAGCCCCTTACTCAATATATTCCAGAGAATCTCTAGTGACTAATGCTACTTCATCTTTCTCTCATCCTTTTTATTTTCATTTTTGTGTAAGTTTTATAATGCATGTGATTAGTAAGTCAACATGCATGTATCATGAGATGTATGCTCAAACTTTTTTTTTTTACTGATAGGGGTACATAGTAAAAAAAATTTGGAGACCATTGTCCTATTTTCTAAGAATGTTAGTTGCAGAGAGTTCCCCCTACATTAGTAAAAGGAATTTTCTCATCTAAAAGCTCTCCATAGCAATGAAATTACTACCTCTATCTTATTATGTAAACATTTTTCTTTCAGAACTGTGATTTCACTGGTGAGAAAATTCCTGCTACCACTGCAAATCGGCAGCTGTTAAATTACTAAAATATTAGAGAATTGGCTGGGATACTAAAGGGTTAAAGAACTTGCACAGGGTCACAAAGCCAGTAGATGTTAGAGGCTGAATTTCATCCCAAGTCATCAAGACTTCAAGGTCAATTCTCTGTATCCACTAAACCATGCCATCTGCCCTATATATGTATATGTTAGAAAATCCTACTATAATACATTTTTAAAATGCTGCAGACCACAGGGGAGTTTGTGTAGACATAGTTTATTCTAGTTCTCAAGTAGTATTTTCCATGCATGGAGACTTGTTTAAACTTTCTAATATATCAGACCTTTTGGTTTCCTTCTCCTGCTGATATGTTTACAGCCGACTTGCAATATGTCTTCTGGCTTTTGTGCCCACATTTGTTTGTAGTGACACACAGCAGCATGACTTTGTGCATAGATAAGACTTCGGGTGCTTGCACTGAAATCATTCACAGTTGTTGTGAAGAGATTAGTTTGTAGCCATCACAAAACACTAGTTTCCTGGTCTTTGTGTTCTATTCTTTTTTTTATTTTCTTCCCTTATAGTGGGCATTGGCAGTCCCTTTCCTAGCTTGTGTGGTAGATTGTTTCCTTATGACAGTGCAGAAATCTTTCTAACAAATCAAGGGGAAAATTCCATGGACAGCTCCATGATGTGTTTTCTTGTGGGACAGAGTTGTTTATGGATGCTTTCAGGAAACCTTCCTTGTACTTCTCCTGTGAGTGATTTGCACATTAGGCCTTTGGTACCTTATGGGGCATGAAAGAGACAAATGAAAGTCCATTTATCTGTAATATCTATTCAGATCATATGAGTCCATTTTGCTATTTTAATTACTAACATTATATCTTATCTGCTTTTGGTTTCCTTTTTCTTTGCCTTTTTTTTCAAGTATTGTATTTTGCCTGGTCCTTTGCTTAAAAAAAAGCAAGCAAAAATATCCCTAAAGATAATGTTCTTGCTATATGCCAGCCACTGAATCTTGCCTGATTTATATCATTCTGGGTCCTTTGTTCTCTATGACCATCTCTACACGTGAGAGATTGAGTCTATTTTTGCAGAAGAGCAACTGAGCACTGTGGATGTATTCATGTATTCAGAAATCTCTAGCATCTTGCAAGCAGTTCATACTGAGAAGCAAAAAAAAAAAGTTGTCAGAAAGCTCAACAATGGGATGAGTTTCTAAGTATATTTCTCTTTAGCCTTACTGACTGAAAATACGTACACCTACAAGGATCATGAATTATGCTTATGTACATTTTTATATATGTGAATATATGTACACCTTTCTAGAGCAGGGAATGTGCCCTTCACATAGTCCCTTATACAACAGGTATTCAATAAAAACATGTAGATAATGACTAGGTAATGGTTTCACCTTTGAAGAAAACAAGAGAGGAATTTGCTCAAAACATTAAAAATATACTCTAGTTTCTTTGCTTTCACAAGGCTCTATGGAATGGGATCATTAGCATTGACATTTTTCATAGAAATCTTCAATAGAAACATCTTGTATGTAGTATCTAGTAGTATACCACTTCTACAGTGTGCTATAGGTAATCTTTTCTCCCTTGTATCTTTTTAAACTTACCAATTTAAATCAAATAATAGGATTCACTTTAACTTGTTTTTGTCTAGATATATAATTTTTCATCTGAGTAGAGGAACTCCCTGTGTGAAACTCCCATCCCTAATGCAGATTGGCAACTCCTTTCTAAGCTATAGAGTTGCCTTGGGCACTGAGAGGTTAAATGACTTTACCTCTGGTCATACAGGTGTGTGTGTGTGTGTGTGTGTGTGCATGCACATATGTATATGTATGTGTATGGGCATGTGCTTGTGTATGTGTATGTGTATATGTATGTATCAGCTATATACATTTATACATCAGTGGCAGAACTTGAATTTGAGTCTTCCTGATCCCACATCTAGCAGTCATATCCACCATGGCACATTGCCTCTTGCTTCGATCATATTCCACTAGAATTATTAGAACCCACCCATTTTTCAATGAGCTTATTTTATTATTTGAAACATTTTGTCTTACTTATTAACTACATCTAAAGCTGTGTGTTTTCATCTTAAACTTGTGTTACCAAGAGTCTTGCTAAGATTTAGGAAAAAATCTATGATCTCATCGATTAAAAGGAACCATTTTAGTATTTTACTATTCATTTAGCACAATGAAATGAAATTATGAGCCTTTACTTTTAATTTCTCTGCTCTCTAATTTCTTTATCATTATTTCTCCTTCTACTTCAAAAGGCATTTATCTCTGTGAACCCTGGGGTTTTTCTTCTAAATTTTGCCACACATAATCACTTAAAATGACCAAAAAATGAAAAAATGTAGTTTTGTGCACATTAAATCCTCAACAATAGTTATTATATGAAGCTAATTGATTTTGCCAAATGATCTATCTTCAGCTAATGGAACATAAGGAAACCAAATAAAGTTCATTGCATAATATTTAAAGTTTGTTGTTCCTATTAGAGATGAGTAAAATGTTTTGTGTTCATTTCAGTATCAATGCAGTTGATTAATTTTCAGCTCCCAGGAAACAGAGTAAAGCCAACATTATATCTTTCAAGTGTACTAGTAAAGATATTTTTAGTACAAAAAAAAGATAGAAGACTAGATAATATCTCTAGTCCCTACTAATTCTCTAGTCCCTACTAACTCTCAAAAAAAAAAAAGGAATAATTATTTATCAGAAGTACAGTAACAATGGCTTAAGCAGGAAGACAAGAAAACAAGAAGGAACAGCCTTATGAATTAACAGAAGACACTACTAATTGATAACACATTCACTAAGTAACTCTCCCCCACCATCCTTCCTGCTTTACAAGATGCACAAACTAACTTACAGGCCTGTACTTTGGAACTCACTTGTGCTATATCCATCTGCGCGCCTCCCTTCTGCCCCTCCCCTCGTGTCCTGTTGCAATAAGCAAGGGATGTCGACTCTATCTACCTATGTGAGAAGGAAGAGAAAATAAGGGAGGGAGGAAGAACCATGATTCCCTCTGCTTGGAGTGATGCCTAGGTTAGGGAACCACACAAGAATAGAAATTCTTTCCAAAACAGCCACTTCACCTTCCCCCAGCGCCGCAAAATGAGAGAGTAATTGATTCATCCCACCCAGAGAGCTAAAGAACAAAAGGGAATTAAGGTAGAAGTCCAACAGGAGTAGTTGTACTGAGCCTAAAGGAAAGGAAACTTGATTCCACCTAAGTCCAGCCCTGTCTCCCAAAAAGCTAGTTGGGGGCAGGCACTGAGGCTAATAAAAAGCAAATCCTTCAACATGACAAGATGTTGACATAGCCTTGTGTTTCATCCCTGATAAGCCCACCACTGAAATGGAAAGAATCAAGAAAAATGTCAACAGAGAGATATAAGGGGAAAAAGTTAAAAGAATCAAAGGTTTCAAGAAGAAAATTCAGTTAAAACTACATAGCATATTCCTATAAATCAACAGAGAAGATAATAAAATTAGAAGGGAAAGTGAGTACCAAAACATCAGAGAGAGAGCAAATCTTTTGAATAAATATTGCAAGTCACAAGAAATTCAAGCCCAATTTCCAAGAGAATATGGAAATATTCCATAGCAGGATATTCCAGAATGATGGAAGGGAGAAATCAGAATCATGAGAAAAATTACAAAGATGGGGGGTGATAGGATGGAGGAAATATACCTAGTCTTTCACAGTATGACTATTACCGAAGTGTTTGGCATGACTACACATGTATAACCTATATTGAATTGCTTGCTTTCTCAATGAGAGTGGGTGGGAAGGGAAGAAGGGAGAGAATTTGGAACTCAAAGTTTTAAAAACAAATGTTAAAAATTGTTTTTACATGCAACTGGGAAATAAGATGCACAGGCAATGAGGTATAGAAATCTATCTTGCCCTACAAGAAAGTGAAGGGGAAGGGGATAGGGGGGATAATAGAGGGGAGGGCAGACTGGGGGAAGGATTAATCAGAATGCATATCATCCTGGGATGGGGGAGGGAAGAGATGGGGAGAAAATTTGGAATTCAAAACCTTATGGAAATGAATGTTGAAGACTAAAATAAATAAATTATTTTTAAGAAAAGCACCACAATTTGAACTCATAAAAAAATGTTTTAAATGCTTAAAAAAAGAAAGAAAAATTACAAATAGACAGCAAAATTTTTAGCCTGCATAGCAGAAATTATTAACAGCATTAAAAAAAAACCTTTAATCCACTAAAGTGAGTCTCTAAGAAAGCAATAGAGAAAAAAACAGATTGGAAAGTCAAATATGCTGGAGTGAAGGACGATCTTGAAGAAAAGCAAGACGTAATAATGCTAAAAGACCACATCAGCTCTACAAAAGCAAGCCATTGATTTCAAAGACAGGATTATAGAGACAATTTATAGCTTATTGTCCACCTAACTGGTCAAAAACAAACAAGTCAAAAATGTCTGAACATCATAATGCAAGAAATAATAGAAAACTGACCAGAACCCAGAAGATAAAGAAACAGAAGGGGGAAAAAAAGGAATCCACAGATCACTCCTCCTCAATGAAGGGGGGAGCTCTATGATGCAAAATCCAGAACATACAATCCAAATGACGGATAACCAGTTCTGCAAGCAACTGAGAGAAAGACCCAGAATGAGATATTTTTTAAACTTGAATTTAATCACAAATGAAAAAAACATGGACATTGACTCAAAGAGAGGCATTTGAAGAATTCCTGAAAAAAAAATAGTACATGGGAACACCTAATCTAATAAATGAAAAAGATAAATGGAATGAAAATAAAATCAGATTTTTGGCTAGAAATGTTATGAGACCTACTTTCTAGTAAGAAAGAACACTGAACTTTCCCATTGAATCTGAAGTCAGGTGACTAGAGTTCAAATCCCAGCTTTACCACTTGCTACATTCCATTCCAGCAAGATGTTATCTGTTCTAGAACATCCTGCTGAGATCCCATACTCTCACTGAGAATCAGTTTCAAATTTCTTTTTACCCGCAATATTTATTTAAAGATTTCTGTAATCTCTCTGATGTTTTGGTACTCATCTACCCTATCCCTATTTTCCTTATACCCCATTGTTGCTCCAATCAATCAATCAGCACACATTTAATAATTCACTTACTGTGTACTAGGCCCTATGCCAGGCTCTAAGGATGCAAAGAAAGGACAACAGCTACTTATCTGGGTATATATAATACATATTTAAAATAAATAGAAGATAATTTGGAGGTGCGGGCAATAATAGCTGGAGGGATTAGGAAAGACATTAGGTAGAAACTGAGCTCAGTTTTGAAGGAAACAAAAGACTCTAAGAGGAAGAAAGGAGTACATTCCAGAAATAGGAGATAAAAAAATGTAAAAATCACAGATGGGAGATGGAGTGTCATGTGTTAGGGACGAGAAGTCCAAGCTCAATAGATTACAAAAGCAGGAAGGAGAATAAAATGTTTCACAAAGTTGGAAAGGTAGATTGGAGCAGTCTGTGAAGTGTTCTAAAAGTAATTCACTTATTCTCTTTGGATTTCAGTTTCTTCATCTTTAAAATGAGAGGGTTAAGCTAGTTGAATTCTGAAGTCCCTTCCAGCTATGATAACTCCAAATGAATCAGCTTTATTAATTAATTTTATATGTTTTGGTTTTGCCTGAATTGGAACTAGAAATCAAATATAGTAAACCAGTTCATACACATGCTAACAGACCATTCCAGCCTTCAGTTTAGATTTTTCCCTCAAATTTTTCTTTGAAGAAAATTATATACTTGATTTTGTCACTACAATGACCCCACTTCCCAACTTGGCAGGGCAGTTTGTTTGAATGACCACACTAAAACACCCACTGAAGGAAGAGCTGCAGTTTAATGATGGTAGTAATCTATGAGTTTGGAAGGGCCCAAGCAACATTTCATCTGAGCCTAAAGGAAAGAAGCCTTTACGTACAAAATCCCCTTAAATTTTAACTAAGCTTAAGCATTGTTGCCTTCGTTCTATGGGAACCTGTTCATGGGTCCATGTATACCAACAATACCCATATTTTTGCACTGCTTTAAAGTCAAAGTAGGAAAACTGTCATATTGAGAGCACAGAAAATATAGATGACAGATTCATGTCTCGCCCCTCGCCCAAGCTCCTTTTCAGAGCCTTGTCGAGTTGAGTTTTATCATAAGAGAGTACAGGACTGTAATACAATGACATTCCACCAGCTAGAGGCAAGGTTTCCATGAGGGTCGTTCCCATCATGAATTCAAGTGTTCATGCCTTGCCAGGGTAGAGAAATACAAACTGCGTATGTGGATTCCATTATCAAAGCCTCCACGTTTGGTGGATATTTTCATTCACCCACCTCCAGTCCAATTATATCGTGTTTCCAGGTACAAGCAACCCAAGGAAGTTATTTTTCTCCTTGTTTTTTCCTATTCCATCATATTCTATCAGGAGATATCTTAATTATGATAGAACCCATTGATGTTTTAATAAATTAGATCTATAATTTATGTAAATATTTTCTAAAGGTAAAGTATAAAGAAGCATTTCTATCATGTATAGTTCGTTACTCAGAAACAATCAATATTTGATCAGGACTTTTAAATAATTGTACAGCCCTAGAGGGTAATTCAAAATCAAGTTTGTTTGCTTGTTTGTTTGTTTTGTCTGACTCAGACCTTTTTATTTACCATGAAGCTATAAATCTAAAAAGGGCCTTTCTCCTCCTGAATACCTTAGGCAAATCCTCAGAAAATTCTGGCCTTTCTACTGAATCTTTACCACTGCTTTTCTGAATAAATTTGTAAGGCCTGGTAGTAAGCATTGAAACGTTTGTGTTTGAGAAGCTTACTTGTGATTTAGTCGCAGTGGAAAAGAAGAAAAGGTTTCTTACATCTTACAGTCCTTATTTATATTCAGATAACTGGTTTAGTTGCCAGTGACTTCAGTTTGTTCCCTGTTGATTTTTTACATTAAAAAAAAAAAAACATGACCAACACCTTCACTGAGATACATAATAATGGTATGTCTGTTAAGTCATATATTATCCCATTACCAATAGTCCTCTGCCCTTTAGAACTGAGAGACTTTTGCTGTATCTTATTAAGTTCATGCATTGTGTTCCAGAGATTAATAAAAGCAGCAACAACACCGTGGACATTTTTTTAGGGTCTACTCCAGTGTTTAAACTGCAGCTGAGGCAATGACGGAAATAGTGACATGCATTGTGGGTAAGTGGCCTTTGTCCCGGCTTTATGGTGGTCTGATGACACAAAAGAGAATAAATGAGGAAACTTGCTGTCTGGTTCAGGGAGATTGAGCACCAACAAAATGTTCTGCCCTACATAGACCATATGGAGCAGCACAGCGTCTGCCAGCACGGGTTCCTTATCATTTAAATTAGACAGCTAACAAAAATACAGAACATCACAGAAATACGGAGAGAAGGAGGCTTATCTGTGGCACAGAAAATCAAGATGTTAGAGATGGCATGGGGAATCCAGTAGCTCTCTCACTGCATCTGTTTGAAGAATAAAACAATCCAATCAGGAGGTAGAGGTAATAAAAAATATGACTCCTCATCTTCTGAAGGGTAATTATTTGGGTGTTTGAGACACACAAAGGCTATAGTTTGAAGAACACAAAATAACAACAAAAGCAAGTGAGGATAAAGGAGCTATGTGGTTTCTATACTTAGTCTAGTATTTTCTAGGAAGGAAGAAATGACAATTGATCTTTCCTAGGCTGCCCCCTAAAGGCAATGCTCCCTAAAATTGAAATCTTGATACTGTGACAATCTGAGTAAGAAAAATGAAATCTGAGCAGACTGAGAATTGTAGGCAGTCAAACTGACATTTATTTGCATGAGTTACGTGATCTGATTAGATAGGCACTGAAATAATTGAATGCCCCCAGCAACACATGACCTTCGGATTAATACATAGTAGTTGGATAACCTGAAATGCATTAGATCCATCGTGAATTGGGAATTATTGCTAATCAGATAACATAGGAGGCTACATAGCTGGATATTTTCTAATGGAGTATAGATAGCACCTTTTCATCTGTCCTCAGAAATCAATTCAGTACTGCTGCCACAGACAGACTTTCTTCCACAGTATGGCTTAGGGTGTCATTTTTTCAAGCAGACTGGCACACTCGACTGTAGAAGCCACCTCAGTATTCTGTCATAGATGTGTTTTAAAATTTTACCAGGGATAAACATCTTCCTTAACCTATTCAGAGCTAAACATTACTTATTGTGTCTGGAGATATTGCTGTGGAACTGAGCCTTGCACCTGTTGACCTCAAACTATCTTCTCCTATTTGTTGTGCCTTTGAACTTCATTGAAAACCCAAAGTAAATGAAGTCACCTTCTTAGCACTGTTTATCCCAGGGCAGTACCATCTGATATGAATGGTATTCCATCAAAACACTTCTTTTTAAGGAAGTCTTGGTGTAATATATCATCAGAATGACAGCCACAGTATTACACATTACAAAAGCATCCCTAGAGCAAAGGTACAAGCAATGATAAATTATGCTAATATGTTATTGTCATCGTGTTATCAACATTCAGATGATGATTTAGTGAAATACATCATCAGTGAAAGATAATCTGATATCATATTACTGAAAAAATGACACTATTGTGGAAAACCAGGACCATATGCAGTTGATTAATTAAGGTCTAGGAACAGCCTGGTCCTGGGACTCATGGATAGTGTTATGTGGCAATGACCCATGATGCTGAAAATAAGTTAAAGAAAGATGGCTCCAGGAGGTGGGGTACTTAAAAAATACTGTCAATTTAAACATCATTGCCATAGGCAACTTTAAGTATTAAATATAAACCAAAAGTCAATCCCTACCCTTTACTCAGATATGTCAGAGATTTAGTTCTACATAGTTATCTTCAAGAAGACTAACTATATCTTTGTAACAAATTATCCATCATGAGACTTATGGTTATCTTATTATTCAGCAATCTGCATGTGACACATTGTAATGACAGATATACTATGCCCAAATGACACTGAAGCAGACAGAAATGTCATGGAGACTTTGTTATTGAGTGGCAGTTAATTTATTTAGAATACAATCTGAGCTCTGCTTGTATATTACCTTGTTTTTTGTTTAATAGTTTGCTTTATTACTTTGTTTATGAAATGCAACCATACAAAAAATGACACTGGAAGTGAATGATTATGTAAATGAAGATCATTGTATTATATATATTGTGAACAACATAGAAACAGCTCAAAATAACTATCCAGTGATCTGGGATGCAAATAGCAAGGCAGTTTCTAGTCAGAGATAGTGCAGGATTCAGAGTACACAGTACGCATTTGTAATAGACATAGGAGAGAGATGATAAAGACACTCCCCAAGATGCCTAGGCCAGGAAGTAACAAGCAAGAGATTGAAGTGGGGAACAGCTATTTTTCTTCAGTTAAGATCAAAATCCAAGCACTCATTTGGAAAATAAGGACTCTGATTCCAGTGTATTGGTGTATGCCCATAATAAAAGCTGTTTGTGTCAGGACTTTGATCAGTAGAGGTCTATATAAGACCCGGACCATGCAAACAGGACCTGCCAGAAGTAGGTCATAGTGATGAATAGTGCCTAAGGCAAGCCAAGTTAGGAACTACTGATGATATAACTTCAGGCTACTAAAATCAGACCCGTGCTTTTCCTATTATAGCCATGAGTTTGGAGAACTAAACTATTCTGTAAATTCTACAGAGGGAACAGGGGGATCAAGATTATAATTGCCAAGGATGTGAGCCATTATTTCTATTGCTTCTGGTTTAATGACTTGCCTGAGGCTTCAAGCATGGTGAGCAATTGTAAACAGTGTCCAGATCTAAGTTTAACTTTAGAAGTTTCCAATCTTCTGCTATCCGCATCCAGAGAAAGAACTATGGAGTCCGAATGCAGACCGAAGCATACTATTTGCTCTCTCCCTCCCTCTCTTTTTTTTTGGGGGGGGGGGGGTTTGTTTCATTTCTTCTCATGCTTTATTCCATCAGTTCTAATTCTTCTTTACAACATGACTAATGTGAAAATGTTTGATATGAATGTATATGTAGAGCCTATATCAGATTGCATGCCATCTTGGAGAGAGGAGAGAGAAGGGAGGCGGAGAAAATCTAAAACTCAGAAGCTTTGTGGAACTAAATCTGAAAACTAAAAATTAATTAACTTTTTTAAGTTGCCAATTTTCTAAATGGATAGGGGCAAAAGCAAACCAGAGAAATATGACAAGTCTGGATTTTTCATAATTTAAACCCAAGTCTAAAAGAGTCCAGACCTTTTTGAACCATTCACATCCTTCAAGGTAAAATATCTTTAAACTTGATAAATGTTTCATGTCTATTAATTAATATTTTACTTCACTTGATTTATGTGTGTAATTTCAGGTATGCCTATTTGAGCATATTTCCTCAGATCCACTAGTTAGATTATTAGTTCTGTATCAGTGTTTTCTTCAGTCACTGAACATTTAAATCTTGATGGCACTGTGTTCTGAAGGATATAGATGGAAAGGACATAGGCTTCACCCATGAAAAGAGTTAGCAGAAGAAGACATGCAAACATAGGTACATATACACACAGAGACAAATATACAAACTGTACTAAAACCAGAACATGGTAAGTGCCTAATGTAGAATCAAAGTTCTAAGCTAGGTGTCACAGTAGATACAGGTCTAGAATCAGGAAGACTCATCTTCCTGAGTTCAAATCTGGTTTCAGTCATTTACTAGCTGTGTGACCCTGGGCAAGTCACTTAAGTCTGTTTGCTTCAGTTTCCTCATCTATAAAATGAACTGAGGAAGGAAATAGCAAACCATTCCAGTATCTTTTCCAAGAAAATCCCTAGCGGGGTCACAAAGAATTGGAGATGACTACAAGTGAAATCATAATGTTCCATGATTTGCTTCTATATAGCATTTTATTATTTCAATATGTTACATTGGTTCTACCTATCCCATTGATGTGAGTACTTCTTCCTCCAGTTGTAAATTTTAGACCATCTCTTCCTTATCATCCCATATAATTCTTGTCTATTTCTTTCTTTCTTCAGAGAATCTATCCTACATCTTCCTATAGGTCTTTTAACATCCCATTGGTCTGAGTATGACTCTTAGGCGGTCTATTATCCATCATTCTTAGCACATAAACAGCCTCCCTCCTTTTCTGATCACATATTTCCTTAATGGTGTCTTTTTTGTCACTTCTTGTACACTTGGATATATGCTGTGGTTTCCTTACATCTCTCAATGTGGTTTCCATTGCACTTTGAGTTACTCAGAACTCAGATTCTATAAAGATTGTCGTATACTATGATTCACAATCATATGATATCTTTAAGGAAATTGTGATATTCAAAAGATGGGTTTGACTACCAAAAAATAGCTTGGGAACATTGAAAGTACTCTGTAATTTCCCCAAATCAAAATAGCCTGCTCTTCTACTACAGAGTTTAATTCTAAGCCCACTTTGCTATCCATCTATAGTGTCTATCCACCAGTACAACATAGACTGATAGATTAAATCAATGGGATTTTATCCAACTGAATGTCCTAATCAGTGCAACATGTATTCTCCATATCCCTAGTTGGATTCATTCTGCATTGATTGCTAGACCTGCCTTATTAGTAGGGGATAGGATCTCATTGAGGCTGTTGTGCAGTGATCTGGGACTTGATGTATATTCCCATGTCATCTCTAAACAGGAGCACTTCACTATCAGTAGGAAACCCACCTTTTATTTGAACTTTGGCAAGTCTTGCTCCATGACACTGGAACCTCCAACATAACAACCTTAAATCCAGACATCATTAGCACCCTAAAATGAGGTTTTCTTCATGTGTTCCTATTTCTGGGTTTGGTCCCATTATCCATCCAGTATTCAAAGCTAAAAACTTCAGTTAACTCAGACATATCCATCTTCTTCTAGTTTTTCCTTCTGTATCTAATCAATATCTAGTCAATATCATCATTACTTTCTTCAGAATGTTTAATCTGTCTGTTCCTGTCTGTTTGATAAACTGAAATAATATTTATGAAAGTTCTTGGTCTTACTGCCATATCTCCACTTTTATTATTCCCTCTACCTGTAATTCCCTCTTCCTTCATATCTTTCTATTAAAATCCTACTTACTCTTTCAGTGCCAACTACACATCCCACCTCCTCTATGAAATCTTTCTTTATAACTGTACCTTCCAGGTTCTCTATAAATGATTATTTCCTTCTCTTCCCTTCCCTTCCATTTGTTTCTACTTATACTGCCGTCACCTAACTCCCACCATCGGTACCTCATGCCTAGACTGTTAAAGCAGTCCCTTAACTTACATCCTTCCCTCCAGCTTCTTGCCACTCCAGTCTAGCTCATGAATCTCTCCAAGACACAACTTTGGTTGTATTACTCCTCTTTTTAAAATCCTTCGGTAATGGCCCATTGCTTACCAAGTAAAGTAGACTCCTCAGTCTCACACTCAAAGCCCTCCAATAAATAGGCCTAGCTTTTCTTTCTAGTGTCATTTCCCACTTTCTACCTATACTGTAGGCAAATCAGATTTCACAATTTTCTAAACATCTCTTGCTCTTTCTTCCTCTCATACTTTTGCTCATATTATTCCCTCTAGCTTGAATTCCCTCTTCTTTCATATATTTTTATTAAAATCAACTAATCTTTTACTTCCAAATTCATGTGTCACTTCCTCCAGGAACTCTTTCCTTTTAATTATAGTCAAATATAATAGCTCTCATATTAACCTCTATGGTTAATTACTACTACTACTATTAATTATTACTACTACTAATAATAACAAAACCTAGCATTTAATATAGCTCTTTAGGGTTTGCAAAGTATTTACATGTGCTAACTTCTCCTTAAAACAACCCTAGGTTGCTCTTATTAGGTGCTCTTGTTATTCCCATTTTAGAGATGAGGAAACTGATGGATAAAAAATTTAAATGATTTGTCCCAGGTCATACAGCTAGTGTCTTGAGGCAAGATTTGAACTCGAGGTAAGTCTTTCTGATGTCAGATCCAGTGCTCTATTCATTGTGCCACTCTGCTATCTCCACCACTACTGCTAATAATAATAATAATATGGCAGTTGGGCTCACACTTGAAATTCTGTTCTGAGAGGAGGCTTAGAGATCATCTGTTTTAGTGCCTCAGTTTTACTATTGAAATAAACCAGGAGTTAACTGACTTGCCAAAGATGACGGAGCAAGCCAGAAACAGAGCCAGGTTTCATGTTACCTTTCTAGTACACCACACTGACTCCCTTATTCACATAGTGCTTTGTAATATAGTTTTTCCTGAACCTTGTCTACTAGATTAAAAGCTCTTTTGGGACAAAAGTTTATAATATAATGTATCTTATTCATCCTTGTGTCCACAAGGCCCATAGCAAAATGCCCCAAATATTGTATTTAAGTCCACAAATAAAAGGCAAAGGAATTTAAAGAATCTAGAGTTATATTATATGAAACATATAATTAAAAGTTCAGTAAGGGGGGACAGCTAGGTGGTGCAGTGAATAGAGCACTGGCCATGGAGTTAGGAGGAAGTAAGTCCAAATCTGGCCTGAGAGACTTAACACTTACTAGCCATGTGACCTTGGGCAAGTCACTTAACCCCAACTGCCCTGCCTTCCCTCCTCCAAAAAGCAAAAAAAAAAAAAAGGGGGGGGTTCAGTAAGGATTGAGCGCTTTTCATTTTAGTATAATATTATATCAAAAAGTATTTTTCATCACCTAATAGAACTTAATTTTAACTTTTTAAAGTTTAATATATGATTTTTCTCCCTTTGAATGTGAATGATTATGCTACAGCTACTTTCTTGAGTGTTATAATATTTTAAATTTATTTTTGTTGTTGTTCTTCAGATAGTTTGTCTCTTTATGACTCTACTTGGGCTTTTCTTGGCAAAGATACTGGAGTGATTCGTTTTTTTCCTTCTCCAGCTCATTTTACAGACGAGGAAACTGATGCAAACAAGGTTAGGAGACTTGCCCAGGATCATATAGCTAGTCAGTATCTGAGGCCACATTTGAACTCAAGTTTTCCTAACTCCAGGCCCAGCACTCTATCTATTGTGTCCCCTGTTATTTAAAAGTAGTTTGTAAAGCTCTTCTCCCTCATTTCTACCTCCTCGTTTCCCAGACTTCCTTCAGTTCCCAGGTAAAATCATGCCTTCTGCAAGAAGTCTTTCCTTGTTTGAGGCTTTTCTCCCGCTGATTATTTCCAGTTTATTCTGTACACAGTTTGTTTGTCATAGTTATTTGTGTGTTACCTCCCCCATTAGACTCTGAACTCCTTGAGGGCAGGACTACCTTTTGCCTTTCTTTGTATCTCCAGCACTTAACACAGTGCCTAACACATTGTAGGAATTTAATGAATGCCTACTGACTGACTAAGTAATCTACAAACACAGGAGGAAGTAGGGTGTTATGGTGGAAAGAACACTGGTTCTAGAATCAGGGGACCTGGGTTCAAATCCCTATATCTGATACTTACTACCTGTGTGACCTTTAAAAATCAGTCAACCTCCTTGAACCTAATTTATCTCATCTGTAAAATGAGGGGGCTGGATTAAATGATCTCTTATCTTTATCTAGCCCTAGATAATAAAATTATATTTCTGTGACTTTATGATTCCTTACTTAATTACCATTGGTTCCCCCTTGCCCCATTCCATATAAATGTCATGTCAAAACCATAATTGGAGAAAATAAGATACGAAGATGGTCAATGATTTTCCAAAATTCATATTATAAATCTTTTTTTTTTTAATTTTTGCTTTTTTGGAGGGCAGTTGGGGTTAAGTGACTTGCCCAAGGCCACATGCCTAGTTTTTGTGTTAAGTGTCTGAGGCCAGATTTGAACTCAGGTGCTCCTGACTGCAGGGCTGGTGCTCAATTCACTGCGCCACCTAGCCTCTCCATATCGTAAATCAATAGCAAAGTGACATATATAATTAGATATGTGAATTCTCAGCTAAATATTCTCAGTAGTATCCATCCCTTCATGATACCCTGTAAAAATATGACATTCTTATGGTCTGACCCTACTATTCCAATTAAATATATAAACATACTAGAATCCTTACGACCTAATCACATTGCCTACTCTAGCATAACCTGCCTGTTTTATGAAGGCCTTTAAATCGTCCTGTCAAGAAAATATGATTGTAGAACAGATTTAAGTGTTCTGAAATAGTCACTGCACTTTCGCTTACATGGATTTTGAGGGTCAGAGCTATGCATTTTTTATCAGATATTTTATTATCTTTCAGCCTTTGTGAAGATCAATGCATTAGAAAACGGGAAGAAATTTTTCTCAAATGTTAAAGTGATTTGGTACAAAGGAAATACTAATGAGAATTTTTTATTACTTTATAGAAAGTTTCTTATCTGATGAAATGTGGGTGACATTTTAGTATTGAGAGAACATGAATGATTTTGAAGTTCCATAACACTTTCTGAAATCTGGGTGCTTACCCAGCAAAATAAGATGCTCATTAAGAATGGAAGTTTGTTTGCCTCGCTGGAGGTTCTCTTTAATATATGAGTCCACAAAAGAGGTGGAATATTTAAGAAGAGGGGTGCAAGAGTGTATATCTCTAGTACTTTTTCTCATGATTGAACCACCAGTGGCACTTTGACTTCCTCATCTATCTCATCTATCCATACAGCTTCTCAGAAGAGAAAGTAAATTAATCCAATACAATAAACATTTATTAAATACCTACTGTATGGAAAACAAGAAGAAGCATGATAGAGTGGATAGGGACTTCCCTTGGAGTCACAAAGACCTATAGGTTCCGATCCTCCTGTCTCTGCAACACATGGGCTTTGTAGCCAAGGGCAAATCATTGAATCTCCCGGTGCCTGAAGTCAACTCTCTGAGACAATTGATTACAGAAGAGCTGTCTATCAGAATAGGTGGAGGAAATTTCCGCACCAGGAGTTTCCAATAGAAATGAACCACAGATATGGATCTTCCCCTCCTCTTTCAAACCCAAAAGTGCAGGCTCACTTTACAAAGCATTTAAGTTAAAAAAACAAAATGAAAAACATTCCTTGACCTCAAGGGAAATATAACATGTAAACAGATAAATATAT
>CM053591.1:39823068-39839323 GCA_028646515.1 Pseudochirops corinnae | reverse complement strand
TTATTTTTCCATTGAGATATTTTACCTCTTTTTCTACTTTTTCAGTCTTGATGTTTTGTTTGATTGATTCTTGGTTCCTCATAGAGTCATTAGCTCCAATTTTATTGATTCTAATTTTTAGCAAATTATTTTCCTCAGTTAGTTTTTGAAGCTCCTTTTCCATATGTTCAGATTTCATTTTTAGTTCACAAATTTTTCTGTTTAAGGAGTGGTTTTCTTTACTGTAATGTTTTTCTAATTTCACAATTTTGATTTTAAAAGAGGTGTTGATGTTATCTTCTACCTCTCTAATCTGGATTTCAAAGTTCTTTTTGAGCTCATCTGGGAATGCTTTCTGTGCCTGAGAGCAGTTCATAATCCCTTTTAAGGCTTCAGCTGTGGGTGTGGAGTCAAGACTGTCTCCTTCTGAATTTGGTTCCTCCCTCTCACGGTAATAGGATTCCAGAGTCTTTGTTTTGTAGCCTGCTTTTTTCCCATTTTGAGGCAGGACCTTAGCCATGCCCTTCCTCCAAGGTTCCTAACCCTTTATTGTTTAAAATTTTTCTCTGGAGCAATAATTACAGTGTTGTCAGAGTCGGGGGCGGGGAGGGGAGGGAGGTTGGAGCAGCCAGGGTTCACTCTGCCATCCTGGTCCCTGGAAGTTCAAATAGGGGCTTTTTAAATTTCTAGGTTGTGGATTGGTAGTCCCAGGAATAGCTGCTGCCTCTGCCACAGGCCTTGCCTTTGTTCCTTACCCAGCTCCATCCAATCCCTGCCCTGCAGTGATAGGCCTGGGAATGGCCCTTGTGGTTGGTGGATCAGCTTGCTGCCACATTGACCAGGCTTCATTCGGCCTTTTGGCGCGCCACCCCGATGTCGTCTGGGCCTCTCCCTCTTCTGATGTTTTAAATAACATTTTAACAGCATTGCCCAAACTAATTTTTTTGTCTAGACTTGTGATTTCAATAGTGTAGAAAGTTTTCTACCAATATATATCAACCACTATTCTATAACTTATCATCTCAAAGAATTCCCTGGGATTCTAAAAGATTATGACTTGCCCATGGTTATACCAAAGCAAACTGTCAATCTGTTGTATTACTATGGCTCTCATTGGAAAAATATTGATTTTAAAAATCTGCACCTTTCAGAAAAAAGTTGGGGTGCCCTTGATAAAAACAGCTTTATTACTTGACCCCTCCAAATAAAATTTATGGATCATCCTTTTTTTAACCTGCAATTTGCTTTTCTTTTCTGTTTTCATTTATAGTGATATAACCAGTGGTCCAACATTTGAAGCTGTAGGCTCATATGGACCAGACTGTGAAGAGTAGTTTCAAAACTCACCTTTCAAATCAGATCAACAAGCATTTTTTAAGTATCTATCATGTACAAGACACTGTGCTAAGTATTTTGATACAAAGAAAGATAAAAGACAGTCCTTATCCTCAAAGAGCTCATAGTCTAATGGGGAGACAACATGAAAAAACTATGTACAAACAAGATATATACAAATTAAATTAGAGGTAATCACAAACAGAAGGTTCTCTTGGTCTCTCTTTGATCCTACCCATATTGGCCTCTAGGAAATCTCAGAATTTATCTAAATCTAAATAAAATGTGTCTAGATCTCCACAAATGAATGAATAAATAAATGAAAAAAAATATTAAGTTCTTACTATGTGCAAAGCATTGTGCTAAGCATTGCAGGTACACATAGAAAAATGAGACTATACCTTCTCTCAAAGAACTCATATTCTAGGGAGGCAAAAGATATTAAGGGCAGAGTTCAGGGGCAAGGCAGATTGAAAGGGTTCCATGAGTCTTAGGGGCTATTGGTAGGGTCAGATGACAATGTCAAGGGGTCTTTCACCCACATCCAATCAATTGTCGAGTCCTATCCTTTCTAACTTCATAACTTCTCCCTTATATATTGCTTCCCTTCTGACACTGACACTACCCTAGTGCAGGTCCTTATTGCAGTCACATGACGGTTGGTCTGTCTGTCTCAAGTCTCTCTTCACTGTAATCTACCCTCCACTCAGCTGTCAAGTTGATCTTCCTAAAACATATCACCATTACCCTCCATTCAGTATATTCTAGTAGTTCCCTATTGCCTTCAGGTTCACATGTAAAATCTTGTCTGGCTTTTAAAGTCTTTCATAACCTGACTCTTCCTACCTTCCCAGTCTTCTTATATCTTACTCTACCAACAACACCCCTGACCACCTTATTCCAGTGGTACTGTCCTTCTTGCTCCTACATGGTTCCCCATCTCCCAACTCTGAGCATTTTCTCTTCCTGCCCCTCCCCATGCCTGAAACTCTCTCCCTCCTCATCTCTACCTCCTGGCTTTTCTGGCTTCCTTCAGGTTCCATATGAAGTTCTACCTTTTTTGAGGGCCTTTTCCAGTTCTCCTTATTCTAGCTCCTTCCCTCTAAGACTATCCCCAAATGATCTAGTATATATCTTATTTATACAGAGTTGTTTTTATATTGTCTTTCCCATGAGACTATATGTTTCTTGAGAGAAAAAAAACCAGTTTTTTTTTACCTATGTATCCCCAGTGTTTCACAGTGCCTAGCATATTGTAGGCACTTATTAAATGCTAAGTTGATTGATTGATCTAGAGCAGTGGTTCTCAACCTTCCTAATGCTGTGACCCTTTAATACAGTTCCTCATGTTGTGGTGACCCCCAACCATACAATTATTTTTGTTGCTACTTCATAACTGTAATTTTGCTACTGTTATGAATTGTAATGTAAATATCTGGTACGCAGGATGTATTTTCATTGTTACAAATTGAACACAACCCACAGGTTGAGAACCACTGATCTAGAGAGGGCATCATCAGGGTAGATGGTATGACTCAGTGTTCCAAATGGCAAGCAATCCAATTTGACTGGAATACAGAGTAGAGATAAGGCTAGAGTACAAACACATCTCGCCTAGTGGCATTTCTGTTGATAAAAGTACTCATTTTTGTATTAAATCATCTGTCAGTCCCATTGACTTTACTGGGAAAAGTTTCCTTTTTTGAGTCTAACATAGTTGTGGCTGCTGAGCATGCAGGGGCTGTAGTGCTGGTAATGACACCTGCCAGGGCATAGTCTTCTACTTGTTCCCCTGAACGATGGAGGCAGGGTCAGGTGAGAAGCTGGAAAAATTGTCCAGGAACTGCTGCTATACACAGATAAGGAAACTGATAATCCCCCCAAAAAAAATAACTTAAGTAAGATGTCAAATCAGGATAAGAAGTGTTCAGGCATGGATTAGATGACCATCTGTTATAGATTCTGAATCTGGCAGGAGGTTTGTCAAATTACCTCCAAGATCCCTTCCAGCTCTATGATTCCATGCTAGAAATATCACTTGGGGTTTATTTACAAGTTTAATTTGTACATTGTGCTCTGCCTAATAGTACCACAGAGAGCTGATTATTGTAGAAATGTCTGGTGTGACTCTGTTTCTTTATATACAAAAAAAATTATTGCTTTGCCTTAACAACATATGCTAAAAAATATAATGTTTTTAAAAGAAACTTCCCAAGCACAATACAAATTTCTAAGTAACAACCAAGATACCACAGATCCAGGCTGATATTGTCACAGATATAGCTATCCAAAGACAGAAACAAATAAAATTCAACAAAGTAGGTTGAATCACAGAATCAGAGGATCTAAATGTAGATTTCAATCTAAAAGGTATCTTCAAGACCATCTGATCTAACCTATTCACTCATTTTACAAATGAGGAAGTTGAGACCTAGAGAGGTGAGGTTAATGTCTAAGGTCACACAGCTAGTAAGGAGAATTTGAACCCAGGTCCTCTGACTTTTAGCACACTTTGCACTGAACCATAAACATGATACCTATTCACACAAATCTGGCTATAGAACACAGAATTCTTGCTTTCCTCCATCACAGAGCTCCAAAAGAAATAGTCAAACGATCCCCAAACCCAGCTGCTGGTACTTCAGTCACCAAATCACCTCATTTCTCGGTTTTTTATGTTCTGTATATGGCTATAAATGTACAAAGTATCTCCCATCATGGTATGGAAGCTCTTTGAGGGCAGGGACTATTTACTTTTGTCTTTCTATACCCAGTGCTTGATACATAGTAAGGACTAAATAATGAATGATTGGAATGATTTACTTTCTTTTAGGGGAAGGGGAAGGGAGGAAGGAAATAAACATTTATGTAGCAATGTACCAAGCTAGGTACCAAGCATTATGCTAAGCACTTTTTACAAATATGATCTCATTTGATCCTCACAACGACCCTAAATCGTAGATGTCATTATTGTTGTTATTCTGTCATTTCATTCATGTTTGACTCTTCATGACCCAGTTTGGGGTTTTCTCAGCAAAGATATGTCAGTGGTTTGCCATTTCCTTCCCTAGCTCATTTTACAGATGAGGAAACTGAGGCAAACAGGGTTAAGTGATTTGGCCAGGGTCACACAGCTCATAAGTATCTGAAACCATATTTGAATTCAGAACTCCATGACTTCAGGCCTGGTACACTATCCATATAGTGAGCCATATAGCTACCCTATTATTATGTGCTATTACAATCCCCATTTTATAGTTGAAGAAACTGAGGCAAACAGAGGTTAACTGACTTGCACAGGGTCATGCAGCTAACAAATGTCTGTCTCAAGTCTTTCTCTACCCTTTGTGACACCAGCAACTTCATAATTTCCTCCATTTTTGTCCTCTTCCTGCAAGAAAAATAGGAGTACAACAGGCTATTGAGGTATGGGTAGGAAAGTGGTTGGTGATGCATAAAAGGTTTGAAAATGCTTTGTTTTTCCAAGTTTGAAGTATCTGCATAACTTCTACAGATTTCCAGACTTTATATTCAAGCCCAGTGGGGAATGTCAGACAATCTCTATGTGGGTTGCAGATTTAGGAACAAATCACAATATGTGGGTTTCCTTATTCCTAAATGGGTAAAACCTGGTTAAAATTAACATCAAATGCAGCTTCAAAAAGGAAAGTAGAGGTTCTGTTGCAAAAGGGCAACACGATGTATTTGTGGGATGGAAGAAAGGATGGGCCCTTGGTAACAGGAAGCTAAAGTGGTCATATTTGTCTCTTGTATGTGGATGAATTCTGCAGCACTTCTCCCCTATTTTAATATATGTCTGGCTCTGTATGTCTCGACTCCAACAGCACAGCCCCTTAATGTTTAGGCCTAAGACAATAATTTCATCTCCTCAGAATTATTCTGGCCAAGAACTGGAAACAGAGGGGATGCCCATTAATTGGGGAATGGCTAAACAAGTTGTGGTATATGAATGGAATACTATTGTTATAAGAAATGATGAACAAGCAGACTTCAAATAAACCTGGAAAGACATATATGAACTGATGCTAAGTGAGGGGAACAGAACCAGAAGAACATTGTACATAGTTAACAGCCACAGTGTGCAAGGACTGAATTTTTTTTAACATGTTGCACAGAAGAATTATAATGAATGAGAAAAACCACAAGAGAGGAATGTATGTGTATAACCCATATCAAATCGCAAGATGCCTTGCAGAAGGAGAGGGGAGGGAGGGAGAGAAAATTTAAAACTTATGGAAGTGAATATTGAAAACTAAAAATAAATGATTAATTAATATAACAAATTAGTAACCATGTTTATTCCAAGCCTTAAATATCTTGCTGAATTTACACAATGATCCAGAACAATCCCAAAGGACTAATGGCAAAGCATACTATCTACCTCCAGAGAAAGAACTGATAATGTTTGAATACAGAGTGAAGCATCATTCTTGTTCTTTTTTTCAAGTCTTCTTGTAAAGAATGACTAATATGGAAATGTTTTACATAATTGCATATGTATAACCTATATCTGATTGTTTACCATCCCAGGGAAGTGGGGGGGGGGGGAGGAAGTTACATATGGAATTTAGAACTCAAAACTTGAAAAAAAGTTTTTAAATTGTTTTGACATGTAAAATACATATTTAAAAAAGTAAATATGCAGAGATTAAATTCTGCTGCCAGAAAAAAAATCTTGCTTATTTTATAGTATAGGGCAATAAAATATCAACTGTCCTTTTGGGAATATTCTATCCTTTTAAGTTTTGTTCCCATTTTTTATTTTCTGTCTTGAAAGAAATATTCGCTAACCACTAATGGGCTGCTGCATTTTGGCCAGCAGTTCTCTAACTTTTTTTTTTTGCTTTTTTTTTGTGGAGGGAGGAAGGGAGGGCAATTGGGGTTAAGTGACTTGCCCAAGATCACATGGCTAGTAAGTGTTAAGTGTCAGGTCAGATTTGAACTCAGGTCCTCCTGACTCCAGGGTTGGTGCTCTATTCACTGTGCCACCTAGCTACCCCAGTTCTCAAACTTTTTTATCTCAGGACCTCTTATCACTCTGAAAAATTATTGATGACCCCCCCACCAAAGAATATTTGTTTATGTGGGTTATATCTATCTATTTATCATATTGGTAATTAAGCCATCTTAGAATTATTATAAAAATGGTTTTTTAAAGATCTTGAGAACTACTAAAAGGGTCTTGGGAACTTCTAGGAGTACAGTAACCCCACCTTGAAATCCATTGCTCTGATAGGATTACTGCCACTGGCCTAGCCTCTACATTAAATCTTCCTACAGCTATGTGGCATAGTAGATAGAGCACTGGACCCGGAGTTAGGAAGACCTGAATTCAAATCCAGCTTTAGAAACTTCCCTAGGTATGTGACCCTGGCCAAGTCACTTAGCCCCTATCTACCTTAGTTTCCTCAATTGTCATACAGGGATAATGAGAGCACCTACCTCACAGGGTTGTTGTGAGAATCAAATGATATGATATTGTAAAGCACTTAGCACAGTACCTGGAACGCAGTAGGCACTTAATAAATACTTATTCCCTTCCCTATAAATTAAGTCCAGATTACTCAGATAAGGAAGGGTGAGAAAAAAGGAAAATTTAAGAACCTTTAAAAGACCTAGAATTAAATCTATTTTATGTCTTAAGTTTCCTGCACTGTTCCTGTCCAGGCTTGCTGGAAATAATGTCACAGAGACCCCCTTCTTGCCTAAAATGTGTAGCTTATTAGAAATATCATGTTCTACCACAGGTCTTCTTTTTTATCAGAGAGAGTTGTGGGACAAAGAGAACCATGTGGTCCTTAGCCAGGTTGATTGACTAGTGTACTGGCATTCACTTTGTCACATTCTGTTCGTCTCATTTCTTTACAGTGATAAAAGTGAAAAGAAAAGTAATAAAAGATGTAACCACTGGGCTTCATATAGATCTGTGTAAGGGAATGGTAGTTGAGGGAAATAAATCTAGTAGTTACAATGCCTGGTAGGCTACCAAGTCTTTGCTTGAATAATAATTCATATTTATATATCTTTTTAAGGTTTACAAAGTATTTTCCTTATACTAAACTCAAAGAATAAGTAGTTATTTACCTTTTATAGATGAGCAACTTGAGGATCAAAAGCATTAAGTGGCTTGTCTATGGTTATGCAGTGTCAGAACTGGGACGCAAACTCAGTCTTCCTAACTCCCCTGCTCGTTTGTTTCTGTAATATAGGCCTATCTGCCAGGGAATGTAGAAGAGCATCATAGATGGTGAATAACTATATGTTCAATTGGATGATATGGTCCTCGAAAGCCACAGAAGCCAGACATTATATGTTTAATCCATAACCTATTATTCTCTCTTCTCCAGGCTCATGAGAACCTTGGTATGACTTGCATGGTGTTTTAAAATACCTTCAGTTGTGGGTAAGAGGGGGTAATGCTAAATTCTATAGATCTTTAAAAACTGAAAAACTCACAACCCATGCCCTTTGCATAGCAAGATTTGTTAATAGACTTCTGTAAAAGGCTTCAGGCAGACGATGAAATCCAGGCATAATTTTTTTTTTTTACATCAAAAGAAAAGAAAGTAGAAATAGAAACTATGATTCCGATCATTTTTGACCCAAAAGACTTCACCTCCCCCCTCTCCATGTACACCACTGAGAAGTTTAGATTCTAAGATCAATCTGGTGCCTCTGACTGCCCCATTGTGGCTGCCTTGGGCCGGATTTAGAACACACTGCACAATACAGGAGTGTGCAGTTCCTCACTGTTATTGAAAGAGTGAGTATTTTGTCCTTTTCCAATAAAAAAAGAAAAAGTTTCAAAGAATCTAGTTAAGTCCCAATTAAATTTAGGCCCAAAATTGCATTGTTCCTTTACTTGCCAGAGGGATGAAATAATGTAGTAAGTATTTTTCAATTCCATTTTCAGGTTCTAGTTCTTACCCATTAAATCACCCCCAAATGCTTTTACAATTCTACAAAATAATACAGTTAAATTCCAGGTTTAAAAAATACTCCTTTCTGAAGCATAATGTTTTTTTGTTTTTACTTCTAATTCCTTACTCCTTCCCTTTTTATCCAGGATTTAGTCACAATTAATATAGTCTTTGTCAAATTATTCCTACCTCTGAAAAAAAATCTACCCATTCAGTTCCTCAGCTAGAAAGGCTGATGGGGTATCATTAATGGTAGGTCCTGAATTTATTCTATTTTCATCTCTTCTTCTGGGGAGGGGGCAAATGCATCTTCAGTTCAGGGAAGGGATAGCATAGATAGATAGATCAGGAGAGGGAATAACGAAGCTCATGCAAAGGAAGAGAGCATAGATACTTGCCCCAAAACTGTAGGAATCTGTTGCTTTCTAACCTGCCAGTTTCTCTCTCCCTGCTATATCCCACAAAGCCTAAGATGAGCCAATCAACCCCGTGTAAATAATAAAGTTTAAAGGGCAGCTGAACTACAATATGGTGGTAGCACTTCCCACTCATACATCATTTTTGTGAATGTATTTATAAATTGTGTTCATTGTAACCACTTGGCATTTCTACTGTGCTTTTCACCATAAAGTTCTTGGGCAGATGAAAGCACTTTGAAAAACTGATTGCCTGAATCTTCCTTAATACCTAAAGAAGTTGCATTATTGCTACCCTTTCATATAGGTAACTTATTCTTGGGTCCCGTGAAAAGAGACACCTACTCACCTGCTTTGAGAACACAGCTTAAGACCCTGAACAATGTTGGACTAATTGGTTTAGTATTTTTTCCCTAAAAGCAGAATTTTCTGGGATATGTTTCCATATTAATATGTATTGAATATTTACTTTGAAGGTTTCTTCTTTTTCAAGTCATCATAGTGGTAAATTTCCTAAGACAAAGGTGTGCCCAGAATGAATATGTCCAAGGAACTGCATTGTTAAGGAGCTTTCCCATTGACCTTTATTTCTTTTGCATGTATTCTAAGAGTCTCTTGAACTTTGGGGTGTTTTGACTTTGTCAGTGAATCTTGTATCCTAACAGACTGTACCCAGAAACTCAGATTCCCACAAATTCTTTTTTGAAAATAAGAGTATAAGATTATTAAGCACACAGAATTTGAAGTATGCATTGATCACATAGGGGAAGTTTTAACTCAAAGACAAATATGAAAAATGTTATTCATCAAAATAGGAATGAGGTCAATCAGAAAACTACTTTGACTGAAAAACTTACCTTTAACTTCTGATTTAACACACACACATATACATCACTGGAAGTCAAGGAAGGCAAGAGAATTTCAGCTCCTTCCTGTTAGAATGCAAGCTCTTTATGAGTAGGGATTCTTCCATTCTTTATATTTGTATCTCCAGCAATTAGGAAACATGGTAGGCTCTTAACAAATACGCATTGATGGGTAGGCCTAAGATTCAAGAAGGGGAGACTAACCCACACAAAAAAAGAAATGGATAACTGGAAACAGAAACAAAGGCAAAACAGAGAACCTCCAAGAAGATATGACATAGCAATAAAGATAATTCTTCCAAGATCCTAGTGGACAGTTTCTGCTGAGAAGAAATGAACCCCATGTTATAGTATGTTACTGATGGGTATATATCAAAATTTTATACTGCTTCCCACCAAAGATATAACCATTGAGAATTCTTTCACCTAGGCTAAAAAGCTGTTGAATTGGGTTGGGGGTAGAATCAATGGACACTATGGGATGGTGCCAATAACACAGACAAAAATGTAATTGTGGGTACAAACAAGTTGAGAGAGGAGGTAATTAGTCATGTGGGGAGACAAGGGATGAAGGAAGAGGTTGGACCCCAGGAGAAGGCTGCACTGTGACAGGATGAACCCTGAGGGTGGCAGGTCTAGGGTACATCAAGAAAGGTCATATGCTGTAGTTTTATGGAACAGCCATGAAGGGGAAAGGTAAAGAAAGTATACTTCAAATTCCATGCAATTCTCCCCCAGCAGAAACCTACACACACACACACACACACACACACACACACACACACACACACACCAGTATATGGAGCCATGCCCCATCACACTGGCCTATTTATGATTCTGACTCCCACAATCCAAACCTGTTGCCTATGTGACCTAATTGTCATATACGAAGAGACTAGATGACCATACATGCTGTTTGTAAAGATGTATTTCATGCATACTTACAATTTCTTCAACCTAATGAGAAATTTATGTGGGGGAAGCATGATATTAGTGCATTCATAAAGGATTTTTAAAATAAAATGAAGGATATGTTGATTATACAAAGACAGATATATTTAAATACCATGACTGTACAGTAAAACAGATATGGGCCAGTGCTAACACCAATGCTGTATTAAGAAAAGGAGAAAGCCTAGATAATTAAGGAATGATTCATTTCATAGGGAATAGTAGCTTTGTCAACTATAATGGAAGCATATTAACAATGCAGCATTTCGTTGCTAAGAGCCTGGAAACTGCCTTCCAACCAAGCGCACATTATTGTTTCTATTCCGACTATACATCTAAATGATTTCAATAATGCTACGTTGATTTACACCTGCTCTCGGTGCTCAGTCTTCCTAATATACTTAGGCCAGAAAGACTTCTCCATTTTAGCTGTTTCTTCCTTCCTATTCAAAAACAACTAAAGTTTTTTAAAAAGTGTTTTGGAGCTTCTCATTACTTTAATTTCCAGGTAACTTTCCCATTTGAGGCCACACAGAAATTTAGTTAAACATAATTTAATTTGTAAAATGTATCCTTAATGTTTATTCTGAAATTACAGAAGTTGAAAATGAATGTTTCTTCTAGATATTAGAGGCCTCTACAGTTCCCTGCTTATGCAGTGGTCTTTATGTCTTGAAAGAAATCAGGAAGGCACAATTATGGAACTCAAATTTGAGCTTATAAAAGCCCAATACAATGAACTCTACTTATCAGTACCACTTTAGATGATGATGATTTGAGTCTGTTAATTGGTTGACTTAATTAAGAGGAAATTTAGTAACTAGATGCTAAAATGGATATTGTTTTTTAGCTTTACACAGTTATCTTAAATAGGTGTCTAACAGAGCAGCATCATTAGCAATAATCCAGCTTCTGGCTCCTGGAACTTCCCAGTAGACTTCCATAAACCCCAGACTTTATAGGACAAACTCATTACTACAAATTCCATATTAAGGTGAATGCTATTTGTAATTTGTTGTTGTTTAGTCATTTCCAGTTGTGTCCAATTTTTTTTTTACCTCTTTTAGAGTTTTCTTGGCAAAAGTACTGGAGTGGTTTGCTATTTCCTTCTCCAATGTCATTTTACATATGGGGAAATTGAGGCAAGCAGTGTTAAGTGACTTGCCCTTGGTCACACAACTAGTAAGTGTCTAAGGCTATAATTGAACTCAGGTCTTCCTGACTCCAGACCCAGTCCTCTATTCACTGTGCCACCAAGCTGCTTTGTGTAAAGGCAGTATTTAATGGCAAGGCAGTCTGGCTTAGATCTTACCTGTGTGGTTATCCTTATAATGCAAGCAACCCTTCCAGTGAAGAACTAACACCTCTGAACTTTTAAATTCTCAAACTTAACATGCTAGAGGTCATCCAAAGATCTACCATAGTTAGCTGTCACTCCTTTTATCATATTCCTACCTTTCACCAAGTACAATTCCATGATTACTGCATCTCAGATGAGCATCTGTGAAACTCATCACAGACTACCAGCCTGCTAGGGGCTATACACATGGAAAATACTCACACATGCACACAGATACACCGAGAGAGAGGCACACACACACACACACACACACAATTTTCACTTGACAGTGGTCTTAAAGTCAAGAAACCTGGATTTGAGTCTTCTTCCTTAAGCAAATCCATTGACCTCTCTAGGCCTCATTTTTCCTATCTATAAATTAGGTTAGACTAGATTGCCTCTAAGATCCTTGGCAACTCTTAACATTGTAATTCCTTAAGAAATGCAACACTTTAAAACACAGTCAATTTTTAAAAATTAAATAAAAATAACAACGCTTTAAAACACATTAAAACCCTATACTCCAATAAACATGAAGATCCTTATCTTCAACCATTGACAAAAACCCTTGGCCTGAGACAGAACACAAAATTCACATGATGAAAGAAACAGGGCAGATGATCCATAACAGCAGAGTATCTTTCAGAGCTTTGAGTCTTGCCAGACAGTTCTGTGAAAGGGCACCCTTGGTTCAATGCCAACACATCAGTAACTAGGTTAGGACAGCTAGGGATCTGTGAAAGGAGTGGAGGAATTATTCCTAGGGGATAGTACCACTTGTACTGCTCTAAAAATGAAGTTGTGGTGATGGTGGGACAATCCTGTGAATGGATAGAGTGGGTGACTGGATAGTAAGCATAGCTTCCTACTCACCCAAGGGGAAGGGCTTGATGGTTCAATAATAGCTTGGCCTCTGGATATTTGGGGTGAGGATGGAGGAAGAAGCAATGGCAGGTTTGAGTTCCAATTGTTTCAGTCATGTCTGACTCTCGGTAGGAATATGACAAAAGGAGGAGGGCCAACTAAAACTGGGATTTTTTTGGAAAAGATAGTGGAGTACTTGTTTGCCATTTCCTCTTCCATCTCATTTTACAGATGAGAAAACTGTGGCAAACAGGGTTAAGGGTTAAGGGTTAAGTGCCCAGAGTCACACAGCTAGTGAGTGTCTGAAGCCAAATTTGAACTCAGTTCTTCCTGACTCCGGGCCTGGTGCTCTATCCACTAGACCACCTGGGTGCCCTCAATTAAGACCCATGCCAAAGAACTGACTGATTACATAATGAGGTCTTAGTATTATATAGTATCTTAGTGTTTGAAACAAATACTTTTGTCCATGTATCCATTGAGAAGCAGTGTGTTATAGTGGACAGGCAGACAGATGTCCTTAAAGACAGGACTACTTCGATTTAAGCCCCTACTCTGACATACATTAATTGTGTGACCATGGGGAAGTCCCTTAACCTTTAAATGTTCCAAACAACTCTTAAGACTACAAGTTATAGTTAGTTGTCAGTGTACATGGTGAGAATTTCCACAATGGGAACTCTCAATATTGATGAAATCATGGGTCTGAGCATACACACACATACACATATAAGCACACTGTCATATTATATATGTATATATAAATATATATATACATATATGCACAATATACATATACATGTATAAATATATGTGTGTGTATATAACCAGAAAACGTGATTGAGTCCAGGAAAACAAATAGAGTCCTAGGCTTAATGAGATATTTCTAGAATAGCTAATATCTGTCTACCCATGAAATCATGTTTACTTTCTTTACTATACCATCTACTTACCCTCATAAAATATACAGACAATACCTCCTCTCCCATACAACATTTTTAACAGTGCTTAGCAAGAAGCATCTCGATTTCCTCTGTAGGCTGTGATTCTATAATATTCATCCCAAAAAGCCTTTTTTCAGAAGTAACGATCACCCTATTAAATTTTGGATATAATCATTTGTGTTCAGCAGAGGATGCACTTAGTTCAACAATACATTTTCTAGGAATGTGGGTGATAATAAAGAAGCCTTCTGTGAACCAAGTACCTACCATGATTGTTATTTTTTTTTTGCAGCGAAGGACATTGAAAAAAGTCTCAGAGAGCTCATTTTCCTCTTCATCTGTCATCTGTATACTCTGTGGACAGTTTGTATATCATTGCCCTTTTGTTCAAAACAAAATGCTTTCTCCAATACTATGAGAAATTTCCCATAAGAATTTTTAAACACAAAGATGACTCTACCTAGCTACATTCAAAATGCAGAAAACATAACAACTTGCTAACTATATTTTGAAGCTAATCAGAAAAACAATAAATAACTTTCCTTAGAGCTCTTTTTTTTGTCATTTTTGTAAATTCTTATAAAAGAGAAACTTTATGGAATGTTTCTCTGTCTCTGCCATCTTTAGTAAATGCAGAAATTTTCAGTGAAAAAGGTTTTTAGTTTGATGATGCAGCAATTAGCAAAGTCACTTCTTTTTTTTAAGGAAGTCTTCTAGTATTTTAAAAAGAGTATTAAAGGGGGTAGAGCTAAGATGGCAGAGTAGAAGCACAAACTTGGTGTTGGCTCCCCTCTAATAACTTCCAATACACGTAAAAAAAAATTACTCTAAACAAACTTTAGAGCTATAGAACCCACAAAGAGAAAAAAGAGAAACAAATCTCCCACTGAAAGAAGCCTGGCAGGCCGACAGGAAGGATATATCGCACCAGGCTGGGAGCTGAGCACAGGCCCATGTGAGCCACATGATTCCCAGCCCCAAGGTAGCCATGACCAGCGGCGGGCCTGAAGCAGACTTCAGGAGAGAGAATCACCAGCAGCTGTGGCAATTTCCAGAATTATCAACCCATAAATTCCAAAAAGAAAGTACAAGGTCAGCGTGGAACTTTGTGGGAACAGGGGGACTGAGAGCAGGGTTGGCCCCTTCCCCCAGGGCGAGAAGCAGTGGAGGTGCAGGGGCTATCCAGCTGCCATTGCCTGGCTGTCTCAGGAGCTCCTGGCTTGCAGATTGCAGGGGGACCAAGTGACCATTCAAATGGTTATCATTCTTGCTTTAACCTGCTTGGATCTGGACCATGGTCTTGGGTGGTGGGCCTGAGGTGTGTGACCAGTGAGCCAGAGCCAGTAGTGTCTATGGAGAGGGTGCCCAACTAATAGCTCCAGCAGCTGCAAAAACCCCAGCAATTTGGGACAAAGCTCTCTCCATTCTGGAAGCAGAGTTCTACTGTGGCAAAGTGCTCAAAAGTCAAGTAATTGAGTGGCATCATAAGCAAGCCCAAGAAATGTATTCAAACCACAGATTCCTTTTTGGGGGACAAAAAGGATCGAGGCATGGAGCAGGAGGAAGACAATGAAGTCAGAACTCCTGCATCAAAAGCATCTAAGAAAAATATGAACTGGTTATGGGCTCAGGAAGGATTTTGAAAATCAAGTAAGAGAAGCAGAGGAAAAATTGGGAAAAGAAATGAGAGTGATGCAAGAAAATCATGAAAAGCAAGTCAATAGCCTGCTAAAGGAGACCCAAAAAAAAATACTGAAGAAAATAACACCTTAAAAAATAGACTAACTCAAATGGCAAAAAAGGCCCAAAAATCCAATGAGGAGAAGAATGCCTTAAAAGGCCAAACTGGCCAGATGGAAAAGAAATTTCAAAAACTCACTGAAGAAAATAATTCCTTCAAAATTTGACTGGAGCAAATGGAAGCTAATGGCTTTATGAGAAATAAAGATACTATAAAACAGATCCAAACAAATGAAAAATTAGAAGGCAATGTGAAATATCTCATTAGAAAAAACACTGACCTGGAAAATAGATCTTGGAGAGATAATTTAAAAATTATTGGACTACCTGAAAGCCATGATCAAAAAAAGAGCCTAAACACCATCTTGCAAGAAGTTATCAAGCAAAATTACCCTGATATTCTAGCACCAGAGGGCAAAATAGAGATCAAAAGAATTCACCTATTGCCTCTTGAAAAAAGATCCCAAGAAGAAAATTCTTAGGAATATTATAGCCAAATTCCACAGTTCCCAGGTCAAGGAGAAAATACTGCAAGCTGTCAGGAAGAAACAATTTGAGTATTGTGGAAACACAATCAGGATAACACAAGACCTAGCAGCTTCTCCATTAAGGGATTGAAGGGCTTGGAATATGATATTCTGGAGGTCAAAGGAGCTAGGACTAAAACCAAGAATCACCTACCCAGCAAAACTGAGTATAATTCTATAGCAGAAAATATGGTTATTCAATGAAATAGAGGATTTTCAAACATTCTTGATGAAAAAAACAGAACTGAACAGAAAATTTGACTTTCAAATACAAGAAACAAGAGAAACATGAGAAGATAAACAGGAAAAAGAATTCATAAGGAACTTATTGAAGTCAAACTATTTACATTCCT
>CM053591.1:39811672-39822568 GCA_028646515.1 Pseudochirops corinnae | reverse complement strand
AATGTGAAAGTATTTGCAGATCCTATACTTGATTGCATGCTGCCATGGCAGGGGGAGGGAGAAAGGGGAGAAAATTTGAAACTCAAGGGATTGTGGAACTGAATCTTGTAAACTAAAATTAAACAAACAAATCAATAAAAAATTCAAAAAAAATCAGAAGAGGAGGTGGTCCAGTCAAGTCATGACAATAGAGGATAATAGTCTGTGTTCTCCATTGGCACCCATGTAATATCAAGAGATATATTAAGATTTCCCAGCATGCTGGATGGACCCTTGTGGAGATTTTTATAGAAGGACATGGGTAATAGTGGCACAGGATAAGAAGGACTAGAAGGCTAGCAATCTACATCAAGGAGAAAGCACTTATGTTGATGATATAGTTCCATCAAAGTACCTGTTAGATGTTCTCCAGTTTTCTATTCATTTATTTTAGTTTTCAAAATGTGCTTAATCTTGTTCTACCCTTTGAAATTTGAAGAATAAACTCTTTAACAGAAGAATAGTCAATAATAAATGAAGGGTCAGTGACTTCATAAAAGTTGGGAACTCCTGGTATGGGAACTCCATCCATCAATGCTGGTTGAAAGTTGAAAAATATCTATAACTAAATATATCAGTGCTAGAGAGTTGCAAGGGAGACACAGAGTCAAAATGATATGCACAGGCTTGCATAACTAGTTATTATTAACACAATTTAAAGCCAGATCTTTCTGACTCCAAGTTTGGTATTTTATCCTCCATAAAATCACTCTGATGGAAAAGCAGAATCAAAATAGAAGATGGGTGGTTCTCCTCTCACCACTCCCTATTTCAAGTCACATGATTATTCTTGCTTGTTTTTCTCTTATTAAATATAGTTTCAAAAATCATTTTTATTACCCAGGACATTTTTGGCCTTTAAAGTTTTACTTATCAGTGAATCAATAAGCATTTGTTAAGTATCTACTCAATTTCCTGGCACCATATAAGGTGCTGGAGACACAAAGACACATGGATAGATTTCAAGGGCTCCATGAGAAAAAAAAATTACATTTTTATTTTCACTAATCTTGAGCCGATATTTAGTATTTCCTTAAATGATTTGAAAACATTCTGAGGTGGGGTTCATAGATTTTGTCAAGCTAAGAAAAAGGGTCCATGACATAAAATAGTTTAAAGACTCTTGTTTTAGAGTGATATTAGTCCATGAGATCATTCCTATTATTTCTTTGGATCATTTGAAATCATATTACCTTAGAATCATAAGCTTAGAGTTGGAAGGAAACTTAGAGGCCATTAAGTCTAATCTCTTCATTTAAAAGTGAGGAAATTAAGGTCAAATGAAGTTGTGACTTTTCCTAGGTGACACAGTTATTAAGTATTTGAGAGGGGATTCAAACCAGGGTCTTTTGGACTCTGAATCTAGAAATCTCTCCACACTGCACTGCCTCTCAAAGCTATTCTTCTGAAATATAGGTTCACATCCATGTCCAACATTCTTTGGCTATTACACGTTCCTGATTATATATTTGCTCATTATGATTTAATCTTTATGAAGCCTCCAGAGTGGGCATCATCAGCATAAGCATTGAATTAGATAAACATAAGCAAAAAAAAAGGTCTCTTGTTTTTGTGGAATTTACAGACTGATGGGATACACACAAAGAAAAGACGGTTGTTTGAACAATGGAATGAAATAGAAGTAGCTAGGTGGCATGGTGGATAAAGTGTTGGGTCTGGGATCAGGAAATTTCATCTTTATGAGTTAAAATTTGACCTCAGATACTTACTAGCTGTGTGACCCTGGGAAAGTCACTTAACCTTGTTTGCTTCAGTATCCTCATCTATAAAATGACCTGGAGAAGGCAATGGTGAACCATTCCACTATCTTTACCAAGAAAACCCCAAATGGGGTCACAAAGAGTCAGATATGATTGAAAAACAAGAAAGCTATGAAATGATAATAATGTTTCATTTTTCATTTGGAATATTCATATTTTTAAAAAACTGTTCCTTTTAGATAGAGAGATACAACAGAAGACACAATAAAGTAGATGTTAAGAAAACGGTGGCTAAGTGATGCAGTGAATAGAGCACCAGCTCTGGAGTCAGGACAACCTGAGTTCAAATCAGTCCTCAGACACTTAACACAAAACTAGCCATGTGACCTTGGGCAAATCACTTAACCCCAATTGCCCTGCCTTTCCCCCTCCAAAAAGCAAAAAGCAAAAGAAAAGAAAATAGCAGAAGATAAATGAAAAAGTGGGTTAATGAAGGAGAGGCAATGGATCTGGAAACAGAGAAATGGTTTATAGTGATAAAAACAAGATTTAAATGAAGAAAGATCTCAGATATTTTTCCTTGCCTTTTTCAGAGTAGATAGGGATAGAGATGAAATACCAGGAAATTGACTGTATGGTGTAAGGACAGAGAAGAGAGGTCTAATGGGATTTGTTTTATTTATTGAAAGCAGAGGATAAAACTAAAGAAGGAGGGCAGATTTAAGTTCTAGGAGCCAATGTGGCAGAATAAGTAGGAAACTGCTCCCACTTTCCCTTACTGACCTCTAAAAACCCAGAAAATATTTACCTAAGAAAAATCCTAGAACATTAGAGCCAGCAGAAAGATGCAGTACAGCAGTCTTTTAGCCTAAAGTATTAGCAAAGATATTATAGCAACTTATCTCAAGGATAATACACTGTGAGCAGCTTAGATTTATACCAGGAATGTAAGGCTGATTCAATATTAGAAAATCTATCAGCTTAATTGATCATATCAATAACAAAACTAAAAGAAATCAAGTGATTATCTCAATAAATGCAGATAAAGCTTTTGACAAAATACAACACTCATTCTTTTTAAAAACACTAAAGAGCATAGGAATAAATGGAGCCTTCCTTAAAATGATAAGTATCATCTATCTAAAGCCATTAGGAAGCATTATATGTAATGTGGATAAGCTAGGAGTATTTTTAATACAATCACAAGTGAAATAAGGATTTCCATTATCACCACTGTTATTCAATATTGTACTATAAATGTTTAACAATAAGAGAAGAAAAAGAAATTGAAGGAATAGGCAAAGAAGAAACAAAGTTATCATTCTTTGAGGATGATGTGATGTTATACTTGGAGAATTCTAGAGAATCAACTAAAGACTACTTGAAATAATTAACAACTTTAGCAAATTTGCAGAATATAAAATAAACCCACAAAAATTCTTGGCATTGCTATATATTACTAACAAAGTCTAACAGCAAGCAAGAAAGAGAAATTACAATTTAAGGGTACTGCAGCCAATATAAAATATTTGGGAGTCTATGTGCCAAAACAAGCCCAGGAACTATATGAACAAAACTACACAAAGTCAGATCTAAATAATTGGAAGAATATCAGTTATTCATGGGTAGGCCAAGTTAATACAATAAAATACCAATTCTTACTAAATTAATTTACTTATTCAGGGCCATGCTAATTAAGCTAACAAAACTTATTTTATGGAGCCAGAAAACATAACAACAAGAATTCATCTCGAAGAACAAAAGGTCCAGAATATCAAAGGAATTAATGAAAAGAAATGTTAGGGAAGGTGACCTAGCCATAGCAGATCTTCAATTGTATTATAAAGCTCTGATCATCAAAACTACTTGGTACTGGTTGAAAAACCATTAGGGAAAAATAGGATTTTCACTTTCGTCCTCTAGTGAAACATAATATTGTTGAGAGGCATATATGTAATAATTATATGGTCTCACTATCAACAACTATCAAATTCAACTTACAGAAATAACCAAACATTTCTCTGTTTTCACCTTATTTGTTCTCTTCATTGCAATGAGTTTCCATGTTCTTAGAAAGCAGAGGTTGTATAGTGCATACAACATTGAACTTGAAGCCAGAAAGACCTGAGTTCAAATCCTGGCTCAGATACTTATTAGTTGTGTGACACTGAGCAAATCACTTAGCCTTGCTGAGTCTTTAAAAATATGTAAAATGGAGAAAATAACAGTACACATTTTGTAGATTGTTGTGACAGTCAAATGAGAAAATATCTTTAAGATACTTCGAAAACTTTAAAATATTATTTCAATGCTAGTAATTATTATTGTTGAATTCATAGTTCAGCTTTGTATAGTTGGATTCTGCTGTTCAATAAAGACATTCTTGTGTTAAAAAGAATAAAAGAGGAGGGGAACTAATGAAATGACCCTTAGGAAATGAGGAATCAATAAACACTTTTAGTTATTATAACTTCATGCTCCTTGGTTTCTCTGTTCAATTCTCTTCTGACAGAGGAAGGTGGGAAAGTAAATGGGGTTTTGATGGACAGTATTCCTGGGCAGTTTGCTCCTTTAATTTGCTCCAGGGAAAACATCAGGTATGTATCTAGGAGTAGTCAACTAAGATTCAATGAATCATTTATTATATACTATACTAAGTGCCTCCTGTTTACCAGGTTACTTACTGTCCAAGACACTCCACCATGTATCAGTCTACTCTTTAAAGTTGGCTTCTTACAAAAGGAAATAAACACAATTTTCAATGCAATTGCTGGCTCAAAATGAAAAGAGGGAAAAAAATGAAAAACTAAAATGAAAAACTAAAACCCCTATTTGAGGGTTTCCTAACTTCTTTACTTAAATGTCATGAAATAACTAGTTGTTGTTAGTTCACTGGAATGGGGAGAAATTAACTTTCACATTCATTTACTTGAACATTTTCATCTAGATATGAAATAGTGCAATGTATTGTAGCATAAAATTTAGTCTAACGTAAGTCAAATTAAATGGAACAAAAGGTAAAAAAGCCAATTAAGAAGTGAAGCATATCTTGTTTTAACTAACAATTTAAAAAAATTAGGCACTACATTTAACATCTGTTATGTATGTTAATTCCCACTTTGAATAAGAATATGTACCTAAGGGCTACCTTAAAATACAAAAGTGACAAATTATGGAAGGGAAGGTTAATAAAACTAGAGATAATGTGCATTTTTAAAAATGCTACTATAAAAGTCACATTTTAATGCTCATTCAGGTAACTTGTAATTATAGCAGGAGATCTGGTCTAGATTTAAGAAAATCTTGTCACTTTTATTATAATGTGATATTAGACAATGTTATCATTCAAGGGGTGACTGCAAGCCTCCTATAAATAACTTTATATATATTTGCTACAACTTTGATGCTAATTATCATCTGGTGTATGATGGATCTGATTAATAAATCAAAAGTGAATCTTAATTATGAATTTATGCAATCAAATTTCATATGCAAGCCAAAATAAGCTTGAAGTCTGTGAGATGGATTTTTTTTGACAATAAATATAGTATGGTTCTAAGGTTACATTGTTTGAGAAATAATCAGAATTTGGTGTTATAGATGAGAAGTTTTCTAGAATTTATTTAGAACACAAACTTCTTGGGATGTCGAAGCAAGGTTAGGGGTATCTAGGTGGTTCAGTGGATAGAGTCCTGGGCCTTGTATCAAGATGACTGAGTCAAATCTGGCCTCATATATTTATTATTATTATTTTTATTATTATATAAGGTTAGCTATTATTATTAAAAGGATTCTCTCTGTTGTAAAAGCCTCAACTTAGGAGAGAAATGACAGACTCTTCAATCAATATCTTAAGATCACAGGATCATAGATGTAGAGCTTGAAGGTATATTAGATATCATCTTATCCAAATCCTTTTTCCAGAGGAGGAAACTGAGGCCCATAGATCTCAAATGATTTGTCCAAGGTCACATATCTACTAAGTGGCAGAGCCAGATATTGAAGGCAGGACCATTATCTTCATATTTAGTATTTTTTTTTTCTATTGTACCTGTTCTGGTCTTGTGTTGGAATGAAGTAAGTCATTTGTAGATCATCTGACTGTTAACAACAGGAGTTTTACTTAGCTAAAGCATATAAAGGATATTCAGCAATTATACTATAGCACTTAGCTAGGGTTAATGCTTCCCCCTTTGTTATTTATGGAAATCATTTGGTTTTCAGAACAGGGTGTGGTCACCCTCCCTCTTGGGACATCTGCTAGATTTAAAGGTTCCTGACTTCTCCTGAGGGTGCTTTTTTCCATCTTTTAGTGACCAGGAAGCTAAGTCAGTGTCATCAGAGGTCACCAGGAAGCTGCTTGAAGAGCAACTGAGCTTAGTTCCTTGGGCCAATAAACTCCCCAAAGTAACTGTCGCTTTTCAGGGAAAAACTAGCCTAACCCATTTTGGAGGTGGGGGTAGGGAGAAAGAGATAGGTAGATA
Source organism: Pseudochirops corinnae (assembly GCA_028646515.1). Lineage (NCBI taxonomy): Eukaryota > Metazoa > Chordata > Mammalia > Diprotodontia > Pseudocheiridae > Pseudochirops > Pseudochirops corinnae. The sequence continues at coordinate 39,816,324 of CM053591.1, read as the reverse complement.
GTGGTTCTAGGGTTTGAATCTGTCTTCCTGAGTTAAAAGCAGGCCCATTGCCTTTTATACGATGCTGTCTCCCAACTGATGTGACAATCATTTAAATGTGATGTCATTTCTTCGATTGCCAGGGTGAGTGATTATATTAAACTTTTTTATTATTTTATTTTTCTTACTATTTACATTTCTATAAAATATTACAATTATTTGGGATTATTACATTGGTGTGAGTACTTCATCAAGTGACCCAAGGGACCCAACCTGTGAGTGTGTAAGGGAGGTACTAGCTCCTGAAGTGGGTGCTATCATGGTTGCAGACTTTAAAGAGAACACAACATGATTTCCAATATACAATGAGGAACTGAAGTCAGATTTTAATGGAAAGATGAATATTATGAATTAAAGTTATGTTTCTTGTCAATTTAGATACTTTTTGCAATAGGAATTTAAAGAATATGAACATTTATTCAGAAAAAATTTAAATGTTACTTTAAATAGTACTTCTTCATAAACTTCTCCAACTCTTTTAGTTGAAGCTAGGCTAACCATAACAGTCAGAGAAATTCTCACTCTTCATGGATGATAAATCAGCTTCAATTACATATTTTTCTTTCTATATATAAAAGCTTTTTCCCCTTTAGTTTTGACAATGTGATTTAGACTCTGCCTTGATGAGTAATGCTAGTGGACAGAATATGAATTGAATTGTTTTAAACACACATCACTCTAAAACTAATATTTAGGTTTTTTTCAATTAAAACCTGTATCCTGCTATTTGTACCTGCTATTTGCTTTAAAATTTTTCTTACTGTTGTTATTATACAAAATCAATATGCAAACATAGTCTTTCTCATCCCCCTATCTAGTGAAATATCCCATTGAAACAAAGATTTTTTTAAAAACGAGAAAAATTACTAAATTTGCCAAAATTAACCAACACACTGACCTTGTTTGACAGCATATGCAATATTCTATGTATATAGTTCCTCCAACTCTTCAACGAGGGGAGTCCACTGTAACTCTTCTTTGTGACAAAGTTTAGTCATTATATTTTTCCTGATAATTCACTTCTATTGTCTCAGGCAATGTGTTCAATATTGTAGTAAATCTCCTGGCCTCATTTATAGCTTAATCTTCTTAATTTCATCCCTTGACCTCTTATTCAGTTAATTATCATTTAATGGATTGCTAGCTACCATCTGTTCCTTTTATTTCTAAATGTTCTGTATATTTAAGAAGGTTCTCTATAGGCCATTAGATCTGTTATATTTTCAAGACTGACTAATCTCTCATTAAGTCAAATTTCATTTCCTTATCTTATGACTGTTACATCTGCATGATCTTGGCAATGCTCTCATTAAGGCAGATTATAGTAACCCTAATTATTCTAAATTGTCTGAGAAAGCCATAAAACCTATCTGAGAAAGGTCTGCATTTTCACTTGTACCCATATAACTCTTCTTTTCATTTCTCAACTTACCACTCCTGGTCATTGGTGGCTTTAAGCATACATTACCTATCATTATTCCAACAATCTCTTTTCTGTTTCTACCTTCTTTTTCCTAAATGTTTATGCTAACACTTCACTGTAATTTGGAAGAGACTTCAGCTTCTTGAAGAGTATACTAGGAGAGTACAAACATTGGAAGATTCTATCAAACTAGAAAGAATTCAAGTAATGGGCCTGTTGTTGTTGTTGAGACATTTTCCAGTCATGTCCAATTCTTTGTGACCCTTTTTGGGGTTTCCTTGGCAGAGATGTTGGAGTGGTTTGTCATTTCAAACTTCTCCGGCTCATTTTACAGATGAGGAAACTGAAGCAAACAGGGTTAAATGACTTGCCCAGGTTCATACACATAGTAGGTGTCTGAGGCCAGATTTGAATTTAGGAAGATGTCTTTTTGATTGCAGGCCTGTTTTTTAATCCATGGTGACACCCAGGTGCCCACCATGGACATAGTGAAAGTCTATTATTATCTGAGGACCAGCATAGCTAAGTTCATAGAGGCCCATCACCAAAATTCTACCTGCTTACAAAATCATCTGCGTCAAAGTTTGTAATCGGCAATTCATGGAAGGAGCAACCATATGACGATTTTCAAGTGTGGGGAATACTATATCTTCAGGTTCTACTCAGACTGAAATTCTCATTGAAAGAAGCATTTTTAAAAATAAACAAACAAACAAACCTCTGACGTTTTCCCTCTTAGAAATGTCTAGTGTTCAATGGACAGTTAGGAAGCTGGTTAGTTAATTAACTTGTGAACTCCTTTTGCAAGGGGAGGAGCTAATGAGCATATATAAGGAGATGCAAAGGCTGCAGAGGGCAGAACTGAGAAGGGAGCTCTTGGGGTGAAGGAGAAAACTTGTGGTATCCTAGCATTCTGTGTTTGTCTGTTCTGTCTGTGTTGATGTTTATTTGTGATACTTTCTACAGAAGCCCTGGGACCTTACTGGAAGCCCTGAAAAAGGCTTTTCTGGCTGTCTGTTTACAGAAGTTCTGGAGGAGGGTTTTGGAGTCCTGGAACTTTACTGATGATTTGTGTGGACCTCTTGGACCTTGTTTGTGGGTCTTTGTTGATTTCTATTGATATTTGTATTGACATCTTGGACCCTGTTTGTGGGTCTGTGTTGGTTTCTATACTGATGATTGGTGTTGAGTTCTCAGACCTTGTTGGTGGGTGCATGTTGATTTTATAGACAGACAGTGAATTGATGATGGTGCCGGCAATGTGTATGCATGTTGTTTTGGCTCTGTTGAGCTTTGTCTTCCCAGAAGCAGGAACTATGAAGGACTTGAGGTGGACTGGACACTATGAGCTTTAATATGGAATAGGAATTGAAAAAGGAACCGGATGAGGAGCTGAGAGCTGTCTGTCTTTGAATCCAGGTGATGGCTGTATAGATTTGGGCAGGAGCTGGGACCATGGAAGAGGAACCATGGAATCTGAGAGCCAGCCTTGAGTCAAGATGAAAATACCTCTCTTTGAGTATTTAATGCAAACTGAGAAGATCATGATTTACTGTGGCCTAGGGGTGAGAGAACTTTGTACTCTGTATCCTGTATTTCTTCAGGATTATTGAATTAAAGATGATTGGAAACTAATCTCCAATTAAGAAGAAAGAAGACTTTTTGACTGAGAGATTAAGACAATGTGACCTAGGGGCGGAGAACTTCGACCTTTGTACTTTGTGTCCTTTAAGGAAACAAGCCTCCTTAAGGATGATTGATTACGAACTTACTAAATGATTGAGTTACTAAATGATTGTATCTTTTGCTTAGAACTATGTGACCACTTTGGTGAAAACTATGTGGCCATTTTAGTGATGTTATTATGTCATAACATTGTGAATGCTGTACTTTGATTTCTGTGAATGTTTTGCCTTAATTTACCTCTGAATAAACAGAGAGTTCATTATACTATGTAATCAGAACCTTGAAGCTATTCACAGTAGCAGTCCTCTGGAAAACTGTTCCTGCTTGACTTTACAGTTGCTTAACTCCACTTTTTCAAAACTTCACATGCTTATTAAGCTTTAAAAATTGTGCAAGTGTAAATTTTGAAGGTAAGAGTGTATTAAAATAGAATTTATGTTACACATAAAATATTTAACTGAGAAAAACAAGTTTACTGAGTCTTTTTCCTTTTCTCCAAAATATTTTCAAACTTCCTGTTTTCTTCTAGTCAATTAAATTTTTTTCCAAATTAAATTCACTCATGAAACACTGACCTTGGTCTATACAACCTCACAATAGTTCTTGACTTTAAAAACTGATGCCACAAACAGAAAGGCATCTTTTGTCTGCCATTGTCTCTCTTTCTCAGCATATGGAAATTTTATAAAGTAAAGAGAACTCTTACTATAATCATAGTACTGCAGTCTCAATTGATAATGGTGGAATAATGATAGACAAACTCCATAGAATATTCATCTAAAGGCATGTTGAAATTTCATTATCTCTTCATCATTTGTTTTTTCTTATGTGGAAATAAGGGGCAGCTAGGTGGTACAGTGGATAGAGTGCTGGGCCAGGAGTCAAGAAAACTCACCTTCTTGAGTTCAAATCTGGCCTTACACACTAGTTGTGTGATCTTAGGTGAGTCACTTAATACTGTTTGCCTCAGTTTCTTCATCTATTAAGTGAGCTGAAGAAGTAAGTGGTAAATAACTTTGCAAAGTTATTTACTTTGCAAGAAAAATCCCAAATGGTGTCATGAAAAGTCAGACATAACTAAGTAACAACTATTTGGAAATGTAGGTTTAATTCCTTTGAGTGACTACAGAGCTTTACCGGGAGGTTCCACCATTTCTGGAACTAGATGTAATAAACACAATGTCTTCACAAAAAGGAGCATCTGGAGGACTTTTCTATTGAAAGGAACTCTCTCTTAACTTGTCTGCACAGGGTCTCTTCTATTACAGTGGTGAATACTTTTGGTGAGCACACACCTTACAACTTTATGCTATGTTGTTAGAGGATCATTGAACATGGTTATTTCTATTGCATCCTACAAGGATTTTTGAATAATTTTGATGTATGGATAGGAGATACCTTGTTGAAAACAGCTCACAAAAGTGTTTTGTTTTTACCAAATCAAATGCAAATTTTTCTTTGGTAATCCACAAACAACAAAACAGTGAGATTTTATGTTCTCTAC